>OY735213.1:20315770-20363270 GCA_963457665.1 Thysanoteuthis rhombus
GGAGAGAGAAAGAGGTGGAATGCACCATTTTGGCTAAGTTAAGGGTATAAAAAAATAAAGAGAATGAGATTTTTAGTAATATGTAGATAGTGAAGGAACGTCGTTCCAAAGCACTATACCACTGAAGGTAACATGTCAATGTTGAAAAAGAAATATCATTTCTCTTATTTTTCCTGTCTATTACTGATTGCTTTTTGTTGCAGAATGACTCTTGTCTGGCAAATAAATCATCATCATCATCATCATCAGTAGTCTTTTTACGCCTGCCGTTGGACATAGATCTTCCCCAGGATTTGCAACACTTCCCTATCGTGGGCGTCGTGGAGCCAGTATTTTCTAAATTTGTCCAGTTCATCTCTCCATATTGTTCTCTGTCGGCCTCGGTTTCGCATGTGATCTCTGGGGATCAATGTTGTGAGTCGTGTGGTCCATTAGTTGTCTGTCATCTTTGCAACATGGCCTGCCCATTACCATTTAAGTTTTCTAATAGATTCTATGATGTCTTTGACTCCAGTTTTCTTCCTTGTGTACTGTGCTGTCTTGTGGTCTCTCCATGTGAGGTTGAGCATGATTCTCTCACGTGTGCGTTGCATTCTTCTCGATCTGCAAGTCTGTCTCTTGGTTAGGTTCCATGTTTCAGCTCCATTAGCGACTATTGGGAGGATACATTGGTTGTATACTCCTCTTTTTAGGATTATTGGAATCGACTGGTTTTTGAAGGTTGAGCTTGCGCTGCCGAAGGCTTGCCATTCTAGGGTGGTTCTTCACTTGATCTCTTCCTCTTTTGTGGGTTTCATAGAGATTCGTAGTCCTAGGTAGATGTAGTGGTCTACTTTCCCCAGTTTTGCATCTTCGATTTTGACAGTTATGTCCTTATTCTCAATGTGATCGTTGCACATGATTTTTGTTTTACAGAAGTTCATGCAAAGGCCAACTCTTTTGCTTTTTCGTTTAGTTCATTTAGCATTAGTTCGAGGTCATGTAGATTCTCTGCGAAAAGGTTGATGTCGTTTTAGGTTGCTCAGATATTTGTTGTCTATCTTAAATCTTCTATTCTACCAGGCTTCGAAAGATCATCTCGAGGCTGGCTGTGCAGAGTTTGGGTGAGCTGGTATTACCTTGTCTTACTCTTTTTGGGGGGGAGGGTTCAGAGCCCTGATGTAACCTGATAAAGGAGTTGCTATGATTGTATATATGTTGTAGTACTTTGACGTATACAGGGTCAACACCTTCTAGAGTGATGCCCTCTTGAAGCCCATAAATGCTACAGCGAGTGGCATTTCATATTTTACTGCTTTCTCTTTCAGCTGATTTACTGAATGGACATGGTCTTTAGTCGAGTAGCTTCTTCTAAATCCAGCCTTCTCGCAAGGTTGGTTTTCATCTAGTGTTTTAGTGATCTGTTAGGTGATGATTTTGTGAAAAGTTTATAGATGGAGTTTAGTAGGCTTACACACGCACACGTATTAACATACCTTCCATACTTGTTGCACATGATTTCACTGGGTTTACTGGCTGACTGAGGTTGTTGTGCCTTCCAAGTTTTAGGTATTTCATCTCGGTTTTAAAACTGGAATTTTGTATTGCAACATTCAAAGCAGACTGACTTTCCTCATTTGGAAGATTCAAGTATCACGATCTTCCTCGAGACTAGATTTAAATGTTCATTAAATATCTTCATTAGATTGAGAAAAGATTGATTTTAATAAAACTGTCTATTTTTGTAGGAAAATATACTTCTCTTATGTGCTCTGATGTACCTTTATATATATATATATATATATATATATATATATATATATATATATATATATATATATATATATATATATATATATATATAAATACAAGCATGATTTCTTTAGGAATCTTTTCCATTTTTGAGAAAATCAAGTTTTCAGCGAGGGGGTGATTAACAATGTAGGTATAAAGTTAAACTAAACCGTTATTTTGTGTCCCTTTCAACACAAGTATGACTGTGAATTATTCAGTTATTTCTTTTTTTTTACCATCATGGATTCTACATGTTGTAATGGATGGTAGGGATAGGGTTTAGAGTAATAATTTCGTAAACATTTTAAAATTAAGTTTCAGAAAAAAACGTATTTGGGCATGAATCTATAATTTAATTTTCTCAAAAACTAAAAATTAACCGAAGAAATGAAGGTCATATTCATTAAGAACACATCAGAATACATCAGATAAACAGAGCTATACTTGCATAAAGATAGAAATAAAGGAAAATTCGAAGTCATACTTGTGTGTATAAAGACGAGCGTAAAGTAATGATCCAGGTAATTTTCCATAAAAAAAAGCCTGGGTATGTGTGTGTGTGTGTGTGTGTGATGAAATGAGTATCTGTTAGATCCGGTTATCAGTTTTATAGTTTTTGGCAATAATAGATTATAAAAGTACAATTGAAATACAAGTACTACAACTATGATGGATCCTTTTCGAATAAAGAACAAAATATCACGTTGCACTTTCAAAATACTTGTGGCAACTTACACCCTCAATTGAAGGGGCTATTATTAGAAACTCCAGACCCCATCAAAAGCCTTAAAGCCGAATGCTTCTTTAGAATTTTAAAATGAGAATAACCCGTTGTATCAAGAAAAAGAAATTAGGTCGAAATGCAGGCACGAATACAAATTTGATACGTGAACCTGTTATTATGGGATATATTCTGATTGGAAAGTGAACTGTTTGTTGATAGTATGATTCTGGATAGTTCTTGTGGTTCTCGTCGAGGAATGAGTAGCGCGAAGATGTGGGAGACAGAGGATCTTGCTTCCTTGTGATTTGGTGGGAGCATCGACGTCACTGGAGATGTGGAAGGAGATGGGGAGATGTATGAAGAGGATGCACGCCAAGTATGAAAGATGAAACAAAGTAAAAAGGACACATACAAATATTTTGATGGACAAATAAAACGTACATTTAATACAAGAATAGTAATGACAAATAACGAATGAATATTGAATACATATAAAGATTACATGAATATGATCGATCGTGTAAAGGGATTAGAGGAGATAGTGAAAGGTGGGAGCTTCGTTGTCATTGATAGTATGGGCGTCGGAGTTGAAGTGGAGGTGTCTGAACTGCTTTTGAATTTATACAGCTTCGAGCGTACCAAGGAAGGAGTATGGAAACTGGGTTCACTGTGTGTACCAAACAGACCATGAAATAAAGAGAACACGTAGTTTTATTCATGCGTGTTTCCCGAAGTAAAGAGAATTAGGAAAGATTGGCGTGACCACCGGATAGTAAAAAAGCATTGCCATTTTATTCATGAGAGTGAGAGGTGTATATGCGTTTGGAGCACATGTTGAGGACAAGGTTGCGTAGCTGTGCGTATGTGAGATGTCTCAACATCACTGGACTGTAATGGGCAAAGTTAGTATAAAGATTGATCACGGTGGAAAAATTGTTAGGATCGAATTGGCCAGGAGATCAGCGAAATTATATCGATCCTAGGGTAGCCGGCAACAAGTGCCGGAGCCAGAAGCGTAACCAGCTAGGAGTGCCGGCGCCAATGAGCGTTTGACCATGTGCATCCTGGGCTTTTATAGGGGTCGTCGTAAGAAGTGAACTTTTCGATATCTAGCTAAAAGAAGCGTTTTGTATTCAATTCCTAAGTAAAAGTATTGGGGGTGCTACACTGTCAATTCACACCCTTGCACAACAATAGATTAAAAAGATGATAAACAATAACACCCGTGACAACACATTAGATTCATACTTAAAAGTCTCGTACACAAAGCCATTCAATATAAACACGCTAGGTATGAATATAACTTACAACTAAATACATAATACATTTGGATAGTCTTGCAATAGACTATATGAATAATATACCCAAACTTCATACTAAGGTACAATGCCGGGTAAAATATCTAAAAAGTAAAAAAATGGACTAAAGCTTTCAGACACGTAAAATAGTTTCCCCCCAACCCCCACACTCAGGGGTGTAGCAAGATATTTGGGGTTTGGTGAGGCTTTAGGGGCTTTTTCAATAACTTGTGAGAGTTTTTATTGTGTAATATCTGTAGAGATGCATTAGTTGCATTACCATTTATAAAGCATATGGGATGCCTCTTCATAGGGCCCTGAGGACATTTAGAATAGCCTTCAACACTCCCTCTTACAGCTCTTTATCCAGGAAAAAAAGTCTCCCATCAGTTTTGACCCCTTAAGTATTTTTTTGAAGGGCACAGAAATTTTAGCTTATGAAACAAATCTTTGTTTGTAAAACATCTAGAAAAGATTCATTGATAGACAAAAACTCTGGAAGGGATGAGTAAGAGAATGGAAAGATAATTTTAGTTGGACTCGAGGGATTTCCACGGAGCCTGTTAGTTATTATCATTTTATATTACATATTTCTAATATATATTTAAGAGGTGTTTGTTTGTCTGTCACGCAACGAAAAGCACCTGAACATTGGGGTAACCTTACCCAATTGGATGTGACTACTCAATGAATCTGGGGTTGGGGTGCTGAAATAAAAAAAATAAAAAATAATGAAAAAAACAAATTGTTCAGAGTTTTAGCGATGGGGTTCTATTTACTTCGTAACTGTAATGCTAAAATTGGAACTTACTTATCGTCCATATAAATGTTTTCTCTATGTATTGAGAAATGGACGTATTTGATCCAACAGAGTGAATGATAAATTGTGTTATATTATACAGAAGCCTATTTGAAATGATTTATTTACGTTGATCAGGGTAAGTGATTATTTACCGAGTAACGACGGGAGATTATCTCAAATAAGTCTTGTAAAGCTTTGGCCAACTTCAGTTTCATACGTACAAAATTTTGACTAAAAACTAGGAAACTTGTTTTGAAATGACCAGAAATTACCTCTAGTGACGTCGAATGACCCCAGCCGTCAATTCCTCATTGCATATAGCTATATAGCTTTGACATGAGAAGATGGACCTCTATACTCAATTTCAGTTTCAAAATGTGATGAAAAACTTGAAAATTTAAGATTAAATGACCTCTCGTGACCTTCACTGACATCAGAAGTCAACTTCACAAGAATTGCCACCTTCGCCGTGAGAAGGTATACTCATATATTAAGTTTCAGCATCATTGGTACAAAATTGTGACCAACAAGTCTAAAAATTGGCTAAGAATTTCCTCCGGTGACCTCGAATGACCTCCAAGATGAACTTCACTTGGCCTATCTTTTAAGTTGACCTCTCTTCAATCTTCATGAATATTGTTAAATGGATAGGACTTGCCGTTTTTGAAAAAAGGGGCCACAAATTAACAAGTAAACAAAGGAGCCAATATATATATTAAAAAAAAAACAAAAACGAAAGAATGTAGACGGAGCAATGAAGAAAACTTAATAAAAAACACTCTCCACGTGCATACATGCATAAAGACCCAACGTGACAACCTTCGATCTTTTTATCTAAATATCAATTTCCTTGTGGAAATTTCGTTTATGAAACTACACCCTTCAGCCGAGTGAAAATCTTCCTGGAGTCATTATTTTTCATCAACGTGAAAAACATAATAGCAGGTAGAATTATCGCCAAATGAATGGAAAGATTTATGCAACTGAGAATCAACCCGTGGAAAAGTGGTGAATTTCTCCAATTACTAATTTTTGCAACAGCCGCACATATTTTGCTTTAAACAAAGTAATGTTCTCAATATCTCGTACAAATATTCTAGTTTTTGAGATAAAACAAAGAAAATATCGTTGTCTTGAATTTACTTTTTTATGAACTTTTGAAAATTCTATTAATGGAAGACAAACACCTCACTCGGTTGGGAGAATCTCTGCTTTTTGCTCGTCAGTGTATTCATCCATTTATCAAACTGATCACTGAACTTCCTGTAATTTCTATAGCAATAAAGGTAGATGCATGTTCTTTCACTTTTTTGTTTACTTAACTACACGAAAGACGTGTGAAAAAAAAACAATTGATTGTTGATGATTGTACCTTAAATGGATGCCTTCGTTGTTCTCTTTATTACGGCAGAAGTTAAGATTGGTGTTTTGTTTGACTGCACCTCGTAACATAGAAGGAGATCGTAATGTTTGTAAGTCACAATACAGGCAATCATTTAAAAGGCGAATAAACGTGAGTCGAAGTCAATGTATCCGATAGGAATCAACTTGGGGAAACGATGCAGACACTTAGTTTCATTTTGTAAAAGATGAGGTCTATCTAACAAGAAGACATTCCCTGGAGTGACTGGTAGTTATGCTATGGTAGGAAAGTCATTTTTTACCTCCCAAAAGGAAAGAAAAGATATTCTTTTCAGAAATAATGAAAGAAGTCACTGATAAATATTTATTTGCGCGTGTGTGTGTGTGTGTGTAAGACAATCTTTCTACCTGCTAAGCTAAACTTGCATGCCATAGCCAATGTTTGATCCTCATTTGGTTACCTATTATCGAAGCTTTGTAAATGTTTACGTCTAAATAGCCTGCTCGATGGCAGAGATAGTTGTATGTATCCTTTCAGCATCTTTAGGAGGTGTTCAAGCTTAGGTAAACGCTTAGATTATGAATTATGATTTTCTAGGCAGATAGACAAGCCCATCCCACTTGTATGATTAGCTTTCGTTGATATAAAATCACACACACACACACAAAGAAAGAAAGTGATGCATTCAGGTAATGTCTGAGTTGAAAAATAACAATAAAGCAAAGCCAAATGTGTTTTGTTTGGTTTCTTGTTTGTCCTCGACTTTTCTTTGCGACTTGAAACAATGATGCCATTCAAAGAGTCTTCGATTCAGGCTTTTATGTTGAAATAGTGCGTCATATTGATCAGTCTCTTTGCTTTTACTTTAACGTATATCCAAAGTGACACGTGATAATAACAGTCTTGTTGTTTGTCCTCTCTTGTTCTTTCTTTGTAAGGCTTGGTTGGTAGTCGTTGAGAAAATATAAAAGATGAGTGAAAATATAAGATATAAAAGAGAACTCATAACATCTTTTACCACTGACGAACGCAGTGACGAACGCTTGATCAAATTTCGCTGATGGAAATACTGTCTGAAGAAAAAAAACGTCAGAATCTGTTGTATCTCATACATAAATCACACGAAAAAGTGGAAAATGAGAATTCAAAATCAAAAGAAAAATAACTGAAGTAAGTGTCTTGTCTACATCTTGCTTTCATGTACTTCGTTTTATGTAAAAACAGAAGAGTGAATGAACTCAAAACTTCGTAGATATAACTTCACGTCAGATATATAGAGAAACAAATAAATATGATAAAAATTTCTTGCCCCAACAAGAACAATGGGAAGTTTGTGCAAGACGCACGCTCATCTATAAACACAGTAGCGATTAAAAGCAAGCGATTTGATCCTGAGAAAATGGTCAGCGAAACCCGTTTATTCCAAGAATTGAATATTGTTTACAAATGGATGAGTTTAGCCGGACTTTTGTACTTACAAAATACAACCAAAATTAATGACCATCAGAGATCAATGAAACAAAAAATGTATATGGCTTATCAGTGGTCTATCGATGCTTTGCTGGTTATGAATGCATTACGTTTTTTCGCTCTCTATCCTTACCTGCAAGGCATGAAGTTTTTTCTCGTGGCAATTGTCAATCACACATTTCTGGTCCAGATGGCAGCTCTATCATGTATGCGGTCTCACATTGGAAAACACATAAACCTTTTTATCATTAAAATATATAGTCACAAAATGAACAACCAAGATGAATCCAGTATTAATCGATTGGCTAAATTCACTCGATTCTACGTCTTTTTCATTTGCACCTACAGCCTCTTGTTCAGCATTGGCTTTGACTTCATTGCACCTCCTTTTTACCCTGATGATATTGTCATCTCACAGACTTATCCATTCACAAAATCCAGCTTTTTCTTCTACCCGACGCTTCTAATTTTCGGATTTGCCTCCACTTTAGGTGCTCTCCGTGTATATGTAATGTTGGCTCACTGTTTCGCCATATGTCACATTCTGACACTGGAATATATTCACTTGGCACAAATGATCAGGTCTCGGATAACAGAGATCAAATATGATAATGGTCACGTTCTGGAGACGCATCGTGCCAAGTTTGAGCAGTTGAATGACTTGCTTAATCACGTCAACCGAATCAGTAGTATTTCCTTGATTATAGTCATATTCTTCTGCCTATTTGAACTGTGTATGATGATCTACGGCTTGCTCCAATACATTGATGAGATTGATTTCTATTCGATATCCATATCAGCTGCAGCTGGTGCGTTGTTCACAATCCTTCTGATTGGAGTAGGCATTATCCTTTCTTCCAACGTGAGTAGTTTTAATTTCAATTTTTCATTTGTCTTCTTTATTTTTTTAAAACTTTAATCCTGGGGATTCATTTACTATTTATTATGAAACAGCAATGAAAAAAATCATTTTTAGACATGTATATCATAAAGTATTTAAGTGTGTGTGTGTGTGTGTGTGTGTGTGCGCGTGCGTGCGTGCGTGTGTTTGTACTCCAAGAACTGCACACCACAGAAAAATAACAAAGAGGCTTCCAAAATCAGGAAGTCTCAAATTACCCGCTACACTCAGCTTTGGATTGAATTTTGCTCCCAAAACTTTGTCGATTTCTGTGGGGTCTGCTTTCTTCATCAGATTTTCTCAAAATACATGAAATCAAACTCTACGTACATTTCAAATCAGCATCATCTGCAGAAGTTTTTTTCTCATCATTTGTTTAAATCTATTCACACATGAGGGTTAGGGGGTCAATGCAAAAGAAAAACAAAACTTTTGAGCACTTATTCTTAGTTCCAAAATCATGGCAGTTCGATAGCTGACTGGGTTGAACCTAAGAGAATAGAATTAGCGGGCCAACTTTAAACTCAGCAGATAATATTTTTTCATCTTTCAATGTTACATTCATTCAAACTATTTGTCTTTCAAACCCCAAGGAAATGTTTCAGTTTTGCCCAAACAATTTCTCAAGTTCTTTAAGCAAAAAACACCAACTTTGCTCCTAATTCAAACCCAAGCGCAACAATAAAATATTGGAACAATTTAAATCTGATAACCCACTTTGACATGCAAACTAATTACGCCAGAAGTGATCGAATGAATTTCCAGGTTTCAGTAAAATGTCGTCACATCTAGAATATAATTGGCAGACCAAGTTCAAACTCTCATTTCAATTGATTATGCCTTCAAACAATCCAACTTTCAAACCTCCCAGAAATTTGTCAGTTTTGATAGAATATGTTTTCAGGTTTTACAGGCTGGTTTTTCTTTCTATGTAGATATTATGATAAAATAAAACTTCTCTCCTATGCTAATGTAGTCTTGACAGTGACTATATTATATAAAATACTAAGTATATGCGTGTCTCTTCTCTAGAATGGCAGGAATTACGCATCACAAAGAGAAAACAAATGCACATCTGAAACCAACAGGCTTACTTACAGCACACATTGTATGATCGAATTTTATAAAAATACCCCATCGATTTCAATAAGGTCTGGATGCGTGCTCACAAGAATGGAAACTAATTTTATCGCAAAAGAAATCTGCATGAGTAACGATACACCGGTATTTCGAAACGTAGTAATTGGTAGAACGACTTCAAAAGTCTGATGGTGAAGTTCTTACTTTTTCCTCTTCAATTTTCTCTCGTTTAATTTCATCTGAAAATTTCTCAGGTTTGAGCTCAATCTAAATCCGATAAGCGTGTTCAACGTGCAAACTGCTAATGCGAAAAGTGATCAAATGAAATCTCAACATTTTTCGCACCAATCTTTATTTGATTTCATGAGACATCTGTAAATTATCATTTGGTTTCCAGCTCGTGCTTCGTCAAAGAAAATGATCTCGAAAGATTTTGTACAATTTGCTGCCTTGAAAAAACATTTGTCCAACCTTTGTCCATCATTAACTGCGAATTATCTGCACGATGAATTTCATTTTGATGCAACATTCAGGAATTGACTCTGCAGAATATTGTCTGCGTACAGACGAGTGAATCAGTAAAGACGATATAAAGAAAACACGTGCATATCAACATAAATGGATACATACATACATATATAGATAGTGCGAGAGAGAGAGAGAGAGAGAGAGAGAGAGAGAGAGAGAGAGATTTGTGTGTGAAATGGGGACAGTAGACTTACATACATAATTGAAATATGCCACGCTGTAAACTGGTAGTAATCGAGCTAGTCTCGCAGACCATTGATAAGCATGTTAAATCCCTACGGGCTGCTTCAATATTGTGGTTCAGTGCGAGAGAAAGATAAGCTAAATAAATAACTACAAGACGCCTGCCGTAATCGATGATTTGATAGCTAGTCTCTCAGAGCATTGTTAGTGTATTAAGTTTGAAGCCTCAGTACTTTCTATCATGGTTCATTTCACTCAAGAATAAGCACTGCAATCGCTTTTGTGTTGTGAATAATTGGAATCGTCTATGCACAGAACTTTTTCAAATCAGTTTATATCGATTGTTATGTCTTCATCTCTTGGGAATGTATTGAGCCTTTGAGTTGTAATAGGGCTCCGTAGGAATTGTAGAGTTAAATGATTAAACCAATTGGACACACTACAGTGAACTCCAGTTGGGTAACAATCAAACTCCCTGCTTGAAGATTCCCGAATTCGATCATCTCGAACGGTGATTGGCCGATTTTTCGATTCGCCGATTTTTTCTAAATCGACAATCGCTTGAAAAACAAAGGGAGGTAATTTGGTTGCAAAACACTTGGCTAAGAGGTAAGAGAGAGAGAGAGAGAGAGAGAGAGAGAGAGAGAGAGAGAGAGAGAGAGAGAGAGAGAGAATCATGTATGCATCCACACCAATATTCATTTACGTCTTTCGTAGCCTATCGCCCGCCTTTCTAAAAAGAGATTCCATTGAAATTCAGCGAGAAATTTCGGAGATATCATGGCCGATGAATCAATAATCAGGAATTGACTCTGCTGAATATTGTCTGCGTACAAATGAAGAAATTGAGTCGGTAGAGGCAATGTAAAGGAAACAGGCAGAAAGATAGATAAATTATAGAGAAATTTAAGGATATTTTGTAGTGTGGATAGATAGCTACAATGTACGGGAGGTAATTGTGAATTCGTTCCAAAATTTGATTATTTCCTAATTCATTCCTCACACTTCCACAAAATGTTAAAATTTATTGTAACTTTTACAGATATCACGTAGACAGGCAGAACTTTTTGAGATATGTTGTGGTTGCCAAGAGAAAGCTAGGAGAGAGGGGAGATAATTGTGTATGAATGTATCTAAAAATATCCATCTGGTAGCTTATTGCACATCTGTTCACGAATTCTAATTGAACTTCATTTACAACATATATATACATGATGGATTTATACTTGATAGATATTTTCTTCAGACCAAGACGCGACAACGAAATTTTTTTATAATGAAAGATGGCGCTAAAATCTGATCGGGAAAGTTTACCCAAGCTTTTTTTTCACTGAATGTCTCTCTAATATATGCAATTGGTTTAATTAGTCAATTCCTTTAGATCCCGAACATAGTGCCATCAGATTATCTGTTCAACATAAAAGTCCATCGATTTAGTTTGTCTGATCTAATCATAAGCAATGGTCGTGCGAAATTAGTTCTCATTTGGGGTATTGAATTTTAGAACCATGCAATGTGCACAGCAGAAGATCATGCTTATTATCACAACACACAGGGTCAGAGATATAAGGAAAAAAAGCTTTGGGGCAATAGCAATCCATTTTGCTAGAATGTCTGACAACTGTTGTCCATCAGGAGATACAATATGGTTCCCCCATGATCATATGCAAAAGTATGGTTGGAAAAGTAATATGGCTTAATTTAGATTAGTCCAGGAAACATTGGTATAATGGAATATAGGAACTAGAGAACTGGTAGGTCCCGTGGAAGGTTTATGTTAAACCACGGATGTTGAAAGGATGCTGTTGGTGATAATAATGATGAATGCAATAAAATTGACGCCTATTTTCATCCCCTCCAACACACAAGTATCTCTCTCACTATCCCCCCCCTCTCTCTCTCTCTGTATATATATATATATATATGTGTGTGTGTGCATATATATATATATATGTGTGTGTATATATATATATATACATATATATATATATACATATATATACATACATATATATATATATACACACATATATATATACATACACACACACACACACACACATATATATATATATATATATATATATATATATATATATATATATATATATATATATATATATTGTGTGTGTGTGGATAAAGACGGCTTATATTTGATCTTATGTCCTTGATAGTAAGGCAGTGAAGAATAGAAATATACCTGATCGATCATTTCCTTGCTCCCATCATGAATTTAAAAAGGAAGACGAATTAATGGGGCGCCCCAACAGATCAGAGAGCACAAACGCTAACTATTGTTGAAGGAACTTTCACAGCATTGACGTGAAATAGTTGAATCAATTACAGCGTTTTTTGTTTGTTTGTTTTTTTGTTGAACTTCCTTGTTTTTGTTATACTTGGGCACACCCATCAGAAGATTATTGTCAATTTAACTCTAATCAGCCAATGCTTTCACAGCATTTACGAGAGGCTATAGATTGGATCCTGAACCTTACAAACTTCAGAATTATCAGAAAAGCTTAGCAAACAAGGACATTGGGTGTTAAAAAATAGAAAAGGGCGTAAAAGAGAGAGCAAAGGAAAAACAAAGTTGTAAAGAGGCAAATTCAATTTTCGCTTTTTATTGTTTCTGTAATACTTGTTTGATAGTCGTTGAGGGAATATAAAAGACCAGAACCCACAGCAACTTTACCCACAGACCAACAGATTGACCAGGCCTTAGGTGGATTTTATTGATGGAATCATTGCCTGATGTAATATTATAAACATCCAAAGTTCTCGAATTTCAGACATGACACAGGAAAAGGTAAAGACCGAGAATTCAAAGCTAAAAGAAAAGTAACTTCAATGTGATAAAAGTCTTGCCCATCATTTTAATTACCTTTTATTTTGGGTATTTCATTCTGCGTGGAACTAGAAACCAAAACAATTTCATTGATAGATTTAGCCGAAAAAAAACTCTATCGAAACATACATTTCCATCTAAAACTAGATAATAAAAGTCAAAAGAGAGAATGAACTCAACTCATAACAAAATTACTAGGCAGTGAATGTGAAAGGAAGCAAATAAAAAATGAATAAAATTTCTTGCCTAAGCCAATATGATGGGAGGCGTGTGCACGATGCTCAAATTTCTGATAGAACCCTGGCGATTGAAAACAAGCAATTTGACCCCGAAAAAATGGTTAGAGAAACTCGTTTATTTCAAGAATTGAATATTGTTTAGAAATGGATGAGTTTTGCTGGACTTTTGTCCTTACAAAATACAAACGAAACTGTTAATCCTCGTAAATCAATGAAAGAGAAAATATAAATGGCTTATCAGTGGTTTATCGATGTTTTGCTGGTTATAAACGCGTCGCGTTTTTTCGCTCACTATCGTTACCTGCAAGGCGTGAAGTTTTTTCTCTAAGTCTTTCTCTATCATGTATTTACGATCCTCATTGCTGTTCTACCGTGTACGCAGCCTTACCTTGAGAAACACATTAAACTCTCTATTATTAAAATACTTAGTCACAAAATGAATAACCGAGATGAATCCACTGGCAAAATTTACTCAATTTCATGTGTTTTTCATCTGCACCTATGGCCTTTTGTTTAACATAGGCTTCGAATTCGTTGCCCCTTCTATTAAACCTACATCCTCTAACGTGCTCACCCAACAACGAAATCCAGCTTCTTCTTCAACCCGACGTTCCTGCTACCTGGATTTGCCATGACTTAAAGTTCTCTCCGTGTTTATGTGATATTCGCTCATTGTTTCTCTATGCGCTACTTTCTGACTCTGGAGTATATTCACTTGTCACAAACGATCAGGTCTTAGATAACAGAAATCAAATATGATGACGCTCATTTCCTGGAGGTTCATCGTGCCAGGTTTGAGGTGTTGAATGACTAGCTTAATCATGTTAACCGAATCAATAACATTTCCTTGATTCTGATCATATTCTTCAGCCTATTTGAACTGTGTATGATGATCTACGGCCTGCTTCAATACGTTACAGCGCTTGATTCGTATTCAGTAACCATATCAGCTGGATTAGGCATGCTGATCTCTGTCTTTCTAATTGTAGCAGGCATAATCCTTTCTTCAAGCGTAAATAGTTTTAATTCCAGTTTTCCTCTTGGCTTCCATTTTTTTTATTGACCCTTTCACGCTGTGTGTCGATCTTATGACTCCAACGTTGTCTTTAAACCATGAATAAATCTCTGCCAGCCGACCAAGAATCGAACCAGATGATATGACGTTAAGGGAGTCAGCATCATTCACTTTCTTGGAAATTAATGCAAGATGTCCTCTCATCTCTCAGCTCATCGGCGATTGAAAGCAGGCAATTCAACTTGGAGAAAATGACCAGAGAAACTCGTTTATTCTAAAAATTGAATACTGCTTAGAAATAGATGAGTTGAGGCTCATCCTTTGTATCTCGTTTCTTCTTTCTCTCTCTCTTCACTTGCAAAACATAAAGTCTTTTCTTGTGACTGTTGTTAATCACATTTATCTTCTTGATGGCAGTCTTACCTTGAGAAACACTTAAGCCTCTCCATTATGAAAATATTTAATCAGAAATTGAATAACCTGGGTTACTTTAGCATTAATCAACCGGCAAAATCCACTCAATTTTGCCAGTCTTTACACCCTTTTGTCCAACATTGGCTTCGAATTGATTTTTTACCTGGAGCCTATTATCTCCCATTCTTATCCAATCACAAAATACAGCCTCTCCTTCTACCCAATACTTCTGCTTTTCGAATTTGCCTCGACCTTATGTACTCACGGTGTTTATGCAATTATCGCTCATTGTTCCGTCATGCACAACGACTAGATGCTAGAGTATATTCACTTGGCACCAACGACCTGGCCTCGGATAACAGAGATGATGATAGCTATTTCCTCGATGGGCATCGTGGCAAGTATGAGGTGTTGAATTACTTGCTTACCCACGTTAATAATATTTTCTTGATGCCGACCGTATTCTTCTGCCTGCTTGAACCGTGTATGAGGATCTCATGATTTGCTCCAATACATTGAAGTGGTGGATTTTTATTCGATAACCATATCAGCTGGATTTGGTATGCTCTTTACTGTCCAGCTCATTGATGCAGGCATTATCCGTTTTAATTCCACTTTTCTTTTTTTTCTTTCAAGATCAATGCCGGGATCCTTTTTCCATTCATTTATTAGGAAACAGCGTCAAAATAATTCAATGTTTAATCATATCACATGAAGCAAAATCATCTTCAAAGATTTTGTACGATTTGCTGACTTCGAAAGCTTCCTTCCAACTTTTTTCCACCATTAATCACGAACTATTAACACAATTCTTCGTGGGTCGATGAATTTCAAGAGCGTTCGATCTTTCTGTGGCTCAGTGCCAGAGAAAGATGGGCTAAATAAATAGCTATGTGAATCTGAGTGAATCGTTGAATTGTAAGCTGGTCTTCCAAAACATTGCTACGATACTGAGTTTGAATCTTTAGCACTGATGGCCTCTATCATTGTTAACTTCACTTGAGAATAAGCCTCGCTTTCCCTTTGTTGAAATATTGCACCATTCGTGAGCAAAGGGCACATCCTTCAATGCTCTATCAAAGCTTCACGTTTTATTCAGCTTAAGGTGGCATTTGTGTTGTGAATAATTGGAATCATTATTTACCATAACATTTCCCCCAAAATGTGGATCGATTATTAGTCCATATTTCCATATTTTTAATCACCTACACAATTGTCTTGTTTCATTATATTCTTTGTTTAACATGAAAGTCCATCAGTTTAGTTTGCCCTATTTAACCATGAGCAATAGTAGTTCGACTTTAATTCTAATTTTGGGCCACAGACTCTTTAAACCAAATAACATGCATGGGAGCATCATGCTTACCATCACATAAGAGATATCACAAGACGGCATACCAGGGTCTGATATATGAAGAACCTAAGAAAACTCAGATGGCAACGGGCAGGCCATGTTGCCAGAATATCTGACAACTGCTGGAAATTACAGAAGGTCTATATACTACAACGGACATTATGAGGCTGATAATAATGATGATGAATGCAACAAAACTTACGCCTCTCTTTACACACACAATATATCCATATATATACAGATTTATATCACATATTTACTCGTTTAAGTCCAGGATAGTAACGCAGTACGGATTAGAAGTCACATTAGCGAACATTTGCCTTTCATCGATCATTTTTTCTATTGTTTCCATCATAGATCTCAAACAAAGATCCATTAATGACACGTCCTTTCAAATTAGACAACGACCAACGCTACACATTGTTTAAAGCATTTTGCACACCATTAATGTGAAATTGCCGAATCAATTCCAGCGTTTCTTTTGTTAAACCTCTTTGTTTTATGTTATACATAGACACATTCATCAAAACACCCCAGTCAATTTGTATTCGATGCAGTCAATGCTTTTAGGTCAGTCACAAAAAGCGATGGATTGGGTTTCGAATCAATCAAAAGATACGAGAAAAAATATTTTAAAAAAAGTATGATAAGGCGATAGATACTAGTGATATCCCAGACATAACAAAAGACAAAGTAGTAGAAATATGAAATACGGGAAGGCTCCAGGTGAGGATGGCATAATGACACACCTTCTAAAAGATGCAAGAGAGATCCTTCTCGAAGGATTAACACAGCTACGCACACTGTGCATACGAGAAAGGTGAGTACTTCAAACTTATGCCAAGGAATTATGATCCTAATCCACTTGAGAAGAGATTGTTGGACATAGACCTTTCCCAAAATTCGCCAGACCTCACTATCATGGACATTGCACAACCAAGTTTTTCTGAATTTATCTAGCTCATCCCACCATCTTACTGTCTGTAGGCCACAGTTTCGCAAATGATCTCTGGGGATCCACGTTTTGAGTGTGACGTCCAGCAGATGATTTTTGCAAAATGTCCAGCCCATTGCCATTTTTAGTTTTCTAACAGTTTCTATGATCGGACTTTTGTCTTTTTTTCTAATATACTGTGCTGTCTTATGATCTCTCTATTTGAGGGTTAGCATGATTTTCTCACTTGTACGTTGCATGGTTCTCAGTTCGAGGGTCACTCTTTTGGTTAGGTTTCATGTTTTAGCTCCATTCAGGTTACTATAGGTATAATACATTGATGGTATACAATTTTTATTAACGGGGACAAATGATGTTTTCTTGTTCTTGAAAGTCGAACCTTGCTTTACTGAAAGCTTTCCAACCTAGTGTGATTCTCCGCTTTATTTCTTCTTCTTTTGGTGACTTCGCGTAGATTCACCGTCGTAGGTAGACGTAGTGGTCTACTTTCTCCTGTTCTGCTTTTCCGATTTCAATCGTTATGTCATTTTCCCCTACATGTTTATTATACTCAACATTTGTTATGCTGTCGTTCATGAAGAGGCCAACTTTCTTGCTCGCCCCATTTAGTTCCTTTAACATCACTGGAAGATCTTGAAGGTTCTTATCAAAGAGGACGATGTCGTTAGAAAATCTAAGGTGGCTTAGGTATTTGCTGTCCATTCTGATTTCTCTGTGTTCCCATTCTCAGTTTCGGAAGATCATCTAAAGGCAGGCTGTGAAGAGTTTGGGTGAGCTTGTGTCGCCTGGTCTCGTTTTTTTTTCATGTTGAAAGGACTCAGAGTCTTTATGTTGCCAGATGAAAGAACTGCTGTGTTGGTAGATATGTTGCAGTACTCTGACATATATGGGGTCTACACTTTGTTGTATTATTATATCAGTGACTTAGGGGATTTCCACTGAATCTAAGGCCTTTCTTTAAAAAAATTCTCGATTTGATTACTCTTGACTCGTCTTTCCTGTTCATTTTTCTGTGTCCTTTGTTTGATGGAATTGAGGTTTTTGAAAATTCCTGGGCCCGTTTGACAATTTGGACCCTATCTGCTGTTTGTTTTCCATCTGAACCTATCACACTAGTTTTCTTCCTGAACCAAGATATTTTGATATAGTTTTGGTACCCTTACCCTTTTCAAGAATGCATTCAATGACTGCTGTTGTGTACATTCTTTTGTTTTCTCTTTGTTTCTTTTCGGTGATTTTGCTTGGCTTTGTTGCGTCTATCTTTTCTATTGTTAGCAGCTTGAGGTTACTTGCAACCTCTGTGAGCTTTGCCAATGAAAAAAAAATAGGCACTAGAAAAAAGAGAACGGAAAGAAAGAAAATAAAAAGGCAAAAAGAGAAGAGAGAAAATGAGAAGAAAAAGAAATAAGAAAGACGAGAAACAAAGTAATAATAAAAGACTTTCTCTTTTTGCTTTTTGGTAACATTTGGCAGGTAGTCATTGTAGAAATATGAAAGACCAAAACCTACTGCAAGTTTATCCATGAACAAACGGACTGACTATTGCTTTGACAGATTTTGCAGATAGAAAAATAGCCTGAAGTAAAATCAAAGTATCAAAGTTGTCGGATTCCATACTTGAAAAAGCAGGCAAAAGAAATTAAAAGCTAAATGGAAAATAACTGATAGAAGTTTTGCCAATATTTCAATTCGTTTTTGTCAAAGGTATAATATTTTGCGTACAAATAGGGGTCAAGCCGATTCTATTGATACATTTTGCAAGAAAACATTATTGAAATCTACTTTTTCATTAAATAAGTAGAAGGAAAGATGAAAGAGTAATGGACTCAAAATATAAACGTATTACTTGCCGATAAATATATATAGAAGCCAAATGGCCAGAGAAAACCATTTATTTCACGAATTGAATATTACTAAAAATTGATGGGATACGTCGGACTTTTGTATTAAACAAAATACAACTGAAACTAACCGTGATAAATCAATGAAACAAAAAATGTATATGGTTTATAAAATATTTCTGGACGCTTTGATCGTTTCAGCTCTCTATGCTCACATGCTGAATGCATTTTGTTCTTCTTGGCTTAATTTATCATGCATTTATGACCCTGATAGTTATTATATAAATGTATGTGGCAGTACCTTGTAAATGATGATGATTCTGGCCGCTTTGCGGTCAATCTATGATTCCCAAGATGACCTTTCCCTCTTACACAGTCACCAATGTAGCAATAAGTGGCTATCCTTATTCTGGTTACCTTCGTTTTCAGAGCTGATACTATCTTTTGACATGGAGTTCAGCTAAAAATCAAACCTGGTCAGATAGTACCTCCTACTAATTGATACTTCCATGATTTCTTCAAATCATGTGTAGCTGTAAATATGCTGATTTTAGGTTGACCATCATGGCTGCCACCGTTGTCTCTCCCCAAGTGCACATGGTGTCCCTGCACACGTCCTTTACGTCAACGCCTGTGTAACACGTTATTTGACGATTCAATTCCCTAAAGTCCAACTGGTCAACCTTACTCTTTATTGGCTGAACTACTGCCATCAATGACAGCTCTCCAGTTTCGAGGGTTTTTTCCGTATGTGGCAAGATTGCCCACCTTTATCCATGTTTCTATTCCTCTTTCATATTCGGCTGTGTCTCCCACCTCCAACGAACCCTAACAGCAATTTACCTCGTTCTTCATAATCAAGCCCCCCTCTTTCCTAACCTATCCCACAATCTATTTTTCATCATCAAATTCTGCTCAGAAATCCTTATCCTTAATTGTTAAACTTCCAGTCCGCCACTAAATCTTCGTTCAACATGCCCTTTGTCTGGACTCTCTATCTGCGTGCTCACTGCACATAGTGCTGCACTAAATTTCACCCCCTCCTCGTCGATTGCAATGCTCGCCCTGCATACCAATCATATCCATCTCGAACTCCATGTTGACACTTTTGACAACGTTATTGTTCACATGTATTCTTAGCTCTACCCTGATGGTGCTCCTCTCTGTTAGCCACCCTTATCATGCTTTCAGATGCCCTTACAGGGTGAAAGGGATAGCTGCTGGCGCAGTAGTTCCCCTTTGCCTGTCTCCCTGGTAGCAGTATTCTATCTATGCAGCTCGCAGAGCTGTAATGTTAACAGGTCAACCCAGGCTCCGGCTACTTACAGTCGTTGGAAGAAATAGCCTGCCCCCTTATTGAATGAAACCAACAGAATCAGTGGCGCCTCTTTCTTGGTCAATATCTTATTTTCAGTTTTCGAAATGTGCGTCATGATTTACAATCATGTACATCATGGCTTTGACTTCAGCTTTGCAGCTTTTGCAGTATTCTCGACATTCTCAGTTTTAGTGTTTATTACATGGTTAGGGACACAATCCTAATCTTCCTGTTCTTCAGTTTTTTTTCTCTCCCGCACCAAGTTCATTGTATTTTCGCAATTTTCATTCTTTTTCATCTCCAACCTGTGATCTGCTGACCTCGCTACGTCGCTATCTGGAAGATCTCCGTATCTTTGTTTAAGGCTACCAGATCCAGTCTTTTCACTTGGATGGAATATTTGGTCTGGTTGTCAAAGTCTCAGAATGATTTATTCTTTTTATTTTCAAGGATAGTCACTGGTTTGTGCTGATAACGTAGAGACATCCATTTCGTTTTCTGAATTCCCAGTGTTTTACTTCCCAATCACAAGAGAGAAGTATTTAATTCACCTTAAGTAACAATTGGAAAAAACTGATTTTGATTTATCGTTAACAACGGCATTAAATGAAATATTGACGCAAGAAATGTAATTCATGTCCGTCTGTCTCTCTCTCTCTTCTCTCTTAGGTTTCCTTTTGAACTTACTCTCTTTCATTTTTTCTTCTTTCTTCCTCTTTTTTCGTTCTTTCTTGCTTTCTCCTGTCCCTTTTCTTTTGCTCGCATTTACTTTTTTTCTCTCTTTTTTTCTCTCTCTTCTTCTCTTTCTCGTTACTTCCCTTCCATTAGACTTTGATGAATTGAGATATTTTTTTACTTTATCCTTTGTTTTATCTAATAGTTTTATTTCACTTTGATTTCCGATGTAAATTGTATATCTCGATGAATTGTTGTTGATAAATTATAGTCGGTGAATTGTTGTCGTTGAACTGTCGGTAAATAATCCCGTTATAAATAGTCCTAGTGCGTTTCTTTTATGCTTCAAATTATTGAAATTTGCGTTTCTCTTCATTATTCTGACCCCAGCGACATCTGCTGTTTTACTGCCCTGTTTGTTTTTTTAAAAATAGTTTCTGTTAGACATTTGTACCGAGCTGCTATTATAATGTATCTGCTTTCTCTTATCAAGAGTCTTTGTACGGCCATGTTCAAATGATTTCAGCAGTTTGTCTTTTAAAATCTCGATTAAGTTTTCCTTCGCCCTGTCTTTTTCATTCGCAGTTTTCTTTCTTTTCTGACCCGGAAGTATTCAGAATATGCAATGCTTGAATTCTATTAATTGGTTACTTTTCCCGATTATTACATTTGATTCTCACTTTTTTTTAGCTGAAAAATTCATCCCTTGTCATGGAAGATGCCTAAAAAATTATTTCTTTTCCAGAAAGCAAGTTCTTTCATTGCCTTTCCTATCATTATCAAATGCGATACTTCTTTTCATTGGGATCAAGAATCAGATCTACAGCCTTTTCTTTTTTTTCTTTTTGGCATTAATTATTTCTAACACCCTTCGTACAGTTTCTACGCTTTTGGTAATTAATTTTGAAGATATAGAAATGCTAATTATTACCTATTAGTTCTCCTATTTATTAATTTATACCACTTTCTATATCCTCTATGTCTTGTTTAATGACGGAGGCATTGTGGATTGGCGTAATTCTGTTTCCAATTATGAAACTGTGTACCAGGGCGATACTAAACTCAATCAGCTGAACAAATTTGGAAAAAGGTTATTCATTCACATTTGTATGGAACATTTCTTCAATCCACTCTTTCTGATGGTTGTCCCACCGCTTTCGTAACATGGAAAGTTATTCTGCACGTTCGTTTTCTCTCTGAATTTTGATAGCGTTTGGTATTCCCTCGCTCTGATCCTAAATTTCATTATCTTTTCCCTGAGTTTCGTTCAGATCGATGGGATTGAGTTAACCAATCGAGTGATTTGCGCAGCAGTTGAATTCATCATATCAACTTGTATGATCGATACTTTCTTCGTCGTCTACGAATTGATTGGGCGTCGAATGTTAATGTACGATCGTTTCGCGATGATTGCAATTGCAAATCCCAGGCTTTGTGGAAATCCGTTTCTGATGGTTTGCAGAATCAGATTGACGGCCAACACGAGTAAATACAAACTTTTGCATACTTAATGAATAAAGAGCTCTAAACTTGACGATAAGTAATTACGTTTTCAAAAGCGAACAAAATCATGAACCTTTGAATACTAACTGTCGAGGCTTGGGTATATCAGTCACATCGAAAGCAACTGAACCAACAGAATATATAGTAGCAAATTCAAAGTATTTATCCCATTATGATAAGTCAGTAGTGTCATTCTTCGGTCTTTTGTGTCCTTCAATAATTCAATGCAATTATAACAAGTCAAAGGGAATTAAATTGTGTGTGTATTAGGTGATGAATATATCGCATTACCGGCTGCTGTTTAACTCAATAGTAAGAGCAACGCAGCTGTTCTATTGGTCGCAAATTTGATTCCTACAGTAGCCCTTATTTCTTTAAAGGTTTATTCTATCGACATTGTCTAAGCCAAGAGAGATATTAACCGTATAAAAACGGGACAATGAATGATATATGCATATGAAATATACAGAAATGTTGAGTTTTCGTATGACGGCCGTTGATAGGACGAATATGAATTCAATTCTGTACTTGTTGTGCTATGTGTTACAGGCAAATTTCTTCTGAAAAAGTTACTGTTGCTTCATTAGGCACAAGCGGAAGCGATTTTGAGTTGCTTATAAAAATTGAAGAATCAGACGCTCGCTTGTGATAAGCCACCATGGAGTGATACCCCTCTGTGCATAACAGAGGTTGAAATCGTTTTCTTAATCTCTCGAAAGCGCAATGAGCATATTTTCATTTTTATCCTTCTTTCAGCATGCTTTATTATTTTACAATTTGCTCAAAATATGCGGCGTCACTTTCGTTCTACATTCAACATGAATGTAAATTGTTTTATTGACTTCGTTCTTATATTTAATTGAATAGTTGTGTCCAGAGCATTCAAGTTTTGTTTTCATTTGTCTATCGAAGAAGGAACAAATATCAAAATGAAATTTTGTGGAATTACTGCCCAAATATAATTTGTTTGTGCATTTTCTCATGACCATATACATGCGCATAGGTTTCTATGTGCAGTAATGTATTTGTGTGGGCACTTGTTTGCACATGTGTGTCCATGAGTGTCTGTGCACATGGACATATCTATATGATTTCATGGTGTAATGCAAACCTGAAGACTTTAGCAAAGTTCAGCTCAGAAAACAATGTTCTCCAGGATAACAAAAAGGAAGGATTTCTTTTGACAATGAATTTGATAAATAAATTGGTCATTTATCGGAAATACCACCACACCTGGCATATCGTTTTAGGTTTAGCAAAAATATTCGATGAACAGGGATATTATCTCTATCTTAAGACCCTTTTCAACCTTTTTTTTTTCCTTTTAATCTCTTTCGTCTCATAAATAAGTATTTTTGCTGGGGAATTATCTCCTTCTCAAAGTGAAACCAAAATATCATTAAGATAAAATGCGATATGATTTGCAGGTAATACACAAAACTTATTGTCAGATTTACAACTGAAATAGACTAGAAAAATGTAAATAGCAATCTTTGATGTCTAAATGCAGCCCCATAAATCTTAATCTTGATGAAAAGCTTTTAGAAAGCATCTAAACAGTGGATTCAAATTACCCCCATTAATTATCTCCATTTCTGTTGTCTGATCTATTTGTTACATACTTCGACGCTTCAACCTTCCTGTTGTAACATGATGGCTCATTTACTCTCCCCCAATTATCATTATCTTAGGGTATCACTGCTTCAATTCAGGATAGCCATGTCATCCATCCGGAAACCCAAGATCAAGTCTGATGTTTCCTGATTATATTTGATGTCTTTTTTCAAGTTTTTTTGCATTTTATTAATACTTACGTTCTTGGTCTTCAGTTCCAGGAGATATTTTTCCGGGACTTGTAATTACTGCTTCCAATGTTCCAATAACAATTGGTACGATCAAAATCTGAATGCACCTATCATTACTGGTACTACACTGACTTTCATGTTCCACACCTTTTTCTGTCCTCTGGCCAGGTCCTGGCACTTTCCCAGTTTTTCACTCTCTTTCCTATTTACTCTGTGGTCTGAAGACACAGCCGCGTCTATTATTTGGCAGGTTTTCCTCTTCTTGTCTACGATTACCAGGTCCAGTTTCCTCGCTTGGATGGGGTGGTAAGTTTGGATGTTAAAGTCCCAAAGTAATTTGTGGTTTCCATTCTTCAGGGCTGTCTCCGGTTTGTACTGGTACCACTTATCTGTATGGTTAAATCCCATTCGTTTTTTCAGTTCGCAGTGTATCACCGTTGCTACTCTATCGTGTCTGTTTTTATACTCCTTCTGGGCTAGTTGACTACATTCACTAGTTATGTGGTCTACGGTCTCATTTCTTTCGCAACATAGGTGGCACTTGTTGTTTGTGTGTGTTCTGTCGATTTTTGTTTTGATATAGTTTAAAATAGCTTGTTCTGATCCATTTGTTTTGAGCTACCATGATGAGCGACTCTGTTTCTCTCTTCAGGTTTCCTTTTCGTAGCCATGCCCATGATCTCTCCTCTGCCACACCCTGTATCCGTCTTTTAAATTATCTGTATAGTCTCGTCTGTTCCCATTTTTCTTTCCTTATTTACTGTCCTTTTTTCAAGATTACTTCTGCCTATTTTTCTCCTGTACCTATCAAGTTTACTTTCCAGTTATTCATAAAGTTGGCAATGGATCTCACAAATGATTCCTAAAGTAGTCATTTGAGGGTTATTGGTCCCGCCATATCTCTCCCTAATTAATTTTGAGTTTTAACTTACAGCAAGTCAATAGAAATTTCCTCAGCCCTTAAAACAAGTCAATTAAAAGAAAACAACCATTTCATACTAAAATAGGAATGTAAAAAAATAGTTCAATTAAAGAAGATTGAGGTTTGTTTTTTTATTGTTGAATATTGTATTTTCATTCGAACGATCAAATGAATTGGGTCAGCTTGGAATTCAGCTACTGGCCATTTTGTAAATTTTCTTTCTATTCATTTTTATGGAAATAATCTTTAGTTTTGTAAATTGTGAATCTTTAGAAAAAAAATGACAGCCTAATGTGGGAAAACTGACAGAGGACTTTTTCAGGTGAATAATAATAATAATAATAATAATAATAAAAATTTCTTTCTTTGAATGATTTCTGGTGATTGACTTTGAAAACTAACTCAGACTAAATTCTTATATGTATATTGTCTCAATAATGATAATAATGATAATAATAATAATAATTATTATTATAATAATTTTAATTATAATTATAAGTGGTAGTTGTAACATTTGGACCGTATGAATGAACCCAGTGATGATTTTCGAAGGTTTAAAAGATATTTTACTTTAGGCTTTAAGAATGATTATTCTTGACATATTGATGATATTTCTACTTCTGAGATGGTTTTCTTTGCGATTCTGAGAAATGTTCACCTAGATGAATTGTCCACTGCCAAATTCTGCCTAATGAAAAGAAAAAGAAAAAAAAAAGTTGAGAGTGGTCTGTTGTTTCTTGGAGCTGCACGTGGGTAAGTGGAATTAAATTTAAAATTTATAGTTTAATGCCTAGCTACCCCCGAGTATGAATGAATGGAGTCTGTCCACCCCTGACCGTTAGGACCCCTTACTGCTAAGTAGATGTAGGGGGAAATCCACCATTGGGGAAGAACACAGATTGCGAGACTTATACTAAGTCAAGACTTAGAAGATTTAAGGGAGACGTATGACCTTCAAGGTTGTTAATTTCACCCAGACGAAGCTTAATGTGTTAATTGTTAGGTCTGAATGTAGGAGGGGATGGTCATACCACCAAATAGATATATCTGTGCAGCAGAATGGCCTATCCATGTAAGGTTATACCCTGGGTTGTAAGAGCTGGTGGGACTCCGAGAGTGTCACTGAGCTAATTGCCCACAACGAACCCACCAAGGTCTGGTGCTACCTTAAAAGAACCAAAAAGAGCTGGTGGGGCTCTTCGGTTATTTCTGAACCACATCGGTCTTAACCAACCCACCAAGGTCTGGCGCTACCTCAAAGAACCAAAAACCCCTATCATGACAGTACAACCAAACCATTTTACCGCAAAAAACGGGGCACAAATCCGAGATTTGTGTGTCGTAACCGGCAGGTGTTCCCTTGTTAGCCACCAGGAGGGACCCGGTCGTCATCTTGTGACTGCTGGCCAAAACTCCGGCTCGTGTACCCTTAATGGCCTTCAGGAGGGACACAGTCGTCACATAGCTACTGTTGGCCAAGACTCATATACCACTAATGACACCCAGGGAAGGCGCGGTCCTCACGGAGTGACTGCTATAAAGAGAAAGAGATGGACAAGGGAGGAGAATAGACTAGTTATATATTGTTACTTTAAAAGCAAGCCTTCAGTGCGATCTTATAGGGAGCGTATGCTCCAGATATGGAGGGAAAAATCTGATGTGGAAGTATCGAACCAACGCCTTGCTGACCAAGTAAAACAAATCCAAAAGAGGAAATGGCTGTCTGAGACAGAACTACTAGAGATTCGCATTAATGTAGAGAGAGACTCAGGTGACACATCTGTAGAATGCCCCCCCAGCACAACTAGTACCAATAACAAAACTATAAGAATTCCCCATGAGACCCCCACAGTAAACTATGCACCAGAGGGTGACGACGAGGCACCAACAGTAGAAGAGAAAACCAAAATACAAGCTTTGAAAGAGATCATGCGAGGAGAGAAAACAACACTCCCCTCCCTAAGAGACAAAGACAGAAAGAAAGTTGGAGAAGTGACCAAACAGGTCAACTGCCTCTTACAGCACATAGAAACGAACACCCTCCTAGAACTCAACAACCTATTTCACGCTGGGGCGAAAATGGTAGCACAAAGCTTCACAACACAAGATAGGAACCTGAGCAATAATAGGGAAGGGAAACCCAACTGGGAGAGAAGGTTACAAAGGCAGATCTCCCAACTACAGAGAGATGAAGTACTACTTAGAAATACACCACACACAGACAGACCACGAGTAAGACTTTATAACAAATACAAAGTAACGCAAAAGGGCATCGCAACTGTAGTCGAAGAGTTACACCAGAAAAGACTAGCCAAAGAGGCAAGACTAAAAAGATACAGACTAAGAACTGCCCAATACACACAAAACCGCACATTCCAAAACAATGAGAAGAAGTTTTACCAAGATTTAAATGGGGAAAGAAGGCAGGACATAAAACCTGATGCCACAGAGGCCAAGAACTATTGGAAAAGCATATGGGGGCACCCAAAAAAACACAACGTAACACCGCAATGGTTAGGAAACATGAGAAAAGAACTAGAAGATATAGACAAGGGGGAACCGATAGTACTGAATGAAAACACATTGAAACATACTCTTAGGAAAGTAGCCAACTGGAAAGCACCGGGGCCCGACGGGATCCATGGGTATTGGTTCAAAAAATTCACCACGTTACACGGCAGACTCACTCACCTACTCCAAAATTGTCTAAATGAAGGCAAAGCACCAGAATGGATGACTAAAGGCAGAACCACCCTCATCCTAAAAGACCCGGGAAAGGGGAACATAGCAAGCAACTATAGACCAATCACGTGCCTACCACTTATGTGGAAAATCCTGACCGGGCAAATAGCAGAGAGAATATACATGTCAATGGATAGAAGGGGGCTACTACCAGAAGAACAGAAAGGGTGTAGGATAGGAACCAAAGGGGCAAACGATTTACTCTACATAGACCAGATGATCTTAAAAGAAGTAAGGAAAAGGAGAAAGAATATTGCAATGGGATGGATAGACTACAAAAAGGCATACGATATGATTCCACATAGCTGGATACTCGAATGCCTTAGAATGTTCAAAATTAGCGAACCGGTGGTTAAATTCATTGGTAATTCGATGGAAGACTGGAAAGTAGATTTGACAGCCGGAGGGGACAAACTAGCCGAGGTAGGGATAAAAAGGGGAATCTTCCAAGGAGACTCGTTGTCCCCACTATTATTTGTTCTAACAATGATACCGCTTAACAGAATCCTGAAAAACAGCAAAGGATACCATTTCTCTAAAACAAAAGGAAAGGTCAATCACTTAATGTACATGGACGATATTAAATTGTTTGCAAAAAACAGGGGAGAGCTTGAGACTCTGTTCAACGAAGTAAGGGAATATAGTGAGGACATAGGAATGGAGTTTGGGATAGAAAAATGTGCAATCATGGTGATGCACAAAGGAAGGCTTTCAATGACTGAGGGAATTGAACTTCCGGACAACAACAAGATTAGGGCATTGACTGCACAAGACCGATACAAGTACCTAGGTGTCCCTGAATGTGACACGATAAAACGGGAAGAGATGAAGGAGAAAATTAAGAGAGAATACCTCAGAAGGATAAGGAAAATATTAGAAACCAAATTAAATAGCAGAAATCTAATAAAAGGAATGAACACCTGGGCTGTGTCAGTAGTTAGGTATACAGGACCATTCCTAGGATGGACAAAGGAAGAGCTCCAATCAATGGATAGGCGAACAAGGAAACTTATGACGATGCATAAAGCATTACACCCTAGGGATGATACAGATAGACTATACGTTAAGAGAAAAGAAGGTGGTAGGGGGCTCATCAGCATAGAAGATTGTGTCCAGAGAGCTAAAGTAGTCCTAGATAGATATGTGCAAACAAATAGTGAAGAAATCATAAAGAGTGCGAGGGATAGTGCAACAAACAATAAAGTAGAAAACAATGGAACAGTACAGCAAACTAGAAAAGAAAAGTGGGAAGGGAAAAAATAGTAATAATACTACTAATAATAATAATAATAATAATTATTATTATTATTATTATTATTATTATTATTATTATTATTATTATTATTATTATTTGGAATCTCACACCAGTTGCCTGGTGGTAACCGCTGGAGTTTGAGTGACAGCAAGTCTCCTCAAGTCTCCAGCCCTCCTCTCCTAGTACGCATAGGTCGCAGTAATTCTGCGATTTACAGTTTCACACCGGTTGCCCAGTGGTTATCGCTGAAGGCTGAGTGACAATAAGTCTCCTCAGGTCTTCAGCTAGCGTCTCCTCTCTCTTTCGCATATCATGACAGAGCTACGATTCGTTGCAGTACTTATATCTCTAGCACCTTCCTCAGCATCCGTGCAGTCTCCAGTAGTGCCGTGGTCTGTACGGTCTCTATCCTTCCCCTAATCCCGATCTCCTCCAGTCTCTCCCTCAGAGTTTTGGGAACAGTTCCTAGTGCGCCCACTATGACCGGTACTACCCTGTTTTTTTTAAATTATTATTATTATTATTATTATTATCATTATTATTATTATTATTATTGTTATTATTATAATAGTAAAATGGAACCTACTCCCATCTTGAAAACAGCAATATCTTTCCCCGGAATCGAAAAAAAAAAGGCTGCAAAAAAAGTTCTTATTGACAAAATGATACCCGAGAACTATCGAGTCGAAGTGCTGGAACATATATACAATCACAGCAGCTCTTTTATCAGGCTACATAAAGACTCGGACCCCTTTCAGCTCCAGAAAGGAGTAAGACAAGGTGATAGCATCTCACCCAAACTCTTCACAGCCTACCTCGAGATGATCTTCAAAAGACTAGCCTGGGTGAGTAAAGGAATTAGAATAAACGGCAATTATCTGAGCAACCACAGATTTGCAGACGACATTGCCTTTTTCGCAGAAAACCGGAACAACCTCCAACTAATGATAAATAAACTAAATGAAGAGAGCAAGAAAGTCGGCCTACACATGAATTTCAGCAAGACGAAGATCATGTGCAACCACCACATCGGAGATAGAAACACTGAGATCAAAATCGAAGACACAGAACTGGAAAAAGTAGACCACTACATCTACCTAGGACAATAAATCTCCATGAGACCCTCAAAAGAAGAAGAAATCAAGCGAAGAATCTCACTAGGATGGCAAGCCTTTGGCAGAGCAAGCTCAACCTTCAAAAATAAGAAGATCCCATTAATCCTAAAAATAAGGATGTATAACCATTGCATCCTCCCAATAGTCACTTATGGAGCCGAAACATGGAACCTAACCAAGATCATATGCGGAACCGACGCCGGCAGAATATTAAATGGTGAGACAAGATTGACAAATTCAGAAAGTACTGATTCCGCGACGCCTATGATAGAGAAATGTGGCGAATTCTGGGGAAGGTCTATGTCCAACGACAGACGTTGAAAGACCGATGATGATGCATATCAAATGAAGAAATTAAGGTCGATCAGTTGGTCATGATTTCAAATTATGGTTAAGTGTTACTCTCTGAGTATTGCTCGTTCTAATACATTTGATCCGAATCAACAGGTGAAAGAGAATAGAATTTTCATGTATTTCAAAAAACAATTTTTATCAAATAATATCAATAGAAAATTATCTAAAAAAATATCATTGAAAGTTACCTGTCATTTGCATCCCAGTCAATGAATATTCATAGATAACGAATGATTCTCTTTTGTTTAGTCATTAATCGTTTCTAGATCCGAGAAAATCTGATACTTTTCTGAGTAAGCAATGCCACTTTCTAATGGTTTATTTCTGTCTGCATTGTTCAAGATGAATCTCATTTTTCACTGCTGATATCATTTATCCTTTACCAAACATGTTTTTGTCGGAAATAATTTCTCTTTTAGAAAACAAGTTTTTCCATTGCTTCTCATATTTACTCATATAATGAACAGTGATTTTTTTCTCTGTCCGTAATAGTGGTCTCTAGGCCCTTAAAGGTTAACTTCTAATGAAGAAAACATCTCTTAGCCACCATGTGAAACAATTGAAATTTTCAGGACACCAATTCAGTATTCCTTTCCTTAAAAACAGAATCTCATCGAAATAACATAACATTCATTAATTTTTTCCACGGGGAATAACCAGCCATTATCATAATAGATTCCTTTCTTCGATTTCACTATGACACTATAACAGGTGAAGTAGGTTCTGACCGGCGGTTTTATCATTCATTAATGAAAAAGCTTCTATTGGATAGACGAACTACGACGTAACTTTAAAGTTACACTTATGTTGTAACCAGTCAATATAATCATGAAATGATTGAAGCATGATCATTCGTGGGTAAACACTTCTTTTTCTAAAAAAAAGAAAAAAATCATCTCATAAAAATTCAAATATATCATTGATACCAACCAAAGGTATTAACTGGTCCTTCTCTTAATGACTTCCCTCTTTTACTCTCAATGTGATACTGTAACTGGTGAAACCGGTTTTGTCAGTCTCTTTTATTGTTTCACAATTGCAAATTATTATCTAATCTAACAAAACGGCTTAAATTTGACATTATAATTATCGTCTAACCAATCGATATAACAGTTGAGTGATCAAAACCTAATCAGTCGAAGGTTAGCAGTTGGTTATCAGATCATTTGGGAATCCTAGCTGCCGCTATCATCTTGTCCATTGCAAGAGTTAGATTAAGAAAATGACAATTAGAAGAAACTAATTGATACATTATCATCGACTCACTGTTACATAAATCCTTGAAGGAAAACGATAAGGCTTTGATGCGGCATTTGGATATTCACCCAAAGCAACCAAAGGTACAAAGCGAAAAAAAAACTCAAGGCTACAGATTATATCTTTTAAAAGAGACGAGAAAAGACACAAAAGTGAATGAAATCGAAACATAACAAACATTGATTGACAGTAATTATTGAAAGAAACAGGAGAATATGGATACTTCCGTCCCTAACCTGAAGGATGAGATAATTGTGCATGACCATATCCCGTCTAAAAGCATTTTTGCAATTGAAAACGAGCAACCCGATCTTGAGAAAATGGTCAGAGAGACCCGTTTATACCGAGAATTGAGGATTGCTTACAAATGGATGAGTTTCGCTGGACTTTTGTACTCACCAAATACAACTGAAATTGTCAACCAAAGGAAACCAATGAAACAGAAAATGTATATAGCTTATCAGTGGTTTGTTGATGCTTTGCTGGTTATAAATGCCTTACGTTTTTTCACTCATTATCCTCACTTGCAAGATATGACGAATTATCTCGTGACCTTCGTCTACCATATATTTATGATCCTAATGGCCGCCCTAGCGTGCTCACGGTCCTACCTAGAGAAAAATATGAGACTTTTCATTATCAAAATATCTTGTCACAAGATAAACAACCGGGATGAATCGAGCATTAATCGAATGGCAAAATTCACTAAATTCTATGTGTACTTTGTTTGCATCTTCAGCCTCTTGTACAACATTGGCTTCGATTTGATTGCACCACCTTTTTACCCAGAGAATATCGTCTCACAGAGTTATCCGCAAACAGAATCCATCTTTTTCTATCTGAATCTCCTGTTTTTCGGAATCGCATCGATTTTAGGTTCTCTCCGTATTTATGTGATATTGGCTCATTGCTTCGCCATGTGCCACTTTCTGACTCTGGAGTATTTTCACTTGGCACAAACGATCAGGTCTCGGATAACAGAGATTGAATATGATGACGGTCATTTTTTGGAGGCTCATCGTGCCAAGTTTGAGGTGTTGAATGGTCTGCTTAATCACATCAACCGAATCAATACTGTTCCTCTGATGATGATCATATTCTTTTGTATATTTGAAATCTGTTTGATGATTTACGGTTTCCATCACAGCATGAATGTGATTGATTATTACTCGATATCTGTATCAGCTGGTTTTGGCGCCCTGTTCACTGTATTTCTGATTGGAGCAGGCATTATCCTCTTTTCAAGTGTGAGTAGTTTTAATTTTTTTCTCTTTTGGCTTTTAGTTGAGATTATTTTTTTTATCCTTTGTTTCTATATGTTAATGCAATGACCCTTGCCTTCAAATTGAAATTATATATTTGCCTGAAGACGAAAGCTTGAACGAAGATTATGAAGCGGCAAGGACATTAGCATCATCTACTTGCATCATTTCATTTCTTCTTTACTATCAAGGCTTACCAAAGTCATGATGTCAGAATGAATGGAAGTGAGACAAGGAATAAGCAAGTCTTCATCCATTTACTGGATGATTATGTCAGCAGGTGAAACTGAAATTCGAACACATTTTTTAAATCGTGAACATCTACTTCTTTCTACTAGTATAATGGACAGTGTGATTGTTCTTTATTTTTCTGTTCACGTAACAATTGACTCATCAACTTTTTTTCAAAAACAATTGACTCTTAAGTTGAAATAAATACCATAATAGTCTCGCATTGATAGTTCTACACAGAATTAGGTTAATAAAAAACCCATCAAGAACACCAAAGGTAGCCTGAGAAGGGTGGATATACGTACAAACTAAAGATGTTTGATTTTACAGAACAATCTTTTTCATTTTGGTAATATTATCAACACTATATCACTTTACAAAATACAACAGTTGTGATTGGTCAATTATTATTTCAAAACCTAAGCGTTCCTTTTTTTAGGAAACTCACATATCTGCATGGTTTCTCTCGTGTATGCCAAGTTCTATGCATGTCCTGGCTAGAGAACTCCTGGGTTGTGTTTGAAAAGGGTCATTCAACATTTCAGGAGCCTTGTGATAATAATTTTATCGTTAAACACAAAGCCAGTATCTGCTTAATTTCCCTGACGGTTTGGTGTGGATTTTGTTTGACCAACATCTTCAATTGTTCATTTTCAATTGCAAAATGGATGCCCTCTACCGTTTTGATTTTTGAGGCTCAAAACACCACTGAGAATCTTATGGAAACCATGCCGAACTTTATGGAAGCAGGTGATTCCTTCGACCCATTAGTTTGATATTGGAAACTTTTTGAAATGCGACGTGATTAAGATACTAGTGCAAAAGGATTATATGTAACTCTTCTTTCATAATTTTTTACTTTAAGAATGTACATTTACAAACTGAACGCTGAATATTGGTGGCAGGAGAACGTTTCAATCGTTGAAACGAGCTAAACATATACATACAATATATTATATCTATATTAGTGGTTACATCCCTGCGTTGGCATTTAGAATCAGCCATTTCCCTAAAAAACCTAATATTCTGTTTTTTGCCATGTTTTCATTAAAAAACAATTTGATTCCCGTTCGTCTACACTTGCGTTAAACTCTGCTAAAAGACTATGGTATTATCGCCGAGTTACTTTTCTGTACAAATAAGTATTTCTAAGTTTATGACAGAACGTTCAACTTGCTCGTTGGACTGATGCCAAACGAACAGTTATTTGCCTTTATTTTCGTATATCCTATATGAAATCTATATCTTGAAAGTACATTTGTTAATTGATTAGCAACAGTGCATGTAACCATCTACGTGGACATCCCCTACCTTACATATCTGATATGTTTTGCAGTAATATGAGAGCAATTATTTTATAGCCATTTACTTTATTGAACTGAAGCAAATTAATAGTAAAGTCATCCCCCAGGATTTCTTATTGATTTTTATTTGATCAACGTTACTGTCTTACTTTGCATGTCTTCGATAAAAGCATAAGCTCTATAATCAGAAATGTCCAACATCAAAGTGATGAATCCCTATAGGCTTTTGACAATACAAGTCAATTCTAATATCGTTGCTCGTACCAATCAGTGAGCTAAAGAGTATCATCCGATCTGTTGGCCAAAATGTATCATTTACAAGAGATTTCCTTTGTCTCTTACATGTATGGAGTTTGAAATAGCATCATGAAGAATATCTGCAAACTTAAAACAAAATATATTCCTCATTTGGAAGGGAGCATTCCGCAGTTATCATTCCAAATAATCAAGTTGTTTCTTGCAGATGAGTTTCTATGTTGGAAAAAATGATGATTTTGCTGCTGAAATAAGTTTATTGACTGAGTGAGAAAGAGAAAGATAGAAAGCTTGATGATCCAGTCAAATTTCATGAAGACACGGGAAAGACAAAAAAAAAAAAAAAAAATCAGCAAAGAATTAAATTCAAACAATTACCATAACAAGGGAAATAAAACCTAATTGATATTCCCATTAGATAAACACGTCTTTATCTGGCGAGAGACAGTAGATATTGTGCCTGGATACGCCAAGTTAATTTAATCATATGGTGCCTGGTTACACAGCATTGAGGACTGTTTTTGCTCCCGTTGATATGACATTTGAGTAATCGCTAAAAGGAAAAAGAAAAACATAAATAAGCTTTCCCGAGGATCTAGACAGTAACATAACTGAAATTGAAAATGGAGATTGAACCGATGGAAGGTGGTCAGGAAAGACGTCGGATAAAATTTAAAAACACACCATTGTCGCCCGTGATCTGTGCAATTTTCAAGATGCTGACCTTGTTGCTTTTAAGTCACAGAATAAAACAGGAGTTCCAGGCGGCTTCCAACAAACGAAAAAAGATGTATGTGTTTCTTTGTTATTTCTACTACGTCTTATGTATCGGCAATTATATTCGATTAACAATAAGCATTTTTCTGAATCCACATGAAAATATCACGTCTTTCCTCGTCTCCTACTTGTTTTTCTTCTACATTAATTCTGTAACTATCGGCATTGTTCTACGCATATGCTATTATGATACATTAATGGCATTCCCAAGGAAGATTTTCGAATATGAAATGATCAACCCTGGCGAAGCAAAGATGAAGAAACAAAGTGTTCGTGAACGAAAATTCTTTTCTGTCACTTGTATTGTTGGGACCATCATCACATTTACGTTTTATATCGTCTTACCATTACTATGTCCAAATGGAAGCAGCCTTTTCTATACATTTGTTTTCCCGCTGGATCTTAATAACCTTTTGTGCATACCAATCTTGATTGCAAATTTCTGTTTGATGTCGATAAATTTTTTCTGGACTAGTGGAATAATCAGACTATTGGACTTTTTCATTGGATTTACAAGATGCCAATTAGATTTTTTAGCTGATGAATATCGTAGCATCTTTAAAAACACTCATCCAGAGATCTCTAATCCTGAGGTCAATGTTCCCACGAATGGTAACGTTGGATTATTCTCTAGAACGCTGCATCGTCAACAGGCAACCAGTAACCACTTTTATGCAATTTGTGAACAGTACGATAAACTATTTGAATTGTTAGAAGCATTGAATGGCATAACAAAGATGTTTGTCGGATTCATTTTCTCTATTTCCCTTTTGGAGGTGTTTTTTACAACTTATCAAATTATCAACCCAAAATTGGAATCTGTAGACTTATATACACTCATTCTTTTGGAGTCTGCACACATCCTTACTGCTCTCTCCATCTTGTTCCGTGGAATCAGATTAAACGACAGTGTAAGTTCAATTAATTACATCCGGTATCTATATCTATACCTATCTTTTGATTGATCTATTGCAGTATACCTGTGTATATTTCAATGTACTCATATTTATGTATCATTTTCATTCAATATATCTATCTGTGTGCATGTGTGAGGGGTACATCATACATGAATAGATGTAAAATTGCAGATTTTGAATAAAAGCGACCAACTTGCATGTGTTCGAAATGATTTCAATCAACGTAACTTATCAAAGATTAGAAAAATCAAATTTGTTGTAAAATGATGTGTGACGTCAATCCTAAATAGAAAATGAAAAAAAAATTTCTCAGAGAAATCAGTTTTCTTTTTATGTCGATTAAAAAAACTCCTATAACGTACATACATGTATTCCCATATATATATATATATATATATATATATATATATATATATATATATATATATATATATATATATATATATATAAATGTTGTGTATGTGTTTGTTGAAGAGTACATGCTTTCCTGGAATCGACTTTAAATTTATACAAAGAAAACAATGATATGTATCCTAATATCTTTCTCGCTATTTATTTGTTCTGTATTGGAGAATTAACAAAATGCCATTTAGGCATTTGTAGGCTGGCGAATATCGTCACATCTTTCAAGACAACACTTAATAGATTTTAAACCCTGACGTCAATGAAATTGTCAAGATATTCTCGAGAACGCTGCGTAGTCAACAGGCAAAATGTGACCACTTTTTTGCAGGTTGTGACAGCACAATAACTCCTTTGACTTGTTGAAAGCGTTTCATAGAATAGCAAAACTGATTGTCGTGTTTGTCTTCTTTCTCCATTTTTAGAAAGTGTTTTTAACAGCTTATCAAATTATCAACCCAAAGTTTCAGACCTAATGGAACTCTTCTATTTGGAAACTATACACATCCTAGCCATAGCTCCGTCTTGTTTAGTGCAATTAGACTATGAGCCATATGAATTTGGTTTATTTACATGTATTACCTATGAATGTATGCATCTATCTATCCACCTGTCAATTTGAATTTATCCATATCTATTTCAATTTGCTCATATTGCTCTCGATCTTTTCATATCTATCTATCTATGTATCTATGTATCTATGTATCTATCTATGTATCTATCTATCTATCCATCTATCTATGTTAACGTGTGTGTGATACATTATATATAGGTACATGCAAGGATCGCACTAATGAGTAAATTTTGAATGAAAACGATCTCTTTGTATGTGTTTGAGATATTTTGGAAGGTAATCGTTAATCTTGGAAATAATTTTAAACGCTATGTAACTTCGTATATCTCTGAATTTTTTAGATGAGATATTATTATTATTTCTATTATTTTTCGGACCATCCACATCTTAGAGTACAACGGCCGAAACTTTGTATGAAAAACAACCAAGATGAGGATGGTCCGAATAATAATAGAAATACTATGTAACTTATTTAACAAAGGTTGGAAAAATAGAATTAGTTATAAGATAATGAGTGTTTTTAATCCGACAGAAATAATTATAAATTACGATATATTATTTTGGAACCCTATTAAAATGATCTTCTGTTGTTACATGGTAAATGTATAATTTGGTGTATATAACATGATTAATTAAATAAAGAAAATGGGGCTGCTGTGGCAGGCATCGAACCTGCGACTGATAGAGAAGCTGCAGTAACTCAGCTTAGCTCTTACGATTGAGCTAAACAGCCACCAGTATTGCAAAGCCCCCCACCCCCAAATTGCTTTCACCCCAAATTCTCATTTTGTTCTTTAAATTCTCATTTTGATCATTAATTAATGTCTATATCTGCTCTATTTGTTTCCTTCAACACGGACAATTAAATTAATAACAAATAGATATGTTATCCGAAAAAAAATTACAAATTGCATTATATTATTTTGAAACTATTTCTTAAATTATTGCACGGTGAATGTATCATTAGTGCCAAAATAGTAAAGAATTCTCCAAACATACCAATATTCAATAGCATTAAACAAATATACAATAGAGTCATATAAAAAAGTAAATTCAAAACTGAAATAGAACCAACTCCCATTATCCATAATAACAGAACAAACAAAAGAAAAGATTGATTATATGATTCAATCACTATATAACAAAAATAGATCTATGAATATAGTGGAGATATTCCCTAAATTAATAAAAAAACATTTCCCCCACACAGTAAACACCATATTAAGCAAATATTATAACTGCATTAAGAGGCTCAGCTCCGTCGGAACTGATTCTCGCTCTGTAAAGAGGACCATGCACGGCAGATGTCAGCTGACCGTTATCCAGCGACTTTCCTAAACAAGAAAGAAAAAAAGGGCCATGAAGAATCAATTATTATGATAAACGTGATGAAAGAAGAATAACGAGAGATATTTTCACTGTTTCGTGTCAAATCTGCTACTTCACGCAATCAGTTAATCAAAATGAATTGTCATGTTTTAGTTTCTGGAAAACAAATGCTGAAATAAATTTCATAAACGTATTTTAATGTGGAAGAAGAGAAGTGATGGATTATTTGGGTTGCTTTCCTTGTCTTTTTTACCATGTTACGGCATTGTGTGGGAATATGTTGCATCTGTTTAAAACGTTTTTGAAGAATACAATGCTAGTAGTCTTGTAAATAACTTTAAAAAATCAGGATATTGATCAAAAAGAGGCATCCAGTGAAAACGTGAAGCAAAAATTGTCAGACAACTTCAGATAGTAACATCACACTATTTTGCTCTATTACTTTCAATTATTAAAATCTTTTTTGACTCCTTAACTGGCACTCTATTTTATCGATCACATTCCCTTCTTTTTACTAAAAATTTGTGAAAAAAGTCACACCCATAAAGATCAATCAAGCAATTAACAAAAATACCCTGTAAAAAAAAATGAAAGTGTCGATATTGCAATTGTTTGTTGAGATAACGCTTCTGCTTGTTGATAAATCATCCACTAACTCTAACATGAATACCTATTGATACAAAAATGAGTGCACGGCACAGCCACGCCCATCAAGATACATACACACGTAAGTACATTAAAGCCTGGATTCCTCTTGAAATATGCACATTTTGAGATCGATTGAACCTTATTCTTTCTTTATAGTGTCTCTCTTTCACCCTATTCATGCATTTATTACTAATTATGCGGAAAGCCCATGGGAAGCCGATTTGCTGAACAACTTTCTAATGAAAAAACAAAAATAAAAAAACAAAAGGTATAAGGACTCTGAGGATCACAATATCCATAAAGGGAAGGGGTTGGGAAGCAAAACAGACATTGACAAGATTAGTTGTGAGATCTGCTGAGAAAATAAGCTAAAAGATACTCATATACCATCTGACATTAGCTGTATTTTCCATCTATCGTTACGTTGAGCTTATCTGTAATGAGATGATTGACTTATAAGATGACGCTTGTTGGTTTTTCTTAGCATCTTGTTTTGATGGAAGTTATCTTTGTAAAGTTGCCTAACCATGACCATCTACCGTTGACGTCGAAATTATAATACATTTCTACTCAATATTTTCCGTTGCATTTGGATTCAGTCTACACATGCACTCGCACACACAATCACACACACACATACAATTTGATGACGTAACAACAGTCTCAGCTTGATCTGCATAAATGTCTGTTGAGAGCACGAAATAATTTTTTCTATTATTCATTCTTTTTAGTAGATGAATTATCGTAAACCAATGTTTTATTGATTTTGATTACTTCTTAATTCTCTCTTATAATATCACAACTTTGAGTCACTCTGTTTACTTGAAGCCGTAGAATGACGGTCTAAATTAACGCTATGATGAAAATTGAAAGTAAAATTTTAGGTGAAAATTAGTAAAAATTGATAAAATATTGCGTTGCGAAATTCAGCATTTTTACTGTAAAGCCATAGAACCTTTGTTGTTACAGGCACATCAACTGACCGACGATTTGTACGCAATTGACCTCCGTAATCTGTCATCAGAAGCATCCTTAAAGGTATGAAATATTCTAATTACTGTTTTATATCATGGACACCATAACCATAAAAATAAATGCTTACATGGCAATTTTTGAGTTGTAATGAACATTCGATCGTTTCCCGCAAAATGGACGATTCTAGATAAGAAAGCACTTTTTATAATGCTCAATTCATGAAATTAATGAACACGTCTTCATAAAATTCTCTTTTAGAGGCAATAAAATGTTTGAAATACAAGATAAACGCCTATCGTTGCATATTGAATATGATTTTCAGTTGATGAGAGGTGGGTTAAGTGTGAAGACGTATCTTATTGGCCTTACCTTCTTGAAGGTGTGGGGTCTGGTTACATGTACCCACCACTTTGATTGCATGTCGAACTCCACGTCAAATTCCATGCGTGTTTTGATTGAAAAATTTATCATTACATTCCAAAAAGCAGAATCTCAATTTTTGTTCTCATAGTTTGCCGTATGATGTGAGACTATTTTATAAAACCTAATCATCGATAATTTGTTATTTTCAGTTACTTTCCCAGAAGCAAATGAAAACTACATCAGTACGTAAATAGAAGCTGAGAAATGTCACATATATAATTTAATCATAAATCTCTTGAGTTTTATTTGATATTTACTAAATTAAGATAAGCTTGACATAAGAGGTCAGGCCCGTCTGCTCTGAACGTGTCGGAGATAAGATCACAAAATCGAAGACGCAAAACTAGAGAAAGTAGACCACTACATCTACCTTACAATGAATCCCCATGAAATCCCTAAAAGAAGAAGAAATCAAGTAAAGAATCACTCAAGGATGGCAAGCCTTCAGCAAAGCAAGCTCAACCTTTGAAAACAAAAAGATCCAAATAGTCTGAAAAAGAAGAGTATATATCCTCCCGATTGTCACCTATGGAGCTGAAAATGGAACCTAACTGTTCGACTGACCTGCAATCTGAGAAGCATGCAACTTGCACATGAAAGAATCATGTTCAACGTCTCTTGGACTGATCACAATACAGCACAATACACCAGGAAGAAAAAAGTCCGAGACATCATAGAATCCATTAGAAAACTCAAATGGCAATGGGCTGGTCATGTTGCCAGAATGGCAAAAAAACTGATGGATATCACGACTCATGACATAGATCCCCAGATCCCATGCACAACTTAGACGAACTAAAAAAAATCAGAAAGTATTGACTCCGCGACGCCCACGATAGAGGGGTGTAGCAAATTGTGGGAAAGGTCAATGTCCAACGATTGATGTTAAAGACTGATGATAATGAAGACCTTTTACGAAGATAAGATCAAGAAAATCTTTTTGAGAAAAAACATTTATTGCATCAATATTCTCACATTTTTTTTGCTTCTACGTTATCTTTGTTTCACAATACAACATCATTCCCACAAAGCAAAAGATGAAATGGTCGACTAATATTAGAACCCTAATGTGATTCGATTCGAAGGAAATGAATTCTCACATCAATTAATTAAACTTCTATAGTTGATTGCATGACTTGTGAAAAACAAAGATTGTAAAGTTTGCGATGTATTTATCATATGAACAACACGACATCTCTGACATGGCGCAGGAAAGATTTGTTTGGAAACGTCCCAAAGGTCGACCATAACGACGCCTACTGAACGCAATTACCTAGATTATTAAGATGCAATACTACAAGGCCCGGGAGGAGGCAGTAAACAGTGACCAATGGAGCGTGCAGTCACTACGTTGGAGGCCAAGCAAGCACTATGATTGAGAAGGAGAGGTGTATCGTTGATTTCAAAGGCACTGGCCATAGAAAAAACTAAACAAATAAAACACATTTTTAATGTAGGAAACAAACAAAAAAAAAAAACAGTTCAAAAGACAGAATAATTTCAATTGTTGCAAGGAAAAGTTCAAAAACATCTCTTTGGAATGGAAACAAATCTCTTAAGAAAAGAAATCTATGCTTCTTAGTGCAAAAATAACACCGACTGCAAAACGTTGGTATCATTAATTTTAATGGAAACATAGTTATTGGCATCCGACTGAAGTGACATGAAAGAAATAGTTGCTCGACAAAGTTCGATGGAAGCAAATGAGAAATTCTTCTTTTTGAAACTTCATCCATGGGCTCCTTATACTGGTATATGACCAATCACAAAATGTAAAATAGTCAGAGAATAACGCTCGTATCATAAAATATATGTAGACAAGAGTGTGTAATATTATGTTTCATCATTAGACCGAGCAATATGCAAAACAAGATTGACATCGAAAAACGGTTTACATTTTTTACTGACAATTCAAGAATTCTATGTAATGTCTATGATATAAAAGGTATCGACAGTAAAAAAGATGCTCTATACCAAATAAAGAATTACAATAAAGAAATATTATTTAGTAGAGTAGAACTTGATTGTTTTAAAGCCAGCATTATATCGATTTTTATGCCATCTTCGTGGAATACCATTTTAAGAATTCAAAAGTAATACCACTGTGATTAAAAATCAAAGAAAAAAGTAAACATCGGATGATTATGATTTGATAGAAAATAGTTTATTTCGTGATTGGACATTTTTTTCTTAAATAACAATGAAACAGCAAATGGCGTTTGACTCTCTGCACGGTTCAAAGGTCAAAGAAAGTAGAGTTCTATATACTCAGATTAGTCAGCTGATGAGAGATTGAGTAATTTAATAGATAAAAGTTGATCACAGGTAAAACTAAGGTTCCTGTACGTATAATATGACGGTTTATAATTACCCTTTTTAGTGGTTTGGTGGCTTGAATCAGTACGTGGCTTAGGGTCTTTATTTAATGTATCTTTTGTATCAGCCTTGAAATATTATGGGTATGGGCATTTAAGGAGATGAAAATGGATTCAACAATTCCCTTGAATCTTATCAAATATCTGCACAGTTAAAATGGTGAAACAGTATACGTCTTTTAATCTTAAAAACAAAGATGAAAAAATGCTTTTACAAACTTCATTCGTTATTTCTGACCACTAATGAAACGAATGCCTAATTGCAATTGAAAATAGATTTGATGATCTCAAGTTGTAATAAAATATAATATTTCATATATATTTTTGGAGTTCAAACACATGCATCAGAAGAAAGTTTACAATGATAAAACCTCGTGGAACTTTATAAGAGTCTTATCAAGAATTGTATCATGTTTCTGACGCAGAGGGAGGTTCATTCAGTTCTAAAGAGAACCACTCATCCAAATAGTTTTATAAAAGTGGAGAAATAACTATATCTATATTTTTAGTTCTTTATGGCGACTCATTTCTCCAATCGACCCTTATCTCGCCCGTCTCCAAGAAATATCGGGTCCAAGAGAAGGGTCCGTTTGGTTTTTTCGTTAGATGACAACGAAAATGTTTATTTTTTGATAAGTCCATTCGAAAAGATCGATTTTTAACTTTTTGACAATCATCAGCTTAGCGTGGATTTATAAAGAGATTAAATTGGTATATTTTGTTTGTTGATTCCAAAATAAATGGAAGAAAATAAGCAAAACTATTGGCATATCATGCTTCTTTATTTCAAAAAAGTAAATATACGACTCAAACGTAAGAAAAGGAAGATGTGTGCTGTTAATGAAGAATGTCCTGAGATTGATCAAACGTGTCAAAAGGGGATTTCAGTTTATCGTTCTGAACAGTTTGTACTAAAAGAAGCTCAACAGTTGGATCAGTAGAGGTTGATGGCAATCATTTCTTGAGAATAATATATGTAATACAATGCAGGGGGTAGCAAACATGATACCCAAAGGCAAGTGTTGAAAATCATTTGCAACTGCATCTCATTTGATGTCCAGGATCTTACGCGGGTATACTGTGCCAAAGTCGTCCAATTTCTCCTAGCGTCATTAGTGTTGCTCATGGAACGGACATGAAGTTTTATAACTCTTCCAGTTTTTTCTGGCCAATGAAGACATTTGTTGCCACTAGACATCTCCTGGCTCACAACTTCTACTGATGATAAGGCCAGAGTTTCCTCCATGGCTACTGATATGATCCATTAGCAACTGGAGATCTTGACTCTTGTCATGGCAGTTATGGCACCAGTCAACCTTGAGAATTTTTTACCAATCAAATATTAAAAATAATTTGGGCAAATAATTATTTGTTGTATCAGTTTATTCAATAATTCAGCGTTATTGCTTTTTGTAAATGAAATATCATTTGAGTCTCATTAGTGAAAGAATGAAACAATTAGTTTAATTGATATTATTATTCAGTAAAATTCATTTCAAGTATTTCATGCAAATATGTGAATATTTTTACTCTCTATACCCCGTAAGCCTAAAGTTTAATTTGGCAAATAAAATGGAAAAGCTTCCAGAGCAATATTTTACTTCAGAATTAAGTTTTTCGAAACATCTATTTTTATACATCTTTCAGGACATTTTGAAAAGGTTAACATTATTTCTTTCTTTTGTGAATTATCTTTAGAATACGTAGGAAACAATCAAAAGACGACTTTATAAGGTAAAAAATTCCTGAAATTATTCAATAGAGCTGTTTCAGATCATGTATTGTTAATCATTCAATGTTCTAGCAGGGAAATCCTCTGCAAATATTTTTTTCTTCTATTAAATTACAGAAAAAGAATTCAATAATCGATCGTCACTCGATAGATTTTTAGAATCTAGGTTTATTTGGGCCTAAACTGTCTTCACTTTCGTATAATGTATACAAATGAATTTTATATTAGAATTTTCACTTTCTTCTTGTCAATGACACAAAGACTATGGTGTCAAAATTAACTTTTATAGATGTCACTTTGCGGGCAAAAGTGCGTGTTCTTTGTATAAAAAACCACCGTCCCTAGTTGTAAAGTGTATGGTTTATGTTATTGCGGCCAATATTTAGGATTCGTTGTTGGCCATTGTAATTACGAAGATGATTTTTTAAAACCCTTACAAGCAAAGATCTCAAAAAGGAAGATACATTAGCTTTTGATTTCATGGCTTCCTTCTCTAAATCAAGACAAACGGTATTATTGAAAACGTGGGAAATAAAATGCCGATGAAAATGAAGCAATACAGTGATAAATAACTGAGAAAATTACATTCAATTTTGCTCTTCTTGAACAGGTCTCTATTTTCCTGACTCGGCTGACAGGATCACCAATTGGTATCAGTGTAGCTGGCTTATTTGTTATTGACCACTCAACTATTCTGATGGTAATATTATTTTCGTACTTTTCATTAAATTACTATTCTGTCCTTTAAAAAGAATATATATATATATATATATATATATATATATATATATATATATATATATATGTGTGTGTGTGTGTGTGTGTGTGTGTGTGTGTGTGTGTGCACTCATTTGATCATAGGAAGCTAAGTCCTTGTTCAAAGGGTGGAGTTGACTCTTGGCAAGCTGACTATACCTTGCAAATATACTGCTTGATCTAGTGGGAAAAACCACACTTGGCTTCCACCGTCTATGGCCCAATCTGTAACAATTTTCACTCGCTTGGAAAGCCCTTCATTCATTCATATAAATATCTATGTATTTTTATGCGTTTGCATATCTATCTATCTATCTATCTATCTATCTATCTACATACACATGCACGCACCCATATATATGTATGTATATATATATGTAAGTAGCCGCCAACGATGATTTCTGAACGCGCCACCCTTTGCTCTTAATAACAATATTGTTATATAATCGATAACAATATTGCAATCGTATCAAAATTGATTCAGTCATCACACCATAAATATGTTCCATCGTTGGGTAATGATCGTTCTCAGACCTACACTGCCCAATACCCTTCCAGCTTTAACACTCCACATTATGATTCACATGTACAATATTTTGTTTCTTTTTTTCAACAGTCTAAATAAAATCTAAAGCTCCCATTTTTTGCTAATTCACACAATGAATATTTTAGAAACATCTTAAGAAAACTTTAGTATCTAAACAACGGAACAGACTAAAACGAGCATACAAACTGTAAAAATAACGAAAATATCTCGAGTTAAACTTAGTCAAACAAATGACTCGCGATTTTATGAGTTATAACTAAAATGAAATCAGTGTTCATATTCAAACAACATTTGATCCATTGTGATTCACTATCGTGGTCAATAATTGAACAATCGTGGCGTTAAAATTTGAAGTCATTTGAAAAATGCCGTTGAAGTATAAACATGGTTAGAATTAATTTTGTTTTTGATAATACTGAAGTTTTACACTGTAAAATAATTAAGATACAGTCGAAGAATATCTACAAATATCTAAATTCTCAAAATTAAGCACCCCCCTCTCAAGTTTTATGGAAGGCTTCAAAAAAATCAATTTTAAAGTCTGTAGACAAAACGATATGAAAGAAGGATAGGACCGTTTGCCATCTTTGATGGCTAATGTTGTTCACTGTAATACAGCAGAGTATGTAATGTCTGTATGCAGAGGACATTGTAGTATTGCATAGCTTTATCATTGTTATTTCTCCAGAAGCTGTTTGGGCATACTGTCTGATAGTTGTTTAGATCCAATGTTATTCCATTCATCTGTAACTGCTTCTCACAGCAGGTCAGTGTTCACAAATTCCCCCCCAGCCAGTTTGATATGTGCTCACATGTTTTCTAAAGAAATAAGACCTAGCAAGTGACCAGGCCAAAACATAGCAGACAAAGATTGTCGCTCAAACAATGAATCTTTTGTTTCCACTGTGTGTACTGAAGTATTATCTTGTTGCTTTTTATTTTCACCACACAACTCCGGGAGAAACGCTTTTTGTAAAATATTTCGGTACTTCTTAACATTAATGGACTTCTTGCATCGTACAAGCTTGCCAATGCTGGTTGCAGAATTTACCCCTATATTACCCTCCCTCCTCCGTGCTTTAATGAGAACAGGCTTTCTTGATTAAATATTTTACTCAACTTATGGAGAAATTACTATTACTCTAAAATTCAAACTTCTCCATGCTTCAATGTTATAGACAGTAATCCTGGGCATAGTTCTGGAGCATTGTTTGACAGCTCAAGGTGTGACTCATCACTCCAGAAAACACGCTCAAATATTG
>OY735213.1:20365770-20523270 GCA_963457665.1 Thysanoteuthis rhombus
TACTGGTACAGAGTTGAAATATTCTGGGATTTTAAGTCTGAAGTTTTGTAATTAAGTCAGATTGTCGAAAAGAAATATGTTACCAGAAATCGTAGATCACTTTGACAAGCAAATTACTGATAGATTGTTAAAGCATGCAATGAGATTTAATCAAATAAATAAATAAATAAATAAATAAAGGTATGCTTGAACCATTCTCAGGTCATTTGTGCAAAAAAAAAAAAAAAATTAGATATATAGCGGCAGAGTCAAGATATGTTCGTGATCTATATACATCCCACTTTCATCATCATCAAAAGAATCATTAATTCAATGTTCAATTTCATCGATTTAATATTTGATACTGTCAAACTCAATATACAGTTGACTTTGTTTCTCTCTGCAAAAGATTCCGAAAACCTATGGCCATCCACGTAAAACGATAACGCACACAAAACTCATGATGAGTTTGCGAAGGTACTCGATGGCAGCGTAAGATTTCATTGATGCTTTCGAATTTCTATACATAGGTGAAAAATATTAAAAGATCTAAGAAGAATATGATAATTAAAACTATATTAGTCGTAGTAATTTGTCATCTTTCAAACGAAAAAATAACGTGAGGGTGAATCATTTTTCAATTTGTGAGTTAATGGGTGTTCGAAATATGGGACAAGGTTTTTTCCGATTCATTTTTGTTTCAGAGTTAAAAGATGCTTTATTTTTTATGTAAACATTAGATTTCGGCGATAAAAATACAATTTTTATATCATAACACGCATATATATGTTTTCCTTTTCGACGAAAACTACTGTGCAACTGAGGATGTAATTAAAACGCTTCAAATAACATAACCGTTTAAGCAATATGGAAACACAAGAATTTGAAAAAAAGCAGTGATTTTAATTATTTCCCCGTATAATATGCCGTACGGTTGCAGATTAATCGTTTGGCTAATCAGGCCTTTTCCTTTCTTTATTTCTTTCTTTTATGTTTTGAAATTAGTGGTGGATTAACTGTTGCGCTGAGTTGGCTTTCTAAAATTTCTGTGCTTCCAGGGCTAGTGGCAGATGAAACATTAAACTGATAAGGTCTTACTTCTTTTCTTTTGTCAAACACATACAATTAAGTTTTGACTTCATTTTCTCATAAACAATATTGGCGCATGGAGGATGACAATTGCAGGACCAAAACCTGTGACTTCATCCACGAATAACAGTGACCCGATAGAATACGCTAAAGCCGATGACTGAATCACCTCCGCGTCTAAAGCTTGTCTCAGGTCAACTTGTATCGTAAATCTAATTTATAAGAAGTACACATAAAGGTGTTGAAATTGTAGTTTTGGAATAATATTGTATGGAGAAACATAGATTTTAATGGAGCAAGGGATTTTGACCTTAGCACGGCTAAGATTGCTTAAATCCGTCTTCACTCGAGTACAATACGACCTCTACTTTTTGTAGCTAAAAAGCAGTAATATATTCAGTTCTCTTATTAGTGCAAATTCAAAAACACATTCAACGCAAAGATTAAAAAAAAATGAAAGACAAACGATGAAGCTGACTTCCTGGTTTTGCCCAGTAACCTAAAAAACAAAAACAAAAAAAGTGACGGTTTCTATACTGCTTACATAATAAATCTCGGTTTATTCATTATGTCAATAACAGTCATACAGAAATACTATCGTATACGCGATAACTTTTTTTCCCTACTATATCTCTATAATACAAAATAATTCAAAATTTGTAGTGTCCCTACGCTGAATACTGCATCAGCTGTCCTCGCTTAGGCTCAATATATCACAATACGTACTCGGTCCCTGTAGTATTTTATCCGTAGCTTTGGGAGGGGGGATTAGTGAACACACACTCACCGAGTCCATTTTCCGCGCCGTTTTGTCACTAGGCCAACCCACAAAATAGTAGAGCACAAGTTTCAGAGAGAGAAAAAAAACAAAAAAAAATTGGTAACTGATTTTAGACTATAAATTTGATGGGACTGAAGCATACAAATTCTTCTTTTTTTTTTGAGTTGGAAATCTTATTCACTTCGACATGAAATAAGAAAACACTTCAAATGCAGACGGCGATCACGAAAATGTTTCATTAAGGGGAGTGTACCTATGATGTTTCTAGGCCCAAATCGATATGAATTATCTCCCCTACATTACTCATTCATAAAGTTCCCCTCCAAGTCAGCGAGTTTCATCAATTTTAGAAACTTTCGAGATTCTCTAAATATATTTCTATGTTGATGATAAATAAATTTTAAAAAAAAGGAAAGCAGACTATACAGTGCGTATAAAAACTCAATACATATATATTTATAACTATCAGATTTTTGACGATATTTCTCGTTTTATTTGTTTATGCAATTACCATTTTTTTCTGACGTTCTAACGAGAATCAGCTTGAAAAATCATTCGGAAACAAATACTTTTATCAGAGACTCATACGTAGACATATCCTGTCAAAAATTTACGTGAAATGTTGCAGTTTTTGAAGGGAACAGTCTGTTCTTTTTCTTGTTCTCTTCAAAATGCTGAACGGTGTTTGTTTCAGTTTAAATGGAAACAATTTTCCTTGTTACTTAAATGTCCAGGAGATTTGTAAGCTAAGCCCTGTGGTAGATGATAGCATCGATAACAAAGAGACGAGTAAATTTCGTCAGGTTAATATTTTAGAAGTAATCAAACAATAAATCGAGTTTACTTAATATCCTGTTTTATTGTGTGTAAAACATTTTTCAGGAAACCTTTTTACGCTATTCTACACTCTGACGCGTGTATACACATAAGTGCGACTAATAATATTCTTCTAATGATGATAACAACAATGAGCAAGATATACGTGCTAGAGAGAAAGATAGAGACCGAAGCAACAATTTTGCTTACATTTATTAGTTATATCAGAGGTCGGTGTTCGAACCGAGGTAAAAAAAAAAAGTTGGAATACTGAACGCTAATCTTTCAGGCAGGCAGACTTTCTAGCCATTGAACATTTGCATCGTAATAAAGTGGGCGTTGCTATCCATCTTCACTATATATCAACTGTATAGGATGATACAAAAGTAGCGAAGAGGTTTTTAAATAGTCATAACTTTTCCTATTTGAATACTTTCTGTGTTTTCTCTTCTCAGATATATAAAGAAACTCTTGGGAAGTCATCTAGGAAGAGTGCACAACTGAACAATGAACTAGAATAATGGAATTTTACTTTGAAAATATTCCACGTTAAGGGCAAGTTCCAGTTATTTGAACATGTGGACACCGCCATCTAAATCGATAATTTATCCATGATCTGTTTGTGATTATCTACAAACAAGGAGCTCGTGTACAATCGGACGTGGAGCAGATATCCCTTGAAATGTTATCTAAAATGCTTCAGAATTGGCACCAAAGTTATGAAGGTGAAATTGATTGGCATTTGAAAGAAACAATTCTCATACAATCGTACATAAATTTATATTTAATTCTCCTTGTTTATGGATATCATTAGTTAAAAACAATTTTGTAAAACCAAAAAGGTATATATATTTTAAATCCCTTCACAACTTTTGCATCGCATTGTTTATACATATATAGTAAATAACATTATTATTTACTTAAAGAGTCTACCTGCCGTAGAAGAAGGCTCAGTTGGTTTATCTTGCATTCCAAAGCTACAATTCAATCCTTACTGAGTGGTGCACTATCTGGTCCATTTGAAAGACAATACAAAGCACAGTAAATATCTGCATTTAAGTAGCCTGCATGGTTGCAGAGATAAGTTTGTGTACGCCTCCAGCGTTTGTAGACAGGGTTCGATCATAGGTAAAAGCTAAGATTATGAAATATGATTCATAAGTCAGGTCCAACCAATTCACGCGCATACACCATCACACAAATACATAGAAGGAAAGAGGCACTCTGGGAATTAGGAGGAAAAAATGAACAAAATCAAACCTATTTTGTATAGTTCCGTGTCTGTCTTTTCCACTTGGGACAATGAAGCCATTCAAAGAGTCGTGACTTTCAAAGAGTCGTGACTTTGTTTAGGCTCTTGTGTTGGAACAGTGTCTAATTGATTTTTGATTGAGTCTGTTTGCATTTACTTTACGTATTTTCAAAGTAACAAGTTGCAATGAAAAGTCTTTATTTTGGCTTTTCCTAGTTTCTTTCTTTTTTTTTTTTTTGTAAGGCTTGGTCTGTAAGTGCTGCAAGATTATATAAAACTCACAAGAACTTTGATGTCCGACGAATGCACTTGATCGAATTTCGCAGATAAATGTGTTGCCCGGAGGAAATAATCATCAATTTTTAAGAAGTGGGAGAGAGTGGAGCACGTTGGTCCACCTTTCAAACTTGTAAGATTTTTGTTGATTGCCAGAATTTGTCAGATTTCATGCATTTTTGACTTAGTCCTAGAATCTCATACAGAGTGGCGGTATTAAATTTTGCTTAATGTAACAAATCATTCCTAAAGAAAATGGGAAATTGAGATTAGGGACACGTTGGAACATCAAGCGAGATACATTTGCCTAGTGTTAGGAAAGTGGAATAAGAACATAAATTCTCGTTTTGAACCTTTAAAGCATACTTCAACTTGACGTGTGGAAACTACAGAAGCTATCCAGTTTCAATTAGTATTGTATTGGCAATAAAGTTATTGAACAGTCCGATGAGATACTGTCGGTGGAATACTGTTGAGTCAACGGGAAAATGACTTTGTGCAACCCATGACAGATTGAGGCATCATAAGTAGACAATTAAGATTCTCTGTACTCAAGGAGAATTAACACCATAAGTGAAAATTATAGACTTTTAGCATTCGAAATCACAAGAACGTAGCTTCCTCGAGATTGATGAAGAAATTGCCAAAGTGCTTGCCAAGAGAAGTTTCTTCACAAGATAGCGGGAATCTACTGCTGTTGAGGTACCAAAGGAATCATGACTGACCAATTTGTGAAATAATTAAGATTCTCTGCCCATTTCCTCAGAATCAAATTGCTTGCTTTCAATCGCCAGTGTGCGATTAGACGAGAAAACGTCTTGTACATTTTCCATATTTTTTGTTTTTATTTGTTCCTCTTTATATTTGCTGTGAAGTAATATCTGTTATGTTTTAAGATTATTCACTTTTCTGCTTCTGCCCAGAACCAAATATCTTTTTAAAAAGTTAAAATACTGGCAAAACGCTTATTGCATTAAAGTTCTTTCTCTTCTAATTATGAATTCTCTGTTGTTACCTTTTCATGTGTTTTATATATGAAATCCGACAACATTTTACTGTAAAATGTTTTGTGTATGAAATCTGACAACTTCTGACAGTAAAAGGTTTAAAAGGTAGACCTATGACCCACTCTCCCCTACTGCTTACAAATAGATGAGATATCCCAGACCTTTGTAACTACAAAATATTTCCGAATGGAAACCAATAAACAGTAAATGTATATGATTAATCAGTGGTCTTTCGACAGTTTGATCATTTTTAAAGTGCAGCACTTCTCCGGCCTCTATTGTTACTTGCAACACATGTCGTGGACTTAGTCTATCACATATTTATGATCCTGATGGTATTTTCCTCGTGCACAATGTCTTACTTCGAGAAACACATAAGCCTCTTCATTGTCAGAACATACAGTCTCAAAATAAATAACTGAGGTCAAACCAGCTTCAATCGATTGGAAAATTTCACTCAAGTTTTTGATCTACGGCCTTCTGTCGAGCCTTTAGTTCAACATTGGCTTCAACTTTTATCTGAAAAATATTGTCGCCTCACAGTCTCATCCGTTCACAAATCCAGCTTATTCTTCTACATTGAATGACTTGCTTAACCATGTTAGCTGGATCAGAAATATTTCCCTGATGCTGATCATATTCTTTTGTATATTTGAACTGTGTATGATGTTGAACACTCCCAATACATCAAAATGATTCATTTTTACTCAGTACCTATTTATGCCGGATTTGGCACGCTATTCACTGTTCTTCCCATAAGAGCAGGTATTTTCCTATCTTCAAGCATTTTAATTTCAGTTTTTCTTTTGGCTTTTTTCTTTTTTTAAAAATGTCATCCTTGGAATCCATTTACTTATTCATTATTAAATAGTATGGAAATAATTCAATGTTTAGATATATCACATAAAATTGAATTATTTCTAAAGAATTTGTACAATTCGCTGACTTGAGCGAAATCTTTGCCCACTATTAATCGGGAATTATTCACATGATTCTTCATTAGCAAAGGAATTTCAACAAGAGGCAATAATCAATAATTGATTGCAGATGAATGTCTGTGCATAGATGAAGAAATTGAATCAGTGAACACGATATAGAAATCATGCACACCAGCATTCGTCATGAACATTGGACCAACGTACTTTGTTTTTCTTAGGGTTTTTTCTTTCCATTGAAAGTTGATAAATTCGTTATTGTGTTGTGAATGATTGTAATTGTTTATCACCAGAACTTTTTCCGATGAATATCTATTGGTTATTCATAGTCCTTATTTCCCGGTTATTTTCCAATGACCGACATATTTGTCTCATTTCATTAGATTCTTTATTCAGCATGAAAGTCTGTTACTTTGACTCGTCTGATTTAGACATGACCAATGACCATTCGACTTTAATTGTCATTTTGGCCACTGAACTTAGAATCATGCAACTTGCACAGGAGAGATCACAAGATATCGGCAAACCCTGTAGTAAGAATGATTAACAACCTCTGGACATCACGACTCACAGCATGAATCCCTCGAAACTATATGAGAAATTACAGTCGTCAAAAATAAGATGAAGATTTGGACAAATTCAGTATATATTGGCACTGTGAGGTACTGGGGTGAGAGAACTGTTCGGCATTTTGGAAGGTCTATGTCCAATAAATAACATTGTAAGGCAGCTTCACCTGATGATGATGATGATGATGATGGTGGTGGTGGTGATGATAATGAATACCACAAAACTCCATTCAACCTCCTCCCATCACACGTGTACGTACGCGTACACCTACGATTATTTAGATATCTTTTGTGTGTACATAAGTATGGATTACATTTACACTTTCTGTGTTCATGATAGAAACGTAGTAATCCAGAATAAAAGTCACATTAGCAAACATTTGTCTTTTATCGATCATTTCTTCTGTTGTTTTCCTGACGAATCTCAAAACGAAAATAAGGATCCATTAAGAGAAATCATGTGATAAATGCTACCTATTGTTAAAGGCATCTTTCACATCAATAATGTGCCGAATCCATTCTAGCTTTTTTTTTGTTAAACCTCCTCGTTTTTGTTATACATGGACAGACCAATTGAACCCCTGTCGTTAATTCGAACTTAGGCCAAAGTGCCACATTACTCATGGAAGGCTATGGGTTTTTAATTTACAAATTTAACATAATATGAGAAAATCTTGACCGAGAAAGGATATTAGGCCTTAAAAAAAGCAAAGGGAAAGAAATAGAAATAAAAGTGGAAAGGAAAAGAAAGAGAAGGATAAGAAGAAAGAGAAAGCGAAGGTATGGGGAACGAAGTTGTAATAAAACTGGTTTGCTTCTTGCTCTTTAATTTTGTTTTTGTATCACATAGGAAAGAACCCACGACAACACGCTGACTAAAGGTGATTTCACAGGTAAAAAGATTGCCTGAAGCAGGTTCTCAGATCTCATACTTGAAACACGAGAAAAGTATCAGAACGAGACTTCAAAGATAAAAGAGAAAGAAACTTCGATGTGGTAAAAGTCTCGCCTTTTATCGATGCTTTCATCGTTATAAAAGCATTTCCTTCTACTCTCTTTCGTCACATGAGAGACAGACGTTTATGTACAACCAATGCATCGATTGGCAAAATCCACTCAATTCTACGGTTTTTTTTTTTAAATTTGCATTTAGAGCCTTTTATTCAGTATTGGCACCGAATAGGTTTCACCCCGTTTTTACTCGAAGGTAATCCTCACAAAGACTCATCCGTCCACAAAATCCACTGTCTTGTTCTATCCAACGTTTCTGCTTTCGGGATTTGTGTCAACCTTAGTCGCTCTCTGCGTTAACGTGATTTTGCTTCATGGTTTCATCATACGCCATTTTGTGACGCTGGAGAATATGCACTTTGCACTAACGGTCTGGTCACGAATAAAAGTGATCTAACATGATGATTGCCATCGTGCCTAGTTCCATGTGTTGAATGACTTGTTTAATCAAGCCAATCAGTAATATTCCTGTGATACTGATAAAAATTCTTTGGCATATGTAAACTGTGTATGGTGATCATGCTTTTCATCAAACTGATTAATTTTTATTGATATTAATATAAATCAGATTCAGCATGCTGTTCGCAGTATTTCTAATCTTTAGGTGTAAGTCATTTTACTTTCAGTTTTTCTGTTGGCTTTCAGCTGAGATATCTCCTTGGAGTTCTAGTTTTGAACGGGTATTACAAAATGGTAAGAGAGTCAGTATCAACCCCTTGCAGCATTTCATTTCTACTTATGGGATTTAATCAATATGTCTGAGTGACTGGTAGGGATGCAAAGAACAAAAAAAAAAATCAAGATCTAATCACAGGAAAATAATAGTAGCAGGTAAAACTAAAAGTCTCATTCGTTTTTATAGTTTTTAAGTAAGTATCAATTGGATTTTTTGAAGTTGTGTCATTTAACAACCGCCGTTTGAGGATTTCGAAACCTCGTCAAATGTTGTTGGTACACTTTTTGAAAAAAATCAGCAATCAAATATGTATTACAAAATAGATACTCCAAGACCAACAAGCATATAACCTCATACGATCCTTTTTGTGATTCACTATTGAAACAGCGGCTCCTCTCAAGAAAACCGTCTAAATTTGATTTTGTTTTTTGGGGAACCGAAAGCTGTTAATGAAGTAATTAACAGATAAAAATGAATTTCTTCAAGATGATTTTGAAAGGAAAGGCCTTGTTTCAGTCGAAGAGTCACTTGTTTCGAACCCCCCCCCCAAAAAAAATAAAGTTTTCTCCAATTTTGACTTCTAAAAATAAGCGCTCTCTCTCGATTTCGGAAAAAAAAATCTCCATTTTCAATTTTGTCCTCTAAACATACGGGAAAAAAATATTCCTTCGATTTTTTACCCTAAAAGGAGAAAATCATCCCTTACCTCAAACATTCCTACACGATTATGACCCGAAGAAATGAAATATAGAAGTCCCTCTTTTATTTTGTCCCTCGAAATTGAAAAATAAAATCTTCACCAGGATTTTGACCTACGAAAAGGGAAAAAAGGTTCCAAATCGATTCTGACACCTTACATTGAAAAATGAAATTTTTTATATAATGAAATCATCAGGACTTCCGATCCCCAAATATCGTCTTTATCGTACTACATAATCATATGCACCAATCAAAACAGCACTATTCAACGTTTGAAAATTGTCTTATGAGGCATTTCAAGAAAATGCTTGAAAGAACGCAAATTCACTTCACATTTCAATTCAAGGACAGATTTGGCAAGGAGACAAATAAAAAAAAATGTCCAATCCTTGCAACAATAAAAAGTTAGAGATCATTTTAGCGAGATGAATTATCATGTGAATAGAACACGACTTGCCACTTGAATCTAAGCCCCGTAAAAATTTAAAAAAAACAACGTATTTTTATGGATTATTTTCAAAAACTAATGTTTTTAAAAAGATTATCTGGAGATCTAATCTGCATCAACAAAAACTTTCATGGTAATTTTGTCAGTAGGCGAGTATATATATATATATATATATATATATATATATATATATATATATATATATATATATATATATATATATATATATATATATATGTATATATATGTATATATATATACGCAGACTGACAAACAGACGGACAGACGGACTTTTTGTGAATTATAATAAGATTATGTATTTTCACACCAGATCTCCGGTGATCATCACTGGACATTAAGTGACATCGAGTCTCCTTAAGTCCCTAACCTCCCTGTCGCATTCTCGCAGTCCAATGAAGTGTTGTGGTTTGCACTTACTGTTAGGGTTAGTAATTGCCGAAGCTGAAGGCTGAGGGGCAGTATTTCCCCCCCAGGTCTCCAGCCTCCCCCCAAGGGGTACTGACATATCATAGCAGCGCTCTACTCATCCTTCCTTCACTTTTCTGACACTTGTGTCAGTTATTAGACGACTGCTGATGAGTGGATGTCGTTAGTCACTTATTTCCAGTATCTCCCTCCGTATTTTTGCAGACCCCCAGAAGTGTTAACGTCTGCATAGTTTCAATTTTCCCCTTTATTTCCAACTCCTCCAGTCTTGACTTTAGTATCTTTGGCGCTGTTCGAAGAGCGCTTTCTGACTAGTCTGCCACATTCCCTGGTTATCATTATTAGAAACCATCAACAGCAACAACATAGTCAACAGCAATATAGGTTTCTTCAGTTTTTAAGTTGGTCTGCCTAGCTGCCAGGTTGCCTGGCTGGCCATGCATGCTTGTATCGTGCGTGCGAACAAAACCAATGAGATTAGAGCCCTGAAAATACAAATATAAGCTATTCGTGAAATTACTCACAAATAGATTAACAAGCACTCTCGATGGAAATTGACGGACATGATTCGGAAGTAGCAGTACAACAATAAGTCTAATAAGCCAACTAATCGTTGGTTGTTAGAATCCAATGAACCATTTAGTTTGCTTCTTTGTAGATTATAAAAGCATTTGACCCCGTAGAGCATACAACGGTCTTTAACACAATGTGTGAACAAGGTGTCAACGATTAATACATAGAAGTAATTAAGAATGACTTCAATAATTAGATTACAGAAAGATACAAACAAAATGAAGAGGAGAATAGGAGTTTGGCAGGAAGATACAATATCGCCTAAACTATTTTCAGCAAACCTCGAATACGTCTTTCAGAGAACTGACTGGTTTGTGTGTGTGCGTGGGAGGATGGGAATAAACATAGACAGAAAATATATAAACTACTTGAGACTAGCCAACGACGTTTTCATGCCGCTAGGAACACTGAGAGAATAAAAAAAGTATTTTTTCTGAATGGGGAAAAACGAAAAAAAAAGGGGGCCTAAAGATGAACAGAACAAAGACTAAAGTAATGTTCGATAATAAAGTCCTCTAAAAGATCATTAAAATTGAGAGCGACGATCTACAAGAGTTCAACGTGTGCATTTACCCATGACAGATGACGAAATTAAAGAAAGACTATGATAGCAAAATGAAACGATGTATAACGAACGACTGGCAATCGGTATAAATGAATATATATATTGAAGAGCTACTTGCCAAAGAGTGTACAATCTATGCATAATACCCGCTATGGCATGGATGCAAAACATGGAAGTTAGCAAGACGAACTGAGGACCAATTTAGATCATATAAAGAGCCATGGAAATAGCATAGATAGAAAAATATCAACATGCATCAGAAAAGAGACTAGAATGAAAGATATCATACAAATATTTGAGCAATAAAAATGGGGATGGACTAGACATGCAGCAAGAAAGGAACAAAAAGCTAAGCATTTGGTACCCATGAGACAGTTAACGCAGTAGGAAAATACCAGACTCGAGATGGGGGAGGGATGAGATCAAGAGGTTTACAGGATATGGCAGAGTTAGTGCTGTAGTCATCATAGAAGGATATGGGAAAGGCCTTCATCCAGCAGTAATGGTGATGACAGAAAAAACAATTTAAAAATATTTTTCTGAAATTTTCCCTGAAAATTGTTTTTAGTGGGGGTTCAATTCATAATGTGAGTTAATGCTACCCAGGTTCATTAATTTGTGTCCGGTAATGTTCACACCTTTTTTTTCTTGAAAAACTATTTTTTTTAGTACTCACCCCACAATAAAAGGCAAAAGAAGTATCATTAATTGGTCGCCCGATTTCATATTCTTTCATTTGATCATCCCAACATGGTATTCTGCAGAAAAACGTTTGTCAACTGACGGATTTTATCGAGTGAGTAAACAGACATGTCATTATTATTTTGCATCTTCATACCGCTTGAAACAGCTAGACTTTGCAACCCTTCTCTTGGAATTCCCACAGTTCTCACTAGTGGTGGGATGCAGGAAATCTTTCCAGGTATCTCTGGTTTGTATCGTCTCAATCTTCCCCACCTCTGCTTACACCTGCTTTCCTCATTCTAGCAGTTAAGCTATTGCTGACAACTGAACAACATAGATCTCATATTCAAGGACTTTCCTGAGTATTCATACAGACCCCATTAATGATGTGGTCTGAATAATTTTAATCCTCCCTTCAATCTTGTTTTCAATCTCCTTGACACAATTTACTGAGAGCCTACTATTTTATGTGCAATTCACACTTTCAGCTCCCTCTCTCGGTCCTAGTATTTTCCTGGCTCTTTGCTTCTCTCATAATCACTATTATCCGAAGAAACAACCTCGTCTGTGATTTGGCAGCTTTTCTTTCCCTTGTCTACAACTATCAGATCACTTCGGACGTCAAAGTCCCTGAGTAATTTGTGATTTCTGCTTCCTAGGACAATTTTTCCTCACCTCTGCCAAGTTTCCTCCTGCAGCTGTCAAATGATCTTTTTTTATTGAGTTGACCATGGATCAAGCCACTGACTAACTAATCTTGAATATCCTGAGGCATTCGAGTAACCAGTTACGCGGGATCATATCGTATTCTTTTTCTCAATCAATCCATCCAATTTTTCTCTTCCTTACTTCTTTCAGAATCATCTGATCTATGTACAGCAAGTCATACCTACCTGTGATTTCTTTCTGTTCTTCTAGCAATAGTCTCCTTGTTTCCATTGAAATATATAGTTTATATCTTCGGTCAAAAAATTTCTACATCCGTGGTAGGCACATGATTGGTCTATAATTGCATGCTTGAATCCTTTTTATTTTCCAGTGTCCCTTTTGAAAACGGTTTTCCTCCTTCTGATTATCTAGTCTTGAACCTCGCTTTCATCTTAACAACATTAAAGTTGGTAGATCAGTCAGCAGGTAGTGCAGTGAATTTCTACACCAATATCCATGTATCCTGTCGGGTCCTCAGTTTTCTAAGTGCAGTTGTATTATATGCAAGTTTTCGTCCCCCCCCTTTTCTTATTCAAAAGTATTTAACCACTCAGAACATTCTTTGTGTCTTTTTGCCATCCAAACACGTCGTTCCAGAAGTTATTTGCCCCCATTTCTATGTCATCTTTCTCGATTCAAGTCTTGGTAAAAATGTATTTACTTTGTTTTGGAAAGTGCAGTTTTGTGTGTATAGGGCAATTTTTTGTCTCCTTCTTTCTAGTCTTACCTCTTTAACTAGTCTTCGTGGGTGTATCTCTTTTCTAACTTCTTTTCTTTGATAGGTTTTTCCTGTTGTTTGGGGTTTCTTCTTGCACCGCATATATGTCTGTTACCATGTTTGCACCAGCATAGATGAGGTCAATGAGCTCCATTATGTTGTCGGTTTTGATATGCTGTAACATGCAATTGATAAGTTCAGTTGAATCTTTCAAATTTTATCCTTTCCTTGCCCCTGAAAGGTTGACAGTGGCCCCTTCGTTTCTTGCATCGTTATTTCTAGTCTTTTTCCTGTCTCTTTCTTCTTTTGTTTGCGTGTCAACGTCCCTGTTGTTTTTGGCTCGTATTTCGGTGCTGATCTTTGTTTACATTTTTTGTGCTTATTATTGTTTATTCTATTTACTGTATTTCTCTGTAGATAAATAGTGTTCCCCAGTCGTGTAATCTTAAAAGAAATACCATAAAATTTTATAAAATCATTTAAAGTGCTGATCAATTACTTCGTCTATTGCAAAATCTTGTGTTTATATCTATAATTTGGTTTTTGTTCATCATACAAAACAGAACTGCTTTCTTTGGTGTTGGTAAAACCAGTTGTAATGCAACTGATTGATTGGCAGATTGTTGCATGTATTAAAATTGTTCACAGATTTGAAAAAATCTACTGTTTGAAAAATGACGATGAAAATTCCTCATTTCGTTTAATGTTGTGTAAAGTATTACGTTACTGAGTAGTTGAATACATTTTTGTAGATGTTTTGCAATTATCTAATTTAGTTACACTTATAGAGCATCCTTTTTTGTATGCCAAAATCAAGCCGAAGCTTTAATGTATTAGGAAAATATGAATTATTTTTTTAGTATTTTCTCATTGACTCGGTTCAACCAAAGGTGAGTCATTGGAAGAATTAAATAGACAATACAGCAAGGTATGAAGAACAAATTTCTAAATTCTGTTTTATCTATCAAATCATCAGATATGCTCATGGAAATAATCGATCTCGTTCATAGATAAACCAAAATCAACAGTAACCAAACAACAAATTAAGATTATATAATTCCCTACTGATATGCAATACCTTGCTACACATGCCCCAAGGTCCAATAAACTGATGCTGAGTAAAACAAAAAAATATTAACTATTACATTTATTATTGTCCTCTACAATGGAACTTGATATCTTTTAACTAAAAATACATGGATCTGGGAAACGAATTCGCTGTAAAACCAATCCAGTATTCATCAAATTATCAAATCATGTAAATAATCGTTTTTGCTTATAAACGGGCCACAATTTTTCAAGAAGAAATCAAACAATAGATTATGTTTACTCACTACCAGTAAAAATGACTTTTGTGGATATTTGCCTTCCATTATTGATTTCCTTCAATTGGATTTTTGGGGGAGTATAGCTTTTGGTTTGCTTCGATAACATTCTTTCTCAAGATGGAATCCAGATCGTTTGAAGAATTCTCAATGAATGACTTTCTGTTTTTATATCCCTTTTGAGTAAGCTTCGTGCATTATCTCATGATATGCTGTACAGTTTGGGCCCTTTCCCCAAATAAACGTCATTTGCAACTTTTGTAGAATTTGTGTACTTTAGCTTTGAGGAGTTGACGATAATCGGTCAAAATTATCGCCAACATAAAATATTCTAATGGTCTTGCTTTGCTTTCTAATGCCATCGATGAAGCGACCAAACAATTTAAACGTGTTGAATGTGCAGCCACGGAAATTGGTCTTTGCATCAATGCAGGGAAAACGGAATTCATCGGCTAAAACCAAGAAAGTGAAATTATGTCACTTGATTGAAGGAGCCGAACCTTGGCAGTAATATCCAGTAAACTGAATGATACATTGTGATCCGGGAGGCAAAAACCCAGGACATACTTGATGGGCACAACAAAATCAAGAAGTCGACACTTCGCAATAAACTGAAATTATTCTACAGAGCCACCGTTGAATCTGTCTTGCTTACGGCGCCACAACTTCAACCCTAACAAAGCAACACGAATTTTGCTTGGTGCATGCACGAAAATGCATGGCAAAGGACTGTTCAAACTGATATCTCCCTCCGATTACTTCTTCAGTAAGGGAAAAGAATTCTCCGGCCTGTTGGCTATTATAAGGACAACAAGAATGAATTTGTCTGTGAAACTTTGCTATGGTGCCCACATAGGACTTACCTGGATTCATTAATTAGCATAAAAAGCCGTTTTATATCATCTTATATAATTATGATAATTATTCCATCGCCTCTCATATTTACTTATATAATGAACAGTGATTTTTCCTCTCTGCCCGTTGAAGGTAACCTTTACAAATAAAAAATATCTCCTAATGAACATGAGAAATAATGGAATCTTGAACTATTTTTGTCATAAAAATTCAAATATTAGAAAAAACTGTCAGCCAAAACTCTCACCAAAACTTTTAAATGGGTTTCTCCAGTTTCTAAGTTCAAGTTCGGCTGGTTGGCTGGCTGGCTGGCTGGTTGGCTGGCTGGTTGGCTGGCTGGCTGGCTGGTTGGCTGGCTGGCTGGCTGACCATGAATGTATCACGTGTAGAGGCTATACAGATGGAGCCAGGGGAGCGGATACTTGAACATTCACTCCATATCATGTTTTGTGAAAGGTTTCCTTTTTTTAAATCACCCATTTAGTGTTACCAGTGAGGTGTCCAATTTACAATGTAGGTTTATGCTAAATTATTCCCTTAGTTTTTGTCTGCCTATTTTTTTTTTGTTTTTTTTTTTGATTCACTGTTCTTTTCGGTTGCTTCGCGACCAAAGTCGAGAGACGTAACTTCATCGATCACCCTTTTTTCCCCATTTTTTCAATTGATCATCCCAACAAGACATGCCACTAAAAGACGTTTGCCACTGGATGGTTTCTACTGAGTGAGCAACCAGACTTGAATACATTGATTTTTCCACGGGGAATAAATCAGTAATTATCATATTAGAGTCCCACTTTACTTTCACTGCAACACTGTAAATGGTGAAGTAGGTTCTGGCCGACAGTTTTATTGTTCATTAATGAAAAGCATCTATCTAATAGACGCTCATCGGCTTTACTTTAAAGCTACACTTATGTTCTAACCAGTCAATATAATCGTGAAATGATTGAAACCCAATCAGTTGTTGGTAAGCACTTCCTTTTTAAAAAAAATCATCTCATAAAATCCAAATATATCCATGATTTTTTCAAAGGGGATAACCTGTTCATTATCTTAGGAATTACCTCTTTTACTCACAACGTGACATGGTAACCGGTGAAACAAGTTTTGTCTCACTATTTTATTGTTCATCCTCATTTGTCCAAACATAGCAGCTTAGCTTTGACATTATAATAGTCTTCTAACCAGTCGATATAACTGTTAAATGATTGAACCCTGATCAGTTGGAGGCTTGCAGTTGCTTTCCAGAACCCCAGGCAAACAGAGCTGCCACTATCATCTTGCCTACTGTGATAGTCGAATTATGAAAATTACAAATAAAAGACATCTATATTATTGAAATACTTGTCATAAGAAAATCATAAAAAGCATCAAACTAAAAAATTATTGAAACATTTTCATTGGTTTTGTTACATGAATCTTTGAGGTAAAGCAATGAGGCATTTTGGATATTCACCAAGAACTACCAAAACCCCCGAATGGGCCAATAAGTAAATAGATTCGAGGCCACAGAGCATATCTTTTAAAAGAGACGAGAAAAAACCCAAGAGTGAATGAACTCAAAACATATATATCAAATGACAGTAAATATGAAAAGAAACAGAAAAATAATGGATACTTTCGGTCTCAACATGAAAAATGAGAATATTGTGCATGAGCATTTCCCGTCTAAAAGCATTTTTGCAATTGAAAGCAAGCGACCTGATCCTGAGAAAATGGTCAGAGAGACCCGTTTATACCAAGAATTGAATATTGTTTACAAATGGATGAGTTTCGCTGGACTTTTGTACTTACAAAATACAACCAAAATTGATGATCATCAGAGATCAATGAAACAGAAAATGTATATGGCTTACCAGTGGTTTATCGATGCTTTGCTGGTTATGAATGCATTACGTTTTTTCACCCTCTATCGTCACGTGCAAGATATGACGTCTTGTCTCGTGACCTTGGTCTATCATACATTTACGATCCTAATGGCCGTTCTAGCATGCACACGGCCCTACCTGGAGAAACACATAAGACTTTTCATAACTAAAATATTCAATCACAAAATAAACAACCGAGATGAATCTAGCCTTAATCGATGGGCGAAATTCAACCGATTTTATGTGTATTTTATTTGCACCCAGAGCCTCTTGTTCAGCATTGCCTTCGATTTGATTGCACCTCCTTTTTACCCGGATGATATTGACGTCTCACAGACTTCTCCATTCATGAAATCCAGCTTCTTTTTCTACCCAACTCTCCTGCTTTCCGGTTTTGCATCGACTTTAGGTGCTCTCCGTGTTTATGTGATGTTAGCTCATTGCTTTGCCATGTGCCACTTTCTGACTCTGGAGTATTTTCACTTGGCACAAACGATCAGGTCTCGGATAACAGAGATTGAATATGATGACGGTCATTTTCTGGAGGCTCATCGTGCCAAGTTTGAGGTGTTGAATGGTCTGCTTAATCACATCAACCGAATCAGTACTGTTCCCTTGATGATGGTCATATTCTTCTGTATATTCGAAATCTGTTCAATGATCTATGGTTTGCATCACAGCATGGATACGATCGATTATTACTCGATATCTGTATCAGCCGGTTTTGGCGCCCTGTTCACCGTCTTTCTGATTGGAGCAGGCATTATCCTCTTTTCAAGTGTAAGTAATTTTAATCTGAGTTTTTACTCTTGTGGCTTTTAGTTGAGATTATTTTTTTTTATCCTTTGTTTCTATATGTTAATGCAATGACCCTTGCCTTCAAATTAGAATTAAATATTTGCCTGAAGACGAAAGCTTGAACGAAGATTTTGAAGCGGTAAGGACATTAGCATCATCTACTTGTATCATTTCATTTCTTCTTTACAATCAAGGCTTACCGAAGTCATGATGTCAGAATGAATGGCAGTGAGACAAGGAATAAGCAAGTCTTCATCCATTCATTGGATGATTATGTCAGCAAGAGAAACTGAAATTCAAACACTTTTTTTCAAACAGGAAAATCTACTTTCCGCAAATATAATGAACAATGAGATTCTTTCTATTTGTCTGTCTTGGACGATGGACTACGTAAGAATTGACTTTTGCTGATGAGAATATCCCTCATCCATCATTCAAAAAATGGACTCTTACACTGAAATCAGTTCAGTATTTCTTTTTAAAAATCCATCCATTTTCCTGCGGGAATTAAGAAATGAAACCATATCGAATTCCTTCTTTCCAAAAGTGTCAACATAAGTCTCTTCAGTTTTTTAGTTGGCCTGGCTGGTTGGCTATGTATGCATCATGCATATAGGCCGCATCAGCCAGAGCGCAATTTCAACACCTATTCTTCCGTGTTTCGATTCGATTTGTTTAAATTCACTCTTTATAAATAGGCTTTAAGGGAAAGTACAATGTATGTTTTTGCTAAATTGGTCTTTTTGTGGCCAGCTGCGTTCACACCTGTTCTATAAAGTTCAGAATTTTATTAGTGATCACTACCCAACAAAAGGGTCGAGAAGTAACTAATTCATTGATCACTCCCTTCTCCAATTTTCAATTGATCACCCCGTATCATCATCGATACGACTGAGCAATCGCCAAAAGGAAAATAAAAAAATCAATGAGCTTCACGAGGATCGGAAGAGAGACGTTGAGTACAAAACTCAAACAGAAATCATTTTTTGAGATCAAAAATGGAAGCTGAACCAACGGAAGGTGGTCAGTAAGGATATCGGATAAAGTTTAAAAACACACCAACAGTGATGCATTCAACTTTTCGGCTGAATATCGTCAATCGTTTAATGTTGGCGTCAATGTCCGCGCCTATGGAATTGTTAGATATCCTCTTAAACGCTGCATAGTTAGCAGTCAAAAAGTGAGCACTTGTATGCAATTTGTGTACAGCACAATAAACCATTAGATGTTGAAACGTTATGGGGCATGAGAAGAATTTGTCTTCTCTAGTTTCCTTTTGGGAGTCTTTTAACTGCTTATCAGATTATTTACCCCAAAGTTAGAATCTTCAGTCTTGATGAAACTAATTTCATTTTAGTCTTTACACATTGTTTACGTTCTCTCCATCTGGTTCCATGGAATTAGACTAAACAACAATGTAAATTCAATAAGTTTACACCTGTTATTTATCCATGTTTCCATCCATGCATCTTATTGTCTACACTTAACTATTTCAGCCTGCCCATGTCTCTATCTCATTCTGTTTCTATTTATCTATGTGCATGTGTGTGACATAAACAATATACGAATAGGTGCAAAGATGCAATCATGTGTGAATTCTAAATAATGACAACCTCTTAGTATGTTTTCAAGATGTGTTTTATTCCCCCTCTTTCTCTCATTCTTATTATGTATTTGAACATCTTATCTTAAATACTCTCATGACAATTTCAAACAAGCAACGTTACACTATTTTGTTCTCTTTCTCTCTTTCATGCTATGATAATCGTTCATCTTTTTAGACAATGTGGACAGAACTTTATTCTATAAATCACATGCTCTTCTTTTTGTGATAATCTGAAGGAAAAGTCACACCCATATTGATCGCAAAACTAGAACATCCTTGTGTGCAGATAACAGTTTAGATAGTGTAATCATTGGTCGTTGATACACTAACACACAACGTGAAAACATGTGAGTATACAACACAGCCACGCCCATGCCACATAGCATACATATAAGTGTGTAAATAACTTCATGGGTCCCTTACTTTCGGGACGTACACATTAGTCAGGTGTCATTCAGTTACATAGCATCACAAATTGTTTTACCCCCTAATTGATCCGATATCTGAATAATCTTCAAAAGGGAAAAGAAATCCATTTTAAGCTTCACGAAATCGAAAGAGAAATGTTTGACCCAACACTAAAATCGAAATCAGTTTCGTCGAAATCAGAAATGGGAAACCAACCAATGGAAGCTGGCCAGGAAAGATGTCGCATAAAGTTTAAAAACACTCCATTTTCCACAGTGATGCGTCCAACTTTTGATTTGGTAAACTTGATGCTTCTAAGTCATAGAATAGATCAGGAATTCCGATCTGCTACCAACATACGAAAAAAGATATATGTGTTTCTTTGTTATTTCTACTACATCTCGACCATCGGCAATTCTGTTCGAATAACAGTAAGTGTTTTCCTACGTCCACGTGAACATATCATGTCTTTTCTCCTCTCCTGCCTTTTCATCTGTTATATTAATTGTATATCTTTCGGCATGGTTTTACGCGTATGTTGTTATGATACATTTATGTCGATTCAAACGCACGTATCTGAGTACGAAATGGTTACCACTGGTGAAGCTAAGATGAATCACCAAATTGCCCAGGAAAAAAAAATGTATTACTTGGTTTTGACCGCTGGGATAATCATGTCCTTCCTGTTTTATATCGTCTTACCATTAATATACCCCCAGGAGAGCAGTATCTTCAGTACATTTGTGTTCCCACTGGATCTTGACAATTACCTTTGCATACCAATCTTGATTGCAAATTTCAGTTTGGTGTTAGTAAATTTCCTCTGGACCAGTGGAATAAGTAGAATGATACACTTTTTGACAGAATTTACAGAATCCCAATTTGATTTGTTGGCTGATGAATATCGTATTCTTTTTCACGAAAACCCCGAAGAAATCTCAAATCCAGATGTCAATGTCCCTGCTGATGGAATTGTGGAGATATTCCCACAAACGCTGCGTAATCAACAGACAAAAAGTGACCACTTGCATTCAATTTGTGTACAACATGATAAACTATTAGGATTGTTGAAAGCGTTAAATGGCATAACGAAACTGCCTGTTGGATTTGTCTTCCTCATTTTCCTTTTGGAAGTATTTTTAACAGCTTATCAAATCATCAACCCAAAATTAGAATCTTTAGACTTGATGGCACTCATTTCCTTGGAGTTTGTACACATCCTAGCTGTTTTTTCCATCTTGTTCCGTGGAATTAGACTAAATAACAGTGTAAGTTTAACTTTGCATCAGTTATCTATCAATATATGTATGTATGTATGTATGTATGTATGTATGTATGTATGTATGTATGTATCTATCTATCTATCTATCTATCTATCTATCTGTTTACAGATCTATCTATGTGTATGTGTAAATAATAAGTAGATGGGTGCAGGGTCACACTAATGTGTGTATTTTGATAGAAAGAGACAACGTTGCATGCGTTCAAAATGATTTTTATAAACAATGGCACTTATTTAACGGACGCCAGAAAAGTGAAATTCGTTGTAAGATGTTGAATGACGTAATGTCTAATGAAAATGAATACATGATATATTTGTTAAGAAATCAGTCGTGTACATATTTTTGTTTTATAAATACACATCTAACACATGCATAAACACTTGAATATATATATATATATATATATATATATATATATATATATATATATATATATATATATATATATAATATATATATATATATATATATATATACACACACACATACACACACACGCATATGCACACCCAGACACACACACACACGCACACACTCACATATACATATATATATCATTATTAAGAAATGGATTCATAACCTGACATACATAATCATTTTATTATGAATACATCATTTTATCTTAATTATTTTATTATTTATCATTTGTTATATTTCAGCATGTATCCACTCACTATGATCATGATTACGATTGAGTATCTGAATTTGCTTTAGGTATGGAACGTGGAAATCTGACCACGAAAACGTAATTGGCTTTTGCTGCACCAACATATTGCAATCTGACACCTTTCAACCATTGCTTGTTTTGTCACGTACACTTTTTCTGTCTGGTGATGTGATAAGGTTAGGTAAGGTCACCGTTTATCTGTAACTGCTACCATTTAAATCAGCACTTCCTTTCCAATGGACGGATGGCCGGCGGCTCAGGCAACTATTAGACAAAAGGTTCACAACGTGGATCACCATCCAGAACACAATCATGGCAATACACAGTTTATAGCCGTATCAACGGAATCAGCTCCGTCGGAAATGATTCTCGTACTGTGGGGAGGAACGCAGTTGACAGTCATCCAGTGCCTGTCCCCAACAAGGAAGAAAAAGACGGATTGTCAAGGGACAAGAATCGCTGAAAGTGACAAAAAATGGAAGCTGGAGCATGTCCTGAAGGGTCAAAGCACACGGAGAAGAAGAAGAAAAAAATAAAATTTAAAAAGATAAGAGTTTTGGTAAGAGAAAAATGCATTCACAAAAAATCATTTAACAAAATTTACCTCATTCTCTCTCTCTGTTTTTTTATCCCTTAATCTTATTATATTTTTACATATCTGATCTAAAAACACACTATATAGAGAATTTCAAATAATCAAGATTACACTATTTTGCGTTTTTTTCCTTTGTCTTTTTCCGACTACCTGGCCAGCACTCTATTTCATCGATCACATTCTCTTCTTTTAGTGATAATTTGTGGAAAAAGTCACACCCGTATTGATCACATGAATAATTAGGGAAAATACCTAGTAAAACAGATGAGTGTCGATATTGCTATTGTTTGTTAATACACCATACAACAACTTTAACATGAATACCTAATGATACACAAGTGAGTGTACAACACAGCCACGCCCATGTGAACGCATACACACGCGTGTACATTACAGTTTCAGTTCCTTTCTTTTGAATCATACACATTTTCAGATCGATTGACCCTTATTCTTTCCTTCCCATGTCTCTCTTTCACCCTATTCGTGCATTTATTCCTAATTGCATGGAAAGCCCATGGGAAGTCGCTTCACTGATCAACCTTCTAATGAAAAAAAAAAACCCCAAACAACAAAAAAAAAAAAAAATTCAAGGACTTTGGGAATCACAATATCAATAGAGGAAAGGAAGAATCAGGAGGCAAAACAGAGATCAGTTGTGAATGAATCAGAAGCAACCGGACCGGACTTACAATTGCCAAACTAATATATATCTGAGAATATCAGTTTGTAATAACGTAAACGGCTGCTCCAACGAATAAGTGGTAAAAAAACATATCTGATACGTTAGATTTACAATGATTGTTCCATCAAATAAAGAAACGTTTACAGATAAAAGAACAAAGAAACAATGTAAAGAGACGAGATTGGCTGAAAGCATTGAGATCATATACAATATTATTACGTTTCTGTTGATCAAATGGCCACAGAATTCATCCTCGAAAGCCACACGCTGCAATCAAATTGCCTTCAAATTGTTCTCCTATTTTGTTCATATTGTTTTAGCCCTGAATTCAGGGCGATTTTCGCTTCTCTTTATCAATGAAGACGTACGAAAACAAAACATCATTCTAGCACTTATGGTGTTTTTTTACACCACCTTTATTACTTGCAGCATTATCTATCGCTTGTTTTGCATGGACCATTTTATACGAATACGCGACCGTTTGCTGAAGCTTGAACTTCATCTCGAAGATGAAGAGAAATTGATACACATGACTCAGCAACTCAAAATAATTCTCAAGTTCCAGCTGCCGATTAGCACATTATTCTCAATAGTGTTTTGCTCATTGTTGCTATTTGTGCCTGATGAAAATTCGGCCTTGCTCATATTTCATTCTTATCCAATAACAGTCAAGAGTGACGCTTATTTAACAGTCTCCATGCTTGTTATAATCCTTCTCGGCGTTGGCATCCTTTGGACACACGTGATTGCCTACTTCAACAGGTGGTTGATGATATTTCTCCGATACGAGTTCGATTGTCTGGCAGAATCTTTCCGAAGAGATTTCCCAAGTATCGATAACAGTCAGGAGAACAATTTAACGGTAGCTGAAAGGAGCTCCCGTATCTTTGAAGTCTTTAAAGCTCACGATGAATTGTGTGGCGTTTTGGATTCGGTGAATATTCTCTGTTGCCATTATTTATGGTTTACTTTAATAGGCTCAATTGCCCAGATCTGTCTGTTAGCTTACGAAATTATTCATCCTTCAATGGGAACCTTTGAATTCGTTTATATGATATGTATTTTGATTTTCACCGCAATCGGAGCCTTTTCTTACATAGGGGAGGGCATTCAACTGAAATCGAGCGTGAGTATTTTCTGATATTCTTTACAATTTACTTTCTTAAGGCTCGAAACACGCGTCATTGAGTAGCTCAAAAAAGTTGTAAGTAAAGTCATGAAGAACAGATTTTCAGTTTGATGGTCTTTTAATTGCACCAACGAATGAAAATCAATGAAAAAATGAGAGGCATAAAAAGTTTCTGAATTCTACAGTTTGTGAATTATTTGTTTGTCCTTAAGTTATGATGAATAAAATTCCAATAAAGATTCTTAGATGAATTATAAAATAATGATTATTCAAATATGTTAAAAGCCGAAATCCAACTAAGTTACGATGATGACTGTCATCACCAGGGACGAGTCTATTCATAATTTGTTTATATCAATGAACATACTCAATGGCACACTTGGACAATTGCTGGTCGAATTCATCTTTGACACTTTGAGTGGTCGAAAAGTTAATAGTACGGAGAACTGAATCGACAGACCGACTTCAAACTCTGACTAAAGAAGTTTGTGTTTGAGTTGCACAAGTATGCATTGGGAAGACCTGGATTCATTTTTTCCATTCCTCACTGCTCTGAGTCAATAGAAGCACATATTCGGCCCTCTGTTTAGTACCTAGTCCAGGATTGCTGACCAGCCTGAATAGGTATGGGCTCTGTCAAGCTATCCTGCCTTCGACACACCCATGATGAATTCATCTGATGCACCCCACTGATCATGCATTAATTTATGGGTTGAAAAGGATCAGCTTATTCAACATTGATATTTCATTCTAATCATTTTTTCCGGTTGAATGTCATATTTGAAAATATTTTCTTTGATTCATCCTCTTTCAACTATATTCATGCTCATCTATAGAACTGGTAAATTTCACTATTGTCTAAATTCTTTACGTTATGTTCATGTGCTCCTGATGGCATACACATACCGATTGTAAATAACGTGTAAGATCAAACTTTCTAAAATCTGATTTTTTTTAAAAATCAACATTTTAGTAAAACGTTTTATTTTGATGGTGTTATATCAATTTTTATCTTTTTAATTCCCTTTTTGAAGAATTATATTTTGATAATTCTTGAAAACAAAACATTCTGTGACCAAATTTTCTGAAATTGAATTTTCTGAGTCCCGAAATCCCCATGTAGTTCACGTTTCTCTCTTCGTTGCTTAACTGACAAGAAATGAATCTTCATCAATTTCAAGGCTGCATGGAAATCAGGAAATTATTTAACGTATTTCGTGAGTAATATGAAAGTAAAGTAATAAAAGTTCAATCGGCATTTTGTCCTGAATTTTAAATCAAGTGAACCGAATATTCATTTACTCATTTTATTTTTCGCTTATTTTTGCACATATTCTGAGAATAGCATTGACTCCATTACCTGTCATATCAAAAAAGAGCCCCAAAAGTCTTCCTTGTGTAAGATGTGATGACAATTTTCAACTGCAGGAGAAAAGTTGTTTCAATAAGCCTCACAACTGGATGATGTCACAACAGTTTCGATTTGCTGTACATCATATCTATTGAGGGCACGAAATATAATCTTTCATTATTTATTCTTATTAGCAGATGAAGTATTGTAACCCAACGTTCTATTGATTTTGATTACTTATACTTTCATCTTAATTCTTACTTATATCACAACTTTAACTTGTGCCTCCATTCTGTTTACTTGAAGCCGTAGAATGACGCCGTAAGTCAAAGCTGTGATAAAAAATGAAAATGTAAAACTTGATAAGATATTGGATTACCAAGTTGAACGTTTTTTACTGTAGAACTATAGAATTTATGATGTCTTGCAATTGATTGATCAATTTGTGTTACAGGCACATCAACTGACCGATGATTTGTACGCAATTGACCTCCGGAATCTCTCGTCAGAAGCATCATTAAAGGTATGAAATATTTTAATAATTATAACATTTTTACGTAGTAATTAACATAACCATAAAATTAGTTGAGAGAAATGCTCATAATAGACCTTTTTTGTTGAAATGAATGTTCACCTAAAGTAGATAAATCTTATTAGAAAAGCACGTTTATAATTTTTCATGATAAAAAATATCCTACATTTGATTTTAAAACTCTTTCCAGACAATTTTTTCATGAAAATACCCCTAAAGAATTCTCTAATAGCATAGAGACTATAAAATGTTTGAAATCCAACGTAAATGCCGATTGTTGCATTAAAAAAAATCACAACTTTGATCAACAACTCAGAATGCTTGAAAAGATGGTCACCAGTTGACTGGATGTGGACTTTTATTCAGAGATTTAACGTTACATTTGAAAGGAGCTGATTTGTTATTTCCTTTTTTCATAGTGTGCCAGATGATGGGAGAAATTTTTATAAAATATAATCATTGTTACTTTGTTATTTCTAGTTATTTTTCAGAAAGTCAATAGTATTTGGGGAATGTCACGTACATTTTGCCTATTCAATCCTAAATCTCTCAAGTTTTACTCGATATTTACTAAATTCAGATTAGCACGATAGAAGAGGTGAGAACCTGCCAACTTTAGGATCAGTATTTTAAATACCAGCTTTTACCCGAGCTCAATAGTGACCTCTGGAGCTTCTGGGAAAATACTTAGCTGTCCCAGCCACAGAGTACGTCTTAGGTATTTATATTTATTTCATAATATAAAAGGAAGTACATTTTCGTTGTCTAATATAGTGAAATGAAACGATATTGAGGATAACTTGGAGTCGAGGGATTGATTTCAAACGCTGATCACTTCAATCGATGTCAACTCTGCGCACCTTTTCTGAAGATAAGAGCAACAGAATCTTTATAAGGACAAAAACCTTTATTGAATCAATATTCTCAATTTTTATTTTTTCTCCGTCATCATTGGGTCACAAGGCCCTTTCGTAGATGTCGGACAACCTCTTCCTCACGAAGCAAAAGATGAAATGATCGTCCGCCATAAGAATCCAAACGTGATTCCGAATTTTGAATCATTTCGAAGATCATGAATTCTCACCTCAATTAATTTAACTCCTATCTTTGACATGGCCCAGAAAAGGTTTGCAGGGAAACGTCCAAAAAGAGACCAAAACATTACTGGCCGAACACGATTACCTAGGACCTGGGTTATATCAAGGTGCCACTTTACTGAGCCAGGGTACATGTAATGAATAGAAATCAATGAAGTGTAGTCTCTTCGTTGGAAACCCTATGAGTCAAAGTGAGAGAGTTATCATAGATTCCAAGAGCGCAAGACTATGTTATGGCGAGTTGCATTGTAGCAACTGATCCTGGAACAAAAGCAATCGCTGATTTGTTCGAATCGTTGCAAGGGGGGGGCCCTTATCAATGTTACAGAAAGTTTGTTTCTTTACTTTTCATTGTGAAAATATAACCGACTACAAACCTAGGCATCAATAATCTTCCTTTTATCATAATCATTGACATCAGGTCGGAGTGACACGAAAGAAATAGTTGCTCAACCGGATTGGATGAAAATCAAATAAAGACTTCCTTTTTATTTAAAAAAAGAAAAAGTCATCGATTAAAAAATTCACTATTGACCTCTAATACTGAAGCACAGGAGACAATGATTGAAAATGGTCAGAGAACAGCGCTCGTACAATGTATGTAGACAAGTGAGTGTAACATTCTGCAGCTTCATAACACCTACCAATATGTAAAAAAAGATCGGTGACATCGTCAGTATTAGATGATTTTTCAAAGATTGACATTGAGGACGGTTTGTGTACTTCTAACTTGTAAAGACTGCAATATAAGTTATATCAACTGTAAATAAGGTGCTTGATCCTTTTGATTGAAAGTAATTACAATACAGAATTAATAATGACAATAAAGTAAAAATGTTCTTGAGTATATCGTAGAGGGGAAGGCCCAGTCGAGCGACACTTGTCTGGTGACACCGTTAAAGCACCACAGTTCCAGCACCACTACCGAATCTAGTTTTTATAGTTAAAACATATGCTAATATATATTATACAAAATATAAAAGAGATATTAATTGAGTTGGATGAGAAAAAATTGTATTCTGATGATTTATTTGTGATTGTTTGTTTGTTTTTGATTCTATCTAAAAATTCATTTGTTTAGATATTATCTTTAAAAAGATTATCGAGTGTTGCGTGTCTGAACCCCTAGCGATTTCAAACAATATGATGTTTATCCAATGAATCAATCATTTTTTTTTCCAACAACCACCGCTTCCCACCTTGGTCTTACTGTTATGTATTCAGTTTAATTTGATGAAATATTATGAACCATCGTTATCATATTTATGACTACTATTTACCTTCATTTTTAAAAATTCCTTTTCCTAAAAAAAAACAACAAGCCTGATGAATATGGTCGAGTAACAAAATTTCCTTTTTGCTACGCAAGCCGAGAAGCCTAGTACTATGGATAATAGTATTGTACCTATTCTTTCGAAATAGTTTGACAATTTTTATATCCTCATTTTAGGACATATCATTTTTGTTTGATACTCGAATAAATAAATCAATCTCTTTTTGAAAAGAATGATTCTTCAACAACATTCTTGAAGATACGACAAGTTATCGACCGTAAAATAAGAAACAACTTAATAGTAAAACAACCTTTTGCAAACGAAATTATGTTATACCAGTTCACCCCAACACTTTACAGCCTGCCTTGCGATGATCTTCCGAAAGATGCCAAGCGGTTGTCCACCATTCTTGCAGAATGATCGGCCTATTACTAGGTTACATAAAATATCTGAGCCTTTCATCTCAAAAACAGAGTAAAACAATGTGATACCAGTTCACCCAAATTCGAGATGATCTTCTAAAACCTAGACTGGGACAATATAGGAATCAGAATAGACGGTGAATACCCAAGTAACCTAAGATTTGCAGACCACACTGCATGTTTTGCAGAGAACCCTCATGACTTTCAAATAATGCCAGATGAACTGGATGAAGAAAGCAAGAAATTTGCTCTCCACATGAATTTCAACAAAATAAAGGACATGTATCACATGTATGATGAGATAAAACATGCAACGGTCAAAATCAAAACCACAGAGCTGGAGAAAGTAGACCCCTACATCTACGTTGGGCAGCGAATATCCATGAAATCTTTAGAAGGAAAAAAATCACTGTAGCCTTTGGTAGAGCAAGTTAAACCACCAAGAACAAGAAAATCCAATTATTCCTTAAGAGAAAGGTATACAAAAAAATACATCCTCCTAATAGTCACCTGTGGGGCTGGAACATAGAACCTGACCAAGAGACTGCAATGTGCAAATGAAAGAATCATGCTCAACATCACATAGAGAGATCACTAGACAGCAAAAACCGTAGCCGACAGAATATGAAATAGCGAGATGTATCAGATAAGTTCACAAGAATTGGCTTCACAACACCCATGATAGAGAGGTTTACTGGATCTTGGGTGTGGTATATGTCCAATGACGGACGATAGAATATTGAGAGTGATTGATTTATTCATTTGAATTTAATTTAATTTTTTGATTTAATTTTGTAATATCTTAAATCTTGGGCTGATTTTTTAAAATCAAATGTCAAATAATCTTAGAATATTAAAGAAACTGAATTTTTATAGCTAGTTTTAGGACAATCTTGTATGCTTTTAATACTCCAATACTTTAATTTTTTGGAAATATTCAAAAAGCATTTTTATCTATTTATCTTGAGCAACGGCTACGAAAAACTCCTGTGTTTAACGCGAATTTCTCTAAGCACTGTTTATTCAAAGGGTGGACCAGACTCCTTGGATAGCCTTGTTGTCAGTCTGGTCAATCTACTGTAAACTTATGCGGCAGATTGAGATCTTTTGGTGAAAACAGTTATCGTGATTTCTTAACTTCTTGCTTAAAAACAACATACTCAAATATCCAAAGGAAGCGTTGAAAATCATGTTTGCTTCCATCTAAGTGAGCAAAAGAAAAAGTACTGGATTTTATTTTCGTTCATGTTTCCCTTCTTAAATGTTATAAAAATGTATCGTTTTTGGAACTACTTGTGATGGGCGATGAAAGATGGATAGTTTACAACAGTGTGTTTCACAATAGATCGTGGGGCAATCAAAATGAACCACCAGTAAGCATACGCAAGGTTATACTTCATCCAGAGAATGTGATGCTGTATTTATAGCAGAATCGGGGTGAAATTTTCAAAGAACCCCTTTCGATGATGCAGCTGATTGGTATGAATAAATTGTGTGTGCAGGAACCGAAAGCGTCCGGGACTCGTTATCAGAAAGAGGGTAATATTCCATTGTTAACGTGGAAAATCATGTTTATTTTTTTTTTTCTGCGCCTTGATAAAGATTGTTACAGGTCGAACGGCAGGTTTTCACTCATCCACTGTGTTTACTAGATATTCCATTTTTGGATTACCATTTAGTGGAGTAATTCTCTTAATGAAAATCATTTAATCTCAAGATTGCAAAAATGAACATAGAGGAGCTCTTTGCCGAGAAAGATATTAAGTTCGTGGAAGATGGAAGGAAAAAATGTTAGGAAACAGTGGAACAAAACAAATATGTTCTTTGATTTGGTTCACATAAAAAATTAAAGGGTTCTCACATTTTTATTGAATGGCATAAAGATTATGACGTTGAAACTAATTTGTATAGATGTCACTTTGCTGCCAAAATTGCGGGTTCATACGTACAAAATACTACCAGAATCCGTTTTAAAGCGTATAGTCTATGTGATTGAGGTGCATGTTCAAACCTCATTGTTGGCAATTTTATTTACGGAGATGGATTTTTCCTAAATTCAAGTAACAATAATACAAAAAGAAAGACGCAAAGTAATTTTTGATCATATGGCATTCTCCTTTGATAAAAAGCTGAACAGACGGTATCATTGGGAATAAAAAAAATGTCGATGGAAATGAATCGATAGTCTTAAATACAGTAAATAAAAGTCTGAGCGATATTACATTCCATTTTTGTCTTTTGAAACAGGTCTCCATCTTTCTGACTCGGCTGACGGGCTCGCCAATTGGCATAAGTGTAGCTGGCCTGTTTGTCATTGACCATTCAACTATTCTCATGGTAAAGATATTTTTTCTACATTTTGCTGAATAAATTGAGGAGACTAACCAATTAATTGCAAATATGTTTCAATTTAATGTAACGGAATTTATAATTCATTCAGTCGGACCAAATAACGTCCATTTCTTTGAATACATAGTGTCACAATTAAACAGACAGGATGAGAGTTTTAGTTGAAAACAGTTATTTGCCTTATCGGCAGACTGTTTAGTTATTTGCCCTATCGGTAGGTTTTTTTAGCGCAATGGTAAGTGTATAGCTACATTGAAGCAGTTACCTATCGGTGGCAGTTTCGATTTCTGCAGCAGCACCATTTTCCTCATCCGTTTAGTGTATTTACGCAGTATAAATTGAATGATATATTAATCATGCAACGACGATTTTGCCGAACCAAATAATGAACATTTCTTTTATTTTCACACACACACACACACACACGTATATATATATATATATATATATATATATATATATATATATATATATATATATATATATATATTGGGAGCTCTTTTTGAACCGACACCCTCTTTTGACACAGTCAATATGTCAGTCGGCTTAGAAAGTGTAAATGGAATAAACAATTAAAGAAGTGGGCTGCTGCAATTTAGTTTTGCTTTTTAAAAATCCTTTTTCGAAAAAAAATTTACCCTTCTCCAGCTAAGGTCTGTTGAGAAAAAACTACTTGCAATAAACGTTTAAAACTTTGATAATATGGTCATGCCTTTTGGGGATATTCAGCGTAAATTTGAGAATTTTATCCTATTTTTTGCTATCAATAATATTATTGTCAGGTGAGGCTATTACGCACTTTTTGATTATTTTAATGAATCGTTTTTATTTGTTATTATTCAACTTCTACATTCTGAACAATGGAGGGATCCCTGAAAAGCTGCAGCAGCCTCATTATTCTATTTACATCGTCGAGGCGAAGTGGTACATGAACTTTGTAATGACGGGAGATTATTTGAAATACGAGTTCCTATATAATAAAATGCATTTTATAGTCATTCTTTTGGACCATATATCCATTTCATGATAGGTAAATGTCTTGTTAAAACAAATGAATAGAGCTGATATAGAACGAGAATAGACAAGATGAGAATTTGGAATGATAACAGTTATTTTGGCCTTTGCATTACCGGAGTTAGGCTCAATGTTAAGAGCAACGCTACGTTGAGGCAGAAATCCTATTCGTTGTAAGTTCGATTCCTGCTGCAGCCCGACTTTCCTTAATTGTTTATTTTATCCAAGTTGTCGAGGCCCAGTCATTACTTTATCGCTGGGCAGATAGAAACGCAAGCCATTTCAAAGTATCGTAGCATCCCGCTCTCTCCCTTCAATCACTGAGATACATAGATCATCGTGATTGGCTGGCGGCTGTAAGTCTCGGCTTATCAGCACAGGATAACAGCCAGACGCACAATCTTTTAAAAGTTGAAAAAAAGCAACCGAAATTTAACTCGCTATGCATTTGTTATTTTCGAGCAACAATAACCAATGTCTTCTATTTTAAATCTGAATCCTTCATTATGATTCTGATACATATTACAGAGAATACCGATCAAAAATGTTACAATGCATTAAGTGAGATTTTTTTTCAAACTAAAAAAATTTAAAAAAATTAAAGCTCCTTTTTTTGCTCATTCATGCTATAAATATGGAACAATGTTATGCATACAAACATTGAAAAAACAAAACAAAGCATAAAACGAGAATCCCAACGGTAAAAATAATGGGAATAGCGCAGGTGAAAAATTGACATAGCATTTTCACAAAAAAAAAAAATCAATAATCCATAATGATGAAATATAACCGTACACAAAGTGTATGTGTGCAGAATACGTTTTAGTAGGCGGCAACTTCTCTCATGTTTTTCTTCAGGGCATATTGCTTGATAGTTATTTACAGTGTGCTGCTCCACTGATGTTCTATTCGTCTCTGATTGCTTTCCCATCATGGACTGCCGCTCAAACAATTATTTTGTGGTTTTGCCATGAGTGTTGAAACATGTCCTTGTAAGAAAATTGCCTTTTGCCTTTCATTTCCACCACACAACCTGTCCGAGCATGAGAGAAAAGCTTTTTGTAAGATATGTTGTTTACGTTAGCATTAATGGGGTCGACGCATCGTACCAGCTCGTAAATGCTAGGAGCAGAAATTACCCTTACTCCAAAATTTTTAATTCTCCATGCTTCAATGTTATAGACAGTAATTCTGGGTTGAGTTCTGGATCGTCGGTAGACAGCAGCAAATGTGACTTATCACTCCAGAGAATGCGCTAAAAACATTGTGTATCATGATGACAATAAAGTGACACAAATTTAATTCAGTCTATTACGTTATATCTGGCGAGCAAAGGTTTCTTTACTCATTGCTTTAATGAAATCCCAGCTTACTTCAATCATCTTGATTTTTCTTCTTGAAACAAGTTGGTTTTGGAAGTTCTTAATAACTGCACCTCTTTTGTTGAAGTGTTAATACAATGTGTTAGCCCTGTCATTCTGTCACATCGGCTGGTTGTGACTTTAGATCTTCCAGAACCTATTGGCTATGTCACAGACGCACTTATTTCATATTATTGTCACATATTTTGAAATAAAATAGTTATTGCACAAAATATAAAACCTCTCAGAGAAATCTTTTTTGTGAGCAGAGAAAAAAAAAACATGAATACAAACACTTTTTACTAAATATCCAAGTTATTAAATATGAAATAATTATATGTACATATTCGGATGATTTCGTAAATGGCCCTCAAAAAGGCCAAGATGAAACTAGCCCAACCCACTAACAAAATCATCAAAATATTTATACTTATAACAAACTAATGCTTCTTCAGCTTCAACAGAACATCAGTTGGGTACCTGATAAGTATTGTTTTAGTTCGTCTCTTTCTGGAATTTCAAACCCTTCCCCATATATATCCCAAACAGCCTCTTACTTCATCAACGATGCCCTAATGCTATACCTTCAACACACAGATCTAGACAATGTAGTAGCTAAACTGAACACAGTAGAACCATCTATTAAATTCACACAACAGAAAATAATCCAATAAATACTATTTTTCCTTGTTATCTTACTACACAGATCCAACCACACTAAAAGCAGCGTCATCTGCAAAGCCACGAACAAAAACGACCATATACACAATTATTATTCTCCAAAATAAATCAGGATTATCAATTGGCCTTCACGTAGGGGTCTCAGAATATGTAGCCACAAATACCTTCATGACGAAGAGGAGTTCATCAAACAATCCTTCAAGTACCCACGACACTTCATATATAACGGTTGGAGAAAGCGTACAAGATCCACAGACCTAACATCAAATAAGACAAAAAGAGTAACGATTACACCATTAGACACATAGCATTACCCACCAACACGACCATTACCAACCTCTGCTCCAACCTTAGTAAGCTTGAAATACACATTGCCACTTCAATAACCATCAAAGATTTGGTGAACAAAGCACCACACAACCCCACGCAGACAAGTTCAAAACCCATAGATAACAAACACTCTCTGACCCCTTCTCCCAAATACCTTTCTTATTTTAAACCAAATTTGAGTCTCACCTGCACAGGTTCAAGCATCTCCCCCTGCTCCTACTAAATAATCAACATAATGATATTCCCATTTTTCCCTCAACCTCAAACATGAAAACAGCAGCCAATTTTTCTCTGTACTGCTGCAAGTTTTCTCTAAAAAAGATGGTAATCACTCATCAAAATATATCGAAACATTCTCACGTGATAGTAAAGTTTTTCGAGATGTTTCACCTTCCAATCGTTGCTTTCATCAATATTCTGTCGTATCACCTCACAAAATGAACACATATATCTTAAATGATGGATATTTAGATAGCAAGCACAACCGGTGCACACACTCAAAACAAACTCAAACACACACACACACACACACACACACACACACACACACACACACACACACACACACACAGTGCCAGCTTATCCATTAGTCGAATCAGGGCGGCCACTTAGGGCGCAAAGGTCCTACAGCCGAGTCCAACTTGGAAATAGTTATCATTGAATGACTGGGGTGCAAATTTCAAGACTCTGCTAGGGCACATCAAACACTTGCACCAGCCCTGCATACAATACACACAAAGATTCATGTACACCCACACATGTGCGCACACACATTAATGTAAGTCATGAAATCTTTATCTTTCTTGTATTTTTTTCAGCTCGCGGGGACTTTGTTGACTTACATCATCGTCGTCATACAGACCAAGACACCAGATTGTCAATGTCTAAACAACAACAACATCACTACGTCTGGAGTTTAAACATGTTAACAATAACATAGACTTGACTATCCATAAGATGATTCACTTAGAATAGGAACAACTGAACTCGTTGGAGCAAAAGCGTCCATTGTTTCAAATAGTTGGAAGGAGATACAAAATACCTTCAAGTGGTCGAGTCTATTATTATGGAAAAAGGAACAAAAATCACATTGTTCGTCATATATTCATATTAGCATAATTCTTGATTATACACACACACACACACACACACACACACACACATATATATATATATATATATATATATATATATATATATATATATATATATATATATATAATGGGGTGATTTGCGAATGTCCGTTATCGTAACACATTACCATGACACGAAGCCTCACTCTGTTATATTTCAAGCTCTACTCAAAATCAACTTAATGTTTAATGTTGAATGTATCGAGCACTTTATGAAATAAATCCATCATACATTGGATATTGTATTATATCATATTACTTCATATTGCATCTCTGATTTGTATTGTTGATTATGTATATATATATATACATACATACATATATATATATATATATATATATATATATATATATATATATATATATATATATATATATATAAGAAACAGGCCAACTTTTCATTTTCCTACCTGACTTATATTTTTAGATCTATAATTAAAGAAACTCCCTCACTAGTATATGATTTGTCGGCTCTTTGATAAAAGCACTCAAAATTCTCCTGAATCAAACCAGAGAAAGATGCCAGTTCCAAACTGCCAATGATTCAAAGAAAAATCAATAAAAGCATTGCTGAAAACAAATATTTTGAATGCAGACGTCAGCGTATACATCATGATACTGACCATTCACGTAAATATACAACAAGACAAACATTCACGCATGGCAAATAAGTTACTTACAAGCTTCAAAGAAAAGACTCTCGAAATTAAATTCTATTGACCCTTTCGTTTTAAATCAAATTCAGAATTCTTTCACGATGCAAGTTGCGTTCCTTTTACACAAACCCTTTCAGAATTCAAGTACCATTTCTCCTCATTCTTTCGATTATGTTGTTATAAATCAATAAATATATCCTTGTTATTTCCGTGTTAACTAGCTTTTGTTTTTAATTCAAATAATGTTGATTTAAAATAATATTAATCAGCACCAAATTTATGTTTGTGGGCATTCGGTCAACTCTAAGGTAAGTTGTTTATCGATCATGAACACATCCCAACTCTGCCTCTATACATTCTATTATTTGTGCTGGTAATCTGAGAATAGCTCAAGCACAAGTTCTAACAGTCTGCATATTATAGAAATACGCAGATGAGCATGCACCTTCACAGACACAGCACTGTCATTTCTTTTGTGCAAATATCTGCTTGTCTGTTACGTTATTTCAAACCGGCAAATAGAATTAAAAAAAAAAAACACTATTACCACTGCAATTTGATCGTCTGATGTACATCTTAACCAACTGATACATAAACGTACATAAGCTACTGCTACAGAAATATTTTAGAATTTTGAGTCTGAAGTATTGTCAGTCAGTCGAGGAAGCGGACGCTAAAGCAGCGAAAATTGATGGAAAAATGGTCATACGGGAAAAAAAAAAAACAAGCATGGCTGCACTAAGGTTAGACTCCATTGCTTCATTAAAATCTAAAAAGTAAAGAGAAAGAATTCATTTCTGTATACAATATTATTCCAAAACTAAGTGTCTCATTTCTACTCCTTTAATGATAGTTTCTGTAAATGGGATACTGCCACTCTTTTTTCTCCTGGCCATTGTCATCTGACATTGTTACATAAAAAGATAAATTCAAAGCTCAATAGTAAAAGTTAGACAAAAAGAAAGAAAGAAAAAGCCTCAGCAGCCTAATGGTTATTCCACTAATGGCATCGAAAGTAAAAGAAAAGAAGACCATTGAGCCACAGAAACATGGCTGAAAAATGAAATCTATTCGTAATTGTAAATAATATGGTCGGACGAATACCTCAAAATCACAGACGAATTTATCCTGCTTCTTCAGAATTCTTATTATAATACTTTTAAAAAAGTATAAACGCATAGGAATCAAATAGTTCTATTACCATATTGATTCACCATGCAATATTTTATCTGTAGCAAGGAATGAATAGAATTAGAGATAAGTAAACACCGGGTGGAGTTTGAACCAGGCTCGTCGAGCCCATTCTTCATGCTGTTAGCCGACAGGCCAATCCACAAGATAGTACAACACAAATTTCTGGGAAGAAGACCTGATATTTCCAAAACATCTCAATATTTTCTCTCTGGGGCTCAGGTAGAGAGATTTAGTTGTTTAATTGTTCTCAATATTCAGAGTATTCGAACCGATGTTATAAATGATGATAATAAAGATTTCAAATTGAGGTCGTTCTCTCAATGAGATCATGGAGAAAATATCAAAACAATTCTGGTGCACAAATCTATGTAAATTATGAAAACTAGTAATTTTTGATACACAGTGAGAAAAAAAATAACTTACACTGTTAACTGATTTAGGACTTATTTGAAATTTGATGAAATTAAAGAACTTTTTGTGCAAGAAATCCCATTTATTTCAACGAGAAATGAAGAAACATTTTAAATTGAGACGGCTATTACAAAAAAATCTTACTAAGGGAAAGTACCTATGGTGTTTTGGGGCTGATAGCAATATGAATTATCTCCCTTATATCAATCAACCCCCATGAAGTTCCCCTCTTAGCCAGTTATATTGAATTTTGGAAACTTTCGAGATTTTCCTAGTACATTTCTAATGAAAGAAAAGCTCAAATGACCTTTGTTACATCTCCATTGGGTAGGTGACCATTTTGTCTAATTTTTTTGGTTCAGTTATCCGATTCTCCCAGTTTAAGGCGAATTTATACGCGTGTTCTAGAAATAGCAAATCTGATCGTGTGTGCCCTGCTAAGATGTAAAAATTTTTATGATTTAAAAAAAATAACGTATTTAGATAGAAATTCTGGGAAAGCATGAGAATAAATTTCAGATACGATCCGATCAAGATTATCTCGGGCAATTTCATAAATTAAAACTACACCATAAATGAATGAAAACAATTGCATTCATAGGATTTTTTACACATAAAATATTTTACTCTTTTATATGGGATCAATAAAGTTTTGAATGACAACCGGTTTTGTCATTTAGCAAATTACCAGCCAATTGCCTTGCCTTGACGAAGTTGTTTTCTCTTCCAATGTATCGTTCAAACAAGCCATTTGGTCACTGTAACTTGGCTGAATAACTATTTGTCGGCAATTCGTAATGAAAGAATAGCTTTGAGTCCCATTAAAGACGGAAAAAAAATCCCCAAGTAGATTCTGTTTGGGTGGAAATGCTAATGGTTCCCTCAGATCTAACCGCGATTTTGTTATCTTTGAATTCTGGTGGGAAATCCATGTTTCATTTTGTCCCCTAAAGACTTTTCAACTACGACGAAAGTCGACGGTTCCCAGAATGGGGAATATCTATGTTATGACTAATTTTCATATTGGTTTACAGAATTTGTCAGGAGCAAAGTGATCCAGAAGGGGAGAGAGAGAGAGAGAGAGAGAGAGAGAGAGAGAGAGAGAGAGAGAGAGAGGTGGATATTATTATTTTTATCTATTAAGCGTTGGTAAAGATAGACGAATACGATATAGAGAGTGGACAAAGAAGGACGAATTTTTTTTTTGTGCCCCGTTGCGTCATATTATTCCCCCTTTTTTTAGATCCAGTATTTATAAAGTACTCGAAAGAGAGAAAGAAAAAAGGAGAGTGAAAAAAATCAAGCAAACATACTACACAGTGCAATTATCATTTGTTTCGAACATCTTATCAGGGATCATCTTGAAATCTCAATGGGAAACATATACTTCTATTAAAAACATATACATAGACGAACCTTGTCAAAAATGTACGAACAATTTCGCTGTTTTTGAACTGCATAGACTGTTCTTATTCTTATCATGTGGTAATTGTTTAAATACAGACCAATTTATGTTTGTTTCAGTTTATGTAATACCCATTTTCCAAGTTACCTAAATTCCTTTCAGGTTTATAAACAATAACCAATGGTTAATGATCGTATCAAGAATGAAGGGTTGAGTGAACTTCAAAGACATTCTTAAAATTTCATTATTACTGGATAGAATGTGGCACTTGGAACTTTTCCATCAACTTAATATCACATTATATAAAAGGTCATGTTACTTTTTTGTTTGCTCATTTGTTGCTATTTAGCCATGCTAAAGCAAAGAAATATATAAAATATATTGATTCGAACGTCTGAGATGGGAAAAGAGATGGTGTATGCGCAAGACTTCTAGTGAAACATATCATTAGCAAGTAAATTTCATCATAATTTACAAATTTTATTTTATATTTTTGTAATTCTTTGAATTAGTCATTTATATTCCCTTACAAATAATACTTATTAAAACTGAAATAAAATACAATAACATAAGCAGAGAATTAAACAGTTGAGAAAGTCTTAAACTTCACTTGTCAACATAATATATCATTCAGCGTTTGGCGTTTGTAAAAATGAAGTACCGTATTTCTTTTGTCAATCAAAAATCGGTGCTCGAACCCAGGTAAAAAAACTGGGATACTGAATGCTTATTTTCCAGACAGACCTACCCTCCTAGCCATTGAAATTTTATTGAAACAATCTTGTTACGTCCATTTCCACGAACTGGTTTGTAGCATAAGAAACTAAAAGTAGTAAATATTGTTGCTTTTTATCCCTAGTATTTATCTACAGTACAGAATGGCGCAGAAGCCATGAAAGGGTTTTAAACTCGCAAAACTTTTTTCTATTGTTTCCTCATTAGGTATACAAAGGAATCCGTGGGAATTCATCATGAAAATGTGTCAAACTCAGCAATGAACTAAAATAATAGAATTTTACAATGAACACCTTTAATATCAAACAAAGAGCATATTCCCTTCATTTGAACACCACCATCTGAGTATATAATTTGTCGTTTGTCTACACAGTTTCGAACATTGGGATCCGTGAGTGATCAAATATCAACAGGGAGACCATGGTCAGTCCGAAAAGCTGAAAATCGTATACTGATGCAGAAGAACAAATATCCTTCGAGATGTTAGAGGGTGGTCCCTGTATATAAGACAAAGCTTTATAAATATCTACATTTAAATTTTTACTCGACTACCCATCAGCTGACCGCTTGAAAGTAGCTCTCTCTCTCTCTCTTCTCATTGGTTGACCCCTTAAACAAAAACACTATGTTGACAGTGAAAACAAAAAAAAAATTGAATTGTAGCAGGACTATGGCCGAAGTTTGTGAGGCGACATGCGTCTCTCCCAACTACTGTATGCTAAATAATTAGCTTAAGTAGCTAATAGATTAGTGTCTACGTGGGATGGAAGCCTGAACGACTAATTACAAGCTATAATAAAGTCTCAAATACTCGATGTTCATCCCTGAAGTTTGCCGTGGTAATTCTCCTTTCGACATTACCACAAATGATTTATGCATGAACTTCATTTCCATCATCAAATCTTTGTCCAGATGTTGTTTTTGTATGTTGTTTCCATCTTTATTTTTCGGAGGCTGTTCTTGTGATTTCAACAAACTGTTTAATTCGCAGTAGCTTCTCCAACGTCCTGAATCTATGCCACGATACAAAGAGCTTCTCATCAATTTTTTGTAACATGATGGAAACTATCTCTCCTCTTGGTTATTCAAAATAATTTGATTTTGCGCCTGTGAAGACGTTCTACCTGAAATTTGTATTGTTTGCACAAGCAAACTCACAACGTGAAATGAGTCATACACGGAATTAAACAGAAGAAAAATACCCAGGAGACAGTTTTTGCAAAAAAAGTGACAGCAGGCCTCAACATGGAAGACAGACAAAGAACAAAATAGCTAAGGGAGGAAAGTGAGAGAGAAAAAACTGAAAAAACAGACTCTTTTCTGGAAGAAAAAAAAACGAAAAAAAAAACAAGAAAAAAAAAACAAGACAAAACTCGAGGGAATTTTACACAATTTCTCAGTCAAAAAACAGCGCATTTCCTCAGGAGCATTGCAGATTTTTTTTTTTTTTACGTAGGAAGACAAAATTTTCTTTAAGGACTAAAAAGGCCTATAAACAATATTTCTTTGTTGGAAGAACTGAACTAAAAAAAAAAAAATTGTTAACACTTTTTTCTTTCTAAGAAATTACATACATCTTTCCACAGTATTTTTTCGATATTTTCTCAACAGTATTTGTCAATCATTTGTTTGTCGCCTTTTGAACACTGTTTACTGTTTCAAGCGTGGTCGGCATAGGTAGTGTGGTGAGTGAAATAAGTAATTCACTGGAATACGCTTGTGCTTTATCTTGATTGAAATGCAAACTAATTGTTCAAGCCTGGGTTCTTGCTCGAGTTGGAAGCACTCGCATTTCGGTGAGGGACAGATTTGTTCCCTGGAAAACGACAAAATCGCCTATTTATCAATCTGTCTTTATGTAGGTGTTAAAAAAAGAAAAGTAAGACGGTTAGTCCTGGTAAGGGTGAGTTTTTCGCCTTGTGTCGTGTGATATTGTCTTCTTTTTCTCAACAATATTGTATTTTGCTCGTAAATCGTTTTTATGCATGTTGGGTTGTGCATTTTCCTGTTGATTTTGAGTGAAAACATTCACCTGGTTGATTTATTGAATGCCTTGGGAATGAAGTGAAGTTAGACAGTTCATTTGGATGGGGGCAAAAACGTTGAACGGATGGTTCAGTCTTAAGCAAATATGTGGCATGTATGAGTGAAAATAGATCGTGCAAAATATATACATATATAAATAAACCATCACCATGCGATATTAAGGTTATTGTAGCTAATTTTAGCACGTATATGTAGGTGCATTTAGCATGTATAGACAGGAGTAGAACGTGCAGAAACATATACTGATATAATTAAACCGTTAACAAGCAACGCTGCTTTTTTTAGAGCTAATTATAGACATATTCGAAGGATGTAACCTATATGCAGACATTTTTTCTTTTTAGATATAGAGTTTTGGAGGAAAATTGGTTAACTAATTAGAGAAAGATATTGCATATTCCTCTTTGTTATCAAGACACATGTTTGCACATTAAACCAAGGCGACCATTAGTTTTAGCGATGGTTGGTTGTGAGGTAGGCCTACTAGGAAAGAAAAACAGTTTACAAAGTAAACCAAGAAACTAAAATGGTACAATAGATAATCAGTTATCCCATTTTTACGAAAGTACAGCTTAGATCACTCCATGCATAAAATAGCGCTAGCCACAAGATGTAAGAAAATGGAAAGAAATAAGAGAATTCGTACAAAATCAAATCGGATCACAGAGAAGGTAATTAAGATAAGTCGTACTTCCATAAAAATGGCAGAAATGGAGTCTCAGGCTTAGCATTATTGTAGTTACTTGGTACTAAGGTGGTATCATATCGCCTCTTTCCATCATCATCATCAGCAGCAGCAGCACCATCATCATCATCATCATCATCATCATCATCAGTCTTTTATCGTCCATCGTCGATCATAGACTTTCCCAAGGATCCGCCTCATTTTTCTATCATGGGCGTCGTGGAGCCAGTATTTTCTGAATTTGTCTAGTTCATCTCTCCATTTTGTTTTTGTGGGCCTCAGTTCCGCATGTTGTCTCCGGGGATCTATGTCGTGAGTCATGATGTCCATCGGTTGTCTATCATTCTCGCAACATTACCAACCCATCGCCATTTGAGTTTTCTAACGGATTCTATGATGTCTCTGATCCCCGTTTTCTTTCTGATATATTGTACTGTCTTGTAATATCTCCACGTGAGGTTGAAAATTATTCTCTTGTGTATGTTGCATGCTTCTCAGTTAGCGGGTTTGTCTCTTGGATAGTTTCCATCTTTCATCCCCATAAGTGACTATGGGGAGGACGCATAGGTTGTATACTCTTTTTTTAGGATTATTGGATCGTCTTGTTTTAAAGTTTTAGCTTGCTTCGTCGAGAACTTGCCATCCGAAAGGTGATTCTCCGTTTAATTTCTTCTTTCATAGAGATTCGCTGTCCTAAGTAAATGTAGTGGTCTACTTCCCCCAGTTTTGCATCTTCGATTTTGACTGTTATGTTCTTATTCTTGATGTGATTGTTGCACTTGACCTCGTTTTACTGAAGTTCATTTGTTGGCCAACTTTTTTGCTTACTTTGTTCGGTTGATCTGGCATTAATTGAAGGTCGTATAGGTTCTCTGCATAAAGTACGATGTCGTCTGCAAATCTGAGGTTACTCAAATATTCGCTATCTATTTCGAGGCAGGCTGTGAAGAGTTTAGGCGTGCTGGTATCGCCTTGTCTTACTTCTTTTTGGAGTTGGAAGGATTCATAGTTTCTATATAGCCTGACAAAGGAGCTGCTGTGATTTTATATATGTTGCAGTACTCTTACGTACAGAGGGTCTACACCTTGTGGAGTAATAGCTTTCATGACCATGGAAATTTCTATAGAGTCGAATACCTTCTTGAAGTCTATTAATGCTACACCAAGTGGCATTTTGTATTCTGCTGCTTACTCCTTCAGCTAGATTATTGAATGGAGATGGTCCATGGTCGAGTAGCTTCTTCTAAATCCAGCCTGTTCCCGTGGTTGCTTTTCATCTAGCGTTTTAATGATCCGGTTGGTGATGATTTTTGTGAAAAGTTTATAGATGGATTTTAGTAGGCTTATAGGCCTGTAGTTGTTTAGGTCTTTAGGGTTTTCTTTTTCATGGAGACGCATTATAACTGCTGTGTCCCATTCTTCTGGAACTCTACTCTGTCTTAAACCCAAGTTGAACAGATTAGCTAGCTTTTTGTAGACGATCTTACTGGCTTTTTTGAGTTGATTGAAGGGGATATTATCTGGTCAAGGGGCTTTTCCTTTTTTTCTTTGTTTAATGGTTTGTTTTACCTCCCATGATTAAACTTCTGGGAAGTCCTCAAATTGATTGTCAGCGTCTTACGTATCCTGGTCGTTGCTTAGCTATCCATGTCTTGAAAACTACAGTTCTTGGTAGAATTCTTGGGCGCGTTCGACAATTCAGTCTCTGTCTGTTATGTCTCCGTTTTTTTTTTTGAGTATGTGAGTCATTTGTTCCTGTCCTATACTGAGAGCTTTGTCTGTTGCTTTAAAGCCCCGACGTTTTTCAAGAGTGGTTTCGATGATAGCTGTCGTACACCTTCTTCTGTCTTCACTTAGTTTATTTTTTTATTTTTTTGTTTAGTTTGGTCTCCTCTATTTCTCCCTTGTTGTTGTTGGTGGTTTGAGGTTTCTGCACTTTCAATGAGTTTCCTAGTTTTGTCTGAGATTTTACTGATGGTCTGTGTGTTTCTTGGTTTAAATATATTGGCAGCTTTGATAAGAGAGGTTGTTATTTTTTCTAGAGTTCATTGATGTTGGTGTCGGTTTCATCGGTAAGGATTTTAAATCTGTTTTTCATTTCTAGCTTGAAGGGTTGTGTGTGTCTATTTGGCTCGTTTAGTAGTTGCAGTTCGATGTGGAACATTTTAAGTTCTTTATTGGTGTTTACTTGTATCTTACATCTTACCATTCTATGGTCGCTTCCTATGTTTACTTGGTTTAGAATTTGAATGTCTTTGATGATGTGGCTTTTGTCCGTTAAAATGTAGTCTATTTCGTTTTTGGTTTCATGGTTGGGGTTCTTCCAAGTCCATTTTCTATTGGGTATCTTTTTGAAGAATGTCTTTATGATCTTGAAGTCGTTTGCAGTTGCAAAATTTACAAGATCTTCACCTTTCTCGTTCCGTCTTTTGTATCCGAATTCTCTGATTTAGCGTCTGTTTCCTTGTCCAACTTGTGCATTGAAATCCCCTATGATAATGTTGAAGTATTTTTTGGTGTCTTGTAGTAGGGAGTTCAAGTCATCATAGAAGTTGTTTATTTCTTCTTTGGTTGATTCTGTAGTGGAAGCGTAGATTTGGATGTATTTTGTACTTCTCTGAGAGTTGTATAGTAAGGCTGACTATGCTGTCAGAGATAGTTTTGAAAGCTACCACATTGTCTTTCAAGTCTTCATTGATGAGAAAAACTACTCCCCTCCGTTTAACTTTCTCCCTTCCGTTGCTGTAGAGAAGATGTTTGCTTTTCAATTCTATTAGTTCTTCTCCTGGTCTTCTCATTTTGCTAACACCGATGATGTCCCATTTGATGTTTTTGATTTCGTTCTCTTGATGATTTAGGTGAGAGTCTGTTGAGAGTGTTCTGACATTGTAAGTGCTGATCTATAACATTGTTCTCTTGATGAGGGATTTTGGGTTTGGGTTTTATTTGGGTGGTCGCTGTTGGGGCACACCTCTCCCACCCAAGGTGAGTGATGCGGCTGGGCGTTTGGGTACCGATGGCCCAGCAAGAACGGGCGTAATATGGTGCAGTGTTTGGGTAGTCGCTGTTGGAGCGCATCACCCCCACCCAAAGCAAGTGATGAGGCTGGGTCTTTTGGGACCAAGGACCAAGCAGGAACGGCCAGTATAAGATTCATATCGCATCTTTTAGTGACAACATAAGATAACCTTAAATGAATGGATTGGAAAATTTCCCTTGGTTCTACACTTCCATACACTTGCAGTCTCTTTTTCAGTTCAAGTTTCGACTTGATTTCGCCTCTTTTGATCTGAAGAATATCGTCGTTACATGGACTGATCTGTTCATAAACTCCAGTCTCTCCTTTTACCCGACGCTTCTGCTTTTGGGATTGTCTCGACTTGAGGCGTTCTCCGTGATTATGTCGTTGACTCATTGTTTCGCTATTTGCCTCTTTTAGCTGCTGGGGTATATGCACTTGGCACAAACGATAAGGTATCGGATTACAAGTTTGAGGTAGTTAAATGACTCGCTTAACCATGCCAACAGAATCAGCAATGTTTCCTTGATGCTGGTCATATTCTGCCTATCTTAACTATGAATAATGATCTAAGATTTGCTCCAATTGATCAAATTGGTTGATTTTTGAATAATTGTTCAACCACGTTGATCGAATCAGAACTATTTGTTTATTGCTGATCTTATTCTTCTGCATATTTAAACTGTATGTGAGGATCCACGGTTCGCTCGTATACATTGATGATATTTATTCTTATGCAATATCCATATCAGCTCAAATTGTCAAAGCAGCCATTATACTTTGTCCAAGCCTGAATAGATTTGATTTCCGGTGTTTCTTCTCCTGAAAACATTGATCCTGGGATCCCCTTACTATCTATTTGGGAACATCGGCTAAAGCATTCTATGTCTACTCATTCTTTAAAGATTAACGTCATATCAAAAGATTTCATACACTTCTCTGAATTAGAAGAAAATTAGTCTAACTTTTGCTCATCATTAATCGCACGATTTTTCGTTGGCCGATTAATCTCAAATGGAAGCAATGATCAGGAATTGCCTTTGCAGAATACTGCCTGTACACAGACGAAGACATTGAAATGATGAAGACGATATAAAAAAGAAAGAGAGTGAGGTATTTGTGTGAAAATTTGGTGTAATTGTATACTTACATATATGACGAAAATAGGCAACCTGCTGTGGAGCAACAGTAATCAAGCTACGATTGATAATTGAGTTCAAATTTCAAGGTTTGCTTCATTAATTCAGATAAATGACTGAGAAAGATAAGCTGAGTAAATAGGCACAGGGAGCCAGCTGCAAAGCGTGTATTTGTAAGCCAGTCTCTTAGAACATTGCTAGTTTATTGATCTTGAGTCTTTAGCACTAATGGTCTTTCTATCATGGTTAATTTACCTTAAGAATAAGCCCAGCTTTCTATTTGTGGAAACAATGAATTCGTTATGAAAACTACACTCACATCCTTTGTTTCTGCCCCGACTCTATTTAAAGTTCAATTACTTTCTACTGGATGCGAACTTGCTTTTGTGTTGTGGATAATTGGAATCGTTAATCCACGGAATCTCTCCCAATCAGATTGGTCATAAGTCATAATATCTTGGGAATATAATGTGGACCTCAAGTAATAATAACTTGGGTAGACATTCTTAATCAGTTGCCAAAAACTTTTAACGCCATTTTCTTAATGGCAGACATTTGCTGTGGAGTGCAAGTAAGAAGAAGAAATCATATATGGGCATATTGTATACGGTTGAAAAATTTTTTTTTGCCGAGCGAAGTTTAAAAAAGAAGCACATGCCTTTGAAAAGGTCGTCTTTTGCTATTTACACTTAAATGCCATAAACTTTTGTTTCAAAACGAAACAGTTGTATGGACTGATAACAATAAAAGGCAAAAGTGATTGTTGGTAGATTCGTTTCAAAATGTATTAACTACTTTCCTTACCAACTCTTCTAGACAAATACATTTGTGAGCTATTCTGCAGTGCAGACAGTTAAATAGAATGTAGGGAAGTAACTGTGCATGGGTCTGCTTTTAGGTTTCTGGACTTCTTTCTGGTCTTTTACAATGTCCTACTGAAATGCTTCGAAAAACTTCAGAGATATCGTATGGGAAGACCAACAAACCTTTAATATATATTGTATGGGATGGACAGAGATAATTGTCTATGGATCCACTATAAAACTTGATCACTTCTTTCTGAATCTATGACACACTCTTGGATGAAATGTTATCGATAACCGACGGAGATATTCTACGGTGGTCTACAATTAGCTATGGAATAGGGGAAGAAACCTTGCCCAGATCCACTGGAAAATTTCTGACTTCTTTGGGATCCTATTACCCCCACCCCGATGAAATTCCATTGAAATGTATTTAGAACTTATGGATATATCATATGGACGGAAACAAAACGTTTTGAATTAATCTATGGTTGCTGACAGTTAGCTGGACGTAGGGATGATACTATTTCCCTACCATATTGCCCAGTCTTGCACAAAATTTCTTGAAATTGATTTTGAGCTTTTATGAATACAATGTGGCCAAATTCGATGAAATGACTGCATCTCAAATCCACCATTATGAAAAACGGAGCTAAACCTTTTGGCAAACTGATCTGGAATGTATACAAAAGTTATTTATACATACTGAAGGTCCCTGTAAGCTATCTGACTGGTTTCATTAGATCGTTCAAACATTCCTACGTAGTCCAATTATACCGTCCGGACTATATGTTTATTTCTTAATAAATATATGCCTACGAGCATAGGAGGAAACTGCCCAAATCCACTATTCGATTGAAATAGTGTTAAATCTCGAGAAAAATAAATGTAATTTGGTCAAAACCGAGCAAAGTTTCTGGCGAATCAATCCCTCTGCCCCATTAACGAAAGAGCTCCCGAATGTCCTTGTTGAAGACAAATACAGCTATATAGTTTATTAGATTCTTTCTTCAACATTGAAGTTGTCTGATTTAGTCATGGATAAATTCGGAAACACAAAACTGTGACAACAAATATAATCTTTAAAAGAAGACAGTGAATAATCATTCTAGGATTGCAAACTTTTGACTGATCAAGCTCAATCTTTAAGAACAATAAGATCCCATTAGTCCTAAAAAGAAGGGTATACAAAAAATAGATCCTCCCGATAGTCACCTATGGAGCGAGAACATGGAGCGTAAGCAACCAACGTGCATATAAAAGAATCATGCCGAACCTCACATGGAGAGACCACAAGACAGCACCATATATTAGGGAAGAAACTATAATCCGAAACATCATAGAACCCTCTAGAAAACTCAAATGGCAATGGGCTGGTCATGTTGAAAGAATGACAGACAACCGATGGACTTCACCTCATAACTCACAACATGGAACCCCAGCGATGACATGCACAAACGAGGCTGGCAGAATACTAAATGGAGAAACGAACAAGACAAATTCAGAAAGTATTGGCTCCGTGACGCCAACGATAGAGATGTGTGTCGAATGTTGGGGAGAGTCAATGTCCAGCGAAGGACGATAAAAGATTAATGTAGATGCTGATGAATGGCCATTCAACTTTATTTCTCATGTTTGTCATTGACATATTAGAAGCATGCAACGTGCACGGGAGAGGGTCATTAAACAGGGAGATCATAGCATAGATATGAAAACCATTAGAAAACTCTAATGGCAATTGGCAGGCCATCCTGCAAGAATGTCTGACAGCAGTTGGACATCACTACTCATAACATGAATCTCCCAAAATAATACCTGAAATAATGACCAGCTAAAATAAAATTGCTTGGTTCACACCAGTTCATGGCATTGATAGTGAGACGCACTCGAATAGGAGAACAGGCCGATATGAGGGGAGGACTACGTTTAACAAAGATGTTGAAAGGATGGTGATGATAATGATGAATTCAACTAAACTTTGGCCTGTCTCCATACTCACGCACACAAAAACATACGAAGGAATACGCTACAATGTATGGAGAGATATTTCTCTGTGCGTGTGCATAATTATGGCTTATATCTTCTATTCTTATGTTCGTGATAGTAACAAAGTACAGAATAAAAATCACATGAGCAAACATATGCTTTCATTGATCATTTTCCTCTTTTTTTCCCCATGATTATTCTTAAAATCAAGATCCATTAATAACACTTCCTGTTAAATCACCTGACGAAGGGAACTTTCACACCATTAATCTGAAATTACCGAATCAATTCCATTTATTTTTTTTGTTAAATTCCCTTGGTTTTTGTTTTTTATACATGGACACACCCATCGAAACACTGTCATCAATTAGTATCTACTCAGCCAGTGTTTCATATCGATTATGAGGGGCTTTAAGTTGGGCTTTGACTCGATAAACTTCAAAATTATGAGAAAAGCTTGGACAACAAAGGATATCAAGCATTAGGAAAAAGAGATTGTAAAGAAAAAAGAAAGGAAAAAAAAGAGAGGAAAAGAAAACAGAAAAATGAGAAAGACAAGGGAAAGAAAGAGATAAGGAAAGGAAGAGGGGAAACGAAGTTGTGATAAAATTGTTTTGCTTTTTGTTGTATTTCTTTTAATCACTTAGTTGACAGTCGTTGAAGGAATATAAAGAGCAAAAGCAACAGTGACTTTAATCACTGACCAACGGACATACTTACAATCGGGTGGATTTTGCAGACGGGAAGATTAACTGAATTAAAATCAAAGACCTCAAACATTTTCATATTTCATACTTATAACGCAGGAAAAGATCAAGACGAGACGAAAAATAACTCCAGCATGAAAGAAGTCTAGCCTATGATTTTAATCAGCTTTTGTCTTGATTTTTTTAATTCGATTTCACTGATCAATTTTTGAGGAAAACTTTATTGAAAAATCTTTTTCCATTTCGAAAGAAAAGGAAAAAAGTGGTTGGATTCAAAACATAACAAATATTGCTTGGCGGTAAATGAAAAGAGAAGCAACAAATGAATAAAAACTCTTGTCTCAACAAAAATGCTGGGAAGTGTGCGCACGATGATCTCTCATCTAAGAGGTTATGACGAATAGAAGCAAATGACTTGATTCCGAGACAATGGTCAGTGAAGCTCCTTTTTCCCAAGAATTGAATATTGTTAACAAATGGACGAGTTACTCTGAACCTCTGTACTTACAAAATCAGACCGAGACAGTCAACCAACAAGAATCAATGAAATAGAAAATGGATATAGCTTATCAGTAGTTTCGGGATGCTTTTGTGGTTTCTAGATGTTTTTGCAGTTATAAATGAATTACACAATCTCAGTTTCTATCCTAACATGCTAACCAGGTATTCTTCTCCCATCGGCTTTGTTGCTCATACATGAATTGGTGATAGCTATTATATCATGCATGCAGCCATAACTTGACAACTACATCAGACTTTTCATAAAATGAACAACCGAAATGAATCAAGCATTACTCGATTGGCTAAATCAACTCGAATCTACATCTTTTCCATCTGAACTACAGCCTTTCGTTCCGTCTTTACTTAGAATTACTCACCCCTCCTTTTCACCCAAAGCACATCATCGCAAAGATCAATCCGGTAACAAAATCAAGTCTCCTTTTCCACCCGACATTTCTGCTTTTGAGACTTGTGTCCGCTTGAGGCGCTCCCCGTCATTTTGCGACATCAACTCATTATTTCGCCATTTTTTGAGATCGGGGTATATGCACTTGACACAGATGATAAGGTCTCGGATTACAGAGATCAAAGATGATAATGAGCATTTTCTGGAGGCTCATCGTGCAAAGTTTGAGGTGTTGAATGACTTGATTAACCATGCAACAGAATCAGCAATCTTTCCTTACTGCTGATTATTTTATTCTGCCTATTTGAACTGTGTATGATGATCTACGGTTTACTACAAAACATCAAATTGGTTGAATATTACTCGATATTCATGTCAGTCGGATTTGGTTCACTGAACTTCTGATTGGAGCAGCAATTATCCTCTTTTCAAGGGTAAGTCATTTTTGTTCCAGTTTTTCTTTTAGATTTCAGATGGGGTTTTGTTTTATCCTTTAATTTTATATGTCCATGCCATGACTTCTTCCTTTCCTTTAAATCAGGAATAAATCTTTGCACCAAGTCTAAGATTCTAGCAAGGGTTATATAACAATAAGGGAGCCAATGTTACTTACACCAATTCTTCTCTACTAACGGGGATTCTCAAAGTCAAGACGTCAGAAAGTTCGGCAGTGAGGCCAAGAACAAGCAATCTTGACCCAAACATAGGACAGTGATAAAAGCAGGCCAAACTGAAATTCGAAGTCGATTTTCATAGTTTTTATGTATCAGATTGATCAGAATCGGTGGTCTAATCAGGTCATGTTGATGCACTTTTCGATAAAAATTAATAATGAAATAGATACTATAGGACCAATGTCTGAAGATATATAAGGCGATACCTTGGTGATTTAACTATGGAAATATTGCAAACTTATTCTAAAGACATCACTTCAGAGAACAGTCTTCTTTTTAATGATTTTAATTTCCTTTGAAAGCGACAGCAGTCGATGAAAGGATGTTATTTGGGAGAAAATAACAAATACCATTAGGTTTCGTAAGATAATGTAAAGTGGTGATCAATCTCTTTTTATGGACGGTTCTGCCTTGCAAAATATTTTGTATAGGTATAACTAGTTACTGAAATGAATCACGGATAAAGTGGATTAGAAAATAATGATTTTTTAAGAATATAAATCACCAACATCGTTATAAGGGAAGTGTCCATAGTTCCCGATGGTTGGATATATTTCATTCAGCTAAATTCTCATCTTAAGTTAACGGGTCGGTTGTTATTGAAATAAGCAGGAAACATCCTACATTTCATTTTATGTAGATTCAGTTTTCCATCTATCTAACCTAACAGCGCTAATTTTTCGGTAAAAATCTTTTGTAATACATATTTTCTTTAGATAAATCGTTTCCCTCTATTGTTCAAACCACGAATCTCAGAAAAAAAAGGATGCTTCATTGAAGCACATCGTCAACTTGGAGGAAAACAAATGCTATACATTCTAAAAAAAGACACCATAAATATGAGATTCTTGCGTCAGTTCTTGCCTTTTGTTAAGCGTCCTTGATTTTAGTATTCACAGACGAGCCGATCGAAGTACTGTTGAAAGTTTGAACGTATGTAGGCAAGACTTTCACATCTTCCTCAAAAAGCTATGAATCGGATCGTGAATCAACAAACTTTAAAATGGAAGTATAACATTGGCCACCAAAGTATATTGGGGTGTTAAAAAAAAAAGAAAAAAAAAGAAAAAGAGAAAAAGGGAGAGAAAAAAGTGAAGAAGCGTAATAGAAGTTTGTGGAAGTAACAGTTAGCAGAAAGAAAAAAAAAGATGATTGAAAGAGATGAACGAACATTTAGACATTTTTATGGTTAAAACTTACCGAAAACAAAAAATGATAATTAAGAAAAGCCAAGTCTTGGGAAGATTAAAGAAATAGAAAGAATTTGGCGCAGAGCTATCTAGAAGAAGCTAAAAAATAAGTGAACTATTTGAAGAAAAAGGAAAAACAATTAGGAAATAAAGGATAACAAAAGACTTTGAAGGTTCTAAAATTGTCACTAAAAAACTGTCTAGAATAGACAATAGATAAGTCAACGTGGAATTACTTTATCATAAATTCAAATGCTTTAAGCATCAGAAGTAAATGGCTTCTTTGGTAATCGGACTCCGCCAGACATTGCACTTTACAAAATAATTTTAAAAGCCTTGATGTATTTCTTTTCCTTCTTGTGAACCAGACATACAGTTTCTTTTAGTTCTAGGTTCAATTTGTCGTCTCTGCACGAACAGATGATTGAATGATTCTCTCAAAAAGTTGGGCGACTACAACTTGTTTCTCCAAGGCATTCATGTTGCCTGAATAGTGACGATAAGCAGACTGATATTTTGTATGGCAACCTCTTTTATTACTAAAATCTTTATTTACTTTTATCTATTATTTCCAATTAATGAAAGACTCGAGGAAATGTATTCTTTCCCTTTCACATCGGAAACTACTGTTGATTTTGCAGGAGTGATTCTCCCTATGGTCACAACTATACTGTCCGTTTGTTTTTTATGTTCATTGCACATGACATTGCGTTTGGGTCCTTTTTCGCAACCGAATTTAACACGAAACGGCTTGAAAACTGAATGTATCAATGTTGACTTTCTGGAGGAAGAAAAGGCCAAATTTTAGAGAATTACCCCCTATTGAATGAATCCAACGATGTCAGTGGCACTTCTTCAATGGTCAATGTTTTATTTCCCATTTTTGAAATGCACCTCATGGTTTACAACCGTATACATCCTTTTCAATTCAGCTTTGTATATATATATATATGTATATATATATATATATATATATATATATATATATATATATATATATATATATATATATATATATATATATTGGCATTTGTCGACGTTATCGCTGTGGTCGTTGTCATTATAATTGATGCATTATTATTATTATCATTATTATTATTATTATTATTGTTGTTGTTGTTGTTGTTATCATTATCATTATTATTATAATTATTGTTATTATTATTATTATTATTATTATTATTATTATTATTATTATTAGTAGTAGTAGTAGTAGTAGTAGTAGTAGTAGTAGTATATCTATTGGATGGTTATCACCGAATATTATATGATAGCCAGTCTACTCATGTGTCCAATATTTTTTCCAGTATCTTTGCAGACCCCAGTGATATTGTAGTCTGGGCAGTTCCAATTCTCCATTAAATATCTCAATTCAATTATTCTATTTTGAAAAAGATCCCGGCCCCCATGTTTCGCAGTTTTTTTTTATAGCTCCCTGAAGAGGTCCTAGTCTTTCAAGCCGTGGCCTACTGACGCTGCCACACCCACAGTCTGGCAAGTTTTGTCTTCATTTAAGACAATCATACTCTGTCTTCCCGCTTGGATGGATTGGTCGTTCCGATTGTTATAGTGTCTTAAATATCTTTAATTCTTATTTTCTAAGATAGCTTCTGTTTTGTGCTGATGACATTGTTTCACATGGTGGAATTCAGGTTGCTTGCACAATGTCAGTGTATCACTGGTCCTATCTATTGTGTCTGTTGTCATATTCCTTTAGAGCAAGCTTGCTGCATTGTCTTATGATGTGTTTTACAGTCTCAGCCACTTCTTCCACTTTAATAGGATTTTTCTATTTCAGCTTTGATATACTGAAAAAAATACCCCTAGCATTTACTAACATTTCTAAAAAAAAAAGCGCTTATATTCGAGTGCAGAAAAATATATTTGATCAAAAATGAATATAAAAAAGCCAACGCCATTGACAGAGGAAGTAAATGTGCATCCACTCCAAAATTCAATCATTTTTTTAATCGTCTACTAATAAACCTTCCACTAGATGACCTTGAAATTCATTGAGAGCTTCAGAGATATCATGTGGATAGCCATCAATTTTTTAGTGATATCATATGGCTTTGACTTATAGCTAGGATGTAGGAAAAGTAATTGTACATGGATCCAACTAAAATTCAATCCCATTTTTTTTGTACTCTGTTACTCAAAATTTTAATTGAAATTATTTTAGAACTCTCGGAGATATCACGTGAATAATCATAGGTATAAAAATAAATGTGTGAAAAAACCCCCCAAAGATATGCCCTAAACTGAGTAAAGTCCCTAGAGATGGGAGCACTGCAATCACAATGCTTTTACATAAGAAAAGTGAAAATGAGAGATACAAACAACTACAGGCCACTATGTTTACTCAATTATATCTACGAACTGTTCACCAAGGAGATGAACAACTAAAACACATCATGAAAACGAGCCACAAGGACAAGTTGGCTTCAGAAGAAGCTATTCAACAATTGACCATCTCCAGTTGGTAAATCAACTCCAAGTGAAAGCAGAAGAATATAAAATGTCGCTTGCTATAGCATTTGCTGACTTCAAGAAGGCCTCCAGTTCAGTGGAAATCTCCAACGGTATTGATACTATCTTTCAACAAGGCGCAGTATATGTCGATGTACCACATCATATATACCGACACAGCAGTTTCTCCATCAGGCTATATCAGACCTCGTCCATCTCGGAAGAAGGGTAAAACAAGCATATAACAGCTCACCTAAACATTTTATATCCTGCCTCGTGATGATCTTCAAGAACTTAGATCGGGAAAAGCAACCTCAGATTTGCAGTTGACATTGTCTTATTTGCTGAGAATCCCCATGACTTCCAGATGATGCTAGACAGACTCAACAGTAAAAGCAAAAATGTTGGTATCTGCATAAAGTTCAATAAAACAGATGTAATGTACAACAAATAGATTGAAGTCAAAGATACCACAATCAACATTGAAGATGCAGAACTGGAGAAAGTTGACCATTACATCTACTTAGGACTACGAAACTCCATGAAACCCTCAAAAGAAGAAGAAATCAAGCAAAGAAAAATCTCTCTAGTTTGGCAAACTTCCTGCGGTGCATGTTTAACCTTCAAAACCAAAAAGTCCAGGCAGAGATAAATATAGGTACACAACCAATAACCTTTCCCAATATTCTCCTATAGAGCTGAAATACGATATCAAACCAGAAGATTGACCCTCAAACTGAGAACCCTACGACATGCACAAGAGAGTATCATACTTACCATAACATGGAGAGATCAATACACAATATACTTGAAGAAAAACTATCCGAGTAATAGAATCAATGGAAAACTCAAATATCCAAGGGCTACAAACATTGCAAAAATGTCAGGCAACCGATGACAGCAGCGATATGCATCCCCAGAGATCACATCTAAAATAGTGGTCGACAAAATATAAGATGATGAAACGAAGTGGATAAGTTCAGAAAGTTGGCTACGCGATACCCATGATAGAGAGGTTTGGTGAATCTTTGGTAGGGTACAACGACGGACACAAAGAGGCAGATGACGATGATGATGATGATGACGATGATGATGATGATGATGATGAAAACTTGAACACTTTGTTCACAGTACAAGAAAAGTTCTTCACAGAAAACTGACACATAGGCCAGGCCATCATTACTTGAAGATCATTCGCTGTAAAAAGAGAAAGACAACAAAATGGTCACTATTTAGATGAGGAGGGGCACAAAAATTAGTACTAATCTATTATCGACTTAGCTTTATCTTATCAAAAAGAAAAAAACTAAAACCATACACTCAGTTAAATTATTGTCACAAAATGCTTTCAGTTTGCGTCTACATAACTTTTAACCATAGAAAATATTGACTACAGATGCTCAAAAGAGAATAGAAAAATAACTTGGCTGCCTACAAACACCACGTACATCTATTCAGCTTTGTCTAATTTCTAATCCTTTATTCATGTTAATATTTATTTATCAATGATTCATCATGGTTGAAGCAGATGATAGTGTCGTATCAATACTTTTTCTTGCATTAACTGTCCGATTCCTTTTATGCACTGCTTTCAAGATCGACTGAGCAAAGGTGTGATACTCAACATTATCATAATATTTTAATAAAACAACTATTTATAATTAAGGCTGAATCGGTAAAAAGAAACAAATTGACTGATTCAGCCTTAGATTGTAAAACTTATTCACACAAATTCAACACAACCCCTACAAATACTATAGGCTACAGAAAACACAGTATTCCACAATTATGTTGAAACTAGAATAGAAACAGTTAAAAATACAAACACTGACTTCATTTAATGAGCCCTCGGCTGCTGTAGTGAAAACGTTATTTTAAAACGCATTTTACGGAAAGTCGAACGAACCATAAAAACGGAATGATCCCCGCTAGATTCTGAGATCATAATTTTGATACGGAAAAACACGTTGCAAACTAACTGAGCAGTTTTCCCTGCGTAAAAGCGAATCTCCATTACATTTCCAAAAGAAGAAGAAATAAAGAAAAGAATCACACTAGGTTGGCAAGCTTCCAGTAGAGCAAGTTCGACTTACAAGGACACAAAAATCATACAAGTCATACAAAGAAACGTATACAACAAATGCATCCTCCTGATATCGACCAATAGAACTGAAACATGGAACCTTATTAAGAAACTGACCCGTAAACCGAGAACCATGCAACGTGCATATGAAAGAAATATGTTCACTCTCACATTAAAATATGACAACACTATATAGGAAAGAGACAGCAGTCTGAAGTATCATAGAAATAATAAGAAATCTTAAATTGTAATGGGCTGGACAAGTCGCAAGTATGTCGGACAACTTCTGGACATCACGACTTAATAGTAGGATGGTGTGACGAGCAAAATAAATTCAAAGTACTCGCTCTGCAACGCCAATCATAAAGAAGTCTGGCGAAACTTGGGAAAGGTCTATGTCCTATGATAGACGCTAAAATGATGATGATGATCATCATCATGTTGACAAAGTTTTAAAAAACTGATTCCAAATTGTGTTGTGAGATAAAAATGATTTTGCTTTTCATACAATATTTGAATCTGTACGCATCCAATCAATCATGAGGTTACGACTCTGTGTAAATATATTTGAAACACAGTAAATAGCATCTACTTATATTGCTGGAAACAGTTAAGTCGGCAGAACATCGGATATTTTCATGCGGTGAAACTCATTTAGGAAAAATATTTTTTCAAGAAAAAAAACATTGAAACTTAAATTTCATTCGCACCTGAATAGGTAAACACACAAGAAGAGCAAGTCGATAATCATTTCCAGGATAGAATAGTGTCAGAATAGGCAATACTTACTTTCTTTAAATTGTTTTATTTCTTGCCTGTTAAATAAAACATATGCAGCCAATAAATCATTCATCCTTCAGCTTTTTTCCAAAAATCATTTTCCTTCCAGAAAACAAGTATTATCAATGCCTCTTCCATCTACTTGCATAATGAACAATATAGATATATATATATCTTAAATTCTCTGTCTTTAACAATGCACTCTCCATTTCAAGGTAATACATTTGTTGATTATATCTTAATTCCATCATTTTGAACAATGGTCACGAACAGTTCAAAAGATTCTTTTCTAAAGGAATCATCTGATGATATATCGAATATATCCGTGAATGTTTCCACGAGGATTATCTAATCATCAAAGTGGATTCTCTCTTTCAATTTCACAACTGGACTGTAATCCGCAAAGTAAGTTCAAACCAACTTTTCTATTGTTTATTATTGGCAAGCTTATTTAGGTCTGAATGGCTTAGCTTTGACAACATAATCGTCTTTACCAGTGCATGGGATTACTAAATAACTGAAACGGGATTATTTGGTGGTTTTCTATTACTTTCCAGACTCATTAACAAACAGAGTTACCACTATCATCTTGTCTACTGTAAGTGTTGATTTAAGAAAACGACCAGAAAAAAAATCTCTAAAATAATTGTCATCGAAAAATCACGGGAAGAAATCAGATAAACAAATTGAAAATCATGAAAAGCTATTGAAAACCTTATTGATTAATATTAAAGAAAACGATACTGCGACGACGGAGTGTTTTGTTTATCTATCCAGTGCAACGAAAAAGTCAAAAGACAACAGTGAGAAAAAAACCCCTCAAGGACACTGAATATATCAAAACAACATTATCTATACGAGTCTGACTTCCTTGATGGTGAGTGTCTCAAAGAAATCTGATATGATATCAGCACCTGGGATCAAGAATAAGCTCTACAGCTTTTTCTGTTATTTCTATTTGGTAGGACTTTTTGCTAACACCCTTCGCTACTTTTCGGTGATCAAATTCAAAGATATAGGAATGGTAATGGTTCTTAAACTTCGTTTTTCCCAAATAATCCTGTTTACGTTTGGCATTTCTCGTCCCATCCTTTGCCTGAGTTTCGTTCCGATCAAAGAGAGCATATTGTTTCATTCAATGTAAGAAAAACTTATTTCATTCAATGAATTTGCACGGAAATTTTGCGAAACCTTTGGAGTAATATCACAAGAAATAATTAGTTTTGCTATGAATAAGATAAGTAGATGGTTTATTGAGTATCTACGATAACATCTGTGTTTAGCATAACTTGACCAATTGAGTGATTCATCAAAGGGTTGAATTCATTCTATCGACTTGTATGATTCATATCTCTGTTGTCGCCTTCAAACTGTTCAAACACCCAATGTTAACCAACGATCAATACGTGCTAATCGTAGAGTTATGTTTACAAGTTTTTGAAACTCAGTCTTCGCTGTATCACAGAACCAGGTTGAAAGCCAGTGTGTGTAGATAAAGACTTTTCGTTTTTTGAATTTCTCGTCATTGGCAGGGTGCACCTTGATAATGTTACGCTTCAAAAATTGGCCATAAGTAATTAATTCATTTTTTTTTTTTTACACCTTTTCTTCTAGTGTACTTTTTCGCGTTGTCACTTGTGATTACTTCAAAATTCCAGTGTTTTTACAGACTCGTTTACCCCTTAATTTTTATTGAGTACCCCAAGGGGTACTCATACATCGGTTTGAAAACCGCTGAGTTACATTTTGAAAAGGATCTTGCCATATTTCTGAAGCACAGAGTGAAATCAATTTTATCTTTAGAGACAAAGGCAGCGCACCTGTGTCCATACAAAGATAGTTTGAAAACATGAAAATTTTTCTTTAGTTCCAAATCTTTGATTCTAGTTTCCCTTTCCAACTTGAAGTTTTTAATTTTTAATTTCATTTCAATTTTTTACGTGTTATTGTTTCTTATAGCTTTTTTTTATAAACATTGTCAACATTAAAAAGTAATCTTTCAGTCCTAATATACTAAAAATACTATCAACGTTCTTCGAAACGAGTACACATTCAAGAGTATATAGACACGTACTGAAGTATTCAGTTGCTTATATCCTCCTTGCTTGAGTAGGTTCTTGTGAATCTGATATACAGTTGGTAACACTAACGATTATTTCTAGCTGACATATTTATGCGTACACCTAAGCGTGGTAATGTCTAGGATAAGGTAATAAACACAATTTTTGCCAAATTCTGACAATGGCATGACCTGCTAAAAAACGTCATGGTTCTTTGGACAAACGATCTAATTACCTAAAATATCACTGCATAGAAAGATATACGCTGAACATTTACATAAGGAATGTCTTTTGCAATTTTTTCCAAACTCTTGTTAATTTCTGTTTTGTGTTTTCGACTTTTTTCTATCTAAAAAAATTCTATTCATATTTCAGTTCGTCTATTATCACATCAAAATCTTTTAGATGACTGATTTTTTATGTTCATTACGAAACATTTCACTTGTATGCCGGTCTTAGACCCAACAAATAGTCACTTGTCTTTATGCTCATAATTTTTAAATGGAATCTCTATTTCAAAAGTACACACATGAATTAATCAGCGACAGTAAATGTAAGCTTTTTCTCTGTACAGTGCGCGGATATATTTCCTTTCTAATGACTCATAAGTCTTGTATATCATAGCAGCCATGTCACAGCTATCTATTCTATAGATATTAAGCTAATCAATCAGTTTCCTGATTCAACTCAAGGTTGGCTGATCCAAAAAGGCTTTTGTTGATACATGTTCATTATGATACTAATGTTTTTTTATGTTTTTTTTTATGTCCTGATCAAAGGCCGTACCAATCACGATATTATGTCAAGAAAAAACTTATTTTTTTATTCTTCCTTCCGAATTATTTTTGATGGGTTTTCAGTTGGTAATGTAAGTTTATGCTAAATTGGTCCCTTAGTTCATGTCCAACACAAAAAAGTAATTTATTCACTGATCATTTTTTCTAATTTTCATTGATCATCCCAAACGAGGATACTGCCAAAAGATATTAGCCGTGCGATGATTGCTATTTAGTGACTAACCAAACCTGTTCCCTGATCGACTAAACAGATTTTGGAAGAGTAACATTATGAAATATCTGCAAAATTCTGACCAAAAATATTTCTTATTTTTATGTGGGAACTTCATTCCAAATGTTCAAGTTAGGGTGGATCAGTTTTGATGCTGGAAAGTTTGATTGTGCTGTTGCTGAAATAAGTCTATTAAGACAGGGAGAAAGAGATAGAGAGAATGGGCGGGGGTAAAAGGTGGGTTATGAAATAAAATGTCTCTGGAACACAGAAACGAAGGAAGCCGAATAATATCCAAATTTGATAAACCTGTTTTCATTAGGCTGTGAATATTTCCGTATTTGTTCCAGCAAATGACGCCAAATTGTACATTTTTCTTCCTTAAAACTTTCAAATAATTACCAAATGGAAGAAGAAAAACGCGAATAAGCTTCACGAAGATCGAAAGAAAAAACAAAAAAAACAACAAAAAAAAAACGTTGGCCACACTTCCAGGGCCAAATGATACATTCACTGTGTGATAACGGGAAATCATTCCAAATAGAGTTTCAGAGCAATATAACTGATTTATATATAATTCATAACAAACATTTACAGATTCTGACCACTTTGAAAACCTCTTGGACAATTAGGAGACCCACCAATCGTGGCACACACCTTTCCAACCCGATCTTCTGTCGACGAGAAAGGTTTAAAGTAAATATAAATTCTCTCCCTGCTTTTGTGTTTTTCCCGGTCACTGCGAAACACTGTTAATATCTCTAATAATATTACAATGCCCTACCTACCACTTATGTGAGTATTCAGAATTATAAAGAAAATAATGGAATCCTCTTCACTGCCTCTTGAGTTTATGTATATATATACATATAGCAATGCTCTTACTATTGAGCTAAACAGCAGCCGGTAATGAAAAGGCCAAATAAGTGCTTTCAGCCTAAATTCTCATCTCGTTTATTCTCAGTCTATACATCTCTTTCAACCGCGACAGTAATGCATTCAAGAGGTGGACATATTTGGTCCTTCAAAAGGAAACATGAATTGCGTTATATTATGTAGAAACTTATTTGAACTCCCCCCCCCGTAGTTAGACTGTTAATATAACACGAAATACAGATCACGCAAATATAATCAAAAATTAAAGAAAATCGAATCTGACAGCGATAGGGTGGCAGCTTTAACGTAGCAATTCTATTACCATTGAGCTAAACAGCCGTCGATAACGCAAAAGCCAAATATTTGCTTTTAACACAAATTTCTATCTCGTTTATTCTTGGTCTATCTTTGTGTGCGTGTGTGTGAGCCTATTATTTACAAATGTATATAAGTGATTATGTGAGAGCGTGCTTCCTTGAATGTCACCTCAAATCTATACCATTTAAGTATTCACCTTTCATTCTCAATATGAGATATTGCCGATAAATAAACAAACAATGGAGCTCTTCTTAATAACTTCGATATTTACCTCTTTGTATTCATCCAAGGGTAGATATGCTTCGATTTACTTTCCAGAAGTTGCAAAAAAATGGACCCATCAGATCTTTTCTTAAGAGAGAAATGCCACATTTCAATGCTTAATTCTCCGTGTTGTTCAAGAAGCGGAATTTCATTTGCTGATACAGCAGAATTTGCCATTACGAAGATGCTACAGGGAGATATTATCATCTGATGTGTTTAAGGCTAATCGAAAAATTGACTCGTCAGAACAGTTATTGAAATATCTTTGTTGCTTGTTTTGTCTACACAAGTGTCCGTCCACAACAATCGTGATTACCATCAACAATGTGAGAAATGATTTTTTCCAGGTGTGGAATAACAATTATTTCCTGCTGAACGGAGGAAACCTGTCTGCTAAAACCGAATTAGATGCAGCCAGATACCTCTCAACCCAAACATTTTTTTCACACAAGCCACTTCTGTCTGAAAACGTAATGTAGAATATCCAGGATAGCTCGAGTAAAATTTGCTACTTCCACTCAATAAACTCCTTTTCAAAAGAGTGGCATATAAACAGTGATCACCGTGAAGAATAAAATGATTCGAAGGAGTGACGGATTGTGAGTACAATTACCTAAATCTTATGAAATCCATTGAAAATATTTAGAAATTGTTAGAATTCTTGATATTTTATTTTATAAACTCAAAATATTGAATTATCAAAAATTTTAAAACCTACTTAAATTTCTTGTGTTCAATCATTGAAATTATTTTCAGAATTATAATTATTTATATTTCTTGAACACGATTGAAATTGCGCGTAATCCGCTGATATTCTTGAAGAGGGAAGTACTTCTAAAGCATGTGAAATTGATTCAGAACCATATTACTATTCCATGTAGTTACGGTAATTATAGTGTCGCTCCTTTACAATTTATCCCTGATTCACTGCTTCTTTGTTGAATAATTCCTAACGTTACAAACCCACTCAACTGTTTATCGTAATAACTTACTGATCTAAGCAAAACTACACTAGCTGCTGATCTCAAGCTAACGCGTTTTCATGCTAAAATTGAAATCGCCAACTACGAAACATGCTACTGATATCAAGCTAAAATGTTTATAATTTTCTGTTGTATTCGTGGCATTGTAGATGGAATACGTTTATTCGAGTTGATTGTCACTAAGTCGACCGTAAACCCAAGCTACACCTTGGGATTAGTTTGGTGCAAATTTAAAGCAGTGTGTCTCAGCCTAGAATAAAAATGATATTTATTATAATAGTAGCCTCCAAAATCTACACATCTTTGTCTATTAGAAATGACTCAATTTATTCTGGAAGCAATGAAGTCTGGTTTCCTTGGATAAATGAATACTTTGAAGGCGTTTTGAGCTGCTGTTGCTGCATGGTTGTTCAAGAGTTTACCTCGCAGGAAGAGGCTGAAATGTTTTGAAAAGTCGTACACAATCTTGAAGAGATCTGGGGAGTAAGCCGTGTGAAGAAGATACTTTCGTAGCCTAGTTCATTTAATTTCTGCCAGGTCATCCGCTTTTAGCTTTCATTCAGGGTCACACGCGGGATATGTCGTGTTTTTAAAATTTTTTCAATTTGGTACAAATGTCAAAGAATTGTTGAATGGTAAATCTGCAACATCTTATGTTGTTTTCCCTGAGTCTTCTTCAACAATGGCCCTCAGTTGGGTATCGTCAATCACAGAAGAATGTCTGCATCTTCAAGGCTCTCTCCTCTTCTAAAATTTTGGAGCCGACGTTGAGCTTCATGTTGCTGACATGACAGTCCCCGGGATAAATACTTGATCGATATTGATATTGCGAGCAGTTCCCTCAGCTTTACACCCCATTTGAATCTATTCAACCAAATTGGTTGAAATTGCTTTTTTCTATCTTTCATTTGACAGACTCAAATGGACGAGAATAAATTATCAAATAGAAATGTTCAGTTTGAATAAACAGGGTGAAATAGGAATGCATTAGCTTACACTTACATTGTAAATTGTACCCCCAGTACAAAACATAATTGGAGGTGGAATTGTCAAAAAACAAAAAAAAAAAAAAAAAGAAACAGTTGATACTCACCTAAATAGTCAGCCCGATTTGCTTATAAAGCGGAGAGACTTATATTGACAGTTAGGAAGTCAATCTCGTTTGTCAGCTTGTAATATTGGTCGGGAAGGGAAACCCGTTCACAAAAACCATCTTACGAAATTTGCCCTATTTTCTCGAATTCTTTCACTTTTAAAAGTTTATTACTTGTTACAAGACAATCGGAAACAAATAACATCCAAAATTATGTTTTTTTTTTCATTTTCTCGTTTTTTTATTATCTATATATCTGTATTTTATTCATAGCATTTCCCTCTTTTCATAATCATTCGTTGAAAAGGTCACTCCCATTTTGACCACTGAAATAATATGCAAGAATCCTGTAATGCAGACGACACAGTCGATATTTCTATTCTTTGTTGAGATACAAGTGACTCTAGCATGGATGCTAAGTAATACACAAGTTATTTCAAAATAGCCACCAGCCCATGTACACATAAAATGTACACACAGTATGATTTCCCTCCTTTTGAAACATATATATTTATAGCTTATTTTTACTTTCTCATGTTTCTCTCTCACTCTCTTCAGACATTTATTTTTAACTATCGATAAATGAAAATCTGTGTTGCAGGCAAAAATGAAGCAATGGGTTGCCCAACTGCCTCCAAATTTTTGTCGTACTTCGTTCATATCGTTTTAGCTAAGAATTCATGGCAAATTTGCTTCTCTTTATCAATGCACGATAACAAAACGTTATTCTAGCTCATTGGATGGCTTCTCAAACCATCTTTGTTCCTCGTAGAATTCTCCATCGTTTGTTTTGCACAGAAGGTTCTAGACGGATACAAGTTCGTTTGCTTGAGCTAGAACCTCATCTCAAAGATGAAAAAAAAAAAAAACTTCATCTCTAATGAAGAATTCAAGTTTTGTAAAAGCCCAAATCTTATTGTGTCATGACGCTATGTTGTCATTACTGAGATTATATTTATAAAACATCAATTACAATAGAATATGAATGTACAAAATCTGGTTACAAAATCTCAAATAGATAGGTTTCTTGATGTTCTACAGTGAAGCATGGTGATAATATCTTGTCTACCTCATTTTTGGAGGTGCAAAGTCATCAAATGGTTAACGGCACGTAAAATGGTATAGGCCAGGCCGAGTTCAAACTCTAGCTGAGAGAGTTTTTATCCTCTTAGTATTGGTACCCACCACATAATCTCTGTGCCTCTCGTCTTTGTTTCGTTCTTTTTCCATATGAATTCATAGAATAGAAACTTATTAAAATAATCCAAATGAAGTAAATTTAATAAACAAAAGAATGCTGAGATCTTATCAAAATCCAATATCTAAAAGAAATGCGCCTAAACATTTTGTAAGAGTATAATTTGACGAACTTATTGATGGAAAAGTAATTAAAAGTATCCTGCGTTGCTGGAGGCAATAAATTCAGTTCCGAGAGTATGAGTAGCATATACATTCCCCTTGCTTCAATTATAAATATACTGCATGACATCACAACCGTTTCCAATTTATATGCATAAACACCTGTTACTTTGTGTTGTACGTGCATCAACTTACCAACGATTTGTACTCAATTGACCTCCATAGTCCGTCGTCAGATGCAGCATTAAAGGTACCAGATATTTTAATTGCAATGACAATTTGAGATAGTTATTAACATAGCCATAAAATTATAGAACTGTTGATGAAAGATATTTTGTGCCAAAAAAAATATTCGATTGTTTCACCTGAGATGTTATATTATTTAATCAATAAACTACTCGTGTAACTCTTCCTAACGGGTTTATCATGAAAATATCCTTATAAAACTCTTTTATTTTACAGACAAGATTATTTTTGAAATTCTGAATAATTGCACATTGTTCTATTGTTGGAAAAATTGATTGAAAACGGTCGGCTTGAAAAGATGATAATCAGATGAGATGTCTTTTGAATGTGGAGGATACTCTAAAATTTTGTATTTCATTGGCATTAGCTTCGTTGAGGTACGGCGTCTAGCAACATGCATGAATCAGTTTTGCTGAATGTCACATGCTTCATAGCACAGATTTCGATTGAAAAACAGAAAATTTTTGCTTGAAAAAGTAGTATTCTTATTTTCTTATAAAATTTAGCTGTGTCATGTGAGGTGACTAAAATAATCATTGCTATCTTGGAATTTTCGGGTACTTTTCAAAAAGCAGATGAAAACTACGACAGCATTTTAACATTATTTGAAGAAAATCTCGTATATTCATTCATTATCGAAAATACCTCGAGTATCACTTGATATTTATTGAATGTAGATTAGAATGACTCAAGGGATGAGTGCTTGCCTGCTTTGAGGATCATCATTCGAAATAATGGCTTTTGCCTAAGCTCAAATGTCAATTCTGTGTGCCCTCCCCGAATATATATATATATATATATATATATATATATATATATATATATATATATATATATATATATATATATATAGTAAATGAAAAATACCTCGATGTCTTTTTATTATTTTTGATCCACGACAAAAAAAAAACAAAAAAACTTAACTGTCAACTGACCGTAAAAGTAAATTTGGTAAGACTAAAGAATATCCTTTTTGAGTTTAAATCTTATTTATTTCAAATGAAAAAATATTCTATTATGATCTAATAGGGGGACTGTACCTCCGATGTTTTGAGACTATTATTTATACTTACCTACATTAACTATTGATAAGATTTCTCTGAGTCACTGGGTTATTTTCATTAAATTTTGGTAACTTTTGTAATTCTTTGAAATTAATTCGAATAAGGGAAGGCTTAAACCATCTTTGTTACTTCTGTTTAAATCAGTTTACAAATTTTGTCAATTTTGTTTGAAGTTCTGGGATTTTATCTTCATTTAAAGCCAATTTATTCGTGTGTTCTGGAAACAGTAAAATCTACTTTCTGGGTTTGCTAAGACGTAAAATGGTTGCTTGACACGTGTATTTTACTTTAGAAAAATGAAATCTGAAAAAACATATGAAGCGAATTTCAAATACGATTCACCCTAGATGATCCTGTGAAATTGATATTTTATTTGAGAAAACTATAATTAGAGACTGTGGTGATCTAAATCATAAAGAAAAATCAATTGATATAATGGATAAATAAATATAAATTTATCATTCACTTTGGACCAATTCGGAGAGAATAATATAACTTGGCTCCTCGTAGTCCATTGGTTAAAACAACAGAGTCAATCTGAGTCAGTACGAACTGTCATATGACGATCCCTGGATTTGAATTCGTGGTGTTCTTACTTTGACAGGAGCCAGTGTGAAAATCAGTGAATATTATAATCTCATTTATTGAATCCAAAAAAGTTCGTTTCTCTTAAGGTTTGTCTTTCACCTTTTTTTTCCTATGGCTGTTGGTTGTCCTTAATTCTTATGGAGGGCCGTGACTTTATTTGTTAAAAAAATTGATAAGTGTTCCCATATTTTACAACATGAATACGGCCAGTTAAGGTCGAGTCAGATATTAAATCGGATATAAGTATTTGTCCGTTCTTTAAGAAAACCTTAACTGCCTCCGATCTCATCGCAATGTGTTCTAGGTGAAACAATTCGCATATTCATCAACTCACTAGTTATTACTCGTGCAGAAAAGTGATGGATCTTTAAAATTTTCTATGAGATGAATTTCTTTAAAGAAAGGAACTACAATATTCGTTTCAGTAGCAATGCGCATCGTTTCAGCAAAATTCTTACAAATATAAGTGCAAGAAACCGTTGTTAAAGACATATATCACTAAATGCGTCTTATTTATGATATGGATAACTATTTGCCATTTTGTTTCACTTGCTAATGGCTTTTAATCGCCCCCTCCCAATCAAATATCAATTTTGTCTGTAAAACCAGTCTTTAACAATTTTGCAGGAGCATTTCACGAAAATGGTGTTTTGACTTCAGCGAAAGTCAAGGCAGATTAATTCAGTTATTTCAATGGAGAGTCCATAAATTTGCTCTTGTTATCTATGTTTTTATGTATCTATGTAACCTACCTTAGTGTATTCACATGTCTATCCATACATGGCAGTCTGTATCCATCTATTCATCTTTGATCACACATGTGTGTGTATTTGCATGCTTGCAGGGGCATGCATTCGTTCCTGTGCTTCCTGAAAGTTGAAGAAAAATAATCAAAAAATGTAACTTTAAAGTTTTACTCCCAAGAGTGATCAGCCTCAATGGAGTTGCCTTCACAAAAAATTACTCGTATCCATAAAAATATGCTTTATGCAAGAAGCTCTTTATTCGTCGTGTCGATAAAGTCGACTGAATAAACTATGTCAATTTGAAATCATGTTGAAAATTAGCCACATATTTTGTAGGAAATTTCAAATTCCATTTCCCTTTCTCAAGAAAGCAAATTATACTACCTAATCAGAATTTTGTTTTTCTTTCATTTATCCCTCATCCTTTCATTTGTTCACCGTTCATAATATGAAATGAGTTGGTTGTGAAACTTTACAAATTACAGTCAGGTCCACCTTTCATACATGGTATAATGGTATATATTCTGGTTGGTAAGTAGAGGATTTGTAGATATTATTGTTCTGGATAGTTCAAGTAATTCTTGTTGAGGAAAGGATGGATGTTGGAAACAAAGGATTCTACTTCCATGAGGTTTGAAAGTAACATCGACATCAATTGAGATGCGAAAGGAGAAGGGAGGTGTGTGAAGAGAATGCACGCCAAGTATGGACGTAAACGCGGAGATGAAACAAAGTAAAATGGACACATACATAACGGACAATTAAAACGTACATTTGATACAAGAATAGTAATGACAAATAAAGAATGAAAGTGAAATACATATAATGATAACATGTATACGATAGATCGTATAAAGGGATGAGAAGAGATAGGAAAGGTGGGAGCTTTGTTGTCATTGATAGTACAGACGTTGGAGTCGAAGCGAAGGTGTCTGAACAGCTCCTGAATCCACATGGCTTGGAGCGTACCAAGGAATTAATATGAAGACCGGGTTCAGTGTATGCAAAACTGCCAAGTTGTGTGTGTGACTTCGGGGCTATTCTCTGACTAGTAGACTCGACGGACAGACCATGAAAGACAGAAAACACGGAGTTTTATCCATGCATGGTTCCTGAATTAAAGAGAATCAATAGAGATTGTCTTAAGAATCGAATAGTAAAATCATTGCCATTTCATTCTTGAGAGTGAGGGATGCATACACGTTTGTTGCACGTGGTGAGGACACGGTGGCGTAGCTGCGTAGTTGTGCACATGTGAGATGCCTCGACATCGGTGAAGTGAAACGGGCAAAGTTAGTACAGACATAATTCATAATGGAAAAATGGATAAGATTGGATCGGCTGGGAGATCGGCGAAATGATACCGATCTTAGGAATAAGGAAAGAGAGAGAAAGAGTAGCTGGCAAAAAAGGCTTGGGCCAAAAGTGTAACCACCTAAAAGTGCTGGAGCCAATGAGTGTTTGACCATGTGCGTTCAGGGTATTTATTGGGGTTATCGTGGAAAGTGACGTTTTTGATATTTAGCTGAAAGAAAGGTTTCGTATTTCAGTCTCAAATAAAAGTAAGGGGGCGCAACAATAGTACAAAAATATTTTTATTGTCTGTTGCTTTTTACAAACCCTAAAATGTATTTGCATTTTTGTAAATCCAATATATAAAACACCATAAGCCACTTTGTGAATTCTTTTGAATCCATAGAAATCCATACTCAGAAAGATACGTCGTAGCTTTCACTCAGGTGGCTTTCCTAATAAAAACCCCAAGAGAGGTTTTATTAAAACCATGGGAAATAAGATGCTGAGGAAAATGAATATTTCTCCACGTAAAATGTTCCACCGAGATCGGAATGAAAATTGGGGGATCGTGCTCTACTCCAATGTACACTGAAAAAACGCCGGTACGTTACTGAAATCAGCCTTTCTGATAGCACAGCTGTCAGAATTTCAAAACCCAACCATCATGGAGAAATGTATTTGACATACGCGGCAAACCAACTGCAAAACTGGAATGAATTGGACAAAAACACATCCCTTGTGATTGAATGGAACTTTTAAAGAAATTGAACTTTCCTACTCAGCATACCTGGCATAAGTGCAGGAATTTAGGTTGAAAGAATCGACCGAAATAATTTTCTTCCTGCGTAACATCTGTAACACAAATACCCAAGGAATGATTAAAAAGATGAAATTAGTAAATTTGAAAAAAAAATTAGGAACAGTATCTTGAAATTGAGTGGACAAGGCTTCCAAAGGTAACTATTTTTTTCCTTAAGTTTTCTTGGTTGATGAAATCAAAAAGATATACCGTTGTAATTGCACACATAATATAAAGGAAACCTATTAAATGCAGTATTGCAGTACCTACATTTGGAACGACGAAGCAAAAAACGTGTAGTTTCGTGTAAAATCGAATACTCGTATTTTACACGAAACCACACTTTAATTAGTTTTTTTTTCATCCTTAAATCTATTACTCGTGAATAAAACAAGAATCATGTTGAACTCTAAGAAATACGATAATCATTGCTTTGCTCTTCGAACAAAGATTCAGGAGGTGGTTCTCCTGCAGGCCCAATAATGGCTGATGATACGGGACGGACAAGTTCTATCACAATGCCTGCAGATGATAGTGTGACAACTAGAAGTCAATCCTATTTTACGGCACTGTTTTCACGTCACCATGTCTCCCTGTCAGCAGAATTTGTTGTTCGTCGGCGCTAGTCAATGTCATGATGAATGATTTTATCTTTTGGAGGCATGGTGTTCGTGATAAAGTAACTTATTTTACTACTTTTACAAATAAAACCACCGAGACCTTTCCTTGTATATGCCCCGAAGTAAACTTTTGAGATGTGTCTGACACATAGCTCTAGCGATTCAAAACGTTGAGTAGAGTAGACAGACGCTTCTCTTAAACGGTACCTTGTCTTTAGGTCATGCAAGTAAATTGATTTTTGCTCCCATCATATTGATGATTGTCTTTTGTAAACAGAATTGTCAAAATATAACAAGAAGAGAAAAGAAACAAATTATTGCAGTCAATGTCTTATGCGATGAATTCTAACACGCCTTTGGCTTATTAGTGACATTATTTTTGTGGTCGCCCAGTCCAAGCAGTTTGATATATATCTTTTTTAATAATATAGATTAAAAAAAATAATTCAAACATAATTCGGACAAACAAAATCATTCAAATCGGAATAGTAAATTTCTGATCTGCTTATGAAGATTTTTTTTCTTTTTCTTTTTTTTAAAATGGCCTGCAAGCTTAAACAACGAAAATACATTAATGGCATCACGCAAACCAGCTTACAAAAAAAATTCAAGAAATATTAAAGCTTCTTTACTCTTGTTCTAAATAAAGCTGCAAGTGAATTCATTATGAAACATATAATAACTGCATCTAACTTGAATTGAAGAAATCTGTGTATGTACCGCAATTATTCGACAACTGATCATTGGACAAATTTGACATTCACCAGATATTTCAGTTTGCACACAAAAGTGGATTAGTGGTTCTCGAGAAATCGAATAAAAATGAATAAAAATCTGAAAGGTTTGATCTTTCTTTATGATTTATATGGATCATATTCCTTGACTACCCCCAATAGAAGTATATAACTTTAGATATGAAGTATTTATATCAATAACACTGAAAAGAAGTAACAGAAATACTTCAAAGTCGTAGTTTCTTTCGACGGAAAGAAAATTATTTTACACGACAATTATGGCAGGCTGCTTCCACATAAAGTTTGGCCTCAACCAAACATATATTTTTGAGCAGGCAATGCTCTTATAGTTTTGATTAGAAATTAGTGAATTTCTCAAGACGCAGGGGCCTGTTTTATGTTTTTTTTTTTCTGTCAAAGCCTAACTTGATTATTTTCTGAATAACTCACAGTAGATTTTTTTTAGAAAATGTAAAGCAAAACTGTCAGCATCAACATAGGTTTCCTCAGTTTTCCAGTTGGTCTTCCTGGATATGTATTTATGTACATACCATGCATACAGACCACATCAATGGAGCTGCAAGGCTGAAAATTTAAACACTCTCTCCTTGTCATGTCTAGAAAAACTGTTTAATTTTTTGAAAGTTCCCCCGATAAATATGTTGGAGGTTCAACTTGCAATGTAAGTTTATGCAAAATTGGTCCCTTAGATAGTGCCCGGCGGCATTCACGCTTGTTTACTGAAAATTTCGACTGATTTTTCAGTGATCACTGCCCATAAAAAGATTGAGAAGTAACCTTTTTATTGATTAAACCTTATCCCAATTTCTAATTGATCACCCCAAACACGGCCTGCTGCAAAAAGGCAGTCATGCAACGTTTCTTTATTGAGGGACTAACTGAGCCTGTTTTGTGTTTTTATTTTTTTGCCCGAGTGTAAGTTGATTATTATCCGATCAATTCACTGTATTTTTCTTGATAACTCAACGAAGGCTGTAATGTGATTATCAATTCGTTGACAAACTTCGAATCAGACAGATTTTACTGGTATAATCAACAAATGAGTGTTTTCTTCTCTTTATATGACACCAAAGGATTGGATTTTGAGAAGAATAAACTTAGCTGCTGCAGGGTCAAACTTCACTACTCCTATTTCATCTGAAGATGATTACTGCAACTTTTGTATCGTAAATGTACGAGTAAAAAACAAGGATATATAGAACTTTTCAGTTTGGCTGAGTCTGTTATAGAATCGCACAGCACCACTTCGTCATGATTTCAAATAACGATAGGGAGATGCTACTACTACTACTACTACTACTACTACTACTACTACTACTAAGAATATATATATATATATATATATATATATATATATATATATATATATATATATATATCGTTTTGACGTGACAGGATAGGTAAACAGTGGAGGTACTACTCCCCTAAATTAGATGAGGATTGTTAGTGTTACGGGGGAAGGGAAATAAAGTCAACTACAACCTGGTAAATATATCGGAATGTAAAGTAACGATAGTCACCTATTTCAGTTAGAGTTGAAAACTACGTATCAGATTATATAAGAGATTCTGCATATGTGTATGCGTGTATACGTGCTTGTGTATGTTAAAACTAATATTTCAGATGATACCATCCTTTTTACAGAAAACTTTCATGACCTTCGGCAAATCTTAGACACATTGAATGAAGAGAGCCAGACAGATGGCCTTCACGTGAACCTCAGCAAAACGAAGGTTATGTACAACAAACTTGTAGAAGACAAACACACAAGAATAAAAATAAAAAATACTGAACAAGAGAAAGTAAACCATCACATCTACCTAGGACAATAAATCTCTGTGTTATTGTTTATGTTTGTATTATCTGCCATCCCCTTTTCTTCTTTATTTATGTTTGTCAGGTCATTGATTTTTTTCATTATGTTACTGTCGCTACTCCACAAAACTTTTCTATCTTTCCTCAGAAAGTTACAATGTTCCCTATATCTATTTCATTGGGGTATTTTCTTCTTGAAAATCATTTCGTTTCTTTCAATCTCAAAGTTAAATATAATTTTGCACGCTACCATTCTGTAGTCGCATCCTATATCTATGAAACATTGGGAAGCTCCAGGCGAGGATGGCATTACAAACATTCCAGACAATGCAGGAGAAGTCCTTTACAAAAGACCATCACGACTATTCACGAAGAGGATACGAGAAAAAACAAACTGCCTCTCTCTTGGAATAGTAATCTTACTCCAAAAGAAAAAAAAGATAATCATGACTACGGCAATTACTACGCTATAACACTATTACTCAATAGATATAAGCTTATTACAAAAATACTCACAAATAAATTAACAGGCACTCTAGCTGGAAATAAGCCTGGCAAACAGACTGGCTACAGAAGTGACTATTCAACAATAGACCACTTATATGAAATAAATCAACAATAGATCACCTACATAAGAAAAATCAACTAACAAAAAAGTCATTTGAATACAATGAACCGCTGTTTGGCCATTGTGGTGTATGAGAAAGCATTTAATTTGATAGAACAAATAGCAGTCATCATTCCTGCGCTGGAATATGGTGTTAATCAGATTACATGCAAGCCATTCAGAACACGTACAAAAATGGTATTGCAATAATTAAACTACATAAAATACACACGAGATAAGGATAAGAAAGGGAGTAAGGCTAAGGGATACAATATCACCTGAACTATTTACCAGGAGTTCCAAAGGATCTTTTAGAAAACTAATTCAGCAGAAATAAAAATACATATAAATGGAGAATATTCAAAACATTCTCGCCAATGGGGTTTTCATGACGTCATAAGCATCAGAAGCATTACAAAGTATGTTGACGGATCGAAATAAGGAAAGTAGAAAAAAAAATGTCGGCTTAAAATTGAATACAACAAAGACAAATGTTCAGCAATAAAGTCTTCCCAAAGATAGTAAGTACAGAGATGAGGGTTCAAGATGTGGTTGATGAATACATATGAAAGATAACTAATTCAGAGAAATACCATAAAATCGAAATGAAACAACGGGGAATTATTTAGGATAAATAGAGACATGCTAAAGAACAATTTGCTGATGTGATTAAAACTTAAAATATACAATGGATGTATAATACCAGCTCTCGGGTGTAAAGCATTTGTTAACAAAACGAACCAAGAACCAACTTAGAATCACACCGAGAGCTGTGGGAAGAGCAATGCTGGGGATAAAGAGATAGAAACAGATCAACATAGAGCAGACGGATGACTAGTTTCAAGGATATCATTCTAATGAATAATCAACATAAATCGAGATGGGCATGACACATAGCAAGAAGAAATAACAAAAGATGGAGCAAAAGGTTAACCGATTGATGCACAATGGAGAGTAGGAGCAACAGGAGAAGATTAAACGCAAGATGAATGGCTAAGATAAAGAGGGTTGCTTGGTATGATAGAAATCAGCGCAGTTACGGTCGTAATTGGAGCTGATTGAAAAAGCACTTTTCCAGCAGTAGTTTTATAATGATTAATGATGATAATCAGTTTATTTTTATATGTATGCATGTGTGTCTATTGAAAAAGATGATTAAGAGTTCTACATTTTTTCATATGTGCATGTGTTTGTGTTTGATCATAATGTGGTGTAGCACTCCTGGCGATATGTACACATACAGATCTGAATACGTGCAAAGAAACGTACCCACATACACTTTCTGAGAAGTTCAATGAAATGAACAAATACATAACACACCATAAGCACATGTCAGGGCATGCATTTTGTTTCGATTATGTGTGATTTTTCTCATAAGAAATTTAATGATGACTGCTTCAGGCGATACTGAAAGATGGAATGCTTCGGGGTTTTTTTACGCAAAAATCTTTTATCTTTTATACATTTTGCAATTTTGCTTTACAGTCATTTCAATTGCGTATAATAATCATTTGTACTTCAGATATTAAAATCTTTAATTTGAGGAAAGCCATGAAAATGTCACCAAGGATGTGAAAATGGCAAAAAGAAGCTAAACAAGAAATTATCTAAGATTTGAATCACCATTGTATGCCCGAAAAATTGGATATTTGGGTAAGTGAGGTGTTAGTTTCGTGCCACGAAATGTTGTCCGCTGCAGATGTAACTGTTCGAAGCATACTGGACTAAAAAAAAAAACAAAAACAAAAAAAAAACCCTACCCAAAAAACAAAATTGTTTGCTTATATACCTCAAATGAAGTGATACAGGAATGAAACTGCATTTTCGCATCCAGAATTTGGCTGTTGTCAACAAAAGGTAATTAAGATTCAAAACCAAACTTAACAAAAAGCAGAAAAACTTTAAGAAGTCTCAGGGTTGTAAGATAGTTGTTAGTGAGAATTCATTTAGTTTCCAGGCATTTGTTGCGTTCGGATTCGAAAGAAATAGATGTGGAGTGCAATCACAGTATCTCCCAAATGTATGTCGTATTGAAAAGTTAAAAACCCTCCTGCATGTTTTGTTTTGTTAGTAAAACAATTAATGAAAGGATATGCAATCTCAACTCTACACTTGGGATGAGACCAGGAGCTTCACCATTTAGAGTCCCAGAGCAAAATTCAATTATGTACACAACAAAAAAGAAGCAAAATTTAGGCTTCAGTCGAGTTTTTTTCTTTTGTTATGTGGTTTGATGAAAAACAGATATTTTTCTATTCTCTTGTCATCAACTTCTTGTGATTGACTGAGTATCTTGAAGTGGGGAATGAATGAATTGAATATATTAAGACGTTGATCTGTACACCAATATTTTAGTGTATGTTTATTTTTCTAACGTGAATTCGACTTGAAAATTTAAGTCTGATTCAATTTCTGTCATTCATTTTTTGAAAATTCATGATCACTCTTGCCAAATAACGAATGGATTTTGGCTTTCTCACTCCTCGAAAATAATCAACAGTTTTTTTTTCTATCAGATAATTATTAGAAATCGAAATTGATAGTTTCCTCATCTGGAGGTCCAATAAAGTAGGAACTAAAATGCCAAAAAAATATTTATCGAAGTCATGATATCTAGGGACAAAACAGAAAGACTGTGGAGAGGATCTTAAGGAAACAATTTATCTCTGGGTTGGGAAGAAAATTTTCATAATTTAGTTTATTACCAACATCTGCCGACAGGACCAGCTTTTCACCGATTCGACCAATTGCTCCCAATTGAACTCCTCGCTTAGGAATGGGGGCTAGGGTAATGTACTCATTACAACGTACACCTAACCACTCATTGTAGGTTTCATAAAATATAGCAACGATTTCCCTATGAGGTAGTGTTTGATTATATCATTTATGTTTTGAATAGAATTAATTGTTAAATAATTATTGAGCAGGATGAAAAAAAAGATTATTGGAAATTTTCAAGCACATATGTTGATTGATTTACATTTCACCTTAAATGCATGATGTGTACGATACAATTTATTCATACCTTTAAAATACTAAACATTTTGTCAATGGAAAACCTTCACCTGAACCCAAATGGGGCCCTGTAGTTACCATGTCTACCTGTTAGTAGTAAGTTTTATAAATAGGCAAGGACGTTGAAAAACTTCATATATTTGATAAAACTACATCCATAGATTTTATTTTCATTGACCCTATTGAGTCCGACGAGTAATAAAGTATGCTCTCTTACTGAGCTTAGCAGGTATTTCAGTGTGTATGACAATGAGAAATAAACCACCTTGCTACATCTGAAGAAAGCTATAAGCAACTGCTGAACTGGAAGTTTCTTTTTCTGTAAGCAGTTTTTATACTTGTTCCTCTTTTGATATGATGGTTTTAGAAACAGATTCTTAACACTTAGTCCGTTTCCTCTTAAATTGCTTACCCCTTCTCTTGTAATGGGAACTGGCTTGAGCCATGCGTGCGTGTCAACATCCATCAAGTTCCCAATTAATTTACAGGTTTTACTTTCTTCGCTAAACAGGGTTGTTTCTTCCTATTCATTTCTCCATTCTGTCAGAACGGTAAAACTTTGAGAGCCAAACATCAAGAATTTGCCACGATTAGAAGTACACAAAAATAGGATGACGAGTAACAAAATAAATTAGCTAAAAGTCTGATGTTATGCTGATTCAGTTTCTGATCATTTTGGTTTGATCGAAAATTTTATTTAATTGATTATAAAATAATCTTTATAAAAGACGATCAGCGAGTGTTTGTCTTCTACGTTACATATTTCACAAAAATGTCTTTGTAAAACATAAGTGCATTAATGCCTTTTATGAAGTGAAATTTGTTGCTAATTAGGTTAGATTGTAGGAAAAGCAACTGAATTTAGTTCTAGTTTAGGTGATGCCTCTGACATCAGTGACTAGTGTTGTGTTTGACAAACTCTTTTATACATAGATGGTACATCATCATAAAAATAGAATAGACTAGTTTTCCTTGACAATCGTCAGATCATTGGACAGTGAAGGGGAATTGTCCTTAAAATCAAATGCAGAGTTTGTTTTTCTCATTAAACATACCAACTTATCTAATGAGCTGCATGATTGGCTATATTTTCTATCCGTAACATTTGTCTTGAGAGATAATTACTAAATGTTTAATTCCTGAGTAGTTTCACTCACTTATTGATTGTTTTGCAAATTCTTAAAATCTAGGTTAATTCTGGTTGAGCGTAAACAAGAGAATGCAGAGCAACGTGACAATTTTGATATCTTCAAATACAATGCGATTGAAAAATTATTTGAATTATGCCGTTTTTTTTGACTGGATCAATCAGTAAGAGAATGAGATTTAATAATACCCAATTCTGGATTGATTGGATGGAAATGAAATTAAAAAAACTCATAAATAAGTGAAGATAATTTCCGTCGAATCAGTTTGAAAATAATTCTCCTGGGTTCATTGGAAAAAAATGTGGATTTCATTATTTATGGAAACGAGAAGGCCGATAATCAACACAGCATTTTTCAGGTTTTTTTTTTTTGACAACTTTGAAACCAAAGAATCATGCAATACCCCCACTGGAACTTTTGCGTTGTATAATGGTGAGTGTACTCTACCATCAAACTTGTATTCATCATTCCCTACGGGTGCTCAAAGAAATGTGACCTTGAACTGAACATTGGTCTTCCTAACAATGAATTTCGATATAGCAGACAGTTCACCTAAGTTGAATGAATAGCTCAATTTTATTATTATTATTATTTCTTTTTTTCAAAAAGTATTGTAGCTTGATATTTTTGATATTTTAAATACTTTCTAAGTTCACGTTAATTAATTTTTAATACGGCCGTTTGTTTTCTCTCGTAAAAGCACAGCTCGCATCGAAACTCCTGAAAAATTAAGACGAGGCAATTAAAATTGATAAAAATATTGGGTTGAAATATTTCATTTAATAATAAAAATAGATAATAGAATAGTTTTAATAATAGTACTTACAAGAATACAACATCCTTGGCACCAATAATAGGATTATTAGCTGTAAATAACACAGAATACTTGGCAACAATGTACCCCCCCCCAAAAAAAAAACGCTTGGCACGTCATCTATTCATCAAAGATGTTCTTTTAATTAGGTCACACATTATCCTCCTCTTGCAGTTTGCATATATGGGGTTGACAACAGTCCAAAGACAGAAACCACTCTCATGAAGCAAATTCTTCAATTTTGTTAAAAACGGTCAACCAAAACATAGGTTTCTTCTGTTTTCAAGTTGGTCTGATTGGCTGACTATGTCTGTATGCATGATTCACTCGCACAAAGTACACGAATGGACTAAAAGTTAAAAAAATGTTTTGCTTATTATGTCAAGAAAAACATATTGTTTTCTTTAAATCATGAGTAAATAGTCTATTCATTTAAAAATCAAATGCTAAATAAAAAGTAAATACAAAAACATTGTGCAGTGTTACAAAGAGGGAAAATAACGAAGGCTGTTGAAACAAAAATTGAAAATTTATGTCACTTATCTATAGTAACTGTAGAGGCTCTGAACTTACTTTCCAAAAAGTAATGGCTGAATGGCGTGTCGTTTTTTTCATTCCTTTTAGCAAAGAAAAACCTTTTTTTGTGAATTTTGCTGGACAAAAATCTTTAAAATATTTGCATTTAAGAAAAAGGGATCTGCTCACTACGAATTCAAAAGATTTTGATTATTTTACATAGAAACCTCGATTTTAAAGGGAAAAGTGCAATGATACATTTTTCTGCAATTGTACACAAAAATTATTTTTTGAAAAATTTTTCAAGTACGATGTTCTCAACATATAACAGATGGATAAAAGGTGAATGCTGGGAGATTTTATGTTTTGATCTGAACAGGATTTTAAATCCTCAGAATGGAAGTGTTAGCAGAAAACAAGTAAATGGGCTTACTACAATTCAGAAGATTTACCTTACCTACTACTTATGATTCACACTCTCGTCAATCCAGATGTTTTAGAGGCATAACAGGGATTGCTCACGGAAAATTTTTCTCAAGCTGGTTCAAATTCCGAATATTCTTCCTCGAGGGTCACATTTTTCTATAAATCTTCAGCCAAGCCATTGATAACATAATTCAATTCCACCGACTGGAAATTTTTGCTGTGGAAGATTGATTTCCCCTGCTATTTATGGTTTCCTTAATCTCCAAACCAGTTATCAGATGTTTTAGAAGCACAAGAAGGATTGCTTGGGGGAATTTCTTTCACACTGGTTGAAAAATTCCGATGCTCTCCATGCAGGTTTACATCTTTCTTTAAATCTTGAACTGAACAATTTCAAAGTTTTTTTTTATAGTGCAGTGTCTGCTTGATATTTTTATGTTGATTTATGTTTCATAAATTATGCTGAAGACAACGAGTTTACATTTAAACACAACCCTCCAAGAACATTCCATAAACATGTTTTGAATGCGTACAAAAATGTGTTTCAGCTACTTTTGATAGCTGACTCGTGAACTTGCTTATAAGCAAGAACTGAGACTTTAACTCACGTTTCATTCTCTATCGAAAATTGTCTTGTAAATCTCGTTGCGTAGAATTCCTGAGAATCTAATATGGAGAATTTTTTTTTGTTATCAAGTCAATGAATGTAGATAAATTACAAGCATGCAATTTCAATGGATTTCCTCATGCCATGTCTGTAGCTAACGGTCTCAGTTTTACTGTTTTAGAACTTTGTCGATTCTTGGATTTCTACTTAACAGCTATACGACCGCTAATTACATTTAGATTCTCTTTGAGTGATGTTCCCCTCAACATTTAACAAAATAAATATTCAAATACAATAAAAGACACTACTGCAGCATTTAAAGTAGTGATGATAGTGAGTTGTGTTGCATTATACTTTACTGATATAGGAATATATGAAGAGAATGCCGTTGTAAAAGAGTCAAGATTTCAATAAACGTCCTTAGATTATATCTGAAAGGAAAGAAATTGCCAAACATTGTTCATACAATCTGGTTCACAAATATTATTCAATCAAAATGGTGCCAGAACTCAATTCTAACGTATTTGCATTGGTATTGGCATTAATTGATAAATCTATAAATTACAGAAGAACACCTGTTCTATATATAATTCTATATCCCTAAAATCATTGCTGACTGCCCTGTAATGCATATAGTTATTTACTAAACTAAACTTAGTCTGGCACAAGGCCATTGTAGTGGAGAACTCATTGAGAATAGTACTCATATCATGAATTGGCAAACGATGCCAGCATGCTAACGGTGCCTAATAAAATATAATATTCAAATCATCTACTTTTGTGTCTCATCTGCTATTCAAAACATTAAACAACGGTTTGTGAGAATAGAATTTCTTCTGAACCAAATATGAAAAATTATTCCAAACATATATAATACCAAACGTTTAATGTCCACTTATCGCTTAGTGCGTGATGAAATATGCCTGGTCCCTGAAGACCCGTCTTCAAATTAGTATCTCTCCATTGTTAAAATCGAGGTAAGCCCGGACGTCTATGGCAAAAGTTGTTCGGATTGAGCAAATTTCGTCTTTATCTGCAAAAATCCACGTGAGACCTCATATAAATATGCCTTAGGATGGATATGACGGTAAAATTTTGCTTTGAATCCTCAGTATATCCCCAAGAGAACAACAAACTATTGAAAATCGAGCTCTCGATGTTTGTAATCAGACATTAAGCTTTTTAAACTTTGGATATTGAACGGAATTCGCAATAAAACCTAGTAGCAAGATTTGTTGCAGCTCTTTGGAAAATGATAGGAATAAAAAAAGAGGTAGGAGAGGATTGGAAGATTAATTGATTTGTGAATTTCTGAGAAAGATCCATTTTCTGATTTTTGTCGGATGAGTATTTCAATGCTTGAAAATAGTTCTTCGCGGAATGATTTCTCCCTTTCATGACTGCATTCTTTCTGATGCCGACTCTCTGCCACACAAAGATATTTCCGCTAAAGCTCAACTATTCGTAAGAAAGTCCTAACCAAAAATCGATTTCTGTAAATACATATTTAATATTTGAGATAGAAAAATGCGATAAAATTTAATGATATTTATATTAATGATCTGATTTATCAGAGATAACTTTACATAAAATAAACAGTAGATACTAACAAGTTTCCCTTATTTATTTATGTATTTATTCACTGATTTACTTGCAAGAATTAATGATGCAACTGTGGTATTAAGAGAAAATTCCGAGAGAAGAAACATCCTTTTTTTATCCCAGGTAAACATCTGAACTCAGTTGTTTATGAATAAATTGCCATGAATCCTTAAAATATCATCTAATTTCAAAATGTCATGTTAAGCCGTGATTTTTATTGAATCTCCTCTGGTAGACAATTTGCCCTTGGGAAATATTTGTTTAAAAATATAAGTGTTACTCTGAACAAGTGGACATCATTTATATTTTTTTCGATTATTTCTTTAATATATTAGTGATTGGATTGGTGGAACCTTACAGAGACTGGCTTCAACTGAATTTGTACTTTAACAACAGAGACAAGCTCTATCTTGCGAGTAAAATAATCAAAAAGAGAATGAAAAAAAATCTTGTCTTTGTTTATCGACTTCATGTAGCGAAGGTAGTTCACCCACGCACGTAAGTGCACAAATATCCTCGGACCCAAACAACCAAAAGACACAAATGTACCCATTTTATTCGTCTCTGGCTTCTTGTTTTTTTTTTCTTACTCTCCTTCTCCTTTCACTTCTTTTTTCCCATCAATAAACATTCAATCATAATGTAAAAGTAATTTCCTTTTAATCCGGACATTTAATCGTAGTTACAGACCAATATCTTACTAATTTGATGATATTTTTACAAAGTATCGTTCTAAGATTCATATCCTTAACGTAGCCGTCAATGACTCTAGACCCTTATAGAATGACCATGTCTCTCTCATTTTTTTTAGAAGTATCAGTTTTGTTCGGTTCGCCCTTTAAACTATACAAACATTTTACTTTAGAGCAAAAATAAAATAATACTCTCTTCGTTGATTAAAGATCCCCGAAACTGTAAATGTAAACAGAAATGACTCATGAAAGTGGGGATACCTTTGTTTTTGACGATGCGAATCATTTCATAAAGGACATATCGGAACAGTTTTTCAAGGAAAAAATTCTCAAATTTGGTTTTTGATGTTTTGAATGAGATCTAGATGGATGTAAATGCATATATAGCCAAATATTGCATATCATAAGCAGATTCTATTGTATCCCAATGTTTGTTGAATCATGTGAAAGCAGCATCAAATAGACACCATCAACAAGAAGTGTCCCCAAAACTGTCTATATCGGTTTTTTCAGTTTTCAAGTATATTTGGCTGGCTGGCTATGCTATGTATCAAGTCTACAAGCCACATAAATTGAGCTAGAGGGCTGAAAAATCAAATACTCATTCCTCATCAGATATGGAAAAATGCCTTTTACGTTTTTCGAAAAATCTCCTCCGTATTTGCCTTTTGAAAATTCAGAACTTTTTAATGATTGGGGCCATGAAAAGGCCAGAGATCACCCCACTCTTTTTTAAATTGATCACCCCCAACACAACTTCCTCCCAAAAATCATTATTAAGATATTAGGATTATGATTATGATCTCTGTTCATTACATTCTATTGCTGAGTCGTTACCCACAACAAACAAGGTTGGAGTGAGGTATCATTTTTTTTCCTGTTTTCCTTTATGCGTTGCAGTCTTTTCCAATGTGTTCCGATTTTTCTTGTGTTGCAGTTTACATATATATGGCACAGATTTTAACGCTCTTAACACACGGGCAGTATTGTGATGAAGTCTTTTGAGTTGTAGCTATTTGTCTAGTAGTTTTTATGTTGCAGCCTCATTTTTGTGTTACAGTTTTCCTTTGTGTTTTGGAATATTCTTATTTTGCAGTTAACATTGGCATAATATAGATGATAGTGCTCCTCATACGAACAATGACTGGAGGCACTTTTTTCTGGATTTCACGTATATAACGGCCCCCGGGGATTTTATCGCGAGATGTTTCATAGCGTCTCTCTTGATCATTACCAGGGTACGACAATAGATAACAGTTGGTGCTTTTAAGTGCTATTGCTTCTGTATTTCGATTTGCAAGTCTCTGTATTTGCCTAGTTTCGCAAGTTCCTTTACTGATATGATTCGATCAGAATGCGAACGAATGTCACTGAAAAGCAAGTTCTTTCAGGATGGTCCTTAATTACTATTTTGGGTTCATTTGAAAAGAAAGGTGTATAACCAATGCATCCTCCCAATAGTCACTTATGGAGCTGAAACATGGAACCTAATCAAGAGACAGATCTGCAAATCGAGAACCATGCAACGTGCACATGAAAGAATTATGCTAGGCCTCACATGGAGAGACTACAAGACAGCACATCACATCCGAAAAAGACAAGAGTCAGGGACATCATAGAATCCATTAAAAATCTCAACCGGCGGTGGGCTGGCCATGTTGCAAGAATGGCGGACAAATGATGGATATCACGAATCTCAACATGGATTCCCCGAGATCACATGCGCAACCGAGGCCGGCAGAATATTAGATAGAGAGACAAGCTAGACAAGTTCAGAAAGTACTGGCTCCCCGACGCCCATGATAGAGAAGTGTGGCACATCCTGTGGAAGGTCTATGTCCAACAACGGACATTAAAAAACTGATGATGATGATGATGATGATGATGATGATTTGATGGCCCATTATTTATCCCCCAAATCCCATTGGATCATAACATTCTGTCCATCAGATACTCGGTTTTGTTGATGTTCATACCAATTAGTGCCCGCTAGTATCCGTGATGTTTGCATATTTTCCTCTGTAGATATACACCCACACTGTCGTTTCTGGAAATATTCTATAGGTACTAAAACAGAGCAGTCATACATGATCTGGTCTATCATTTTTACATGCAGGTCACATTAACGGTATTTTGTGTCGATACCATTTTTTAGGGTATGTGTTTGGAGGTTCTGAGTGTACAATCTTTGATCTTGAGCTACCTGTATAAATTCCTCTCTATCTGCTTTTGGTTCACTGCTTTGGAGTCACTGTTGGACGTTTTGCTTCTGAGGGATTATGTTCCATGCAAAAGTTACTATCCCCATTTTACCTCAAACTGTTTATGGCCCTGCACCTTTGCATGTTGCCTGATCTATATTGCGTTGAGCCTCCCTACTGAACACTAGTTCTTTTACAAACTTTTACCTTCTCTTACTATGGAGTGTACGTTCTTTGAATTTTCGTGTCTCTTAAGTAGTTTTAACATAGAGTGCCGAGTGATTTCCAGTTACTGGTGTAATCCTATTTTTGTAATTTTGAAAGTCAATTCGAGTTGCGCCATTTCTCTACCGCTGTTATCCATTGGCAAATAGAAATGATCAATGCCTGCTTTGGGTTGTTGTATTCTGTTACACGTTTTTAATTTCCTAATTTTTGGTCAATTTTTTTTATTCTCATTTAAATTCGATTATTATTATTGTTGCTGTTGTCGTCGTCATCATCATCATCATCATCATCATCATCATCATCATCATTATTAGCCAAATCACACCAGTTGCTTGGAGGCTACCGCTGGAGACTGAGTGAAAGCAAGTCTCCTCAAGTCTCCAGAAATCTCCAGCGCTCCTTTCTACATTCTCATAGTCTACAGCAGTACCATGGTTTACAGTTTCACACCTGTTGCTTTATATGCAAAACTATTGTCTTTGAAGTCAGGTGAAAATGAAACAATTAGCTGAGATGAATTTGCATTCCGTTCTTAGGCCAATGGACGGATGCTGATTTTCAAAGAAAACCTTCCCCACTTAGAATATTGGCAAAGTATAATCTACCTGCACCTGTCTTCCTCCATTGTGCCTTTCAAAGCCAGGTTTGGTAAATATCAAATTATACCAAGCATGTAAGTAATTATCATTTTAAACGTGACCGCTATATGTTGAATAAACAAAAATATTCTCAAAAAAGTACATAATTCAATATAAAACTGGGTAGACGAATTAGTTTGCATCCCAAATCTCACTTTAATGATATTTTGCACATGAACACTTAGATACTTTCTGCAATACGATCTAGGAACTTAGTGCTTAACAATAATAAAAGTTGAAACATTTATTATTCCACTTGGATCAATTATAACATTTCCACAGGTTAATTGCCATGATTTCATTGGGAGGAATGTCCAAGATAAATTGCTTGTTGAATCTAAACGTTTGATTCTCTAAAAATGATTCAATATCTTTAAGGTAAAAATAAAACTGATTGAATTCTAATTAATAAAAATAATTGAGAATTCTAGAGGTGTATTGTTAACATTCCTGTTTCTTTTCAGGCCTAAATCATTTCTTAAAATTTCATTGTATCTGTTGAAATTGTATATAATCATTAGTACACTCACGCTTCTAAACAAGCCACGCCATAGTTGGAGTTCAAGAAAAAAAATCATTATCCGTCAATAATTTTTGTCAAAAAAAGGTAAAAGATTAACTTTATTCAATTTTACGTAGAAGCAGTGATGAACAAAATTAAATGCATCACTTCTGTTAAATCCATTTATTTTTTTATTCAGTTCTACAGGATATGTTCTCATCTTGAGGTTATCAGTTCGCTGATATTTTTTCTTCACATCGACGACTTTGTAAGATCAAAATTGGCAACCATAAAAAAGCTTCACATCACATCAAAAGTTTGTTTTATTCTGAATGATCATTAGTATCATTCGCCTTGTCTTTGGTTTGAACAAACACTCAGGCAATTTGGCTATCTTTAAAGAATATGTGCATTTACCTGCACACTGAATACCATCCAGAATATTTAGAATCAGTTTTAATCCCCAAATTGCTATTGATAACCACTTATAAGTAAGATATTGTTGCATTCTTTCAAAAGAAGCTACAAAAAATTTTTTTTGAGGCTTCTGTTATCAGCAAATATTTTTTTCAAATAGGTTCGAGAGAAGCAAGTTGAATTGGAATCTGAATTTACGGCATACGAAATCTAACGAAAATGGCATAATTTGCACTTGGAATATTTCACCTTGTAAATAAAACATTGATCCCAGTCTCCTGTCCATTCCACTTTCAGGCAAAGATTTACAGAGTGGATTTTGTATAACCGATTCTGATAAATGAATCAATGGTACAACAGAGAAAGAAAAACTAGTGCTGATGATGCACATTTACATCATTCTTTTGACTAAAGGTAAAGCTTAAAAAGCCTTATATGCTTTTTTCCTGTTGTAACTTAAACAGAAGCATTAATGGCATTATGTAAGGGTTCAAATAGGGTTCTCAGATGGGCGTATTAACGAGAGAAAGCAATAACATTTTCGACACTTTTTTTAAAACATAGAAATGTTTTGTTTTCTTTAGAAGAGAAGCACGAAAAAAAAGCAAAAGATTTTGCCTTGAGATTTCTGAAACGAATAAACATTGTTGAGTTACTTTGGCAAAAGGGAAATTATATCGGTATCACATTTATCATTCAGAAGTTGAGATTAAAAAGAAGTTCTGAAAGCAATAAGCATTGGATATTTGTGTTCAATGCGTTGCGTTAGGGAAAGATGCAAAACAGCAAAGAAAGAATGTATAAAAGTTCTGTTTACAGAGCATGGTTCTAGCCATCTAGGAAAATTCCCAGCAGAATTGATATTCTACTTTGCTAACAAGACATCTTATGACAAGAATAAAATCTGTAATTCTATTCAGCTTATTCTTACCTGTGTTTGGAGGTTACGCCTCGAGTAATAGCACAAAGGAAAGTTTAGAGAGTTTGATAAGAGGGTGAGAAGAGAGAAAACAAACTAAAGTTAGATAGTTTTATAAGAGGGTAGGTAGGGAGGAAATAAGGAAGTTTACTGGGGGGATAGGCATACTCTTGCATATGAAACAAATTCATGTTTGGATAATACTCAGATAAAAACCGTAGAGGTAACACTGACTAGAAGAATAAGTAAGAGAATGAGGAGGTGCAGACAGATTGCCAGAAAAGAGCAGAGGCATGAGACCGTGGATATCTAAGTTGACAACACGGGTTCAGTTAGTAAATTAAGTATTACTTGTTGCACCAAAACAAAACCTTTTTATCGTAATCTTTGTTGCTGATACTGAAATAGTGTGTTCACACGACTGATGGATTGAGAAGTCGGTGATAAAAAATAATTTGGCAATGGTGACCAGTATATTTGTCTACACAACCAAGATGATAATTCTGTTGATAATCTCAGTTCCCGAAAGCACTGCAGGAAGGCGAGATGTCAATGCAGACGTGAGAAGACATTTTCCCAGGAGACTAATTACATGCTGTGAATTTTGACGAAGCAAACATTGAAGAATTTGACGCATTGTCTTACGTTGTGGGTTGCCTGTTTGGTTTTACAAGATGTTCGACTAATAACTGGAAAGATACGACTGCATTAATTGATATTTAGGAAATTTACGTGGACAACGAAACAGAAAGAGAATTACGACAGAAAATATTGAACACCCTGAAAATTTGTATAAATACATGCTTATAGGCATGGAGGATGGAGGTAACTCTGAAAAATGTTTATAGTTATAATAAATATTCAAATTACAAATGAGTATATCTATAAACGAAATTAATAAATAAACAGAAAATTTCGGATCTAATCATAAAGTTCTGATGATGATCTAATCAAACATTAAAATATCATAAAAACTCTCGACTAGAAGAGTTACATCCTAGAAGCGATGAGCAAACTTGAATGGCAATAGGCAAGCCATGTTGCAAGGATATTAAACAGCCACTGGACATCGCAACTCACAATATGTATCTCGAGGGGAATTGCATCCTAACAAACGCAAGATGGCGTGATGATCAGAAAAAGTTTAGAATATTTTTAAACGTGGACAAAAATAAAATAATTCTTTTTTCAAAGAATGCCACGCAATGCAGAAGGCCTATGTTCAATAATAGAATTTAAATGGCTCGATAATGATAAAAGTTTTTCAAATTGAGACAGAAATCCTGTGGAAACATTCCTTTTTCTTTTATTCACATTCTTTGAATGCATCTGTTACAAAGAGAAACTATATTGATCGATCAGCAGAGTTCTCCAGCCTCCTATTCCGACCTCATTTCAACTGTTTTTATCTTATCAACCAGCCTCACTATCCCGCCTTCAATTAAAAATATACTATACATTTTACATCAGTAGTTCCAAAAAGTCTAACAAAAAGTTCGTTTTTATTCGTTTTAACATCAGAGCTGCATATTCAGACATCTTCACTTAATCAAATTAGTATTTGTCGTGAAGACATCAGAATCAAGCTGATATTCATGAATTACATTGGTATATTCATGAAGACAGGGAAATTTATAGATTAGTACATAAGTAAAATATACCAATATCCACACCCGCTCACACCAACACACCCTCACATCGAACCTAGACATATATTTACATGAACAACCTTTTAGGAAAGATACATTGGTTTCCACATTTATAGAAGATTTTTTTCAAATTTTATAAAGATATTCTATAATCAAAAAGGAAATCAAAGAATGTCAAAATATTGGCATTGTTTACAATCATACGAATAGAAATAGTACAAATGCAAATCATTTTAAGTATAACTTGGACAGATGTAGATCATATGGGATAGGAAACTAATTGATCGGACAATGTTGATGGCTTTCAGCCGAAATATATAGAAGTTGGGAAAAATAGATAAAATGTATCTGGTAAGCGTTCCCCTGTCCTGGTGAGCGAGTAATGCTTTTATTTGGTTCCATATATTTTTATGTTTTAATGTATATCTTAATGTTAGAAAATATCTTTCTATTGTAACCTGTTTACGCATATTCCATTCGAGGCATTTTTATTCCACGAATGAATAAGTAAAGTCTTACTAAGAAATTATTTCCGATGATTCTGGATATACATGTTCCCAGGAATCTGTCAGAACTCCTTGTATCTTATATAACTGCAATAGGAAAAGTGATGTCACCAAAATCTTCCTATTTATGCTCGCACCAATAGAAGTTAGAGACGTGATCTTTGCTTTTCCTTTCTTTGCTGCTTGATTTGAATCGATAAAAATGCAACGAGGATGTGTTTTGCTCTCACTAATTCTATGGACGTTTCTGCCATCTTCAAAAAAGATCGTGCTTTGGCCTCGACAACCACAGCATCAATCTGCCGTCATCATAGTTTATTATTATTGCGAATGTTCTGATTAGCATAAATTCTGATCGTCATAACCCTCTTTTGATCTTTGCTTTGATTGCTGTCAGCCCGGTGCCACTGTTCTGGATTGTTTCTTTCGATTGAAGTACGATTAAAACTTTGCCTTTTTCTCTTGAAATGGTTGAGAGTGGCCAACTCATTAAACGGTTATTTGTGAGAATGGAAGATACAATTTGTATTTAATGATGATTTCGTTTATATCAAACATTGGAGGAAAAGAACATTCAGGAATGACGATTGGTGAATTTCTAAACTTTTCTCTTGTCTCTTTGTCATCATTGGAATTATCACTACGTATCTCTGCTATTAAGTTTCTGATCCTAGGGTTTTCAGGATTAAAACTACCGTTTTATGACATTATCAGATAGGGATCAAAAGCTTGTAAAATATTGATCATTTAGACTAATACTAAATCTATTCGATATGTTGGTCCTTTTCAGTATACATTTATATGTGCAATTGTAACACCTATTATAGGTGTAGTAATCAGAGTGTTATCAATGCTTACTTCCAATCGTACTCTATGTTTCCGCCTTCGTGTCAGTACGATCAATTTGACATTGTTACCATTGATGACCTTGACTCTCAACTGGAAAATCTACCATGTGGGAAATTATATGCATAGTTGTAGAACAATCTAGATCTCGAATTTCACATTAATACTATATTCATTCCCTCTTTTATAAGCAATCACCAAGTTCGCATATTTTTAATGTGAGCGATGCTGCTAAATAAAACGAGCATCCTTTAGAAATCCTTTGAAATGGTTAATGCTACTTTTAAATTATTTTTGTTACGCCAATCATTAGTGTCACATGCTTTTAATCATCTGTCCAGTAAATGGATATCGATTATTGGAACTAGGTATACGTTAAAGCTAGGCTTTGAGAACTAGTCGTACGGTAATACCTCAATTAGTAGATGCTGAAAATTGGGAAAACCTGGAAATTGTGAAGTAGGTATACGCCGTACTTCCGGATATTCTGCATTACCACTACTGCATCTGTTCTACTGATAACCTTTCTTCCGATGCAGAGAATTAATAACACCATCAACGTTGTCATTAACACCACCTCTGTGTTCGTACACATCAGAATTGCAATTATAATCCCCATAATCATATCTCTTGCCACTTTTGTAGTATCGACAATCTGGGCATTTTTAGCCGTTAAGGTTTCGCAGCACAACAATCTTGAAGGTTATCACTCTTATAATTACGTTTACTATGAGGTTGTACTATCAGTTGCATCAGTGGATAGGATTCCCCTTTTTAAAAGTTTTTAAGACTCAAATGAAATGGAAACTGAAGGGTTGTAATCAAGTATTTTCTTTTCTTTTTTTTTCTTTTTTGCTTCTTCCCCGAACGCAGAATTAGTTGTTTCCGTGTCGCACAACACTTGATATAAAGATTTTGTTCTCATTCTTGAACTATTGATGTACACCTATCTTCTCAATCATCCCATTCTCTTTCCCATTCATTTCAATCTTGGCAAGAATGAACAAGAAAGATATTATAATAGATACGACTTTTAAGCCTGAATCTAACTAGCAGCTAGAAATCATATCATATAAAAGTTAACTCGCATTTCAAGGCCTTTAATGTTTCTTTTTGCAATTGTGACGTTTAAAAAGGCATGGACCCTTATCTTTCTCCTCACTGGCATGCTACATTGGTTAGCAGTGAAAAGTGTGGCTGAGTGAGCTAGTTAGCAACCCATTGCTACATAACTATCCTGGTCACAGTCTCTCCCCTATTTCTCACCCTCTCATATATATATATATATATATATATATATATATATATATACATATATATTTATATATATATATGTGTGTGTGTGTGTGTGTGTATGTGCGTGTGTGTACCTATATATATAGTAGTGCCCTCACGCTGGCCTTGTAACTATCTTGCATTAGACAGTACCACTCTTTTCCCATCTCTCTTTCTCTCTCCCTCACTCTCTCTCTCTTTCCAAATAAGCACACACACGCACACACACACACACACACACACACACACACACACACACACACACATATATATATATATATATATATATATATATATATATATATACAGGATATGTGGTACAAATCAGGATTGCAGTATAACATAGTATAATGATATATCAATAATATAAAGCCACTTCTGATGATGCCCGAATAGGGCAGAATCATGAGCTAGTTTGTGTAGCGAATCCACATTCTACTTTATATATATACATATACATATATATATATATATATATATATATACACACACACACGCACACACACACACGCACACACACACACACACACACACATATATATATATATATATATATATAGTAGTGTGCCCTCACGCTGAACACAGCAAAAGCCGTACCTGGCCAGGTTTCACGTCTCGATGTTCTTCAAGATGTTTGTGACACGTTAATTAGACAGAGGTGATGAGCACATGAAGTAGCGTCACTCACTTCACCATACGCTTTTTAATCCATAGTCTGAGAATATACTTATATAGACATTTGTATGTACACAAACAGCAAGAACTACGTCAATGAATATCCGGTATTCAATCAAAAGCGACATACTGATATCGATGGAGAACAGGATCGAAAATAAAAACTTTGGTGCCTGCTTGTAAAAAGAAAAGTGCCATGTTTTTATCAGGAAGAACAAAAACATGTTTTACCAGTAACGTCTAAGTAATGACCTACGATTGACCGGAGCAGAGAGGAAACTAAAGGGCAGTTTTCCTCCTATCTAAGCCTCAACATTAATGAATAAATTCATGACATTTCTTAACTGATTCTGATTGAGATTTTGATGATTCGATGATTTGATAAACTATTTCGTCCGACTCCCCAAAAAGCAAGTGAAAATCAGAATTAAAATGCCAGAAGTGAATTTTCATCAATTAAAATAGAATCACATCATTGTGCAAATGTGGACACAATTAAAACAACATGATTCACTGAAAGGCTTCTTTCAAATATTTCTCATGATGAATTTAGTGATGATGTTTTCCAAAATATATAATGATTAAAGAAAACATCATTGAGAGTCTCACATGAGAGAATCATGCTCAACCTCACATGGAGAGATTACAAGACAGCCCAATTAGGAAGAAACGGGGGTCCGAGACATCATAGAATCTATTAGAAAACTTAAATGGCAATTGGGTGGTCATGTTGCAAGAATGACAGTCAACCGATGGACATCATGATTCACAACATGGACCTCACAGGGATCACCTGCGAAACTGAGGCCGACAAAATACAAGATGGAAAAAAGAACTAGAAAAATTCAGAAAATATTGGCTCTGCAACGCCCATGAAAGAGAAATGTGGTGAATCCTGGGGAAGGTCGATGTCCAACAACGGACATTAAAAGACTAATGATGATGATGATGATGATGATGATGTATACATCGGTTAATGTGCGATGCGTATGAGAATACACATATACGCGTACACACGTGCACAATAATGTATCATACGTGCATTAAAACCTCCTGATTTTCAACCTGCTCCGGAAAGTAAATACCAGATGAGATAGGAAGTACAAAATCTTCTAATGTTGTTGAAACTCAACAACGACATTATATATTTTAAGATGATTGCTGACGCAATTTCTATTTTTGATGATATAATGACTGTTTCGTTTAGCACTGCATTTTTGGAATGTATCCAGAGCATTGACCAAGGGATTATGGCATCCTAGATGAAAATGCCTTTATTTATTCTTTTTAAGTCAAAACGTCTGCTGTTAATCCTGTCATTTTGCATGTAGCACTGTAGCAGCTGTTAATAGAGTCTTTAACTGTAAACATTTCTGGGTTAAATTTACAACACTTACGTTTTTTTAACTTCGACGTGACCGGGGAATTTGAGTTTTTCATAACAGTTTTGCTTATTCTGTGCAAAGAGAAACGTTTGCAATTCAGAATTCATCCTCTTATTAAGATTTGTATAAAGGGTGGTTTCAATATCAAAGCAAAAGGACGAACCCATGCAGATTAGTCATAACTCTTGCTCGCATATACTTTCCCTAAAACAGAAAAGAAAAATACAAAGCAAAAGAAATAAGTTCATCGTAGAGAAAACCCCTATGAAATACAATGACTACAATAGTCAATATTACAATGTACTCAACAACATAATTAACAGGGTGGATTTTTCCGTTTCTCTGTTTGTAACAGAAAACTCTTCCACTAAATGATAACAATTTTGCTGCTAGAATATCTATCAATCATTTAAATAATGGACTTTTCCACTCGAGTTCAACAGTTTCTTTTCAGAAAAAAATTATATCATAAAAATCCAAATATATCTATGAAATTCTCGCAGGTATTGACAATTACAGTACAAACTACAGATATGTACATGGAGAGATAAAATTCACTATAATTTTGATGAATGACTATTACGAAACACACACACACATACATGTGTATATATATTGATAGATAGATATAGACGGGTGTCTGTGCAGCAAATCATTTATTTCATTACACACACACACACACACACACACACACACATATATATATATATATCTATATATCTATCTATCTATCTATCTATATATATATATACATATATATATATATATATATATATATATATATATACATATATATATATATATATATATATATATATATATATATATATATATATATATATATATATATATATATATATATATATATATAAAAGCTTTCCTAGATTTTCCTAGGTTTCTATTCCTTTTATTTCTATCTATTCCAATCTCTCTCTCTCTTTTTCTCACTCTCTCTCTATATATATACACATATATATATATTTCAAAAAAATCACCCCCCCCTCTCTCTGCGTTTATCTATTTGTATATATCTATCGCCTGTCGTTGTATTACACTGTAACGATTTGTTATACTCTCATAGGCTGTTATTCGTTAAACTTGACTAATTGGTACATCTGTTTTGTTCTTTTTGTTTTTTTTTTTAGCAACAAACTCAAATCATTCATTTGTTATCGAAACCTGAACGCCTCAACGTCCGCCATTCTTCCAGCGACGTGTGGGCGCCATTATCCCGTGCAATGCTTATCAAATGACCGCGCCGAGCTCACCTTTCCCATAGTAGCACGCAGGAACGTTGATAAAACGATGTGACTTGGTCACACATTTGGTCATCCATATCGACTTCGGCTCTGTCTTTCGGTTTTTAGATCAGATTCGTTAAAGCCTTGGGTCGTGGCGAAGCATCCATTTGGAGGGGATCAGATTGGCCTATGGCACTAGATATACACGCACACTCAACCTTTCTCCACTCATACATTCTCCTCAGAGAGAGAGAGAGAGAGAGAGAGAGAGAGAGAGAGAGAGAGAGAGAGAGAGAGAGAGAGAGAGAGAGAGAGAGCTCAATTCTATCAATTATAATCTACGATTAATTCGTTAATTCTATCGCACGGGTCAGCATTTCAGAAAAATAACACGAAATATGATAATGAACTGCATGTGTGTCGTTTTAGTTTAAGTTACTTTTATTGCATATTTGAGCATGGATTTTTGTAGGGAAATATAGATTCACATGCGTGTAAGCTACATCTAAATAGCTTTATTATAATTGCTGATTTTTCCTGGAATCTAACATTTAACATTTTTGCAGAATTCAAGATTAAAAAAAAACAACGTATCTTTTATTGCATCCTTTTCGTAAAGAAACATTTTCTCAAAGTTTTTTTTCCAACCTTTTCTCTCTGTGCATCGTATGAGTTTTTCTGCTATTTTTTTAACTTGATGCGTCGTTCCCAGTTTCAAAATGCACACGATTAAAGCACAAATTAGCTTCATAAAACTTTCTGTCAGAGAGAAAAGCGAGTTTATTCTCTGGTTTTGTCGTTGACTTGGATGGCTGGGACGTCGTTAGTTTGATTCATAATCAGATTCCACAGTTCCATCGACGTATAAGCTAAGTGTTTTAACACATCCAGGAGGCTAAATATGAAAAGAAAAACAAAAACCTAAAGCCTATAAGACCAAAAGAACAAAATGTTGACACTGCCATATCATTGCATATCGGGTTATTTAACTTAATAGCAGAACCAGAACTTCTCAAACAGGTTAAAGGGTTACTTTTTAAAGTTTGAAATACTTTGTTTTAATTTAAATCTTTTTCTCTCCTTGGTACTGATTTGATAATCAGCAGAAAATGGATTCCTTTATTTTGATTCAGAACATGCCATTTAAAAGTTATAAATCTAAATTACGACAATTATGAATCCAAACATGATGGTTTGCACACTGTTGACCTCATCTTTGGTTGTCCATACCATACAATACATACATACAAAGGTATCCGTAAAAAGCATTTTAGAGTATAAATCAAATCTAATTCTTGAGTTGAAGAATCGTCACCCTCATTCATTGCTTCATTCTAAGTATTCTTTTCAAATTGTTTGTTATAGATGTTGTTGAAGACCCGACGTTCCGGCCTCATCAAGGTAATTATTTTGTCCCTATCTCGTGGTCCATGCTATGGGATATTTTGTACTAGCTTGCGTGTTAGTTCGATGCTGTTTTTGCTCGTTTCTGCTGAACTATAGTTAAGATACATGAATTCTATTTGAATTATTGTTTGAGTAAACCATTGTATAGTAATAACGATTCTGCATCTCAAAAATCAGACAGAAATTATCAGAGTTGTACACGAATATCGGACTATCTGATGTTAAATTCATCGGTTCCAAACTATTCAACATAAAGTGCTTTTGGATGGTGGCCTAATGGATGTGAGTGTTGGTTCAATAGTAGTGATTTCAATTCCTAGATTTAATGTATTGTATGGAATAAAAAGAAATGCCAGGTGTTCTGCTTGCTCTGAAAATGTAATCATAAAATTCAAAATTAACAGTATAGAATGAAGTGAATGCTAGTTTCTCTTTCTCTCTCTGTCTCTCTGTCTCTCTCTCTCTTTCTATATATATATATATATATATATATATATATATATATATATATAATATAGATAAATAAAAGTTGCATTGTATTTTTTGAAATCATTGCTCGTCATTAGACGGTTAGTGTATGACTTACCCTAGCCAACGTCGATAGAAAAAACAATGAAAGAAAGAAAATGGTGCTGCTGCAGGAATCGAACCTGCAACCGATATGGTTGACCACTATCAACGCAGACTTGCTCATACCATTGAGATAATTTGCCGCCAGGAATGAAAAAGCCCAAATAACTATTTTCACACCTAATCTCTAATATCAGCTCTATCCGTGGCAGTTATGTATTAAGAAATGTATACATATGGTCCGACAGAATAATTATAATATCTATATATCAGTAATATTAGATTGAACGTCTTATCTGGCCTATACAACGTAAATAAAATGAACAATTTAAAAAAATGGGACTGAAGCAGGAACGTTAAGTTAAAGTAGTTACCCTATTGGTTGCATGTTCGAAACACTGAATGCAAAATTCACGACATTGAATAAATAGATTAGGATGCATGCAAAACCAACAGATTACTGATAAATGGAGCTGAATCCCGATTATTTATGAATGTGCATTAGCTTTTGACAGGATAGGCTGCTTGTTAAGTGAGCAGTATCATTTCCCTTTTCTAAGTAGTTAGAAAGAGAGATGAATAAGTAAAATTTCTGTAAATTGTGATCCTGTTTTGCACGGTATTTATGAATCAAAATTAACATTATGACTCTGATATGATGAAGAGTGATAATCATTAGATATAGATTTTTAGGGACTGTTCGTCTAGGTTCATTTTTTGAGCAGAACGTTTGGGCCGTTGTACCCATCAGCTGTCTTCAAGTGATAATTCAGTATTTTCCGGTAGCGTTGACCGGAGGGGCCAATCAGGGAGATCAGCTAAGATCTGCTCATCCCGTCATAGCGTTCCAAAGAATGAGCTTTATCTCTTAAAAACAATCGTCATACCTGACAGCTAAAACGTTGTATTCAACAAACGAACCAAGATCAGAGAAACAGTCCGTGAAAAAACAACTGTGTATATATATATATATATATATATATATATATATATATAGAGAGAGAGAGAGAGAGAGAGAGAGAGAGAGGGACAGAGACAGAGACAGAGAGAGACAGAGAGAAAAAGTCCGGAAGAAAACAACTATATATATATATATATATATATATATATATATATATATATATATATATATATGTATATATGTATATATGTATATATTATGATGTTCAATGTATATTTTGATATAATCACACACACACACACACACACACACACACATATATATATATATATATATATATATATATATATATATATATATATATATATATAATTGATGACTAGTTCATCAATGTTAGTTATGCTTAGTATTGGTGGGCTACTCCCAAGTATCCAAGGAAGAGGACACTAAGCAAATTTGCTGACAGTCTAAGAGTCGGCAAATGTATTACTGGGGGATCTGTGGGCAGTCAAAACTTTTAAAAGTCTGGGGTTCGTAGCTAAAAATCATAAATAAGAAGAAAGCTCATAATGGGACGTAATGGGAACCACTTTTCTATACTGCTCATCACGGACGTGTTAACAAAGTGACTCAACACTGTGGATCATCAACGGTCCTGACAATGACACCAACTTATGATGAAAATAACACCTTAACCGAATTACCACCGTTTTAAGAATAAATGAGATCATTTACGTAATAGGTTTAATCAGACTTCATAAAAGAAGACAAATTAATGTCCTATTTGTGATGGAGTCGGTCAGTGGAAGGATTGCTTCAAAGCCAGTCTCTGCAGCGTAGAGCTGAGTGTCTGTCCAACCTAGCTTGGAACACTTTCTCAAAATTTAGTACACGTACATTTCAAAGTACTATCTTCAATAAAAGAATTTAAGCATGCTTTAAAACTATTTATAATAGAATTATCATTAACTTTATTCAAACATAAATCCTAAGAGCTTTGGTTTTATTGCAAATTCCTTAAAAGTGGGGATGACATAATATACACACACATAAATGAGAGACCATAAAACAAAAATTACTTCAATTTCCAGTTGGTAGGAATCAACCAGCCTCCACCTTTAACAATTAAGTTTGTCTTACAAAACACACTTGATTGAAGAGTTGGATCCTATAATTGTCTGTCGGAAACCAAAAAAAGATATTTTGGATTTAGTCCAGATTAAATTAAGAAACAAATTCTTTATATAATGCCAGTTAAAAAATTCAAAAACTAAAATGTAGAAGTATTTCCTCTAATATTTAATTCTTAGAGAAAGGTATCGTTGATATAGTGGCTGGTAAACCCGAAGCTCATTGTTACAATCGACTACTCTCATTTTGATTAAAACCCCCAGACTCTTCTTATTCATAACGAAGGAAATAAGGGAGAGTTATGAACTTTCCATAACTAACCATTCAAATATTCGTTGATCAGATGCAGGGAAGCGATCTTTTGCTATTGATAAACACCTGAAGGCAGACCAACCTCTCTGATGTAAATGGATGTAATAAATAACAGAACACAACACTGGGAAAGAAGGGATATTGAATTATGACTCAAAGATGAAAACACAACATGTGTATCATCATCATCATCATCATCATCAGTCTTTTATCGTCGTTGTTGGACATAGATCTTCTGCAGGATTCGACACATTTCTCTATCATGATCCTCGCGTGGCCTGTATTTTCGGAATTCGTCATGTTCATCTCTCCATCTTTTAATCTACCTGCCTCGGTTTTGCATGTTTCTCTGGCTATCCATGTTGTGAGCCATGATGTCCATCGGTTGTCTGTTATTCTTGCAACATGACCTGCCTATTGCCATCTACTTCTGTCTCTTGGTTAGGTTCCATGTTTCAGCCCCATAATTCTAACATAGACTTTCACAAATACTGATCAACCAGGTGGGGAATCAATCCGTGCTACTAGAACAAAGTAACCCAGTGCAGCCTGCCACCTGGTATTTGGAATAGTCATGGGCACTGCCAAGTAATACCGACTATCCAGCTCCCCTTCTGATAATTCATGGGCCAGGACGTGGCTAAGCAGTCCCCGTGTTTTGCAAGATCAAAAATATAATAGCTGTTCCTACTGGGTCATTAGTCCAAAAAAGCCAAGCAACGTCGCTCTGGGTGGGGCCAATTTGTTTCAAAAGCGACTAACAAAACACAATATCAGGAAATGGGACATTATCGGGATTAGCGAAATGAGAAAACCTAAGAGAAACTAATCGAACTAAGCAGTAAACATCTTTTGTACAACTATGGAGGAAGAAAGGAAAAGAGAATGGAGTTGGTTTTCTAATTCATGGAAAAACCCCTCAAGAACGATGTCGTTGAATTCAAAGCTATCCCGGACTGTGTAACCAGTGTCACTGTACAGCTCTCAAAGATGTACAAGCTGGACATCATTCAAGTTTACGCTCCGATTTCACAATAAACCGACGAGGAGATAAAAATTTTTTATGATGACTTGAATTCCATACTCGAAGAAGCGAAGAAATATCTTAACATCATAGTGGGAGACATCTACATACAAGTTGGATATGGTAATCGAAAATTCGTTTGCAAGTACAGATACAACATTCAAAACGAGCAGGTTGAAGCTCTTGTGAATATGCAGCAGCAAATAGCTTCAAATGAAGATACTTTCTTTAAAATGGAAGCAAGTAGGAAGTGGACTTAGGAGAATCCCAATCACGGAACAAAAAACGAAACAGACTACCTCCTAGCAGACAAAAGGGAAACTGTTAAAGATATGCAGATCCTTAATCAAATCAATGTAAGAAGTGACCACAGAATGATAAGATGCAAAATTCAAATCAACACCACGGAAGAACGTAGGAAAATGTTCAGCACAAAACTGCTACCGCTTACAATTCAAAATCAAGTCACCCAATCATTCAAACTGGAACTGAGATGAACTCCTAACCCAACCAGAAGAGAACATCAATGAGCTCAACAACAGTATGAGAACCCTTTAATTAAAGTCGCCAGTCACAAACCAAAAAACTCTCAGAAAAAAACCAAGAATCCCACAAAAAAACAACAAAAAACAAAACAAAAAACGCAGGAACTCTAAGCTATCACCAACAATAATAGAACAGATAAAGACCATGGAGCTGGGCAAGACCATCCAAAAGAAATGGAAATATACACAACAGCAGTCATTGAAAGCATTCTCGAAAAAGGTAAGGGATACAAAACAATTGTAAACTCTCTCAGTATAGGAAGAAGGCTAATTAGTTATGTACTCGAAGCAAATGGGAGCCTGACAATGGATAAGGGCCAAATCGTCAAACTTGCCCAGCAAATTTACAAAAACCTCTATTCCACCAAACAAAGGGCACTGAAAAATGAACAGGAAATACAAGCTGAGAGTAATCAATTTGAGTATTTCCCAGAAGTTTATCCAAAGGAAGTGAAGCAAGCCATCAAATGAAAAAAGGATAAGCCCCTGATAAGATCATCATCAACCTGCCCTAAAACCTGGGAAAAATCTTTACTAGAAAACTAGCCCAACTACGGGAACAAGCTGGCTTTAGAAAAAGCTACTCAACCATTGACCATCTTCATTCAATAAAACAATCAAAATTAAAAGAGAAAGCAACAGAATATAGAATATCCGTTGCTGTAGCATTTATACCAACACAGCAGTTCCTCCATCAAAATACAAAAAGACTCTAAGCCCTTTCAATTCGAAAAGAGGAGAGAGACAATGTAATACCAACTCACCTAAACTCTTTAATGTCTGATTTGGGATGATCTTCCAAAACTTAGAATGGGAACACAAAGGAATCAGGAGAGAGGGCAAATAACTAGATGACCTCAAATTTCACGTCCCCCAAATAATGCTAGATGAACTAGGTGAAGCAAGCAAGAAACTTGGCCTCTAAATGAACTTCAGCAAAACAAATATCATGTACGATAAACCTGTTGAGGACAAAGACACAACAATTGAAAGCGAAAGCACGGAGGTGGACAAAGTAGATCACAATATCTACTTGCGACATTGAAACTTCATCAAGTCATCAAAAGAAGAAGAGATACTGCAAAGAATTACACTTGGTTGGACTTTCAAGAATACACTGACCCCTCTAGTCCTAAAAGGAAGGATATAGAGCTAATGTATCCTTCTGAGATTCAACTATGGAGCTGGAACATGGAACTCAACCAAATGATTGACCCTCAAACTGAGAACTCTGCAACATTCACTCGAGAAAATCATGATCAACCTCACGTGAAGAACTCATACAAAATTCCAGTATATTAGAGAAAAAATGGGCGTCCGAGATAATGTAGACACAATCAGGAAACTCGAATGGTAATTGGCTGGACATGTTGCAAGAATGGCAGACAACTGCTGGACATCACAACTCACAACATAGATGATATGCGGAATTGTGACCAACAAAAGTAAGATGGAGTGACGAACTAAATAAATTCCTAAAGTATAACTTATGCTATGCTCATGATAGAGAAGCCTGGCGAATCTTGAAGAAGGCCTAAGTCTAATGATGGACGTTGAAAGGCTGCTGCTGATAATGATTATGATATTGACTATTTTTTAGTCAACATTATAAGTAATGAGGCTACATAGAGGCTACACCTTTTAAAAATAGTGAATTAAAGCTATTCTACCTTTCTAATAGATCTCACGGTTCACGTTTTAGCTTGTTTGTTCAACCAGACATTATTAAGTTCGATCTAATCTTATTATATTCTGTTCATACAACATAACTCTGAACATCAACGCTATTCATGTCAACATTGCAAGTTTTGAAGTTGAAACAGATCTTTATTCCTTGAAAAATAGTCGATTGAAGCTATTCAAAGTTCTTATCACTATTCCTATGTTTGCTCAGTTCGGATTACAGCTCGTTTGTTTCACCAGGTACAATTCATTACGCCCGAGCTACGCTCATTGAATTTTATTCAAATAACATTATTATGAAAATCACCTTTATTCAAGTCAACATTGTAAGTTGATTTTGGAACGGAGCTATTTGCAAAATAGAGAATAAAGCCATTTGAGATTTCAAGATCATTCTTTATGGTCAAGGCAGAAATATCAAGTCAAGTTATCAGAAGGATGGACACGTTTTTGAAAAAGTCAACGTTCATCTTGACACACCTCACAGGTGAAAAAAAAACGAAGTGTTGTAAAACATTTCCTGTTGCATTGAAAACGATAGACACAGTCAGGGCACTCAAGTCGAGCCCGACTGCTCGATTCGACACACACACACACACACACATACACACACATACACGAATATATATATATATATATATATATATATATATATATATATATATATATATATATATATCAGTAACAAAAGAGTGGCATAACAAAGGTGTGTCACGAACATTATTATAAGTATTACCAGATAATGTAAAATTGAATCAATTTTACTGCTTCAGAAGTAGTTTTGAAACATGAAATGGAACGACGATTAACTAATGGCTTCTGAGACATACAGTGCCTGCATAAATGAGTTTTTGTTTTTCAGTTGTGTTTGCAGCATTTGGTGTTAGAACTCTCCAACTTCTTTTCCAATTGAGGGTGAGTATATATATATCATTTTTTTTTTCGGTAAGACAATCCACTTTGAGCGGAAAAAGCTTGTCTTACTCTATTGGGAGGCCATAAGGTAGAATCCATTATTTCTATTAAAAAACCTAACACGTAGTAACCTTATTTGCAAGACAAGTCAACGTGCATAGAAAAGAATTTTATGGATTTTGTTAGCCATACCAATACATTTCGTATGAATGAAATCTCCCTGGGTTATTTACGAGTGAGTTTTGATGATGTAAATCATAACATAAAACCGTCTTTCTTGGTACACGGAATCAACCAATGAAAAAAATAATATATTAGAAATATTACCATTGTTCAAATTTTAGTCTGATGCTGACATATCATCTTTTGCTTTGTTTATTTTCCAATCGTTTTCTTCTCTCTCTTTCCCATCTCTCTCTCTCCACACACACTCACACACACACACACACACACACACATATATATATATATATATATATATATACATATTTATATATATATATATATATATATATATATATATATATATATATATATATACATATATATATATATATATATATATATATATATATATATATATATATATATATATATAGCTCTAGTCTACAGAGAAAAACGCAGTAATATCCTCGGTTGTTTACTTTACTTCACAGACGCAGTGTGTGTGTTTTAAGTCTAAATCAGTGGGGATCTTTGTATGCTTAGAGCCGATTTTGGTGACCTCTGTGAAGGTAAAATACCTGCACGGACCAGTAATATTTTAATTGTGAAGAAAAATTCCAACCAAGCATAGAGAAAAAAATAATTGAAATTTCAGAAAAGCCCCACGAAGGTGTCTTTATTCAAAGGAAAATAACTAAATACTTTTAGCCTAATGTTCTTGCAATCGTTTTAGTTCTATTGCTTCATTAGCAAATGTCTTATGGCACAGTAAACATATTGAAAACTGTTTTTTTTTAATAGATTTAATAATACTCATCTCCAGATGCTCTGGTGAATAGCTGCGGACATATACCTTCTTTTGAGACGTGGGTATGATATCGTGGGTAAATTGGTGCATAAAATACAAAAATCCTACGAAAACTGCTTCATACGTTAAGAATACAGTCTTTCGTTTTCAATTACTGGAAGTTGCAGAAAATCTTTTTAATAAACATGTGTTATTCTGTAAGGAGAGATTTCTCAAAGGTGGCTGTTTTTGTGTCGTTGTAGGATAACAATGTTCGTAGAATGCTTTATTAAAAAAAAGGTGAGGGTTGTTTGCAAAAACAAAAATTCCCGTTATTGGAATAGCGATGAAGGCACTAATCCAAACAATGAAATGCATGATCGAAGATGGGTAATGTATAAGCTAATGTATTTGTAGAATATATCTGTATGTTGTTGTTGTTGTTTTGTTGTTTTGCCATCCTTTCCAAATGAAAAGATGAAGTCAGGGGTCAAGAGCAGCTGATCCTTTCCCAGGATAGCTGGCAAGTGGGGGTGGGGTACGATTCAAGGATTAGTACTGAAAGGATTATAAGAGACAAATCGAAAATGCATTAACTTGGATGCGTATGTGCGTATATTATCAATAACAATAGATGGCAGTTTCGCCTCTGGTTCTAGGGAGCAGTAGGTGTGTTTGAGCATTCCTTCTTTCTCCCCGCTCTCTCTCTCCATATATATATATATATATATATATATATATATATATATATATGTATAAAGAAGCTAACTTTAACCGAATTTCTCATATGTTTGTGAGAAATCCAATATGGGTGATGTATCATTTAAGATGCATGAATCTCCTAGCGCTGTTCCATCCGTTCACACCTCCGAATGAGAGACATGACAAAATGAAATAAAGATTATGACCATAAACAAACTTTTTCCTAATATGGAACCAGTGCACATCTCTCTCCAGATTCGGCGTTTTCCTTTTTGGAGATCCACCATCATGTTTCCCAGAGACCAGATCTGAAACAAAAACGGACGTTCCGGAAGATAGCATCAACTGTGTCGGTGCAAGTATGATATGCACACATCGAAGAGAAACCACGCAGCCGATATCAAGCAATTTGACGGCCAACTCCCACTGGGAAGGATTCGGGTGAAAAGTTCCCCGCCATTGTGTGACGATTATCCAACATGGACGAAATTTCGCACGCTACCGTTGTCTAACATAAAACTTTAATTTTGTTTATTGTTTTGTAATTCTTTACAGGTTGCTGTAAGTAAGGATAATGTTTAGTATGTCGCTGAAACTAAAATTACATAAACATGAAAGTCTGTACCTCCATAAAATTTTCTTACGTGAGTGCGCATGTTAAAAGAAAAACGTACACTCACACTATATTTTCTTTGAGATCATCCCGTTCGTCAATCTTGTTTGTTAGGATTATTGGAAAAATGATTCTGTTTAGTTGCTTGGGTCTCTAAAAGTCAACAACCAGCGCCAGAATCAACAAAATCATAAATCTATAATAAATTATTCATAAGAAACAAATCCCAAAGACTCGATGACAACCCCTTCCTCTGCTTTTCTTCTGTCCTATTCTCCGTTTCCGTTTAGATTTGGTATATCCTCATCTTGTGTGGAATTATTTCTCAAATTCTTCATACCATTTTCATACTTTTGAGTACTCTGTACAAAATGGCTGACTTAGTAAGTAAGTAAGTAATTCCTTAAATATAAGAAAAGTACGCAGTTCTGCTCTCCTTTTGGCGTTGGGACCACTTGATTCTTATCCACCGATTAATATCCGTTGATTGAATTACTTCGGATTTTGGCATCACTTGAACGGTGATAAAGGGATTTTCCCTCATTGGCGTAACCCTTTGACACACGGAGGATGAGCTCCCGAAATCTTGAAATCACTGCGAGGAAAAGTGTAAAGACCATAAACTTATATATTAAAGTTTTCAGCGAAAAACAAAAAAAACGAAACAAACAAAACAACAAACACACCAACGTTTAATAACGTTGATGTGGCACAATAGAGTTTGATTCGATTCCTAATGCATTTTTATGGATCAGAAACAGCTTCCCGACCAAAAACATTACAAGATGAGTATTCGAGGAAAGTTCTTTATTTTTTTATCTAGCTTTGACATTGTCATTTGATCAGGGATATTTCGAAATTTAACCAGGGTTTGCACCAAAGTAAACTAAACTTCTTCAAGAACAGAAATAGAAATAAGAAACTGAATCAATCCTACTTTTATCTTAAATTGACAAGGATTATACAATCAAAAAGATAGTGACAGGCTTTAAGTCCCCCAAAGCTCCTAAATTTGAACAAATAACGAGAAATTGGCACAGGATTGGGCCTTTCCGTGATCAACAGAATTTTCGAATGAAAACTCATGTAAGGAATATTATTTTAATGTTTAACAAAGTACCTTAATTAAACTTTGTTAAATTTACTATTCTACCTGTACAATTTTCACACGATAAGAACATTCAATTTCCAATGATAGAAGTATATTTGAAATGTTAATAAAGTTTTATTTTTATTCTAGTTTTTATTTTAGCAACGACTAACATGGATAGTCAGGCGTTATTTACACTTGCAAAATGATTGAAAGTGGCGTTCATTTGCTGGACGCATATCGATCAATCATCAATCATCTGAGTGAATAATCATTTTGACCATCGTTCTGAACAAAAAAGTAAATGATTTTAGAATTTTTGTATTTTAAATATTAACTTGACACCAGAGCGTATTCGTTACAATCGGCAGAGATGGTGCAATTCCCTTTACCAAAGCGGGGAGAATCTGCCAAAGAACTTTCGGTTAAAAACCGCCTACTAAAATTATCAAGATAGGTATCTCTAGTTTATAAGTGGCTCGCTGGTCAGCTGGTTGTCACCTATTCAAGCTGCAACAATAGAGCTACAGAGCTGAAAATTTAAAATTTGCTCCTTATCATACCGACAAGAATGTCTTTTTCAACATCCCTCTAACAAAAATAGTTCATGATGGGACTCAATTTACAATGTAAACTTATACTAGATTGTTCCCTTAATTTGTGTCCGATAACTTGCTTGCTTATTTTTAGCAGTCACCACCCAACAAAATGTGAGAAAAGTAACTTATTCATGCTGAAAATTGTTTTAGACTTCAATACCCATGATGTAAATTAGTTAAAGTTGCTTCATGAATTCATATTGATTCATGTTTTCTTCCTAATAATGTTAAAAAATTAACTGGGGCTTGACAAGTAAAATGCAATTAAGAAAATTGTTAAACCGATGTCGCATAGATATTGACTAATGTTCGTTTCGCTGTTTGAAGCCAATAAATCAAAATAAATAAGAAAAGAAGATCGGAATAAAAACAGGAAATATTTTTGATTCGCTTACAAAATTCTCAAAACACATTTCCTATCCACATGATACAAAAAGTAGTATCAAAACAATGTTTTTTTGTCTTATTTCCAGGACATGATAATCACTAGCAGGGAACAGTGCCAGTACTAATTGAAAGAATAACAAGTTATCAGACTCTATGGGAACGCAGAAATAAGAAAAGACCATTATTAGAAGACAGAGAAAATCCTACCAACTAGAAAGGAAATGATGTTTGCATTCGTTTGCTGTAATTATCTTTTTACCTAACCTTTTTGCTTACTATAATATGCACGTATATCTATAGATTCGACAGTTTCCATTTATATAGTTGCTAAGAGATCTGGGTTTTCTTCCATCTGGTGACAGATAGGTATACGATCATACTTGAGTGTTTGTCTATATATCTATACGCATATTTACCAGCGTATATTTGTATGAAAAATCCTTAACATCTCAATCTAATTAATATGAGATTCGTCTTTCATTGAATTATTCAGTCTGATTTTATTCACTTCACTTTTCTGGTCACACTGCCCATCACTCTCTACATTTGTTTTAATAGAACAAGGTTGCAAAAGGCCAACTACTTTAGTGATTGGCAAAACGTTATTACTCAGCCACTCTGTGACCAACCAAGACGGTTTGGTGTGAACAATAAAAACAGGCATACGTGATAGGAGCAAAATGTGTCATTTAAACTGTTGCTGTTCAACAGAATTATTGAGAAATATCAGCTAAGTGGATGCAGTTTTTAGTTGCAGTGAATATTGCGCTAATGTTTTGTATCCAAGTGGCATCACTCCATTTTGTATGAATCGCCATCTTGTCACCATATCACCATGACGTGAGGAGATTAAAGAGACGGGGGCAATAAGGGAAATAAACGAAGTAATATGATACTCCACCGATTTCCAAGTCAGTTGTGCAAGCCAAACCAGTAAAATAAATATTCGAATCATTTTGAAAGGAATCGCCTGGCATGTTTCATGTGTTCACACAGAAAACTTCCAAATAAACACAACAGATTCTTTCATCAATCCCATTCTGGAGAGAACACCTTTCTTTCATTTGTCTTGTCGACATTCGATCCGACTATAATTCACACCTCACGAAAAAGAGCAGTTTTGAGTCATTACAAAACGTTAATAATGAGAGACTTTATCGTATGCAAGTAACTCAATCATGCGTGATATGTTTCAGAATTAACAATCAAGTAAACTTAGAGATGACAAAGAAAAAGGTAACAATAAAGCACTCAGAGAGCGCATACCTCTCCTTTTTTTAGGGAAATATTTGTGCATTAATTTGCCCAAATATCTAATCATCTCTTCCACCTCTTAGACAGAAGACACCATTAGCACTTTTCTATTCTTGGTATTTACAACTGGCCATATCTTTTTTTTACGCCACTGATGCAACCCGCAGCAGGAAAAGACACAGTCACCAAGCATCTACTGCCAAAAGCATGCTCATCATAAGTTAAGAGGACAAGCAAAGTTTTTGCGGTTTGTCTATGCAAGGAATCAATTCAAAATATACGCTGCTGAGGTGGTTCAATTTGGGAGGAAAAACCTACATGGGATTCTTTAAGAACGGAACATAAAACAGATGGGGTTTGCATACAGTGTTTTTTTTTTTTGTCAGCAAGTCTTTTAAAGCTGCGTCCGTTGAGATTAAGCTTTTTGTTTCAATGGCTAATGCATGATACGTTTCAGAACGTTTTTGTTTTCGTGTCAGTATTTCTGTATCTTGACAAATTGAAATAATTCGGAAGGCTAAGCATAATGAATGAGTTTTTGCCTTTTCCATCGTCAGAATTCGAATTTAAATGTATTTCGCAATTTAGATTTAGATTTTGACAACTGAAAATTACTCTAAACATTAAAAATACATAATACAATATTCTAATTTCTTAGTTCTTGTAGCACCGGTCTGTCAAACACGGTGTTTCTAGCAAACAACATAGTTTTCTGACTCGAAATGTTGTAAAATGAAGAGCAAGCGTAAATCCCAATGTCTGTTTGAAAATTGATTGACAAAGATATGAAACAATTCTCACGTTCCCTTATTATGGGCGGCGTTCCCAGACCGAGTTCTGTTGGGATGAATACATACGCAACTTGTATACTATAATACAGAATTCTTTTTTCCTCGCCCCTGATTTAATGCTACCGAGAATAAGATTTCGATTCACAGACTCCGAATTGGAAAACGAGAAGGGAACTTATCGTCTCTCCGTAGTTGTCCATCTTCAGTTACGTCCTCAACCCTGGTATTTAACATAACGTCAAATCCTCTTACACGTTGGTTATAACAAAGAGGAAGAGTAAGACAACAAAACGTATCTTCCCACATGGCTATGTAACATCTACTAGACTTGGTGCCTAATCAACCGTAGTACTCCACAAAGAATTTCTGACTAACCATGAACACAAACAGGGCCCCAGGGAAAAAAAGAACGGACTACTGGACAAAATCACAGCCAAATCAAAGCGACGGAAGAATTGAATCATCTGAGACAAGGATAGAAATTTTCAGTGCAAAACAAAAACAACTCGATGTTAACTGGAGAAACGTACCAGAGCATACAAGGGGAAAATAAATATAAGAAATTCAAAGAGAGTGTTCCCGAGAACAAGATACTATTATTCCTAATTTTAGGACATTTGAAAATGTTGTAACGATAACCAATGCTGGTAAATGGTGGCGTGTTTTGCCATTTCTGATCAGCAGAAAATTATCCATAAGGAAAAAAAAACGAAAACAAGGTTCTACATTTTTTTATGTTTGTGAACGTATATCGCCGAAATAAACCAAAATAATTAATAGTAAATAATGTGTCGCATTAATAATTTACCGATGCATACTTTTAGATATGCATCTAACATAGACAACGGAGCTAAACCATAAAAAAACAAATGAAATTCAAGTGAAGTTAATAACATTCGGAGTTGGTGCGCTTTGGAAACATAAATTTGACGGTCGCATTCGATTTGGTCTGATGGAATGAGGGGGCAGAGGAGTAGGTCATCTGTCACGGAATGTACTGCAGATCTCTAGAGAAAAATAAATTATTACTTTTTAAATAAGAGTAGAGAAGAGTAAGATTTGGAAAATGAAATATTTTGCAGGAATTCTTATTTGTTCAAACAAATCAATTACATCCATCTCTACCCACCTGGCTTCATTCCTTCTTACAACGCAAAGGGGGTCAGTCTAATTGAACTTTACAGCGCAGTCGAAAAACTGATTTCTGAAGCATATATATATATATATATATATATATATATATATATATATATATATATATATATATATATATATATATATGTATATATATATGTATATATATATATATATGCGTGTGTGTGTCTATAAATATATATATGTATATATATATATGTATATATATATATATATGCGTGTGTGTATATATATATATATATACATATATATATATATATATATATATATATATATATATAAATAGAGATAGATAGATAGATAGATAGATAGATAGATAGATACTAATTAGTGCGCAGTTGGCGTGTCAACACATACTTACAAATATACGCTACTTTATATATACACTTGTACAGACTTGCACACATTCCCAATCAGCAACAAAAAGAATTTTTCAATAATTATAGATTATTTCTTTAAATTAACCAGACGTGTGAATACGGCTATGAAAATCCATATGTCCAGAATGTCGTTAGAGTATTGAGTCTGAAACCAGTAAAATGGATATCATTCAATCTCTTTCGAGAGGTGAACTCTATCGACAACTGTACTGACCTTTGATGGCCTCCCAATTTCTCAATCTGGGAAGAGATATAAGTTTATTGGGTAACGTAAACTCACATGTACATACCTCTGCAATAAATAGTAAACATTGGCACACAAAGAAACAAACTAAGTTTCTGTGGGATCATGTGACATCACGCCAATATTTGTATGAATCATTCTCAGTAATTTTGGAAGAATGATGATTTCATTTTGGATGAAATAACAGGAATTGGGAGACAGTATCAACGTCAAATTCCTCCTACACATGAGCGTAATTAAAAGTAAAAGAAAAAGTAAAAGAAAAAGAAAAAAACTTAGCAGTTTTAAATATTTCTGATGTCCGACAAAAGCAGAATGATTTTACTAATGTTTTGCAATACAAAAAAAATGTAAAGATTAAATAAAAGCTGTTTTATCAACGTCATCTAGATAACAATAGATAACGCAAAAGATAATTATTAGATAAAAGCTGTTTTATTAACGTCATCCAGATAACAATAGATAACGCACAACACAAAATAAAAGAAAGAATGTTGTTAAACGTCGTATTTAGTAGATACAAGGAAGTTGGAAAACTGTATTACTGAAAAACAAAAGCAATGATCAATACCAAATCAGTTCCTCAGGTGTGTTATCCTAAGCTGATAGTTGGTGAAGTGCTGATATAAATTTTCGCACGAAATCAAATAACAAGTCATTGGACTTTAAAAAACGTTTGCTTATTTTTTCAACATTTGGAGTTGATTTCATTCATCTTTTCATCTCGATTATTCGAGATGTATGATTACGAGCCGATATTCAACATTATCTTCAAACTAAGCTTCCATCAGACCTGACAAAAGCCCCAATTTGGTTTTGACATGAAAATAACAAATTACCTATCTTTTCACCATCAAAAGGAACACCTCTTTCCCTCTGATAAAAATATTGTTGAGGCCTCTTAATCCTTAATCCCTGTCATCTTTATACCTAATCCCTCATCTTTAGTTCTGCTGAGAAACGATGCTTACGCACGTTGAGTATCGACCTCATTCCTCCATCCCTGTATCTAAATCTATTGTGTAGCACTTTCATCGTGTCAAATCAAACACGTGTGTAATCAGTTTGTGCTTATTGCGAGCGATCAGAGTTTGAAAACATCCAATTTTGATTGCAAATCGATTAGAAACCGCCGATCAAGATTGTCACCATATGTTCCTCCAGATTCAAAGCGATTCGGACTGCCTACTCCAGTGGGGTAACCTGTCCGTGTTATAACACACTTAGCCAGCCGACCCTAATCGCTTTAAATCAGACGAAACCTATGTGAACAGTTTTACTTGGTGGTTTCCAATACATAGATAAACACGCACACACACACACACACACACACACACATATACATATATATATATTTTTTTTTTTTCAGTGTGTTTCAGTACAAGCATACATACTGAGAGGAAAAGTACAAGTTCGATAAATGTGTTGTAAAGAAAATATCAAACAATAAACACATTCACACAAAGTTTTCGCTTATTTGTTTTCAAATTTTTCAAATCTTCATCTGGACCCCACCGTTTGTATGTTTGTAAAGCTTTTATGTGAATAGTAGAAGATCAGAATACCGTTAAAAACTACTCATGTCCATCAGAAGCAAAATTGGTAACTGCCATAATAGCAGATGTCAGAGATACCATGTAATCCACTTGGAAACCTAAATAGCAACAGGGCAGGCCATGTGTCAAGAAGCAGTAGATATTGTTACTCATAACGATGATCCCCAGAGATCATATAAAAAATTGTAACCGACAAAAAATTAGATGGCCTAACGATTTAAAAAAATTCAGGAGATTTTGACACCATGACGCCTGCGACAGAGATGTTTGGCGAATCTTTGGGAAGGTCAATGTCCAAAACAGGCATTAAAAGTGTGATGATTATGGTGATGATAATGAAATAATCTGAGGTGGGTGTTCGAGAATTTTTCTTCTAGTGTGCCCATTTGTCCTGTCTGGCAGTACTGGAGTGCCCTAGAAAAGACCAGGGCATAGAATATTTAGATACAATAAAAAAATAAATTCAATTTAATGCTGGTATTATAGATAAAAAAAAATCACATCAAGAAAGTGCAAGATCAAAAGAATCGAACATGTGGTGTAAATCCAAGATAATGGAGGGGTAGGGACAGGGGATGTTTATGTGTATGAACGTATGTATTTGTGTTTGTGTCAGTGAAAGAAATGGCTTTGGGGAAATAATTATATGATAAGACTAGGTTTTGGAAACTAGGTATACGGTCATGTCTCCACTAGCAGACATTGAACATAGTAAAACCTGGAAATTTAAATGTAGGTATACGCCTAATCCCTGTGTACCCCATTTCCATGCCCTGTTTATTTGTGTATGTGTGAAAGAGGCTATGTGTATGCATGTTGGTGTACCTGAATACGTGTGTGTATATATATATATATATATATATATATATATATATATATATATATATATATATATATATATATGTATGTATGTATGTATGTATGTATGTATCTATGGGTGAGTGTGTGTGTGTGTGTAATTAGTAGGTTGTGAATTCCTATCAATGTATTCGAGTTGACATGCTGCAATATCGTGCATTCATAAAATTCCTATTCATGCTTCATGTGCATATCAATTTCAGAGGGTTGCAACTAAATTTTTTAATGATATTTTTCCTCTTATGTACAATAAAAAAACTTCTGAAGACCAAAGGGAATGATGCAAAGGAGAAAGACGCAGGTAAAGCGTAAGATGAAGAGGAGAAGAAGGGATGGTTGGAGAGAGAAAAAGGCCAGAGAGAGAGGGAAAAAAAAACAGGAAATGTTCAGAAGAAACGAAGCAATAAAACATTAATAATTAGCAATGAGCGTTGAATTTATCTACGCTGAACCATTTTAGAGAACCAAGTTATTCATTCAGGTGAACCCGTGCACTCGCATGTACACGTTTTCCCTCGACCCCGAGGCAAATACATGCATTAGAAACCTTCCATGTTATATATATTTGCATACCCCCAGCATATATATTTAATGGAGTGCACATCAATTTCTTGTTGCTGATAGGTTGGGAATTCAAAACAAATTAGATTCAGATGTGGCAAATATTTTAAAGCCTTGATATATGTCCTCATATAAAAGAAAGCACTTCATACTCAGTAATGTACGACGTCCCAGGCACATATCTTAGCTGATTGCATTAAGTGCATTACATTGGTCAGAATTTGGGATTGTGGGGGCTCATATGTTTGCATTTTTTTTCGTTTTATGCATTGAACAACTCCATCTGGAATCAGTGTTCTCAAACCAACCGACTGAATTCCTAGTTTGAAATAATATTTTGACATTATTTTCGATAGTTTTATGATGTAACTAATCCCTTTCCTTTTGGATTTGCAACACACACTTTCTTTTTTCATCTATTGTTCTTTTCTCCATTTCATTCTTCGGCCTTTTTGCGTACCTTTCTTTTTTTGTACGATCACTTTTATTTTGGTCTCAGTTATTTTTTCCTCCACATTCCTTTTTATTTCAATTTATTCGTCCCTTTCTTTCCAATCTTTTTTACTGTCACCCCTCTTTTTTGTCTCTCTTTTTGATTAATCATTCTCCATTTAGATACCTTCATTTACTGTCTTCCTTTTGTTTTAGTCCCTTTCTCTTCTACATCTCACTTTTTTGCTCTTCTCCTTTTTTTATTTTCCTTTTGTTACTTCCTTCCCTTTTCCTTTGTAGATTTCCTTTTTTATAAATCTATCCTCTCGTCATTCTTTTTTTTTTTGTTTCTTTCCCTTCGTGGAATTTCTTCCTTTCTTCATTGAACTGCCAAGGCCACCAAGAGTGACAAGAAGGTTCTACCCCTTTCCATATCTGAATGTGTTTAGGTATGTGTCCGTGTAGTTCTTCATGTGTCTGGCCATACACTTTTGACAGTACTCTGCTCGACCCTTTCTAAAATACGTTTGTTTTACACCTGGAAGAAAGCTTCTTCAAGCTTTTTAATTCCTTATTTTGACGGGGTTCATTTGCGTAGTTTTAATAATAAATAAGTTTTATTCGGCATTGTTCCCTCTTTTCCTCAATCCATCTGCTTTATCTGAGGTTTTGATACTGTCAATTCTTTTCGGAATTTCATTTGCGTTTTCAGTATTTGAATCGAACAAAAGTTCCAAATACTGGAAAATTTTGAGCAGTGTCAGATTTACTATTTTTGTAAATATATTAATAAGTGGAACAAATTGTGGATACGTAGTCAATTCAATAAATAAAAGCTGTAATTGGTTCTAATTTTGTGATAGGCTTACCAAAAAGTCAGATTAAGTTTTCATGTTGTATTGTAAAGAAAATAACACAGAATATTAATATCCGTAAAATTGAGAGACTAGCCTTTTATATTTTTTCCATCATAAAGTCGAATTTCAGTTTGTTCGAACGAATTCAATTATATCTTAATAAGACTTTTTGTTAGTTTCTGCACGATTCAAATTGCAATGAGGACATTCCTTCTAAAAAGTGAACTGTTCACGGCAACTTCCACAAGTATGGTAAATAGAGGTTTTTGCCATTTCACAATTGATAATGGTGTCAGCTATAATCTCACACAGATATGATGTATAGATATATACTTCACATTAAGTGTTTGAAGCGACCAGCATATTTTCAATCGATGAACTTCGGATATCAGAAATTTTCGTCATCTCAGTTCTATGTCCAACTCAATGAAATTTTTAATTCATTATGATTGATAGAGCATGAATTCTATATGTAAATTAATTCTTCTAACTTACAGTGGATTATCTTTCATTGGGCAAGTCTTTCATCTTGCAATGGATCACTATCGCTTTTAGCAACCTACCCAAGTTGTATCTATTGCCCTAGGCTGACCGAGGCATTAACCACCCCTGTCCATACTTCCAATATCACAAATATCTCTTGTCTTGGCTTGCAATTCAAAGTGGTATCACTCGCGTTTCAAATCTCATTTAAAGCAATTTGATCAAGAAAAACAAACTTTAATAGTAAGTCTTCGAAAACGGAAACATCAACTACAAAATTTTGTATCACATTGAGCGCCTTAAACGTAAGAGTGGAAAATTGCCCAAAATATCGATAATTCGCTGCTTGAACGTTAATTGAGTGGTAACGGTGGGCTGGAAGTGAGATAAACGCTTTGATGTGACTTACAAAGAGTTCTTACAATCCACGGAACTGAATAATGATTTTGAGTTCATTTTTTAAATCATTAACTTGCAATGCCTGTGTTCCTGCCTTTATGCTGCAATGTTTAATAAGAATTAATACCATCTGGATATTAAGTTATGTCGAAACAATATTCAGCGTGAACATTTATATCAGTGATTTTGCAACGCATGCTTTCATTGACCTTTTATGAATGTAGAATTCATAAACCTACAAAAGAAACGAAATATATTAACTAAAATTATATTAACGAAGATTTATTTCTCTTCTGGATGAAGAAAAGCAAGCTAGCTAGTATCTATTCATTTAGGCTGGCCATGGCATAAACCGTCCGTACTTCCAATATCTCAAGTGTCTTTTGTTCCAGCTTGCAATTTAAAGTGGTATCACTCAAGTTTCTAATCTCATTTACGGCACCTATATAAAGAAAAGAAAACTCTAATAATTCTGAAAAGCAAAGTAACTTCCCATTGAATACCTAGAAAATTAAATGAACACATAATATTTGTGTCTGTTTGTAAGGACAGACTCACTAAACATCCTCAAAATATCTCATTGGAACGGAATTCCTTTATTGTGATTTCTAGAATCAAATTCTATGGTTAGAAGCCTTTCCTCTTCACAATAATTGACAGAGCAAAATGAATATAGAAGATAAATATTTCTTATGCAAAGATTATGGCAAATTTTTGAATCCTTTCTAAATATCGTTTAGACAGGCTTTTTAAGAGAAATACTATCTTTCTGTGTCTCAGTGTCTCGACGATTTCTCCTATTTAGATGAACTTTATCTTCTCAATTGAGCTTGACGTTGATCTCATTTCTTTTTTCTCATTCCACCATCTTGAAACGAAAATACCATCCAATATCTTCATAGAAGATTTATTCTTCATGAAACTTGTTTGCTCGCTACAAATAACATTATACTATGTATTTATTACGATTTGCAACGGCTTCCATGCTTTGCAGGATTCGTTCATCATTCGACACATTTTTAAACAAATACCAGCGATGAAGGAACTTTCTCATCCTCATTATTATTGGATGAAGTCTAGTGACACATTTTTAAAAATTAAATTTGACTATTTTTCTAAGCTTCATTTAGATGTTTCATTGTTTTCATCCGACTTTAATTCAGACAATTGTTTCTAATATTTGTTGCCATAAAAACGAAGGTCCGAAATTGACATCGTTATATGAAAATAATTAAGCATTTAGATGAAGGTAGAAACTACTGAAATTTGATAAAATGCCTTCGTTGTTTTGATATAAATTGGCAGGCTGTACGTAGCCTCTACTATGTTTTCGCTTGATAAGTATAACCTAATTCAAACATCCATTCCATTGTGTCATTTTGTAATTTAATGGAACAAATAAAAGGAAATAACTTTCAACCTATTTTTTAAAGTTAAGATTCATTTATAGTTAGAGTCTTTTTGTAATCTTTTTCGTCTCTATTTCTTTGAAAATAGTCTTTGGATTCAAGATACAAGTTTTAATATAAATTGCCGAAAAGACAGTCGCGCCATTATCAAAACACCCTGTATAAAAACAGTTTCTATTTATTTTTTAGCGTCTTGTCATGATAGCAAGAATAATAGCATCATTTGTAACCATCGGACGAAAAGCATGTTTCTGGAAGGAAGCTAATTTTAGAAATCTATTTCGAAAAAAAAAAACCACTTTCTCAACGAATATACACGGATGTTACTATTATTTCTGCTAAATCGAACGCTGTTTTTTTCTGCCCATTGGCTTCAAAGGGAAATGAAACGTGGTATGGAAATGCCTCCAGTCATATTTTTATGTCCAAAAAGTTTAACAGACACTGGCTGAGAGTTTGTGATAATTTTTCACTAGTGCTCTGGAGAAAGGCATGAATCCATACTCCTCCAATCCAAATATAGGTATGATAGCACAGGGTTAAACGAAGGATGTCACTTGGAGAGCTTGTCACCTTTAAGTCTCTTCTATATATCACAAACTGGCTAAGCCAGAAGTAATGTGATAAGCGTGGAGCCCAAGCAAAGACGATTGAGACCGTAGCCAGCGTAAGGACACTACTTACTTACGAATCCAATGTTAGTGATTCAACTGACAGAATGCATTCCCTAAATTCTGAAATTATTTTTTTCTCATTTATGTGAATTATGAATGGAATATATAAAATAAAATGTCGGGATTTTAGTTTTCAGATACTGCCCTCTCTCACTGAACAGGACGCGATATCATAAATTGAACAGTGAACGAGTGAATTGAAATTTCCAGGTGGCATTTTCTGTGGTTTGATGCAATACATGAATACAAAGATGGAAAAGAGAAGAAAGTCCGGATTGTGTATCACAATTGAAATTATTTGCAGGATGTCTTTTGGAACCAACGAACCGAGAATGGAACAGTGATGACGAAGATCGGAAAAATTATGGTAGATGACGGAAAGCAGTGAGCAATACTATTGTCGGGGGTTGGGCCAAGCATTATGCTATTTTTCAATGTCTTGTTGATGAAAACTGCAAACACATATATAGACCGAGTGAAAAGCCGTTTGAAGAACTCTATCAGTTCATGCGATGTCCCATTATCCCTGACCCAAATGAAATTCATAAGCGTTTTCTGTTTCATATCAAGGGATTGGAGAGATCATGGATTCAGTACCCCAATATAGCACGGTAATTTTAGAGACAACATCAAAGGAAATCTGAGTGACAAACTGGTCGCAGGGTTAAGGAATGAATGAAATCAGCATCGATTACTCAGTGAAAGAACTACTGACTTGAGGGAAAGCTATCGAAATTTCGATTGAATCTACCATAAAATTTCCAAAGGCATTAGGAGCATACAAAGCCTTCTAGGGAAGGAATTTGAGAATCCTATTTATTTATTGCCACGAAAACAGGAATGCATCATTTGTGAAAGTTCTAGCCGTATGGCTGAAGTGTTTCATAGCCGTTACAAATTCGATTGTACATGAATAATCGAAAAGTGCTTTACTGAATTTGATTTTTTTAATTAAACTTTTTGGATTTTCTCTCCAGTCCAATTAAAATGGGTTAGGTATAAATAAATATGTTGGCGTAAAATGATTTTGTTTTTTCTCATTTTCAACTTAGATGCTTATTATTGGAATAAACTATTAACTATGTTTGTGGAATATACGCTTGTAACGCAGGATTTGTGCTCTATCTAAGCTGAACGTTTTTCTTTCACTATTTTTTCTGGTTTATTTGAGGCTGTCATAACAAATGTGGAGCAAAAAAACTTTGATCAATTTCGTTGTGTGAGTTCAAAATGGTACGTGAAATACTGGAATCAGCTCACAATATCGACCAAGTATTTTGCCAGGGGACCTGCCCACAAACCTACAGCTCAACATTGATTCCTAGAATTTCGAAACTATGTCAAGTTTATGTGGACGTTCTTTTGTGATGGGCAAAATTCAATTCATGGTAATTATTGGGGCAGATTCACGAAATCAACCAGCGAGGTTGGAGAGGAACTAAACGTAACAATTCAACATTTGGACCAAATTAGAAAAAAAAGTTCGACACGTCGAGCGAATTGTAATAATTGAAGAATTAGGCAACGAAAATCTGCCTGACTCAGCTTACTCACCGGGCCCCCTCAGACGGACTACCTGTTTTTCAAGCATTTTGACCACTTATTGCAAAAGAAGGTCTTGTTCAACCAGACAGCCAAGATTTTTCATCTCTATTATAGCACTGTTGTAATCCTCGTAAATGCGAGTTGTATATTTGGTTGAAATTTGATGACTCCATGGCCATCAGTCTTATATTCATTATGATTTTATTTATTTGTATGAAGTGTTAGGAGGCATTACAATTTGAATACTCATAATCAGGGGAATGCTGATCGAATTTCTCATTATACTTGAAATGACTCAATTCATTGAACATTAGTGAGTGACAAGAGGGGTTAATTTGAGACATTTATGCACACATATTCGAACTACTTTATCATTCAACAGACAGAAAGACTGCAATTATGCGTAGAAATATCGATCACATGCCGACAAGTAAAAAAACAATCGCAGACTCAGGAATTTTATCCATTGTTCACGTGATGTCAGGCTTGACAGTTGCCTCCTTGAATTTCACAGTGAGGCCAAGAATCAAAGGAAAATGAAAGTAAAGAAAAAATTCTCTTATTTTTCGACGGGAAACTAGCCGTTTGGGGTTTTCATTGAGTTCATTTCGTGATATTCGATTTCATTGAAAACTATTGCAGATGCTAGGTATGAATGGATGAATGAATAAATAAAATGAATAAATAAAATCGATCCATGGGTGCTAAAGTCCCTGCTTTTTAGAAGTCACTCACTATAATTTTATTATTAACTTTTTCTGATCATCAGTTTATTTTTCTTTGCGCTACATACAATTTATCGACAGCAATGTTCCTATAAATACTTGAATCAGAATGACTTTCCCAAACAGATGCAGAAATCACCTTACACTACCAGGTTTCTCCCATATAAGTTCATACAATTTTATACATCAATATTTGAACATGCTGCACACTCAACCTACAAGCAATGATGCTAAGGAAAATATTATTTGGAAAGGTCTGTTTTTTTTTACATGACTTACGGGTGCGTTTTTGTATGCATTATTTTAGGGTATCTTCCTGGGTAATTCCCGGTGTATTGTATAAATGGTTCATCTTCTATTGAACATTAGCAAAATTTGATTAGTTTTGAATTTGGAAATTCTATTTCTTCATGGATGATAAAATGATATTTATCATTTTAACAGATAAAGATGTTTCATACCACGCGTTTCCTAGGCTCTTTGAAACTAGATCAATAAGGGAAAATGTCATCTTATCAATGGTTGCTTTAAATCTGGAAATATTCCTTCTTGATAGGGCAACACCTTATCCTGTTGTCTTGTGATAATATGCAATAAATAATTATATATAAATTATCAATTGGTCGTATATAGTGATTAATGTATTAAATTTAATTGTTTTGGTTCATCATTAACGAGAAATGTAAAAGTATTTACACCATTCAAATCTGAAACAAGTCTTTTCTATCAGTTTTTTATGTGACAGAGAACTGAAATTATAAGATTTATCGCTAATAATGAAAAATTGAATCTTTTTCAGTGAATAAATCAAATAGGTATGCAAATTATTTCAAGACAGTTGAACAGGAAATCTTAAAAATAAGTTCTCGACGTAATTCAACCCAAGATAAAATAGTATGAACCCTCTCAATTAGGCTGAAGAGAGAGAAATAATACCACTAAGTATTCTTACGGTAAGAAAAATTAAACTTTCCATCTAATAACCTTCATCATGAATAATCTACAAAGTTAAAATTACGCCACAGCCATTGTGAATCCTTTATGTTCAATTGTCGGAATTGACGAAATTCAACGAAGAGGATTGGAGTGAAATCTCTGTCAAACTCGCCAAAAGTAATTGAGCAAAGAGGATTCACAACAGATTACTGATGTTGAACTATTCTTGGTATGTTGCTACCATACAAATATAACTTCTTCAATAAGAAATCATCATGTTGAATGTATCATCGCTCTGTTGTACTAATATTGTACCTTATTTGATCATTGTGAATCACGAATGAGGAAAGTTATTGGATGGAACATGAAAATTTTACGTCTTCTTTTTCGTATGATCTGCAAGAAATGATGTCTCTTTCGACGATCTATTTTGGAAATTCTCAGTTTTATAAAAATCGATACAAAGATAATCTTTGCGCAGGTCTACCTCTCCTAACAGGTGAAGTAACAGTGGTATATCACAAAGAATGAAAATTTTTCGAGAGGTGTCCTATGAAGACTGTAATTTTTTCGGTACAATTTCTACTAGGATTAGGATAGCTGATCCTTAACCGTTACAGCTTTACATGACGACGGATAATCAAGATTGATTATAGGCCTCCGAAAAGACTTATAAATGGCTAGAACTTATCTTTCGAATCAAAATTGGATGTTTTGAATTGAAAGAAATTACAAAGAAAGACAGCATTATTCGGAAAATATAAATCTGGAAAGAAGATCAATTACTTTCTGTTGTAGTTGAGAAAAAGAAGATGCTTTTCTATCCATTACTCCTTTCTCAACCCTTTGTTTCTTTCTCAGCTGCCATAAAAGGATTATATAACTCGTGTATTTATGCCAGCAGAAAGGCAGAATCTAACACAAAATCTTCACTCATACAATAAACACACACACAGACGCACACAGACACACACAGACACAGACACAGACACACACACACACACACACACACATATTCATAGTTCCTAGCATTGGAGTTGGTTTGCTATTAGCATGGATTCATATTTGAGATGATAGCAGCAATAATCATATGCATGCATCATGTCTTCCCAAGTGTTAAATGATGCAATATATGCATAACAATATTCTGTGTTTTTTACACCATGCACACACACTTATGAAAACAATTAAATGATACAATATATACATACCAATATTCTGTGTGTGTTTTTTACACACTAATATGCATTCACACAAACACACACACAAACACACAAACACACACACACACACACACACATATATATATATATATATATATAAATATATATATATACATACTATTGTTTATGTGTAATTTTTGGTATGAATAAGCACGTATAGTGTATATACATGAATATGGGGCACGTGTATAAGCATGTGAATCATTATACCTCATGCTAGCGTAAATATTCAACTACGTATATTTATTGGATCATATCAAGCAAAATATTGAGCATCCGTTGTAGACACGTAAATACACATATTAAAATGCAAGTTTTAGTATACTGAATATATCAAATAAATGATGGAATATCGGGAGAATATTTCTATGTAAAAAAAGCTACATTAAAAAATCATATCGGAATAATGAAGTGCTATCAGCAATCTCTTTCTGAGCTTTTAGCAACAGCATTCTTTTCTGAATTATTCTACCAGGAATCCTACGGATTATCCACTAAAATTTTGCATATATCCGACATTACTGCCAATATAATCCCATTAATATCATTTCTCAAAGTTTTGGTTATTTGAAAAAGAAAGGCTTTTTATAAAGCAACGAAAATGATTTCTACTGAAACCTGCTGAATGTATTAACAAGTGCGACTACAACGAGAGCTCATTATTTTTAGGCTTATTTTTTTTTTCTGTGGAAAATAGTTTCCTAATCACAAATAAGAGAATCACCTCTCACTCTTTTTGGGAAAATTGGTTATTATCAAGACTGAAAAACATCATAACTCTATTTCATGACAGAAGTGGCGATTATATGTTATTATGTTTAAATAAGATATTTACTGTTCGTTGGGTAATCTATTTTTTCTTTTTTTTTCAATCCTTGAAGTGTTTATGCTATGATTTTTTCTGTCAGCAAGCCATAATAATGTCTGATTGGGTCTAATCCAACCCTGAATAACATCTAAAACGAACCAGAACCCGGAAACACACACACACATGAAAAATTGTAAAACTCTTGAATTAAACTCCATAAAGAGACAAATTGACTCATTTTCGATATTATTCTGACCAAGCAATTCAGTAAAATGGTTATTTTCTGAATTCGAACTTGGCAAAAAAAGACACCAAAGAAAAGCATACAACGAAAAGAAAAGAGAGAAGAAAGTTTGAAAATATGATAATATGTTCTAGTATGTCGTAAGCTGAACATCACCATCAGCATCCTAAAAGAGATTGACAAAATCCATCTCTCCAATCTCAATCTCTTCTTCATCAGCACACTTACTCTCCAGCCTCTTCATCCACAGTCTCTCTTTTGACATCCTAATCTACCTCTTTCTCAAAACTTCATTCAATTTTGAATCTGTTCCTTGGGCAAGTACTTCAGTGTTCAACTATTCAAATGAGCTCTAGCGTCCTCTCGTCCACTGTCTTCTCCTATGTTATTCCCTGATCATAAGGTTTTGGTCACTAGAATATTTGTTGGTCTGCTTTCTTGTGAGAGGCCACTCTCAAGTTGGTTTACTGTACATGGGGGATGAGACATAGTTTGAGGGAGGCAGGTGTTTGGGCTCTCCTTTTGCCAGCACTCACCATTTTTTCATAGCCAGCACAGCATCAATCAACTTCATCCATGTGTTGCCCTATATAACAGACAATCCAAAGTAGACCTCGAACACCCAACTTGCTTCAAGGTACATGCAGCAAAGTAGGTCCAAGAGAGTGGACCAGCCAATATTCTAGTGTCCCGAACCCTATGATCAGGAATGGGATATGTGAAGACGGTGGACTAAGCAATACGTGTGTGATGATAAGAAATAGTGAGAATCTGATATGTTTCCATATATATATATATATATGATGACGTATCAGATTCTCAATGTTACTTTTACTTTTGTTGCTTGCTTGTCTTGACACGATATCACATGAGTTTGAATCTGAAAAATAATCATTTTACTGAATTGTTTTGGTCAGAACTGTGTGGAAAATATATTCTTCTGTCTCTATATAGTGCATACTTAACAAGTTATACGATTTTCTTTCTTTTGTGTCTGGGTTCTGGTTTGATCTTACATAGGAATAAATTAAACACCATCGGGCATTATTACAGAATTATAGAACAGACACTTTAAAGAATAAGAAACAGTTTCGGTGACTCACACATCAAAAACTGTCACGTGACAAACATTTTCTAGCAGCATCTTGAATGGGGGAATCACCAATTACAAAATCAGGAAAAGGGGTGATCAATGAATAAGTAACCTCTCTAGCATTTTGTTATACAGAGATCACTATATCTGAATTTAAAGAGAAAACAAGCATGACGCAAAAAAGGGACCATTTTCGCATAAACGTGTATTGCGAATTGAACCCTTTTAAAAATCTATTTGCGGAAGAATTGGATTTTCAAAGAACAAAAGAAAACGCTTTTCCTAGATTTTAAGAAGAAATTGCTTAAATCTCCTGCACTCTAGTATCACTGGCAAGACCTGCACGCGTGAAACATAGATACCCAACCATCCATCCATCCATCCATTCAGCCAGCCATACAGCCTGCCAAACCAACTCGGAATTTAAATATGTTGACAACTTTGGTGACAGTTTTGGTTGACTGTTTCTCAAAACAGATCACAGGACAAACATTCGATATCTAATTTAGATATGGAACATTTAATCAGATTTCGCACTATTTCTTTGTTTTTTTTTAAAATTATTTTGTTCTGATTTAGTGTTAAGATGTAGATGTATCTTAACAGTAACCATATTTTCTAATTCCTCTGATCAAAACTATATAGAAAAGGGGTTCATTTGTCTTTGTATGTTGGTGATTCGAAGGGATACACAATCTTCTGTTTTTGAGGGCCTGGGTTCAGATTCGTTCTAGATGTTGTATACGGTTGGAATGAACTTCATCAGACATTATTACAGCCTGTTGAGTAGCAGAATCACCAAGTAACAGAATTTGGATCATGAAATGTGAGCTGGAGCCAGGACTAATAAGTTCTCACTGAATTTCAATTAAATTTTGTGAAAAAGTAAGCTATGGAGAAAAGAAGAATTGACGAAAAAGCTAAAGCTTATACAGGATTTTTTTTTTTCGATTGCACGATATTTTTTCATAAATCAAAAAGAAGCCATGTTGTATAACCACGTGGGAATCATAACTTCAATCATGACAGAAAAATTCCAACAGAAGCATTTTAGCATTTAGCATTTAAGATGAAAACAATTTGCAAAAACAGCCAGACAGAGATTTGATGAGGGAAATGAAGGCTTCGAATTAGACAGAAGTAGCGATGCCGAAAGAAAAATTTCCACAACAATTTTCAAGGATCAGAACCGTGTATCTACAACAATATAATCGTTTAGATTTGGTCGTTCAGTCTTTAATCCCACGTGGACACTTCATCTAGTTCGCCAACGTGTGTTGCCGTCTAGTAGTCGCGGTAGCTGATTTGATAATATATCTTTAACCTCCTCCCTGACCAGCTGGGAGCTCAAGGAATCATCTGACGGTTCCAATGTCTCTGTTCAAATTGACTATTAAACTTACAAATACCCTGCTGCAGGCGCTGTGGCTGGAGGAGTTTCTGTCTGAAAAGTCAACCAAGCAGAAGATATTGCCACTTTTAAACTGTTCGCAGGTTGGCTAGACCAGTAAACAGTTTTCGTAAGTTCTTGCTAATGATCTCCTTTGTTCAATGAGCAAACGTGTGTTTCGTTACTGTTAACAATAGCTAAAAATATGAAAAACGAAGCACGATCTTTCATAAAAGTTATAAGTAAACAGATTTTCATTCAGTTTTCAGTTGTTTTCGTTTGAAGCGGTATACGCTCTCTGGGTTCTTTTATTTCCTTTCTGTTGTGCTTTTTCCCTTCCTTCGCTCATCCTTCTTCTTGTTAACTAAAAAAAAGGCAGAAGAATCTGTTTTCAATTCGATGTTTCTCCTTACAACGAAGTGATTTTTTCTCCATTTTCGTTTCTTGGTATTCTTCCTTCTCTTCCTCTTCTACTTTTTTCTTTTCGTCTTTTTCTCCTGTTCACCCTCTCCATCTACTATTTATTCCTTTCCCATTCACCATTTTTTCCTTTTTGTTCCTTCTACTTTTTTTCCAAAGCTTCTACTATTTATCAAAGTGTTTTTCTTCCTATGAATCTTTCTCCGAATCAGCTATCATAAATTCGATTTTTTGTCCGGTGCAATCCTGTTTACAATCCTTTATACAATTATTAAAAAATGATTATTCCCATTAGAATTAATGATAATATCGACCTAATGGCAACCGTGATTAGAAAAACAGCCTTGGGTTTTTGTTTCTTCGTTATTTCTTCAATTTCATCATTTGTCCATAACTCGAGCGATGCTGAAGCATTGATTTCGTATCTTCCTTAATTAAGAATTATTTAAAATGTTACGTGGTCAAATCTCTCAGCAACAGCGCATGGATTAAAAAAAAAACAACAAAATTTGGTTCATTTATTTCATTTACAGAACCGTAGTCCATTCATGGCGTATTAAACTGTAAAATGGGTGATAAAAAAGTAATTTTTGTTTGTATCTATTGGTTTCTCATTATCAATAACGTTCGTATGAATGACAGCAGATTCTTTAAAATAGCATTCTTGAATCCCCGAGGAAACTGTGATAACAGGAAGCCGATTCAAATATTTCAAATTGGATCTAATTTCTAAATACCTATCTATTTGAAAAACTTTGAAAACCTTCCAAGATGGAGTTCGTTTCGCAAGGCAATCACGAATTTAAAAAAAAAAGGCAGGGATAGTTTCCGATACTCATCGAAGTTGATAGCATAGTTGATCTAAGGCGAAATCCCCTATCTTCAAATCTTATACTTCGATACTTCAAAAATTGATAGAGTGTCATTAATATTTCAATCCGCTTGACAAGATTTAGTTTTGAATCAAGCTGCCTGACTCAGTGGTCGGTAAGCTTGAATTGGTAATGCACGGACTCAATTTTGTGATGCTCACGTTAAAAGAAAAACCCATGTTTAGGCAATACTTTCATTCTACCTATCTTGTATTGCATTCCAAGGTTTAAACTGCCATCATTGGAAAATAGACACTGAAGTAACTTAATTTTGGTACAAACATTAACTGTCAAAATGCATTAGAAAATATCTTCATCATATGTAAACGATCAGAAAATTTTGGTGCGAACAAGAAAACTCCAGACAATGATTTTAGTAGGTCATTGGTATTTGTTGAAAAACGTGACCAAAAAAAGCGAAATGATAAAGACCCAGCCCTTGCCAGGGATTAACTGTCATGCAGACGCAAACATACCTATATATATGAGCAAGTTCTCAAGATAAGTACATAGGCTCCTTCAACAGAATCTTTAAAAAATTGAAATTCTCATCCTGAAAGAATGAAACTTTCGAAAAACGTGTGGAATAGATCAAGTTTAATTTAGAAAAAGAGGTCATGAGTTTCATGAAAGGATTTTTTTTTCGAAAAAAAATGAAATATGGGGCCTTCATGTCACAGCGTCATACAAAAAACTACGTATCTCTGCTTCTGAACATGTTATTTTCATATGATTTATATCTATAGTTTGGTTTTCTGTAGCGTTGTAACCATCAGATGTGACCTCTTCTGAATGTATACGTACACGTTGACGGTTTCTTTATCTATCTTATAAAATGAGGTTATAAACTATTCATTATCATATAGCTCTCTGCACATACAGTCTACATGTAAACTTGAGTGCATATCATCATCCAAATATCGTGCCAACGTATTTACTCTCGCCCTCTGCAATCATAACAGTCTAGAGTTCTTTGAAACGGCATTTTTAATGAATAGTGTTGCAACTTGACTTTCAATTGCAGTGCATAAGCTCCGACAATGATTGGGGGCAGGGTCTCATTTAGAATGGATGAGTCTTAGATCCTCCAACCCTAAACCTCAGGTAATAGCAAGTTTGCCATCCCTTTCTGAACTGGATGATATACCCAGAAGCAGCAAGTTATGAGGATGGAAATGAATACGGGGCATCGTTTTCAGCGTGTGACAGAAATTGCTGCTTTTCTAACCTCAGTGACCAATTGCACCAACGAAAATCATGAGCACACGGAATATGATGGATGATAGATCCCTATGGACCATCCAGTGCTTCATTTTCAATAATTTGAATGTTTTCCTCTCGCTATATCACATCAATTATCGAAATGTTCAGTGCAACAATAAAGTTGTTCTGCCTGGAATGTTTTGGTCCTGAGAGAAATTAATAGTAATAATTTCTCTTTCCTGCATATCCGTCCCTCCCCAACAAAACAAACAGTAATCATTGTATGAAAATGAGGGGCCGACCAATCTGTGCATATGACCAACAACTCCTGCTTCGATACATTGCTACTGGTGCTTAAATTTTCCTTTTTCTCTTTGGGTCGATGAATTCCCTCCGGCATTTTACATAAAGCACTTGACCAGGGACTAAGTTTATACTCGTGTTGCGTCGTTCGTTGGTTCTGAGAATACCATTACATTCCTCCTGGGTTAATTCAGTAGACTGTGCTTCATCAGATTTTCGGATCACACAGAACACGCACACTTATACATCTCCATCTAGAATGAAGTTGTTAAACAAGGTAAACTTATGTACATCATTTTTATTTCGAACATTGCAATATTTTTAAATAGATTTCTTCAAGTGATAAGATAATGATGATAAAAATAAAGATGCTGAAAGTTGAAGCAGTCAGCTCACACACACACATCTCGTATCTCCGGGTTATTGTGAATTAGTGATCTTATTGAAATTAGATAGTTCTGTTTACAGTAATATTGGAGGGGGGTACATTCATTCATTTCAATTCATACCGAGTTCAGAGGCATATACTCCTATAAGAGCTGAATAGCAAAGATTGTAAATGGACAATTTAGCCAAAATGCATGTTTGGTTAGTAGTAACCCATGTACAGTGGTAAGACATTAGAACATTCTTTGAAATAGTGACTGGAAACAACACTACAAATGGTGGGGACCACACCTGATATCTCAAATAATTGTACGTGAACACTCTAATATTAACACTATTACCCGGACAGCATCATTCTAAATCGTTGAAACTCCGAGCTTTTGACCTTGAAAAAAGTATGTTCCACTAAATTCATGATGTAAAACTTTTAACGTATGATACGGGAGGGAATTCATCATCATCAGTTTTTTTATCATACATCGTTGGACGTGGACCTTCCCCAAGAATAGCCAGACCTAACTATCATGGGCGTCGCAGAACCAATATTACTCTGAACTTGTCTAGTTAATCTTACCATCTTATATTCTGCCGGCCTAAGTTTTGCATGTGATCGTTAGGGATCCATGTTGTAAGTCGGTTGTCTGTCTATGTAAGAATGGAACATTATTTCTTCTGGGTTAGGCCCTTTTCGTGTTGAACTATAGTGTTATTCATATAATAAAATTAATAAAATGTTCCAAAATATAAGGTGAAGAACTAAGCATACAATGAGTAGTACACATTTTGTATCAACAAAAACTTTGGCAACCGTATTCCTGGTTGCAGCTTATACTGTTGATCCCTCTGTAACTAGTATTGCACTCACTCACACTCTCCCAGATCACTCTCTCTATCATGTTTATATATATATATATATATATATATATATATATATATATATATATATATATATATATATATATATATATATATATATATATTGTTACAGCATATCAGGCAAATTTCTTTACTTACAATATGTAGCTTCGGGGTATTCTTCCATAATGTGGAATTCACCCTCCAGACAAATGCCAATAATATCATTTTGGTCGTTACTACGTCTATTTGAATGTTCTGGCATATGTAACTAATGTATATTTGCATAACATCTAGATAAAAACATGGACATTAAAGATTGTTAGGGATAAGGGAGAGAATGAGACGATACAGACATCGAGTGAGAGAAAGACAGAAGCATGAGATATTGGATTATCTTAATTATTAACGCCCGTGGAAGTTCAGCTAAGCATTATCATTGCCAACCCGAGACCTAAGGCAAATGAAGGTAGCAAAAGTGTGCTCGTTAAACTACACAAGGATGGTTTAGTCCTGGGGGGTGCAATTATTGTTAAGATGATCGATGCAAACCATCAACCCTCATGAAACAGCTTAGACTGTACTTAATTAGGAAGAAAGATAACTAAATTAGTGGGGTTTTTTTTTTCACAAGTGAAACAACAACCGAGTTCAAACCCCGGCTGAGATAGCCCTATGCCGAAATTCAAATTTGGTTGTCCACTTCCTACTAAGGCCCTTGGAAAATGTATAAATAGACCTATGCCTGTTTTCTTCTCCATAATGGTTGATGAATGATTTAAGTCGAACCAGGGAAGTTTCGTTGCTGTTTAATTGTAAGTAACCTATTATTGTCTGCAATGACATTTGAAGAGAAGATGTACTCGACCCAGTAACCCCCCCCCCACATTCTAATATCTCGTAAAGGATAAAACTTTTGCATTAATCGCCAGCAACCTCTATGATATGGTAGTAACCAACATAATACTTTTGCAATAATGTCGACGATTTGGTTTCTATTATTCCTACATTTATACATGCAGAAAAAAAAATGATCCGACACATAATGTTACTTCAGCTCCTACACAGAACTGACATAAGCAGGTTTATATGAAAAATATGTATGGCTTCTTGTTTCTGCAGATGTCTTAGATTCAGGGCTTGATTTTCATGCCTGGACACTTAGTACATTGAAAGTGTTATGCCCAACTCTGTCTTGTTAAATACAGTCTCTATTTGTTTCATAAAAGACATAATTACGAACTTTTTAGATTGATTGATACATTGTTCAATAGCAGTGGTGAAGTGTTGTGAGAATGTGTGCAAACTCCTTTCCTTCAATATCTATATACTACTAAAATTCATATAAAAAATCCGAAGTTTAAACAGGCCTCTTGTTACTTGCGTTACACCCTTACATTATGTATCTCTATGAATCTCCGACTGCGTCCCTATGTATGTGATTATGCACGTAACTTTATCAATTTCCTTATTTGTATAAAAAATGGATCTGGATAGAAAAACACGAAAATACAATATTTGAAGATCAAATGACTCAAAGGAAACTGCATCGATGTTGAGTAATTATCTTTCAGCAGGACTCAGAACAAATTCGAAACTTGAATATTCCGTTGAAAAATGCTCATCTTAACAAGTTTATGAAGTGTTCCGATTAGATGGATGTGAAACAGTGAAGAAATTAATTATTTTCAACCCCAGGAAACGATTCAGAAATGCAGACTAGTAAGCACCACTTAAATGAATTTAAGCCGAGCAAAACTGACAAACGAATGGGAGGCAACAAAGGGAAGCAACTCTGCCGCAAGCGGTAACCTCTCTTCAGGGCACATGCATTCAATTCCGATTCTTTGGCAACGATTCAGCATTTCATTTCTGTGTGACTAGTTTGCAGGCTTTGTGTACCTGCGGTTCGGATTCTGTGTTTATTGACAAAATTGTCCTCTTCCCTCATTCACCATCAGCCTTGAGATAGGGCAAAACAGAAAATCAAAAGAAAAGTAAGAGGATTTTCCATTGCCTTCAATTTCTCTGCATGTATTGAAAGAAAACATTTTTCTTGATATTTTCATTTAGTAAAGCTGCCTCTTGAGGACATTCTCATCCTTTTTTTAAAATCATTTGACCATCATTGAGAGGAAGCAGCTAGTATAATAACAGCCTCGATTATTAATGGTATTATCATCATTATTATTAGCATTATCATCATAGTTGTTGTTATTATTATTATTATTAGTAGTAGTAGTAGTAGTAATAGTAGTAGTATAGCTTCAGCTACAAATAACCGTTTCGGCTACTTACAGTTTACATCCAGATGAGTGGAATCAAACTCTTTTAGTATTATATATATATATTTGTGTGATAAACTAACTTGCGAATTACATACTCCAGGGCACCATTAATAACCACAGACAATTCTATGGCCACAGATCTAGCTGTTCTCACTAACGCAGACAGATGGACAGCTATTTTGTAAATGAGAGTAAGCAGGTGAAATACGCTTCCCAACGGGCGGTAATGAATTCCTCTTAGGAAAATAGTTGATGGATCATTACCAGTAACAGCAGCAGCCTTTTAACATTTGTCATTGGACCTTCCCTAAAATCTGCAAGATTTTTCGATCGAGGGCGTTGTAGAGCCAGTACTTTCTGAATATGTCACGATATCTCAATTTTTGCTGGCAACAATTTAGTTATGATATCTGAGGATCCACATTGTGAATTGCGATGTCCACCGGTTGTCTATCATTTTTTGCAACATGACCATTTCATTGCCATATGAGTTTTCTTATAGTTCTGAGATCATTGATCCTTTGCTTGTTTCCAAATGTAATATATCGCAACTTGATGTTAATCATTGTTTTCTTCTTTATACGTTGCATAGTTCTCACTCTGAGGACCAATCTTTTAGTTAAGTTCAGTTCCGTATGTGACTATCAAGAGGATTTATTAGCTGTAAACCGTTCTTTTTTAAACAAATGGGATTTTCTTATTCTTGTCTCTTTGAGAGAAGATTATGGTCTTCGCCCGAAATTCAGTAAACCAATGTTATGAGCAACAAACATGTTGAGGATCAAAACATAACCATCAAAATCGAAAATGCAGAGCTAGAAAAAGTAGACCACTACATCTACCTAGAATAACAAATACCCATGAAATCCTCAAAAAGGAGAAGAAATTGAGCGAAGAATTTTTTAGATAAAGCTTATATTCAGGACGTGTCTGCAACAGGAGGTCCGGGATGAATTATGAAATGATACCGTCTTAGTGAATGATCAGCTTGCATACTTTACCCCTAAGAAATCATCAGATTTTAGTGCCTAAAATAGTTTCATAGAAAGTCAACGTTTTATATATATTATAATATTTCGTATTGTGGCTTTGACTCTGCATGATTAAGTACAAAATCCCAATTCGATGGTTGATGATTTGTCTACGATTTGTCAATGGAATCTGTAGATCAACGCACAACGCCCCCCCAAAACAACGTAATTTTACGATCATTCAGTCTTCAAAAACACTGAAGTTAGCATAAATATTGTTTCCAAATTACTTTCATGTAGTGCTCCAATAGGACTGTTTTATCATCCTGAAAACCTTCAATATGAGTTTTACTGTCACGAAATCTTTTTGTTCAGAAACATTAATCAATTTTATGCATTAATGACCAATCATTTTTTGTTTTGTTTTGTTCCTTGATTAGATTCGGCAATTATTTCCAACGTTGGTTTCCCATTACATGCTTTAGCAAAATGAATTTTAAACATCACTTGAACCTTTGAATAATATACAAGTGCCTCCATAGGCAAGTCTCAAGTTAGTTCTGGCTGTCAATTCGATCTACCGCAATCAATATTCCCTTTCTATTTCAATGGGTTTGTCTGATAAAATCGCTGCTGATTTGAGCGATAAAGGCAATGGATTTGTCAACTTTGAAACGCAGCTTTTGATCATTCTCTAGTGTAACAAGTTCCAAGATAATCAGTTCAAACTTTAAAGCCTCTCACACATTTGTAAAAAAGGAGACAAAACATTTGTGCTCACTGAGTGTATAAACATAATGCTGAATTCTTTGATTTTCAGTTATATGAAACAATGGAATTAATAACATGACAATTATGACATATATTGCTGTTATGAAGTGAACCAATTATTAAAAGATTAGATATAGACACAGTATCAGCTATCAACTTCAATGGCTATTTCTTTGTGATTTGGTTTAAGCGGTCATTTTGAAGTCCTGATTTGCTTTTGTTATATCTTAGCATTTCGTTTTAATATGTAATTGAAAGCGATGTTGGTTTCTATGTTGCTCTATGCGATAATTCCATGCAGTTGAATACAGCAATTATAGTTTATTTTGGTTTGCAACAATTTGGGAGTAGCAGCATTGCGTAGCCAGAAGAAAAAGGGTCAATATCGCCCAAGTGAAGGAAGGAGAGTTGGTTGAAAGCAAAGAAAATGTGGCTAGATTTCTACCACTTTTTCTAGACATACCTGACCCGTATTACTCGGGGTTGACCACTCACGGCACTGTCAACTTTGTGGTGAATTACTGATGGTTTGATCAGAGAAGCTGAATTTTCGTCTGTTTCGTCCAAAGCAAAATTTAAAACTGAAGATCTGGGGTGGGAATGTGTTTGTCGGCGGAAATTTCGCTATGTTTTCAGCAGATCAGCAAAACCATATGACCATAGCTGCATTGACTTCTCTGAGTACATCGCCATACGTCAATATCACACTTTAAATTTCTGATCTATCCTACGCTGAAATAGTCGATCTTGGTGGCTATGTTGATGATACCAACCTAAAAGACTTCCGATTGCCATACCTGATTAGAAACTACGTTTATCACACGCAGTTAGCGCCTACATTGGCCATTGTGAAACACAAAGATTCGCATTCACAACATTAGACACTCTTGTTAAACAGAATAAGTTTTACAATTCAACTAATTTGGACAAACGAGCTGTCACCAGTCTCCTTCACATACAATATTCTGTATTTATACAAGGAAGAACAAAACTCTGCGGCACATGTTTATTGAAATGTATCCGTTTATTCATTTTCTTTTCACCAACCGATAATCATATTAATTTTAGATCCTGATCGGTGATGTGTCTAAATATAGTAAGCTCTGAACACAATCATTCGAGATTCTACCAGGACAATATACTACAAATATAAAGTCAATTAATTGCATTTCTATTGTTACAACGAATGAGATCTTTCAGATTTTCCATGTAACACACGGATATTATATATATATATATATATATATATATATATATATATATATATATATATATATATATAATACGAGTAAATATCTATTTCAATGGTTCATTTCTAGTTATACATCCTGTTTCACTTTGAAAGTCGCTCTAGAGATGGCATTGAGCACTATTTCAAATACTTTATATATCAATTTAATGCATATCCACACGTTTATTTATTATTGTTCACAGACACTGTCACAAACAGAGTCAGTTGTTTTATAATAAATAATAGAATGTATTCAAGTATATTGAAAGGAAAAGAAGAGTTCTGAAACCCCTCAAAAAATCTTTTGAAGAACCAATTAGATTCATCCCTATAAATTCACTGAGTATGTATATCAAATTTGGTTGAGCTACGCCAGCGTTCAATCAATGTTTAAGGTGGGGAACTGACAGACTAACAAACGGACACATTTGTTTTACATATATTGACAGTACTCTGCAACTGATCCGAATTGCTTCATCCTGCTCCTCAAGCCTCTTACTCTTCTAACTTGTAACACATCTGTGTTTTGCAATCCCCAAATATTCAAAACCTCTTGGACAAATTTACAAAATGGATGAATCTTTGCCAATGAGTAATGAGATATCTAGCTACCTTGACAAGATGTTTGAATCAGTTTCGATGTCTTCTTTTCGCCTTATATTTCATTCTATTATTAGGAAATATGGCAGGTCATTTGTTTGGACTTTCTTGCCAGGTGCCACTGAGTAGCGACGCCTCTGACCGGCGGATTTCAGAATGTCACTTCTGTTTGACCGACAATATATCCTTTTAGAGCGACTTGGTGAGGCTGATTTTTTCCCCTCTTCTGTTGCATACTCTACACCTGCTGCGCAGGTTCGGTACACTGATCTTAAAATATTTCTAGAAATGTTGAATTTCCTGAATCGATAATGATGAAAAATACTATCATGGAGAGTCTCTGAAATAAGTGTTTAATGCAGACTTTGGTTAATGTGCCATTCGTATGAGAATGAACAGGTACATATACTCATAGAATAATTTATCATATTGCAGTATACGATTTTGTTCATAAGTATTGGCATGACAAACTCTGCATTTATTGCCTTTAATTGCATTCTTGCAATCAATACATTGGTTTGCATGTTTTCACGACGTTCCTTGTGCCTCTCTCAAAATATTTGAGCACACTACCATTATTATTCATGTTTTTTTCTTCTTTTTTTGTGGGAGAAGACAATACTCTTTTGTGGCCGACCAAAACCTGACTTATGCAGTCTCAGGAAATTAGAGAAAGAATTTGTTCTTCTTCAAATACTTATAAGCAGTACCTTTTATTTTAACAATCCATCATTTGTTTAAATGTATTGCTAAAAGTATCTGAAAAAAAAGCACAAAATATCTTACTGGCTAATTTTGCCGGAGCCAATCAGAATTAGGAGCAGGCGGGAGATCCAAATTAACTAACTAGTTTGGCAACTCTTCCAAATAGCATTGTGACTTCACTTTTCAAATATCCTTGATTGATTCGAAAAAAGTTTTATAAGGATGGGATTTTTTTTTCATTTTTATTTAACAGTTTCTATTTTTGGAAAACATTTTTTCCAGAGATTTAGCATTCATAACCACAAAACACGCCTAAATGCATCCCTAATTATGTTGATTGCGATTACTGATATATTCTTGTTAACTTTACTCCAACTGGATTGTTTGCATTCATCTACTGATAATTATCATCATCATCATCATCATCATCATCATCATCATCATCATCATCATCATCATCATCATCATCATCATCATCATCATTGTTATTATTATTTGCAATCTCACACCAGTTGCCTGGTGGTAACCGCTGGAGTTTGAGTGACAGCAAGTCTCCTCAAGTCTCCAGCCCTTCTCTCCAAGCTATCATAAGGCACAGTAATACTGCAGTTTACAGTTTCACACCTGTTACCCAGTGGTCATTGCTGAAGGCTGAGTGACAATAGCCAGACCGCTACTCCAACGCCCAAAATGGACTGCGTAACTGAAGTGCCCAAACATTTATTCACCCAACGCTAATGGGAGAAGTGGATCCATCCTTTCGATGGGAATCAGTGCGAAGTGAAAACCAATAGTACCAGATGCTTGAACTCGATTTGCCTAATCTATTCTCCATAGTGTTAACTGTTAGACTTCTTACACTCTATTTATTATGTCAAAAGTTTTATATATTTTTACAGGTAAAGTTATTGTTTTTTTTCTCTTCTTTTCACTTTCTCATCACTTGTCAGAATTGACCCTTCACTTATTCACATTCTGGGGGTATTATTATTTTTTTTTCCAATTGCGTGTGTGTCACTATTTTTTGAATAGCTTTAACTACTGGTTAGATTTTATGATTTCCTTTCTATTTTATTTCGTGCGTAACTTATAGCCTCGTACTTGTCGGTCGCGTCCTCTACTAACCTTGTATCTCTTTGCAATTCTGAATTTTGTATCTTCTACCGAACAAAATTTCCCATCACAGATTTTTTGTCTGCGTATATCAGATCATTCAACTTTTTCTATGTTCTTGTATACACCTAACATTGTTTGGTAGTCCTTACTTTCAGTCACTTCTCTGTTCCATGCTTCTTCTCAATGAAGTTCACTTAAAGATTCTTGAGTATTTTGTCTCGGCGGCTGATGTTTCGTAAAATGAAAATCTCTGAAACTGTGATCATATAAACTAGAATTAATAGAAAAATAAACAAGGCTTCCCAAACCTTTTACCCCATTGCTTACCTTTGGATATTTCTAAAATCAATTTCTTCTCAAAATATATGAACGATAAAACAAAACATTTTGTTGTTTATCTAATGTGGATCGCGTACTTGAGATTTTGCAGCTGTTTTCTCAATATTTGGATTAATGAATTTGTGAGTATTTTCCCTTTGCATGGATTTATCAGTTCTTTTAATTTCTTTGTCAATTTCTACCAACTGCATTGAAACCATATTCAGGAGAATTTACTAAATGGGAGAGCACAACATTTGTCCTTTCGAATCGCATATTTGGATAAAGCTGTTTAGCTGTATTTGAGAGACACTATTTGGTCATTCCAGCTCTTTCAAGTTTATATTTGTATTCATCATTGCATCTCAATAGTTTCCTTTTGAATGTTCCCTCAGACATGTTCTATATCACAGTCAAGAAATGTGACAATGTAGTCAAACCTTGAGTAGAATTTTCATCTCTTTGAGGGTGAAATTGCCCTTGTTACGAATAACAGATATAAACAGTTGATTGCTCAAAAGAATGCTCCATTGTTTCTCAGCTAATTTTTACTATTAATTGACTTCAATGATTAACATCGACTTTAACGACATTTGAGATAGTTGGCTCAAATGCATCGATTTTTATCGTGACACTTTCCGGTTTCTCGTATCACTTTCGTTTTTTATAGCCACACACATCGCGTGCATTTTGTGTGTATTTTAAATCCATTTTTTTTTTGTTTTTATCTTTCATTTTTGACTTTCTTTATTATTTCTTAAGTTCGCCTTATTTCTGCTCAGAACATTTCCGCTGTTGTCGTCAGTCTTTTTTGCTCTGTTCAACGTTAAATTCTAATTTTTCTTGAATGGAAAATGAATTTTTGTTAACTGTCATCATTCAAGTATTTTTTTTTTTTACTTTTCCAAGCTTCATTTTTGATGGATGTCTATTCTCTCCATTTCTTAACTTGTTCCACTCGTATCTGTTTGCATTTCTGAATTAAAGTGCTAAAACGAAACATCTTGTTGTTGTTGTTCTTCTTCTTGTTCTTTTTCTTTTCTTCTTCTTCTTCTTCTTCTTCTTTTTCTTCTTCTTTTTCTTCTTTTTCTTTTTCTTCTTCTTTTTCTTCTTCTTCTTCTTCTTCTTCTTCTTCTTCTTCGCAGCTTTTGTTGCTGTTTGAACCAATGTTGCATTAATAATATTCTGCTACCGATTATCATTTATTCACGCCGCATCATTTTACACAAATACTGGGCAGTTTGGGTTGAATAAAAAATCAAAATATCACACCAGTTCCATCATGGAAGGACAGCTAAGAGCCATTTTCACAGCCTTATCATTTGTACGATCTATGGCAAAGATTCTGAAAAACAAAGAAAATATGTAGCAACTCAGTAATATTATAAGTAAGATTTGGACGATCGACTGTGGAAAGCACCATCCCTCAAACAACCAGGAACATTTTCATATTCACCGTTTTTATCTGTGTATGAACAGGAAGCATTCCGACAATATCCTTATTTATCTTGATAACATTAGCTGAACAACTAAAAACAATAAGCCTGCTTTTAATATACATGTTACACTCACGATCAATGTTATTGTTACTAAGAGTGTGTCAATGAATGGCTTCTGTCTTATATAATGAAAATGTTCACAAGGATGGCAACTAAAAGAACTGCAATTATTGATACTAGGGATGCAAATCTTCAAAAATGTTTTATTTTTTTTTCGTAATCAATATTTTATTGACAAGCAAAACGTGTGCCAGTTTTCAATAAAATTTCGTTGTTTATCGACGTCATATTCAGAGCAATGTAACTGGGAAAAATCCCAGTCGGATTTTAAAAAGTTTATAATAGATAAATGAAGAAATGAATGAATAATATGTATGATAATGGTTATGCAACTGGTTGAGGATAATAGACTGAAATGGATTAAAGGGACTGGGAGTCAAGTTGTTGTCTTAAAAGATAAACATTTCATTTTATATGAAAAGTAGATTTAAGAATCTGTAATGATAAATGAGTATTTTTCATTTCTTACCTTTCATTGCGGAATCCCCCTGGACAAAAAGGCATCCGCTTGGTAGCAACATTAATAGATTATTTAAACTCGCAGGAATGATCCTTGTTCTTCATTAAATTTTACAGACATAAAATGACAAAAATTTTATATCACCCGAATTTTATATCATTCCAAAATATTAGCAGGATATTTGTTTCGTAACAAAACTTCGAAATGATTCATGCGTAAAATAAAATTAATAAATACGAAAGCAAGAAATAATCAAAAAATGTTTTTTTCTCATTCTTCTGTTATTTTCAATTCCCCAACTTGAAACACTGAAATAAAGATGTAGGTCTACATTATTCAGATCTATAATGATTCATAATATATTTACATGTATGATATAGTATGTCCTGTATCTATTCCTATAGATATAGAATAGTAATAGAATTCAAAACTTTGCTTTACACCATTTTTACGAAAGGCCAACACTAATACATTTTTCAACAGCTATCAAAAAAGCGTTAAACAAAGGAGCAATTGCCTAGATCCGAAACGTATTATTCCTCTGGGTCTGCCTGCTTTCGTTACGAATAGCAAAAATTTTATGTAAGATTAGTTTATGGGGTTGAGGAACGCTAAAAAAATTCCTCATATAAATAAATGGTAATCGCTTCTTTTTGCCATTTTGGCTTACAAAAGGTCTTATGGGGACGCTCTACTTTCAGGTAGCAAGAGAAACCCACATATACATAACATATGATAATATGGGTATCATATTTATTTCAGTTCTCAACCTGCTTCCAATTTCATTGACTTATACTGCAAAGTTGTTATTTTCGGTTTAAACAGTTTTTGTTTTATTTGTCCAAGATAAAAATGTTGAATTCAATTGAATTAAAACCACTAACATGGAATTTTGGGTAAGACAATTTTGAGTCAAGTAACTAAATAAATAATTCCTTGTTCTATGCTAATTGGGCGCTACGCCACATTCATAGAAATCCCATTGACGAACTAATTGCAATCAATGGCTGGCAAGAGTTTTCTGCTAAACATTTCACTTTCAGCAGCTTTTCTGTATAAAATATTTACACCCTAACCGTAAAAAAATATAATGTGCCAAAAATGGTTTCATTATTCAAAGTCTGGCTTAAGGCTTGTATCAGCTTTTAAATTTCCATTTAAATTCAACTGTCAAAAGATTCTCAAAAATCTTTATCTTTATTTGTCAAAACAAGCATGTTCAATAGCAAGATATTCTGGTAATTTTAACAGTGAAGTATCAGTGCTATGTCAAGAATTCTGTTTTCGTGTAATTCAGTTGCACAAAAACGAGTAATATAAGATGTAAAAGTCTGCAGCTCTTGATATGACAAATGTAGACAGATTTTAATCAAGCTACGAATCAAAACTATTCATGAAGTGAAAACATGACGCAATCATTCAAGTTGAAAAGAATCCTCGAGATTACTATTCAAAATTTACGTCTAAAAATTACATTTGAATATTGGTCGTCTGTTTTCTACATCTTGTGACTAACATCCATGCGACGTTGTATGAGAACACAAAGTAGAAACACAGCATAGGCACAGAGGTAATGTAGAATAAGGCCTCCATTCATGAAGGAATAGACATACGTGTGCACGTACGAACTCATTAGTAAACAGAGACACCACATCCATGTATGAAAAAAGACACTGTAAATGCACAATGGATAGCAAATAAAATCTCTACAGGTTTTCTATGGCAATACAATTCGTAACGCTCACCCACACTAACACACACGCATGGCCGTAAACGCAGATACACATAAACACACACCAACAAGTCAAATACATTGTGTTGCTAGTTGTATACCCTTCATATCCATATAAAAGATATATATATACAATAACTATCCGAAACCATTAAATCTATACTTGAAGTTGGGCTTTCTTGGTGGGCATGCTCGTACATTAATTGGCCCCAATTTGTTATGAAGGCATCGATATCCTTCCATCAAATGCAGTCAGTTGCAAAAGTTGTTAACTGTTGAATTCAAAATGAAAATGTTGTAACGAAAACAACTGCACAATAAATTAATGCAAGATATTCCTTTTAAAGCGTACAACATTTGCAATGAAAGAATTCGGAGCATTTGCAGAGCAAAGTGTGAGAGCAAAGGTTGGAATATAACGAAATAAGAAAAAAAAAAAACACTCCTAGCATATTTCATGAACAACTTATATGGGGGGGTGCTTTACATCTGACAATATTTCGAAAAAAAAAAACTTATTCGAGCATGAAATTAACATGTTCACGTAGATTGCTCGAAAGTTTCAAACTATCCTCCAAGTTTATCAAAACGACCAACGATTATTGATTCTAAATGCAGCGCAAAAAAAAAACGAATGCTCTCATCCTGAAGACAAACGACTTCCATTCAAATTTTATATTCTATGTTCATTTTTTCCTTTTTTTTCCCAAGTCAGAGAAAGAACTCTGCTCGGAGCAAATTTGGGAAATCGATTTAGAGAGTGTTCCAGTGAATACAGACAGGTGTGTTCCTTTATGAGCCTGTCCGATTTGAGATTTGTGAAAAGAGTGATAATGCATCTATAGGAAGTATTGATGAAAAAAGCTTTGAGTAATATCCCTTTACTTTATTCAATCCATTTTGTATCAGAGATATGTTGACTAATCATGCTATTACCAACTTTTGGAAATCATCTTATTTATTCAAAATACGAGAGTTACCTCTGAGTATAGTAAAAAAGTATTGATTAACAGATCTCTTATCGCTGGATTTCGGAAATAACAGACATAATATGTTCACTGCACACACACACACACACACACACACACACATATATATATATATAAATATAGATGGATAGATAGATAGATAGATAGATAGATAGATGGATAGATATTTGAAATTGCAAGTCTTATCCATTAGTGTGCAGAGTGAAAGGTAGGTGACAGACTAGTCACCACTCCCTTTCGGGGTTGTTAGATGTGTCCGATTTTGGACATTATTTTTATTCTGCATGTCTGATAAAATTTAATTTCAACTGGACATAAAAAAAATTGAGAGATTTAGGGCCAAGCTATCATTCAGAACATTATACATCAAGTTATTTAATCACGAATAACTATGCTTAGACTAATTTTTATAAGAGATAATTTTTACTGATTATAACAGAGTCAGTTTCTGCCAATCAGAAGTAAATTTATAAAAATTTGCTCAGGTCTAAGAACGCTCACTAAATTTTGACGATTTAACCATTGGAGTGTTTAAATGGCCAAAACAGTAATTGATCAGTATGCTACACAGGTTCTGGGAAGTGTTCCCATGTTAAATAATATCAAGTAGGATCTAATGGTCGAAAGGTCAGGTTTTCAAAGAAAACAAATTAAGCAATCAAATGGTTTGCTTTGAAAGCGAAAATGGAAATAAAAAATGACAGTCCATGGTAGGCCATCGTGGTGGGTCTCGGCTGTTTTCAGTATGTGAAGGGATATATGGGGGTTTGGTTTAATCTTTTGTTGGAAGTAGTAGCAACAGGTATTTTATCGGTCGTTTTGGTCAAGGGGGATGGGTATTCTCAAGAGCTGGTAATTATAGTTAATGGGAATCTACGTCATGGCTAGGCTACTCAGGCACTTAATGAGGTACTGTAGTTTCCTTGCATATATATATTTATATGCTAAATTGCACATAAGCATAACGTTATGATATGCTTAACCTTACTAGAGTTTCAGTTGTAGCTTATGTCAAACATGTAGCTTGTTATTTACCAGTAATTATAACAGACTTTACTCACTGTTCATTTCACTCCTACTGAGCGTTCAACCATATAAATATCAAATCCTTCTATGGCAGTACGCAAACTAACTTATATCATTTTGAGAATAACACAGAAAATCGTATTGTTGTTGATTCTCAACCAACGAAAATTGATAATTTTTTCACTAACCCAGAAACTGATTTTCCCATGTCGTATACAATCAAAAACCCTTAATATTGTTTTTTCTTTCACATTATCAAACAAAGTATCCTTATAAACATAGTTGAAGCGAAACGAAACTACTTTCTAGTAGTAACACTTCCATTATTTATATATATATATATATATATATATATATATATATATATATATATATATATATATTATATATATATATATAAGTACTTATCAGTATAACTGTGATTTGAATTTTGCATAATTTTTATCAACATGCTCAGTATTCACTACTGACTACCACTGAATTGAGGTAGGTTATTATTTTGAATATGAACAGATGTGCTTTTTTATCACTGGAATGTGGACTTATTTGTGTACTCACACACACACACACAGACATACAGACACACAGACACAGACACACACACACACACACACACACACTCATATATATATATATATATATATATATGTGTATATATATATGCATATATATATATATATATATATATATATATATATATATATATATATATATATATATATATACATGTTGAGGTGTATATTATGTATTACCTGTGCAGGCAAATTCCATTGCTTCATTTTTATTACTGTACTAATCTCTTGATAAATTTACACCCAAACATTATTATTTAGGATTTTTGAAAAGATAAATTTTCGTCAAAATCAGCTCTCACCTTTACATCAGTTATGAAATTTAGATCAGTTCAGGTGAAATGCCGAGAAAGAGGAGTTGCATCAAACAGAATGCTTACCGATCAAATTAAATAGCACACTTAATTAAGTGAAAACGAGAATTTTAACCATAGTAAACCGACAAATATCACACTTGCCAGCCATTTCTTTCACAAAAATAAATATGAAGAGTATCTCGACGAAAAAACTTCACTCATATCACTTTAAAATAAAAATTACGGTGAATCTGCAATATCAAAATATAATGGACTACAATAATAAGATATTCAACATAATTAATATGATATTTGATATCAGTAACTAAATTTACTCAAAGAAATGTAGCCTCGAATTTTTGCCTATCCAGACCTGAAGAAAAAAAATTATCCTCCATTTTACTGTTGTTAGACTTTGAGTTTCCTTTGTGGGTGTCACGTCCGATTTATACACATGAATAAGTATCCATAGTGCACAGGAATTAGTTTCGACATTCAAAAACAGACACAGGCCGAAAAAATGTAAAAAAAAAAAAATTACCAATAAAGACTAGAAGCGTTTGGGAACTATTCGGTTAAGGGGCTCAGGGGTTTGATCTACCCAGAAATTTACACAGTTTTGCCTGAATTACACTGATTTTCTGAAATTCTACTCTATTTTTTCCGGACATGGGAAAGCAAATTTTCCTCTGTACCATGGCATGAACATCTATGACAGATAGGAGGGAAATAGTCTCTCTAAACATCATACACTGATTAAAAACATTGAGCACTTGACATCTCACTTCTGACAGTCATTGCAGAGAGATCGTTTATGACATTGAAAACATTGCTGGGATGAAGAAATCTCTAGCCTCTTTTGAAAGTATGTCTTGTTCAATGAGTTTTGTCTATTTCTTTTATTGACTTTTGGTTGGATAAAAAAAAAAAGTTTTTCAAAGAGAAATGTTCCTATTCAAGATACGGTATTTCAATAGAGCAGGAATTTACAGATTTCATCGAACTCATATCAGCACCAATTTGTGAAACCTTTCCCTAAATTTCATGAATAATATTTCCTATTTTTGAAAAAGGGCCAATGTTGGCTCGGTTTGGATCAATAAGTGTTTTAGGCCCCTTTTTTTGTTGATAGAGATTCATGTGGTTAAGCAAATATTAGTTTTTTTTATCAACGTGGTACAGCAGCACGCACCAGAGAAAATTAAATGTTTCAAATGTTCGGCGTCGTTCAGGGGTACTCAAACTACTTTTCCAGTTTACATGTTTGCCATATTGGACCTTTGGAATGAATATAGTGTAAAATGTACAGAAATCATAGAGGAGACAATAAACATTTTTCCTGAAATAGATGAAGTTGGACCTTTCCAACAAGTTACTCAATCATAGGAACAATTTCAGATCATTCTCACCGGACATTTTTGCACAAAATTTATTCCTGGTTATACACATTTCAGGAAAAAAAACTCGTTCCTTGTGGTAAGTTGATGGGAATGAGACTCACGAGTTATGTTTAAGTGATTTGGATCATTTCACACTTTTACTATTTCTACGAACCCTCTGTACCCTCGTATCACTTGGGGGACATATTCCCCATTTCAAGACATATCTGTACATTAAACAAATTTCTAATGAAAGGATAATTATCTAAACCATGGTTTCTCAAATTATGAATGGTTAATCACCCCACGCCAGCAGATGATCTGAATAAATTTGCTAGTATCACAAAGCCATTGCTCAACAACTGCACTTGTGTGTCAAAGTCATGTACATAGAGTTCTGAAGCAAAAGCTTTGTGATACTAGCCAATTTATTCAGATCAGTTGCCGGTGTGTGATGATTAGCCATTCAAAGTAGGTCTCCTTGTATTTCGATAGACAATGGAATGGTACTGAAATGATTTCTCATAGTGCAAACCTGGGCAAAGAGATACTGGGATGCCCAATTGTCATGATCCCCCTCTTGGCCTTGCTGGTGTAGTGAAAAGGAGAGCGGAACGCGATTTAATTAGCTGACAGTTTTACTTCTTTATCTTTATCCCTCTTACTTATCCCCCTCTACTTATCAATAATGATCTCTCTCTCTCTCTCTCTCTCTCTCTCTCTCTCTCTCTCACACACTCTCTCTCTCTCTCTCTTCATCTTTCTTCATTTCTTTGTCTCTACTTCTCTGTCTCTCTTCATATTCATTTTCCATTCTCGCTCTACGGAACAATTCCTCTTCCCATGTCTAATTTTTCTTTTTCCTCCCCCTTTCCTTTACTCATCTCTTTCTCTTTCTCTGAAGCAAGTTGAACTTTTCATGCATATATCTCTGCATGTGTGCCATGCATTGAATGTTTAATAAGAATATATTGGTTGTGGGAGACTAAAAATTTTCCACTTTTGTAAGACCATGCATGTTTCTGTGTGTCTGTGTGCCGCAAATGATTTCAATGTACAGAAGAAAGTTTCGAAACACTGAAAGGTATATTTAACAGGAAGAAAATAACTATCAATTCGCAGATGCCATTTTCAGTGTTGAAGTCTTCATCTGAAGGCTGATTTTCATACAACTGACCAACTTTGAAAAACTTAACCCTGAAAGGGAAAGCACTCCTCTCCTCAGTGAAAATGCTTTGAAATGCTGCATCAACATCAAAGCGTTTTTCTTTGTACCCTAATCAAACGCTGTGAATTGTCAATTATCTTGATTATGCTATTTAATCTTCAACGATTAACCAAATGTATGTGGCACTATAACTCAGAAAACACGCAATGCAGCTCCATGATATTTTAAGTGTGTAGTTTCTGGACACACAGGTATGTATTTAGCATAGCAAGTTAGTTTTTGAAAGTCTGAAAAGATAATAATATTGTTGGGTCTGCAATCGCACTCACACCTTTAAAAATGATCTAATTTTTACCTAACGATCAATCTACAGTTCTCCTATTTTTGTGAAATTTGTACATGTAATTGAATTAAATGTTATCAAATAATTTATGATGGTGCTGATTTTCAAATTAGGAAGGACTCAACTAATACAGAGTTCAAATCACTGAACTATTATTAGGGCCGAAGGCCTTATTTAGGCCTTCTGTTGGAACTACTATAAAATCCCATCTATTCAGTGTTTTTTTTCTGCTTGTAAAATTAATTCCTTGTAGAGTTAGGTAGCTAAAACATAGTGTGTCAGTATAAATATTCTTCAGTGAGCATTGAATTGCCTATCTATCTCGAATCCTGGAAGGTAAAGTTAGAAATACGTCGGATGATACTTTATACGTCGATTTATCATAGGAAATAGAGTCAAATGCGTTCATAGAGCAGAAATATCAATGATGCATATTGAAAATAATAAAGGAAGAGAAATAACATCAATTACAGAGGATATGATTAAGATATAAACATATATGATATTCAAAAGGATTTGAACAATTAACAAAAATGTACATCAGTCAAAATCAGAAATAATAAAAAAAATGGAACGTATTGATTCGACGAGAAAGTTAGCCGATTAAATGTAGTGAACTTGAAAATAAATATTTGCTTTCAAACAACCGTAAACATCGTGAATCTAGTTATAGAACAATTTCCGAAAGATATAAATCATCTCGAGAGTATCAGCTCACAAACTAGAAGGCATTCATAACTCTGCCAACGCCATTGCAAGTAAAAAGGAACGAAAATCAGTCCACGTATAGCTACGATACAGGGGAGATAAATGTAACAATATCTGGATATCCCCCCCCCCAGCGTGATTTTTTCTTGTCCCATGCTCCACCCTCTTTCGAAATGTCACCGAGAATTTATGGAGATATTATGCAGAAAATCATGAATGAATACATAAAGATAATAAATCCTGGATTTGCCTAAAAAATTAACCAATATCACCTTACACCATGTGTTAGCTTTCCAAAAACTCTTATTGAAATTCACTGAAAATTTCTGGAGATATCTTGTGGACATATAGTTAGCATGATGGTCTCAAAACAGTTAAAAGATCTGTGGATTCGCTCCTAATTGAATCACTTCTTCTTTAGTCCATGGTTCACCTTTCAACAATATGTCACTGAAATACATTGAGATCTATTGGTGATATTGTGTAGACAGTCTCGATTAAATTCATATCTCTTTCAATTTTGTTGGCAGGGGTGATAAACCAGCGATAACTCCATTTGTCATCCAGTGAGTGCTTACAACATCATTAAGCAATCTTTCTAGTTAGATCTTGACAAGAATTTAACCATTTCAAGACCCAAAAGATTGCGTCTAACACATTTTTCACTGCAGATAGGCATCAACCGTGAAAGCAATATTTGGCAAGCATGGTTGGTATTGCTGAGGAGTACGCTCTTCACTAGAAGTCCCACTCTTATAATTTTGTCTTACGCAAGGTTCAAGAGAATATCTTCTCTGACCACAGCTATGTCACAAACTAACTTGTGTATTCTCAATTCAAAAGACCTCGATATAACGGTTTTCTAATTTTGCAGACACTCCACCGAAGCATTCATATACACATTCACTGAATCCGGAATGTCAAAATTTTTCCGGCTAGATCTAGTTCGATTTACCAGATTACCGGAAATCTGGCCGCATTAAAAAAAATAATTCGCTGATTCAGTTTCATTTTTTTAGCTAACTTGGAACACATATATTTGATATTTTTAGCCACAAAGTTAGTTAAAAATTAAGAATATCTAGCTGATTTTTGCCACTTTTTGAATGTCAGTCAAAATAAATCAAACTACGTAAGGAAAATATTTTTTATAATTTTCATTTTTTTTACACTCAAGAATGAATTCATGCCTCTTCCATGTTTCTTTGGGAGAGGTGATTTATCAGCAACACTTTGTTTAGTGTTCGGATGAGTGCTTGAATCAACAGTGATTTCGTTTCCTAAATTTGAAGTGAAAGTTTTGCTTTGAGAATATTTAGGGGTCAGATCCCGGGAAGTTAACGTACAGTTTTTATTGATCAGTTGCTCTGGAATACTGTAATTTGATTGATAACATGGCATATCAGTAACGCATGTTTGTGATATTTACAACGTAAAAAAAACCGTATCCGATATTTGAAAATCAAAATAGCTACAGTTTTTTTCCTACATGTGGACCTATAGTAGGGAATAGAAAACATGGAAATCACCAATGATAGAAATCTAAGTTAAGTAATCTAGATGGTACGTTCAACTGAGATCAAGATTTACTGTTTCTTTGCTTTTTTTCAAGGGCATTTTCAGTGTTTTTTTGCAGTCAAAATAGTGCAAAAAATATTTTTCGAGTTAGCCATAATGTTGTCTGCACATAAGCTATGAGGTGTTTTACTCATTACTGTTTGTCTTCAGATTTTTTGAAATTAAGTATGTTTTCAATTTTTTACCCTCTTAACAATTCAATGAAACACGTGGACATTTTTATTTTGGGTAAATTTTCCATCGATAATACATACTTGAAAATCTCTAAAAGATGATATAATCCAGGAAGAGAAGGCAGAAAATAGCTTTTGGCTTTATGGGCGTTCTAATTATGGAACCACCATGAGCACCAATTGCATAAATATGTATACATGGAGTATGTTAGATTCAAGGGTTTGTCTGATTCGTGTAGGTTGCAACGAGAATAGAAGTCGACAAAAAACAAGGTGCAATTGGATATCTGAAACTGGTTGAGTTGGAAACAAAGCAAAAGGTGTGAGAAAGAAGAGATAAGCAGGGAAAATTTGGTATTTGATCTGCATAAATATCGCTATTTCTTCCCTTTGTCAAAATCTTATGGATAAACTCACTTGGAGTCATCATATTGCGAAACAAAGAGCAATTTCTTTTTTTCTATATATTCCCACACTTGCAAATACTAAAAGGCTACTGCTTAAATCTATCCACGTAGTGTATCTGACCTCTTTCTCCCTCTGCTTCTCAATATATATATTATTGTATCATCCAAAGACAGCTGTTTCGTTGTATGACAACTCTTCAGTGTGGCTATAAACAATCCATTATCCCATCCAGCACCACAAAGCAGGATAGAAACTTTTGCTTCAGACCCAAAGGCCGGTATCCTACCTCTGCACTAGGGAACTCAACGTTCAGTAAAGCTGAATTTAAACGATACATATTATTATTTAGCTTACATTCCCCATCCACCTAGTGCTCTATTACTATGGAGGAGCATTGCATATATATATATATATATATATATATATATATATATATATATATATATATATCCTCTCTTCCTCTCTCTCTCAGTAAGTAACAAACGGACCATTTAACTACAACGAAAACAACTTTTGCTTTTAGAAGCAAATAGCTCCTCTCGAGCAGCTTTTTGTAAGAGAAGATTTCTTAACTTTTTCAAATTGGCCTGTAAAATTCTAGTTTTGATTGGTCTGCTATGTCATTTGATCAAAATTTATTCAAATCCATCCTCTAGATTTTAATTAACCTCATGTGTTCTCTACTCAAAAGAAATCAAAAAAATATTACCTTCACAACCATAGGAGCCCCACTTCTAGTTCGGTAAATACAGACTTCGTGTCTCTTTCTCCTTGATAACTGTAGCTGCTAATGAATGTATCTGAGTGTTATCGCACATAATTACATGTGTTTAGTGGCTGAGGTTGGTCGGAATTCTAGCGGAGTCAAGCGACAACCCAGTCAACCATTTTCTGAGGAATTGCATTACTACTCCTATTCTACCGACTTCAATATTCCTGCGGTCTGAATTAGTTTTGGTGTTAAAGGTGATATTGCTACATGATTTACATCTGAGCCAATAGCGTCTGATTTATTTTATTGCAAATTAAAATGATGAACAGGTCGATTTGAAACTGATCACTATCATGGAGATATCACCGAACTCATGAATTTGTTTTCGAATGCCATAATATTATCAAATAATATAAAGTAAGAAAAGATTAGTATAGTTTTGATGGATTTTGATTTTAAATCAGAATTTCGATAGTTATTTGAGTTTTTTTTTTAATTATTTTTTTTCTTTACTTATTTGCGTATCAAAAGGAAGTGCTAGATAATATTCTGCAACAATGCAAAGTTTCGAAAAACCAACATATACAGTCTTCCACGGACGAAATAGAAAAATTGTTGTATTCTTATCCTAAATTAGACTAAATTGAGATTGATGTTGTTGTTGGAGGTGATGGTGGTTTTGGCAAAGTTCTTGACAGAACATTCAAAGTTTGCCACGGACTTGCATCGATAAAGTCCATGATGCATATTTACCACCTGTTGGAGAAAGACCTAAGTTCGTAATTATTGCCAAAGCTCGGTGAAAACTTATAATACAATTATCTGTCATTTGGAAAATTATCCCGTTCGTTTGATTAAAGTAACTATTCTTTGCTTCCTCTCAGCAATTAAGTAATGACTGATTCAGAAACTTGTTTCTATCCACTTTTGTCTTCAAGCTTCTCTTTGATGGACTAAATCCAGTTTAGAGCAATAACATCATTTGATTTAAGCAGAATAATTTGTTTAACATGAAAAATACATCAAGTGGACTAGTTGACCAGGAAATGCTTATGAATATCACTTAAAATATATAAACTTCCGATTCCCTGAAAGAGAAAAACTATTCTACTTATTGTTTTCACACAGAATAAGTTAAAATAGTGATGATGATAACACAATCACCTTTCAATAATACTCTTAAGTTTAAACTGACTTACAATTCATAGGTACAATTTTCTTTAAATTGCTGATATATATATATGTAAGCTATTTTAAGTACATTATATATTCAGACAAAAAATATTATCTTTCTACATGTGACACGTCATGCAGAGTCCCTCTCAAGTTTATACAACATTTATTAAAGTTTTTTCAACTTAACAAACAATGTATATTTATTTTTCTTATAAAACATATTTATACTACCTGTTCAATGAGTTAGATCTGGAGAATAACTCGTACTGAATTAAATCCGATTCGTAGTAGGTGCTATGAACAAAACACATTCTGAACAACGAGGAAATATATTTTTCTTCATGAGTTAAACACTCCAATGTATTCTTCTTCTACTCGTCTTTGTATCAGTCATATCATTATTACTTATGTTGCACCCTTTTGACTGATTGTCTTTTAGCTTCCGTTTAATGTAAGTAAATATTCTCTTTCCACAATTATTTTCGGTTTTTACCGTGTTATTCCTTTTAATATATTTATTTTTTTATTCTCCCAATGGAATAGATAGATATAAAAATTCTTCGATGGGATTCATTTCCTAAAATTCATTGTCGTTAATAAACCTTAGCAAGCTAGTTCCATTGCTTCGTTTTTTTTTTCTATTAGATTCAATGTATGATAATTATGTGTAATGTATTTCTTCATGGACTTCTTTTTCCATTCCTTCCAGGCTATATTTTTCCAATATTATTGGGTAATCAATTGCTTGTGAGAGAGATCTTTCATTTATATACCTTCCAAGATTTTTTTTCTCAATGTATCCGTTTGTTACTTCCATTTTGTTACGGAAACGGTTCTGTCAGTTTCTTTGGATTGTTTTGAAGTGTCTGCAGCAATAAGTTCTTTCTTTCTCTCATTTTTTTATCTTCTATCAACGACATCTTGGTTGTGAATTTTTACGTTATTCTTTATTGATTCTAACTTCATAGATCTTTTTTCAAATTTTTTCTCTAATAGTAAAAGTTTCTCTTTTATTTCATTCAAAATCTGGTTTCCTCTTTCCAGCTTTCATAAGTTCTATGATTGATTTCTGACTTTTTATTCATCTGTTTCATCTGATGGTCTATAAACTTTTGATTACGTTCTTCATTGATTTGTTGGAAGGGTACGTCATTTTTCAATTCTTTGATATTTTCTACAAAGTCTAGCCTTCATGTACCCATGAAGTCTTCCCATAAGGCTGTCTCAGGCTTGCCTGTCTCTAGACCGTACTTTCTTTTCCTTTTAACCTGTTTGGTCGGGGGAATAGCAGTAGCATCTATAATGCCGACTCCGACATTCGATTGTTCCTCGGCTGGTTCCTTATGACAAACACGTTCTCTTGTCGTATTGTTGGCTTTGAGAGTTGCGTTATGGTTTGGCCTTTGATTAAATGCTTCAGCCTCAATCCATCGGAATCCTTGTCGAAAGTTATAATTTTGAGCCCGGGTAGTTTTATCCCTGTGATTGTCACGTTTGACTTGTTATCAAGTTTGAAGTTGCAGGGTCTTTCTCTCACGAGGACACTTGCTGCTGCAAGAGCTCTCATTGCTATATATATATATATATATATATATATATATATATATATATATATATATATATGATGTGTACTGTAGAGAGTGAGACAGTCTCGGGAATGAGGTGTTTAGAGGTAATGTTTATTAATCCTTATAAGTAAATTGTCCATACATGTTTCGGGATTCTTCCCATCATCAGTGGTGTGTGCTGTGTGAGTGTGTATTAAAATTTCCCCTGTGGAACCAGAGTCCACTATCAGGAGCTATGCATTGCAGGTAAATTGTGTTGTCAGGGCTGCTGGAGGCCTCCTGCTGAGTGGGAGAATGTCCAGTAAGGTATCAGGTCTATGGTTAAGCAGTAGCAGTTGGTATTAGGGAGTGATGTGGAGTTAGATTTTTTTGGTATGTTAGGGGTAGTGCAAATGGAGGGGTGGTGAGGTCAAGGAGCTACATAGGTATCAACCTTATAAGTTATTGAAAATGTGTTGGCTATGATTTGGACAGGGGTTATAACTGGCTAAGGTGAAATTTTTCCTATGGGTCTGGGTGACTTTGAAGCTTCCATTATTGAATGTCTCTTAAATGTGGGTCTGAGGATATTAATGGTAGGAGTTTTAAGTATTAAGGTTCTGTGTGATAAGGGTTGTTCAGTTTAGTGTTTAATCCATTAGCATATAGGGTTTAAAGTTTGTTGATGCACTTATCTTCGTGTTTCTCTAGAACTTTAGTTATGTCAATTGTAGTACTTTTTTCTATTTTTTTCTATGATGGTAAAGCTATATATATATATATATATATATATATATATATATATATATATATATATACATATATTGTGTAGGTGTGTGTGTGTGTGTGTGTGTGTGTGTGTGTGTGCTGTGAGCGTAAATACTTAAATGACTCAGTTTGTATCTAAATCAAAATAATTCTATTCCCCTGTTTGCTTTTTCCCAGTTCAATCTGTTTTCAAGTCGACAAAGGTAGGAGCTTTAAAAGTATCAAAAAAGGTCTCACCACAGAAAAAATCAAGTAACTAGTGTGTTCAAAGCAAATGTTGACTTAACAACAGATAGAAACTGAATTGTCAAATGAAACCAAGTATTCTACGAAACTT
>OY735213.1:20528270-20533270 GCA_963457665.1 Thysanoteuthis rhombus
ATGAAAGAGAATTAAATCATTAAAGAAGAGTCTCTTTTCTTCGTGAAAAACCACGTGGTCGCTTTTAGTGTACGTTTCGGCAAATCTACTTGTATAATGACCAGGATTATCTTTTATTTGTTTATTCATGCATAGTTCCCACAAACAATTGACCTTTTGTAAGGAAAATCCATTCCGTTTTAGCGTTGGCCTTATCAAGAAATTCACTGAGCGGAATTATTTTTTTCACACTTTTTCTGCATTTTACAGAACTATTTTCCTTCACTCCTCTTGTTTTTTTTGTGTGTACTATCTAATGGTATTGATGCTTCCCTTTTTCTAATTTGTGCTGATTTTGATATGAAAATGACATTTTTTCAGAGAAACAAATATATCTCACATGTGCAAACCTTTCCAGCTATAGATACTTCAGACGAATAGAAGTTTGAAAAAACTGAAACAGTATGAGTAGAGAAATATATGTCATTAATAAATAATAGTTAAGATGGGGCACAATTTATTCCTGATGTATTTTTGACATCAGCTTTCTGAGTGATTCCTAACATGATATTTGGCGTTTGAGGCTCGGCTCATAGTAAATGAAGTTGTTTATCTAAAAAAAAAATGCAGTTCTCCAATTATCAAACCAAAACTTTTTAAAAAGTTTCCCTAACTGATCTTAACGTACAATATAATCATTATAATGACAAACGTACAATATAATCATTATAATGACAAACCTGATTATTGCAGGATCAAACTCCATTCCTATTTCTATTCCAACTGATGATGATTTTTGCAACTAGTGTATATATAATACATAAATGTGTGGATATATGTCTTGGCCTTCTGGCTTAGTAAGTAATCACAACCAAGTGATTAGCAGGAGGGAAATATTGATTTTATACATGGGTTTGGTTTAATGTGACGGGATTGACAAACAATGAAGTGTCTAGTCTCCTAAATTTGGTCTTCATTGTTGCTGTAACGGAGGATAATGAAGTCAATTACAACTTAGCCCGGGGGTTGGCAAAATAAATCCTCTGAACAGATAGAAATACATTTATCTGAGTGTATCATTCGGTTGGCAAGATATTACAGCATTAAAGAACTTGCATGGCTGGGATAATCAGTTCCTTTCGCTGACTCGTCTTGATGATTAATAAAATATTTCTTGATCATCTTGATTTCTTTTTCCTAATAACATGTTGACTCAGCAAATATCGTAATCTTCAAACCTACGAATATGTTTTGATCCATTTGAAGAAACAAAGTTCCACGTACATTAATCATTAGAAAATCACACCATCTTGCAAACGATTATAATCATTTCATATTAGATTTTCCAAAGACAAAATTAGGCTCCAACAAAGATTTAAGCTTAATTCATCATAGATAGAACGCTGACCGGTCCAGTGCACAAAACTCCTCCGACATTTTCAAAGTAACATAATGTTAAGCATCCAGTATTCGCTGATTGTTATTGTGATAATTGTTTGAATTTTGATGAGACGCATTGCATTCATCATATGTATTTCTCACTTGCATATATGTCAGGATTTATCAATTTAAAAAAAAAGGAGATGAATAACTATGCGGATTCTATATGGATATCATTAGGTATATGCAAAAAGTAGCTAGGGTTCTACTTGGGAATGTTGAAAATTATTCCAATTCTTTTGGACATTAGATCATATGGAGAGCAAATTGTTGGCTGAGCAGTCATCATCATCATCATCATCATCATCATCATCATCATCATCATCATCATCATTCTTTTAACCTCCGTTGTTGGACATAGACCTTCCCAGGATCTCCCAGACCTCTCTATCATTGGCGTCAAAGAGCCAATACTCTCTGAATTCTAGTTCGTCTCTCCCTCTTGTATTTTGCCAAAGTCGGTTAAACATGTGATATCTGGGAATCCATGTTAAGAGTCGTCATGTCTATCGGTTGTCTGCCATTATTCCAATAAGGCCAGCCCATTGCCATTTTAGTTTTCTATTGTCTCGGATTCCTGTTATTCTTTGAAAATCGGCACCCTCCCTTTTCATGACAAATGGGATTCTTTTGTTCTTGAAGGATAAGCATGCTCCGCCGAAAGCTGGCCATCTTTGAATGTTTGATTGAATCTTGTGTTATATTATATAAAAATCAAAATCTAATATCGTTGCCTGACATTTTGTAAGAGAAGTTTTCACAAAGTTACTTGAATCCATTTTCACTATGCAAGACCATATTTCAGGGAACATTCAGTTGAAAAATAACTAATTCCAGCCAGAAACTACCAGCAGCTATTCAGTCACATTGAGTGGGGAGCACCAGCTCCCTCCTTCACTGCAACAGTGAAAGTAATTTGAAGAGAGATAGGATGTAATAAGATCACTGGAGGCACAAGACAATCAACTTATGACACGTAACAAAGTAAATGGTACTGAAAAAAGTCCACAAAAAGAGGAAATATCTTATAAAAGTATAAAAAAAGTCAAACTGCAATGTCTTGGCGTTGAAAAGTTTTCGTCAAAAATTGTTGGTACTTGTTTCAACTTGGATGAAGGTTCCCAGAGGCAAATTCCTCCACAGAAAACACTGAAACAAGAAAAACAAGATGCACAAGTTGAAGATTCTAGAGCGGAACAGAAACATTTTCCTATGATATTTCTTTGAAGCATCATGGCATTTTTTCGGTTAAAAGATTCCGTACAATGGAGGGGAACCATGCAAATATATACTGCTGGAAGTTGAGATTGAATTTTCAGCTAAAACTTTAAATGTTAGAAAGTTATATTTTTTTAGTTACTTCTCCGATATAACATTCCATAAATACACACGTGAATGACGATGAGGATTGTTATTTCCGTGATTTGTAATCACGACACAAAGACAAAGTCAACCCCAAACTTGGACTGGAGTTTGACAAAAGCTTGTCATTGGAAAGCAGAAAACAAAATCTTATGCTTTATCTAAATCATTCTTCGTACAATTTTTGTCTTCAAAATTCAACTCAATAAAAGACGGGTCCGCTGTTGAATAATATTTTTAAACAAGATTCCCTTTTCAGATTTTGGTAACAAAAGATCATCTAAGTTTTGATTATTTTGGTAAATCTGTTTGAAATAATAGTTTTTTCACTTGAAAAAGATCGAAATTGTCAACCGGGAATAAAACTTGCACACCCAAATACATACAGATAGACATGTACTAGTCTACGTGCAAAAATGAGTACATGCACATATTTGCATATATACGCGTGCATGTGTGCGTGCGCACACACACACACTACCCACATACATATATATCTATATAACAATTTGCTGATGGAACAGTTCAACTCAATCGTTTACTTACGCGAATCTATGTCTTTCTTCATCTTCATTATCATTTTTTTTATCCCGAATAGAAATACTTAACGATTGATGAATTCATGAAAGTTTTCTATCGTTAGGTCGTCGCTTTTTATCTTTTACAAAACTAAAATGTAATGTAATCAATTCTGCAGAAAGATAAAAAAAATATTCAGCATAATAATTCCTTATTGAATTCAATAAAAGTCGAAGAAACGACAAATTTGGTTATTTTGGGATATTGTTGGAAGATTTCCTTCGGTTCGATTTACTTCAATTAATTTGCATTATGAAACATTCGTCCAATTTTTAAAGGAATTATTTGTCTTGTTCCCTGGTTGTCGATGTTCCAGTAACACTGGTATACTTCAGACGAAAGAGGCAGTAGCAACAAGAATAAAGATAGAATGAAGGTAAGAGGTGTACTTAATCATGCATTCAAGATTCACTGACGTTGGGAAAAGCTCCCAATGATGGGTCCAGCTGATCTACTGATAGGACGTCTGAGTAGATAAAGTAGATTGGAATAATGGAATCAAAATCGATTTTCAAGCAAATTAGTGGTTCTCAAACTGTGTTTTGCGGTACATTAGTGTGCTGCAACTATCTCCTAAGTACACTACGTAAACGTGTAATTCAAGCATTGAACGTGTCCGGTACGGGTTGTATGTCTGTCCTATTCCAATATAGACTTGCCAACGGAGTGGTTTTATGACTAGATTTTTAAAGATTTCATCTCTTTTTTTCTCATCGACTGATGAAAAAAAGAAGGGTTTATGAGTACGTACACCAATTTGCTGATATCAAAGTTCCGTTCGTTGACTTTTTTTGTCTAATTTATTTCATTTTCACAGTACGTATGCTCACACTACTTTACTTCATTTCTGCATAAAAATTTACGGCTATTAGTTAACCTTGCTAATTGCCTAATATAAACCAATTTATATTCTAATTCAAATGGAGTGAAGAGATTGTGTACTGCGCAAGTAAAATATATTTCTCAGTGCATGTGTCGTGAAACAGTCAGAACCGCTGGAGTACATAAAATCTCCCATTTGGGTGAAAGCTGAGTTTTCCAGGATATCTAATAAGCGAGAAAGTCAGGCACCATTGTATGATTGGTAATTACTTAGTCTTGTTACGCTGGATATGGCTCCAGCTATGCCTCTCCAGGTGCCACATTTCACAAATTTCTCAATCCCGGCCCCAGTTTGAAACACGTGAGAGAGAGAGAGAGAGAGAGAGAGAGAGAGAGAGAGAGAGAGAGAGAGAGAGAGAGAGAGAGAGAGAGACAACAGGCTCTCGAAATTGCGTCACCCCCTTTAGCCTACACTATTATAGCCATATCAAGTGAACCCAAACTGTGAGCCGAAGTTTCGACAAGGGAAATTCAGTAACTTCTGATATTGCAATTTCAAAATGACAAACAAGATATCGGAGTTTTTTTTAACTCATCTCTCATTCAGTTTTAGTTCACTTAACTTTCTCTTGGCTGGTTGCCTTCTCAAAGCTAGAGAGCGTAATCTACCCTCCTATTTGACCATAGTTGGAGAGTGAGGAAGATGGGACGGATTCATAACTATCCTAGGGGCATCAATGTGAAATGAATAGTTACCCCAGTTTCGTTATAAGAATATTTTAAGGGAGTTTGATAAATGATTTACTGTACTTTGATTA
>OY735213.1:20538270-20630770 GCA_963457665.1 Thysanoteuthis rhombus
CTATGTCCAACAATGGACGTTAAAAGAATGATGATGATGATGATGATGATGATGATTATGATGATGATGATACCACAAGTACAACTACAACTGATACCGGTCCAAATGCATAAATATTTCTACGCTAAGAGATATATAACTAGAAACCTTCATACATATATATATATATATATATATATATATATATATATATATATATATATATATAAACCAACAAATTCCCTTTAAAATACAGACGTCTTCAACCAAGATTTTTTTTTAAAATTGAAGTCCAGTCTCATTCAATTTGGAAATAAAACTCTTGTAAGCTCATACAGTAAGAGAGAGTGGGATTAATCTCTATATCGGCAGGTTGAATCCTTTGCTTCAAGTCTTGTTCCCATCTCTTGATGGTCTCACTTTCAGTTTCATTCTGAGCAGAAAATATCGCACCAAGTTTGTGTCATCTGCACTGTTGGCATGAAAAAATGTTTTCATCATCTAGAGTAATACTTTCACTTTTTCAAACTTTTGCCTGGATTATATATATATATATATATATATATATATATATATATATATATATATATATATATATATATATATATATACATATATATATATATATATATATCAAAAAAGCGTAGAAGAAGATTTAAGGGGATCTTCCCATCTAAGAAGAGAATGTCTATTCATTTAGTGATATTTTTAGATTCATAAGAAGCCAAGAAAATGCATTGAGCACAATGCCGAAGTAAAAAACGGGAAAAGGCGGTTTTGCAAATACATTCAATGTTTGGCAACATGCCGATCATGTTACAAGCAATATTTCTCTGAAATATCCAAGCATGTGTACAACAGGCATTAAAATTTATAACGTATTCATATTGAGTAATTTCTCATGTCCATCACATAGTCGGTTGCAGCTATGGAAAAAGACACCAATGATTTTCAAGATGAGGTCCAAGATGGCCACCAATTCTTTAAGATGCCAGTTTCTCGTTGAATGTTCACCCTAAACAAGTTTTCTCAGCAGTTTCGTCTCAGAATGAGGGTTTCTCGATCACATATCAGAATATTATCATCGTCAACTACAAAGGTTAAGAATCCAATAGGCCTCTGAAATGATCGTCAAATTATTCAAAATATCTTAAAACGTGCCTAGGGTTGATAATAATCGAGCGATTTGTTCTATTATATCAGGCTTTGGCACATTTTCTCAACGATTCCTAGTGGTGTCAAGTGTTCTAGATAAAATACCAAAATACTATGATATTTGACCATTGGGAAGATATATTTTCTACAATGGCATCGAAGTTGACAGACATTGCTTGGCTTTATGAAAATAAAACAATTACAGAATCAATCTTTAGCAACTTTTATTTTTGATAGAATTAGACTTGATATCACCTATAATGATCTCATTTGTTTTGACGACCTGTGGACATTGTTGGATTCTTTTTGTTGTTAATGATACAAAAGGAAAGGTTGCTGGAATAAGACACATAGTTTTTCATGGAATTTGACCACGTGGAGTTATGATCGAATGGATTTATGGTAAAAACTCTTCACCCCAAAGAAATTGCAAAAAAACTGTTTTTCAATGATTTTATAGTAGAAGATAGTAATTTGAAAGACTGCATCTGTTGTCTGCAGAGTCACTTTTTAGTGGTTGAATTCAAGTTTATTTATATCTTTTACTCTATTCGAATTGGAAAAGATTAGATTTCATATAATTTCCTGTACGAAAAGTTTGACCAACCAGTTTTGCATGTGTGAAGTGATCAGCTGTTGACATTTATAGCCATTATCCAGATTTTTCTTATGTGTAATTTCTTGTATGGTTTAATACCATTAGAAAAGAGTTCAATGGCCATAGATCAGATCTCTTTATCCGACGTCCAAGAACTTCCGCATGCCTGACTGTCAAGCAAAGGATGATGTCCTGAGATGATGATAACACTCAATTTGGGAAATGTAATCCAAACTAATGTAGATATTGATGTATTAATGGAGGGCTTTTTGTGTCAAAATATGCGTGCGTTGACATCTCCACTGGTTGTTTTATACGCGTGCGTTAGTGTATGATTTGATCGATGTAACAACGCTAAGATCTTCAAACGAAAAGCCTGTGATTCCTTTGTTTTGACTCCATCATTTTCAGCTTACCACGAATAATACAACGAAGGCCCTTTTCACCGACTATACTTCTCTTTCTTTGCAACTGTACATAAAATCTCACGCTTCTCTTGAAAAAACTGAATAATGATCATGCTCACTTCCTCTTACAATACCTTTTTCTTTGAATAGAATGTGAGCAGGCAGTAGCTCTATGCTATTACAGCCAAGCAAGATTGAAAAGCCTGCAAAATATCGAAACAAGCTTCAAAGAAGTAAAAATTGTTCACAGAAAAGAAGAAAGAGGAAGAAGAGCCAGAAATGGAAGAAATAGAAAGAAACTAATACCACTGGTAAATCCAACGTTAGATGTGCTTAGACCCTTATTTTAATTCGGGGACTGGTGGCAACTGGGTAAATTACACGTCTTGCTATATGTAGGCACATGTTGAGGGCGTTTTAGAAAACCACAGGGATTAATTTGTTTGTCAAAACTGTACGTCTGATGATCCTGAATTTCACTTCGATTGTCTAGCATGAAAATTTATAATATTATTTTGCTCTTTGACGGTTTAAACTCGCTGCCGACGTTGTTTCAATATTAATTTTCATTTCATTGGGAGAGGGGTGTCAATGAAATTCTGTTTGGTGCCGTAACTCTTTTCTCGTGGCTCTCTCTTACATCGACCAGCTTGTTAGATGCATCATTTTGGTCCATTCTTCATTCTCCTTGTCCCACCAAGTCGTCAATATATTCTTAAAATCTTACTTTTTACTTTGATACATTTCTCTTATTGTTTATACTTATGACTGGTTAAAAATTTTACATTTTCAATTGTAATAATATATATTCATCGTATTCGTACTTACAAGCAACAGAACCAACTGCAACTATAAAACTGTGCTAACTATCCCCATCGGTCGAATAAGTTTGTGTATCTTTTCCAAATGTTTAAACTTAGCTAATATTTCAAATTTAAAGGACCATTCAAAGGAATGCTTTTATTCATTGTAACTTTGGGTCATATATCTGCTGATATGGGAAAGTACACCATCTTTATGGAAAATGTACCAACTAGTCTTTTCATAAGTATTTGGACCAACACAAAATCTGTTTTATTGCTTATGATTGCAGGGGTTATTTAGTATTTTGAGCGGTGAACATCGAAACTAACATATTAGTCTTATAAGACTGGAGATTCTTCCAAATACTTTTGTCAGTTCGCCTCTTCAACAGGCCTTCGATAGATTCTTAACAAGTTTTGGGAAGGATAGAAAAAAAAATGTTTGTTTTCACAATTGACAACTCAACGCTATTAAATAAAGATTTCCAGAAATTAGCTTCCAGGTCAGCACGACATGAGTAAATCCGTTGATTGTTATGCTAATTGCAATAAAGTTTGATTTCCTTCAAAATGTTTTTAACTCTCAAAATCAAGCAATTAGAAGCAAAATGTCTGTTTGTTCAATTGCTATGTGTGTTCTTAAAAATCCATTTCCTTTGTGATATTTTAAATGAAATCAAAGCAATCCTTCATTTACTTTACTGCGATTTACATATACGGACGTTCCAAGAAATGCAGCATTCAAAGCCTCCACAACTTACTTCGAATGAAAACGTAAATTCTAACAAGATTCGAATAGCTCAAACACTATCATTTGTTTGTCTAGGCTGACAATGCGTTCAATGAAAGGTATAGCACCCTGTATTCCCATACTTTTAGCCTTACTTAGCAGACATTTCTGATCAGGCTAGGTGACTGGTTCTTTCAACATTCTCTTGAGTGGAAGTGTCTCGGTATTCCTATATTTGAACGAATATAACTGATTTTGTAAATATCTAAAAACTGCAGTTTTGTATAGCTAGAAAACAAAAGCCAATATTGTTTTCATAAAGGTATTTTGTGTAATATTTACGATTATGTAAATACATTAAAGTCTATTTAGGGGATATAAGTTCAATCAACACCAGATCGAAATATGTAGATTTGTGAAGTTATATATCATTGCATGATACATAACTAAAATAAAACGAAAGAAACATTTTTTTGGTCAAAATAATTCTTTTTCAACAGTGTAGTTTTTTCAGTGACAAATGATGTGTGTGCTGAGATAAAAATATGCATGGATCTCATTTAAAAACCAATTTGATTCTGCAAACCTGCATGAAGCCACTAATTTTAAAAGAATCTCGGAAAGTACTTTAAAAGTATACAAATTTTGTCTACAATTTTCTCTTAAGTCAACAGGAGTTCATTTGATATATTTGAGGCGCTTCCAGTTCTAGGTGGCTACATTTCGTGAAGCGCGTGTCAGAGCTACATTTTCTTCCTTTTTTTTCGACTTTCTCGGCTTAAAGAAAGTAAAACTGACACGAGTGCGTATAAACAGATGTGCTTATTTAAATGCAGAACAATTTGTGAGTCTTGGTAAAAAAGTCTAAAAGATGGCATGTAATCTATAACTCAAAATGTATATAAATATAATTCCAGTCATTGTATGTAAATATCTATCAAGGAATTGGTATGGAATGTAATCTTATCAAGTGGCTGCATAGGTACGCACATAAACACACAAATACACCGGTATAAATACACATACCTGATTTATACACACAATCGACATACACAAACGCATTCAATTGCATATGTGTCCGTTCATGTGAGTGTGTGTGAGTGTGTATGTGTGTGTGCGCGTGTGCGTACGTGTCAAGGTAATTGAATTTCTATATGTATGCAAGTGTATGTACTACAGTAAATAAGGATAAACCTTGTATTTATTTTTTTCTTTGTAGCAAAACTGTGTGCGTTTAACAATAATTTAGAGACAGTCCATAATGATAGCCACACTTCAGACAATTGTTTGTCCTTACCTAAGATATAGGTGGACCCACACATACGTTTAGTATATAAACAATCAAATTCATGTTTTCGCCGACAGCAGCCCATCCCACCAAGGCATTGAATCTTATCATTCATTCAGACAATGAAGCTACAAACCAACGCAAAAGTCTATAAAAAAGCAGCTAATACACCCAGTCAATACATCTTCCTCTTGCCAGAGGAGACACAAGCAGAGCTTCAAATTCATATCTTTTCCCCATACCCCTAAATTCACAATATCCCACCCAATGCAAGCAACAATTTGACTCTCTTCATGACCACGAACAAAAACAGCAGGAAACAATTTCACTTGGCTTCAAAAAGCTTTGTATTCCATTGATTTCCAGTTCGCGAATTCAAAGGAAATACATTCTTTCCAAATCAATAATGAAGGAGTCGTATATTTGAAGTGAATCGAAAACTAATGGAAACTTTACAGTAAACATTTTGTCTCACACTCACTTATATAATGGAGCAAAAAATGTACACACACGTGTGTGTATGTGTGGGTGTGTGTGTGTGTGTGTGCAGGGAGAGAGGTGGGGCTACAATTTTCTGCAGTTATTGTAATCAATGGACGACACTGTCCGTCGATCCCGATGACTACGTGAAATTGGTGTTCCATAAAAACGATAACTGAAAAATATCGATCAATCTATTTACGCACTATTCTAAAATAACATTATTATTAACACCCCCTAAAAAGAGTATATATGTATATGATTTGATATAAATTAGTTGATATAAATTAGTTGATAATGACACATCCAAAAATGACAGTAGATTCTAAACAATGGCTGGGATTGAGAGAAAATATAAACTTTGTTTAACATTATAACTTTTTACTATGAATAAAACAAGTGCATCAATCCACTCGATAGGAGTGTTAACTGTTTGCAACGTGATGAGAACACATAATATATCTGGTACTTTAATTATTTATTTAGTCGGTCTGTTCTACTTTGTAGGCTACAATCCTGCATTTAGGAACCTGAACTTTTGCATACAGTTACATTTTTTGACTATGAGGGACATAGGCCATAGGAATTCCGACATGAAAACAGGATAATTCAATTTTTAATAAAACTATAATTCTAAACTAGAACCCAACCTTTCCATTCGGAAAGTTTTGACATCGATGGCTTCTTTTCAACTGATTCACTTCCGGCTATAATATGAGTGAAAACAACATTACACTGTCCGACTAAGCAAACTGACATGATCAAATTTTCTATCCACGTGCAAGTATTTTTCATCTAGTTATTTTGAACGAAAAGTAATAATTTTCTAAAGTATCTTTTCATTATATACGCAGACGGTGTTTAAAAATAGATCAACAGAGTCCATATAGGGGCTTTTCAGTTTTGTCTCACGTTGATGAAGGAAATGTACGCGTCCATAGAGGTGATCATAGAGTTCAATTTAATTGTTTATTCTATTTGTGTTGCCTAGGTCAAATGATACATTCACTGTTTAATAGCGGGAGATCAGCTTCAATAGAGTTTTCATATAATATAGTGCGATTTATCATCATTCTGTCGGATCATATATCCATTTGGAAAGTAGACTCGACAGCCACGGGAGAAAATTTAGCAGAGGAAAGTATAAAAAGGGTTATCTTCCAGGGAGACTCGCTGTCCCGGCTACTATTTGTTCTAACTATGATCCCACTCAATAGAATCCGGAAGAACAGCAAAGGATACCATTTTTCCCAAACAAAAGGAAAAGTCAGCCACCTAATGTACATAGACGATATAGAATAGTTTGCAAAAAAACGAACTCCCGGACAACAGGAACATCAGAGTACTAACCACAGAAAACCGATACAAGTACCTGGGAGTAACACAGTGAAATGGGAAGAGATGAAGGTGAAAATTATGAGAGAATACCTTAGAAGGATAAGGAAAATATTAGAAACCAAATTAAACAGCAGAAATCTAATAAAAAGAATGAACACCTGGGCTGTGTCAGTAGTTAGATACACAAGACCATTCCAAGGGAAGAGCTCCAATCAATGGACAGGCGAACAAGGAAACTTATGACAATGCATAAAGCCTAACACCCTAAAGATGACACGGATAGACTATACGTTAAGAGAAAAGAAGGTGACTGGGGGCTCATAAGCATAGAGGACTGTGTCAAGAGAGGTAAAGCAGATCTCAAAAAGTACGTGCAAGCAAAAAGTGAAGACATCATAAAGAGTGTACAAAACAGTGCAACAAACAACAAAGTAGAAAAAAAATGGAACAACACAGCAAACAAGGAAAGAAAAAAATTGAACGGAGATTTTAAAAGACGGATACAAGATGTGGCAGACGAGATATCATGGACATGGTTACGGGAAGGAAACCTGAAGAGAGAAATGGAATCGCTCATCATGGCAGCTAAAAAAAAGCACCAGGACAAACTATATAAAAACAAAAATGGACAGAACACAGACAAACAGGAAGTGCCGCCTGTGCGGTGAAAGGGATGAGACAGTAAACCACATAACTAGTGAATGTAGTCAACTCGCCCAGAAGGAGTATAAGCATAGACACGATAGAGTAGCAACGATGATACACTGGGAACTAAGTAAACAAATGGGATTCAACCATGGGGAAAAGTGGTATCAGCACAAGCCAGAGGCAGTTTTGGAGAATGACAACCACAAACTACTGTGGGACTTTGACATCCAAACTGACCACCTCATCCAGGCAAGAAGACCGGACTTAATAATAGTAGACAAAAAAAAGGAAGGCCTGCCAAATAGTAGACGTTGCTGGACCTGCAGACCATAGAGTAAAAAAGAAGGAGGGTGAAAAAAGGGAAAAATACCAGGACCTAGCAAGAGAGTCAAGGAAAATGTGGAACATGAAAACCAGGGTAGTACCGGTCATAGTGGGCGCACTAGGAACTGTCCCCAAAACGCTGAGGGAGAGACTGAAGGAGATCGGGATTAGAGGGAGGATAGAGACCGTACAGACCACAGCAGTACTGGGAACTGCACGGATACTGAGGAAGGTGCTAGAGATATAAGTACTGCAACGAATAGTAGCTCTGTCATGATATGCGAAAGAGAGGAGACGTTAGCTGAAGACCTGAGGAGACTTATTGTCACTCAGCCTTCAGCGATAACCACTGGGCAACCGGTGTGAAACTATAAATCGTAGAATTACTGCGACCTATGAGTATTAGGAGAGGAGGGCTGGAGACTTGCTGTCACTCAAACTCCAGCGGTTACCACCAGGCAACTGGTGTGAGATTCCTAATAATAATAATAATAATAATAATAATAATAATAATAATAATAATAATAATTATAATTATAATTATAATTATTATTATGATAATAATAATGATAATAATAATGATTATAATAATAATAATAATGATAATGATAATAATAATAATAATTATAATAATAATAATGATAATAAATACACACACACATATATATGTGCGTGTGTGAGTAATATTAGCGCAATACACACGCACACACACACACATATATATATATGTGTGTGTGTGTATGTATGTGAGTATTGCACTAATGAATATATGGAGTGAAATGTATAAGAGTCGCGATGGAGGCACACACGGACACATGAGTGTTCAGTCATACTCAGATTCATTGAAAATACCAAGATATAGTTATTAGTAATTGAGGCATTTAAAAAATGTGTATGATTCTCTTAAAACAAGTACATGAATCACAATTTTGAATTAGCGTTAAAATCACTCATTTCTCCAAGACACTTGCTCTGAAACGAAATTAAATCAAATAATCCAACTGAGGATTTTTACAAAATATTTGAAAAATAAATCGTTACAATGATTACCGAGATGATAAGAAATTTGCTTTTGGGGAAAATTGTGCCAAATTCTGTTTCTTATTATTCATGTGATTTGTTGAGAAAATGGTATATGTTTTTTAAGAATCTATTTAGGTCAAAAAGTCACTAATTATAGGTGGTTTCTATAGTGACTGAGAGAGTGTAGTGATGAAGTTGGAATTCTGTGTAGCAACAACACTGAAAAAAAGATACACCTTGAGAATTTTAATACGATCGATCGTGAAGAAAAAAAGAAGAGAAGAGACTTGTATACTGCACAGGGTTATTCCTATACATAACAATTAGTTTGGGAAACATAACGGGTATAATGGTGTGTGGTTTATCTATCGAATGGGGCTTTCTTTGTAGTATATATTACAATAAATAGAATGTTAAACGTTAGAAGGAACTAAAGGGACGAAGTAATAAGTGCAGTATTTTCAGTATTTGCGCTGTGTCACCAAAAAATAATCGTGAAATAATTGCAGAGTTAGCATTGGGTAACTCTAAAGCAATCGTGGATTGTCACATAGAGGAAGATTACTGACAAAAGACTATATATATATATATATATATATATATATATATATATATATATATATATATATATATATATATGTATACATATATTTATATATATATATATCAATCAAGCTGCGAGTTCAGAGAAAAGTAGGGGGGGGGCTGCATGAAGGGTTTCGTAGCTTGATGCTAATTTATTTTCATACGTAATTTTACCTGTCATTTTATAAGATTTTAAATCATTGTAATCTTCACGAAGCCGAGTTGATACAGGGTCAAAACTTCACTTTCACTTTTCTTCTGACTGAGAATGATTACTGCGACTTTATCATTGCATACATAAAAGATATATATATATATATATATATATATATATATATATATATATATATATATATATATATATATATATACATATATATATATATATATATATATATATATGGAATATATGCGTGAATAATTCAACCTTATTGACCTTCCAGTTCCAAGACAAGATGGGTTTGAAGCAAAGTTTTCGATCTTACCTCGCGGTACTGGATGCAGTGTTTATTCGTTGTCCCACTACAGCAAAATGTAACATAAGGTCAAGGCTTAACGTGGGAAGAATAGGATCTATCCATCCAAAAATAACTCCAGCTGACGAGACTTTGGTTACCAAGCAACCGTAAAAGCTAAAATAACCTCCACCACGAAAGCGTCAGGACAATTCCAACCTGCTCCTTCAAGTGCTATGGAACAGTGCTGCCCTGGGGCTCTATTTATTTACTATCCCACCATAATGGAATATGACACAAAGTCGGGCTTAACGTGGGGAAAATAGGAGACACTCTTCCAAAAATGGCTCCAACCGACGCAGCCACGGTGTGCTTTGCAACCAAAGCAGCCTCCGCCACGAAAGCGTCGACAAGGGGACCTGCTCCTTTAATTGCTATGGAGTAGTGCTGCCCTGGGGCAATGGATCCCCGGCAGCTGGGCTGAGTAATAATAGGAGAGCCAAAGAACGAGTCCAAAGGCTTCCACTGCGCGTAGCAGTGTGCAGTCTCAGTAAAATCTCATTGGCTGACGCACTGCATCGGCGCTCTCGGTCTTGACAACATCCACAACGCCCAAACTCTGGCCTATTCGACGGGCAAGTGTCAGTACCAGCACCTCACGCTCTGCTGTGGAATAGATACTGCGCTTTGATCCCGAAGAAAAAGCCAAAAATAAGGGAAGGAGCGGGGTAATGGATAGTCTAAAGCCACATTGAAGAGTGGTAATACAACAAAACAGCTGTCTGTGGATGACACAATATATATATATATATATATATATATATATATATATATATATATATATATATATATACTACGAACATACTCACTTATTAGAATGAAATAACCCTTTACGTATAAATAACATACAATTTCATTGATATGTAAGGCACTGCAATTTGGCTTAGTGGGTTAGTGAATTGCCTACCGATTAGTTTGTTGGGATTTCAGAGTAGCAATATATTCATTTTGAAATGAATTTTCCTATTTATTACAATGAAATAAGCCCTTATGCATATACAATATAAATTTTAGTAGATTTGTGAGACTTTCAGTTAGGTTCAGTCCGTAAGAGAGCGGCCTGCTTATCTTTTGGTAGTGATTCCAAATTAAATTGGGTCAGTTTTATACATCATCATCATCATCATCATCATTCTTCCAACGTCTGACGTTGAGCATAGACCTTCCCCAGGATTTGCCACACTTCTCTAGCATGGGCGTCGCGGAGCCAGTATGCATCAGTTCAGTTTTAAGTGAGACAAACAAGAGTCACTTCCATAAATTATTTAGGATTGTGATTATTCCTTCTTGTAGTTACAGTCAAAAGACAAAGTCCACTCAAGACTGGGGTTTGACAAAAACTACGAACGATTTTTATTGATTTGAATATCTCTGTGTAGAAAGCCATATTCATAAAATGATTATAAAACCAAATGTAGAAGTATATGAACAGCAGAAGTTTAAAGAAATACGTAAGTTTTAACAGTCAAACAATGAATGATACTGTCAACATTCAAGAGAAAAATCGATATCATTTTTCAATATGCCAGACTTCAGGTTACTCTGAAAATCGACACTGAATAATACAGAATCCATTCATTACATTCTTCACTATTCGTGATATCACTTTTTCCATTATGTGAAGTGGGGGACTGAAATGGAGCTGATCACACATCATTAAACTGAAGAGAAACTAAACATTTCTTTCCAATGCTTCTATATAACATATATAAAGCTTATAGTTGAGGGTATATCTCTGGCAATTCTTGTCAACCGCCTGGATATATATTGGCAGCCACACATTTCCAAGCTGACCCGAGCGTACTTGACGGTGTGCACGCGTGCGTGTGATTGTGTGTGTGGGATGGGGACACTGCTTGGTTGTATTTATCTCTCCTTGGAGCCATCAAATCTATATTGTAGTCAGGTGATTTTTGTCCATTTTATCTTTTGGAACCGGCAGTTTTATAATGTGAAAACACCAGAAAGTCCAAGCAATGCAAAATTGATAGGAAAAGATTTCTGTCTCGGAAGGAACGAATATCTGCAATTGAAAACAACAGAAAAACGGCGGAGGAAACAAAATAATTCGGATATAACTTTCAGGTAATTTTCTCGACTGTAAAATTCTTTACTTACAGTCATTATATATATATATATATATATATATATATATATATATATATATATATATATATATATATATATATATATATATATATATATATATATATATATATATATATATATATATATCATACAATATTAGCTGTTATTACTGTCTATCATTATTGGGAAGAAGTCTTCATGGATTATGCAAAAAATTAATTGTTTAAAATGGTGAAATAGATGATGAGATGCATATTGAGATGTATCCTTTTTCCTCCATAACTTATACTCTTACGTGAATCATTGATATTCTCGAGGCCACAATTGTTAATCAGCCACTTAGGATCGAACTCATTAGTGAATCATGTATTATTGCAAATGGTCTATAAGTTATTTAGATCGTTTTTTATTCACATCCTCTCGTAAAATTTGCTATTATTGGTTTGCTATTAACTTTTTCTAATGATCAACCCATTAGTGAATTATGTATTAATTCTAATGGTCAAATAGATACTTAAATCGTTCTTTATTTGCACCCTCTCGTTAGATTTACTGTCATTGATTTGCTTTCAATATTTACAAACACTATTTCTAAGCTATTCTACATTTGGAGATTATCATAATCATCTTTTTGTCAAAGTCCTTGAGTTGATTTTCTTATTGCCATTCGTCAGCCATTCAAATCGAAGACTTTTTCGATTTCCGCATGCGTGAGTGAGAGGCAAGATAGAGAGTGAGTGAGAGAGAGAGAGAGGGAGAGAGAGAGAGTGATAAAGAGATAGGGAGAAGGGGGTAAACAAAATGAGATATGCCATGACATGTCAGAATTAACTCCATTGCAATTGGTCAAAATAAAAAATGACCGTTGCTCATTCAATAAAGACGTTTTGTTTTGTTGAAATGATTTACGTTGTTTGACAATCAACCTTCTCAAGTCATTGTATTGATTTATTTAAAGCAAAACAGTCTGAAGTCATTTTTCATTCATTTACCTTCATATTTTTATTCATTTCTTAATTTCTTAGTTCCGCTCCTGTTTTTGCTTCTGTTTCATTTTGGAGAAGAATCCAAAAAATTCCTCAGTTTTGTTTGGTTTCACCTATTTAGAATAGGATTATTTTGAAGGTAAATTACTCCCTGTTATCCAGTAATTCACAGGCAATTATGTTCAATTTGGTTTACGAAAAGAGTTTCCGTAATCATCACGACTACATCAATAGTAGATGAACTATCATCATTCATTATTATTAATTTTTCTTCTATTCATGTTTTAGTTTAATAGCAATAAAAAGTCACAACAATTAAGATAAAGGTTAATACTAGCCAAAGGTGATAATGCTCGAGTAAATAAACGTTTTCGTCGAAAACTGCCATTTTCCTAAAGATATGATTAAACAGCTACTAAGCAAACCATTTAAACGGAATAAGTTATTTATGATCACAAAAGTTATGATTTTCATCAACATACCGGTGGAGGAGTTGCTATAGGCGTTCAGCTTCTAACCAGTATATCTTACGATCTATTTGGGAGTGACACTATTCTTTGTCACTCAATTCTTTCCTTTAGAAGTCAATGGTGGATTAAGCATTTTAGGAAGTCTGGCTAAGGAAGGGGTTTTGGACAAGGTTCGAACTCGTTTCAAGAAGATATTTGTCTGGTCAGATACTTTCAAAATGATAGCAAATAAGATGGAAAAACAGGTGTAAAAATGAAGATACCGTGAACTTAATTTGTGGGTTCAATAGTTTATGTCGATTAGAATTTTATATTGTTTTCTCCTTTGGACAAATATTCGAAGATTATCTCTTCAAAGAAAATAAGACTATCTAGATATATTTTATTTCAGGTGATTAACCAACCACTTTCGTGGTTTGAAACTACACCTCACTTGTAGGAAGCGGGAAAATATCCTAAAGTATTTTAGAAGCAGACCATGAAAACCATTTCTTTATATTGTTATTTTAAGGAATAAAATATGTTCCGAGTCATGTTTTATCAATCTATTAACTTGGAATATTACAAATCAAAACAAAACAACAAAAAACTTGCATATTCTCAGTTCTCAAAAAATTTGATGGAAGACAAAATTCTTGGTGAAAAAAATCTTTTCCTTCAGCTGTGTCCTTCTTCGCTCGACACCATCACTCTAATTATTGCTGCTTCCTCTAATGTGCTGTCTATGGGGAAGCTGTTTTAAGCGGTATGCCAGTCATTGTATAGCACATATATATTTGTAGCAACGGAGTTATTCAAAAATCCATGTAACTTGTAACAGCAATTGCCAATCCATTTTGAGTAACGTTGCTAGGAATGTTATGCACACTATACTTAGGAAGGAAGGAAGATCCTTATCAAAATATGATTAGATCTAAACGAAGAATCTAATAAGACTCAGTAAATTTGGAAACGTCTTGTTATCTTTATCCCTGAAGCAATATTTAGTGAAGGTGGTGACAACAAAATTTGGTGACGACTAATTGAGGGACATCAATGTGATGGATTATCTTCTGCCTGCACTTCCCTAGGTTGCTTTTAGGTATAGTTTCCCGGGTCTCTCCCTTCAATCATACTTGTGCCCTACACGTATAAGCATAAGTACTGAAATGTTATCCAAGATATTCAACTGTGTACTCAAGCTATTTTAAACAGAATTAAACCATGTTCTGCCCTCTGGCTCCTCCCAGGTCCTTAGAATGAAGCCCACGCAACCTAATGATTAATCTGCGAATGGACATCATGAAACAAGTTTAAATCGGGAAGGTTTGGGGAGGATTAGTTCTATTTTAATGATAGCAGAACATAGGATTATATGATAAATTGGATTAGGACTTTGGTAACGTCCCAGCTCAAGTCGAAAGTCTGAGATAATCCCTGTTTGTGGATGTAGCTGAAGTTATGCGCAACGATATTTACTCCGTACCTACCGAAAAATGAGCTTTGCTTGCGTAACCTCCTTCCAAAGGATAATAGTTTCATTTTTAGAAAAGCTTCTGATTTAAAGAGGTTTATTGTCTTAACCTTGCTATCGAAAGCGTTTTTCCTGTTTTATTTTAATCAGGCAACGTGCATTTGGTAGCAACGTTGAGTCGATTAACCACGTTGAATAAGAATATATTCTAAAATAAAGCAACATTTCATCCTTTTTGGAAAACATGCAGGAGTTTGACAAAACCTCAAAAGCAACCAAACTGACACAGAATGAATCTTATATGCTAGTCCATGTCTTTATATATCTCATTACGTTAAGGAATACGTTTTGACTATAATCGTTAACAGCAATCAATTCTACAGATTGCAAGAAAACAAAACCTCTTTATGAATCAGCACTGAAGTCAGCTTCGTAGCCATTCCACGTTTGAGAGATTGATCGATAGAGAGAGAGAGAGAGACAGAGACGGGAGACAGACAGACAGACAGACAGACAGACCAGATAGAAACAGACAGAGATAGAGACAAACAGACAAACAGAGACAGTGTGTGAGTGTGTGTGTGTGTGTGTGTGTGTGTGTGTGTGTGTGTGTGTGTGTGTGAGAGAGAGAGAGAGAACTCCACTTACTATTGAATCACCCTCTGACATTTATTCAGTTTCATTCACACTTTTTTTAAAAAACTTTCGTTTCCTTCCTCACGCCTAACGTTTTCTATTTTCTTCTTTCTTCATCTTTATTCAATATCTATTTGCTTGAGTGGATAAATACAAGTATCAACGCATACATGCTCGAATGGATTCTAGTACGAGTCATTCTATTTATTATGATACGTTAAAAGATGGATTCCACACTTCAGAATGATTGAAATTGGCGATATCAGCTTTCCGAAAATTACCTCAAGAAAGCATTGTCAAAATAGAATCTATTTATCAACATTTTGTCATTGTTACCAGATCGACCGCCAGTCTGACTTCATCAATACCGCGAAACGAATTATGAAAAGAAATAATTTTCAGACAAAGATATAAAAAGAAATAATAGATGGACATATATTTGAATTTAATTCTAAGGCTTTTTATTTTTGGATTATTTGATTCACGAATAAGTTTTCGAAATGCATTGAATACAACTCAGGCGACCGACGCTGTTATAAATGAAACAACATAATGACAATCCTTCCATTTTCTTCCTTGTTCATATGCAACAAGGAAGCACTCAGAGAGTGCATATCTCAGCCAACGCCATACACGATCGAAGGAAAATCAACTAAAATATATTCATATATACTACTCGAGCTAGTTTGGGGTGAAGGGTAGTGGATCAACTGCCCCCACTCTACCTGGCATATATATATATATATATATATATATATATATTATATATATATATATATATATATATATATATATATATAGCGTTGATATATATATACATATATATATTTATACATATATATATATTATATTATATATATATATATATATATATATATATATATATATATGGTGTTGATACAGTGGTGTTATCAGTGTAAGTTTCGATTTTGTAGTTTTTAGACTAATTTTAGTCTTGATATGTGAAAAAATATCACTGTCGAAAAATTTCCTTGATCCCCCAAGAAATTCAATCAATTCTTTCTTTTGCCATAGCCAACCCTTCAAGTAAATATCATTAAAATTCACTGAAATTTTTGGAGATATTATACGAACAGACAGACTGCCACACATGAATGAATACATATACGTCTTCCAACTTAGTTGGCAGATATGAATTAAATATAATATCGTAGGATGTTTTTGATTGGTGATATTTTTCCTTTTCTTGTTATCTCCTAAGCCGAGACATTTCCTTAAATAAGAGTTCAAAAGACCGAGTGCTCGCAGCCATTGTGAGATCTAATGGAATTTTCTAAAACATTTTTTAAATTTCATATTTACTTGTTACTTACCTGAAAAAGATTCACTGCACTTGAAATGATCAGTTTTTCCCTCATGAAATTTGATTTTTTTTATTCAAACTAGTCCATCTCATACTCGGGGGTACGCTTATTATTTTATTTTCGGTTTTAGATTTCTTGAATTCTGTCCGTAATTATTAGTTTTCCTAAACATTATCGAGTATATGTTCTGTTTTTTTTTTCTGTTGCAAAAATTGGATTTTATTCTGTTGTTTTTTTTATTGGTTATCCTCCATTCCTCAAAAGGTAGCAAAAGTAATCATTTTTCCTGCATAAATCCATATTCATTTGATAGATGATTCTTTCATGTGAAATCATGTCCGTGTGTAAGTATACGCTTATGTAGATATCACACCATATGGGCATATCAAGGATATTAGAGTCTATATAAAACCTAGAATCAGAAATCAGTTGCTTCAAAATCAATGTTCATCGCTATTTCGGTGGTTTGGATTCTTCGTTGGATTTTCAATTTTTTGATTGGCTTTTCGGGATCGTAACAAGCGCTCCAACCACAACGTACCCAACCACCACCTTCATGTCGTAATACCTTAGGTCTAGCAAAATCTAGATATCTATCAGGCTTTCAATTTTCTTTTAATTTTTCTCTTCATAAAATCACTGAGCCAAAAAAGGATGCTTTGAAGTTTGACGGTTGCTCAAAGTCCTAAAACGTGTTTCCAACATTTTATCATCGGCAAATGTGAAAAGAAACCAATTAGAATTATATTTAATGAGAAAAAGAAAAAGGCAGAATTATTTCCAAGAATAGAGAATTTGTTTTATAACGGCGCCTTCCGATAAATTAATCAATCCATGACTTTTTTCATCGTCTGTTGCTATATTCGGAGAAATTAAACAAAAGCTGTTTAATAAAGACACTAACAGATGAAGTTTCTATAAAAAGACACACGCATACACACACACACACACGTACAAGCAAAAAAAAACATGGCTGCACGCTTATATATATATATATATATATATATATATATATATATATATATATATATATATATATATATATATATATATATATATATATATATATATGCTGGAGTTTGATTTGTAAGAAAATTTAATTTTAGAATTAACATCTTTAAAGGCTCTAAAACTGGTAATACTGCGACGTTTAATGAAAGAGAAACAAAATTAGTTATAAAGAAAAATAGAATATGAAAACCTTAAAATCAAAGGAGAATCTCTCAAAATTCATAAATGTATAGAAATATTTTCTGTCAGACTTCTAGTGTGAAAGTCAAAAACAAAGTATTAAAAGGAGTAAAATCAGAAAATCAATATTTTTCCTGAAGGAAAATATCGATCAAAGCTCTGACTTATGTTTATTTACTGCCACACACAAAAAAAATGATATCGTGTGCGAGTGGACAAGTACTCAGGGGAAAACCAAAAAATTCATCGGCGCAGTGTGACAAGACACGCTTCCAGACAGTTCACATGCTGTTTCTAGTGACTTTGAGCCATGAATCACGAATGATTTCGATTGCAATCCCTGATATTTCATTATTTCCAAAATTCTGTCAGAGAAACGTTCGTACCCCTGCTATTGTATTCGATAAGCAAGTTACAAGCAGTTTTTTTTATTTCTATCGAAAAGCTACTCTTCTCCACAATAAACCCGTCTTCTTGACATTGAGATTTTTTAGATTGCTATAGCCAAGTTATTCTACAATTTTCTTAAAAATGTTTGGATATTTTATGCTATCCGTCCCTTGATGTACATGAGCAGCTTTGCCTACCATTTGTAAATTATTCAAGCTAATTCTCTTGAAATCAAACCAACCTGAACTGGTTAAGAATTTTTCATTTTACACCGTTTCTCTGTTTCTATTTCATTCAATGGCGGGAGGATACTCGAAGATCTGTCTCTGATAAAGTCACTACTGAAATGGATTTGATGCTTTCGATTCAAATGGATGTTAATCTCGCTGGTTCCATCATTAAAAGGTTCCCATTTCATCTTCGTTTTATTTTTAAGCATCTGGTTGGGGTAAAATGGTTCATATCGTTGACTCTGCATGCTATACCAGATACAGTTCATTTTTTCGAATCACAATCATTGTTTCTATTACATCAGGTTTTTCAAATTATCATAGTTCGACGCTTTTTGTCTTGAGAGTTTCGTTCTGCAATGTAAAAATGAGGAATTGGAAGAAAATTTAGATGACCCAATTACCTGCCGATTGAAACTAAAATGAATGAATGAATTATTTCATAGAATATTCGACCCCAATTTGCTTTGACAAAGTTCTGACTCGAAATGATTGATCGATGATTTTTTTTTCAAGCTAGAATTAACTTGCGGCAGTCGAGGCACAAAAAATGATAGGAAGTTATTTTTCAAAGCTCTATCACTTCTTTCTAGTAGGTAGCTACATCCAGAAATGATTGTTTTTCTCACAGTTTCAATTTCGAAACGAAATAAAATGGAAAATGTATTCCAGTGCAAATCATATAATTCTGAATTTGCCTCTAATGAATGTGCATATGTGTGTATGCATATGCACGCGTATAAGTTCAATTCGACGGAAAATTTAGTTTTGGAATAATCATCTCAAAGGATCTTAACCTTGCAAAAACTGAGCAGTTTAATAAAAGAGAGGAATAAATTGGCAAACGTAAAGAGAAAACCCATAAAATATAAAACACCATCTCTCGGAAGTTGAATAGGTATAGAATATATTTTTCTACATGATATGAAGTATTTTCGATCTGTTTTTTCATGAAAGGCAAAGAGAAAATTTGAAAAAAAAAAGGGGAAAAAAAGGAAACCAATATTTGTCCTCTGGGATTATATCGATCCGGATTTTGGCTTATGTTTGTTCTGTATCTACACGAACTGGTCAATTCATGTTCAAAATTGGAAAATATTTACAGTATTTGTCTGCAACTTTCGTCAGAAATACGAATCTAAATGCGAAAGTGAGTTTTTCATATTGTTGAAAATTTGTCTTTCTGTTGTGTAGGTATTGGCGCTGATGATTGAATTGTTAAATCAAGTTTGGATGTCTGATGAAGCTGTTTGAAAGAGAAAAATGTAAGTTTATGCTAAATTGGTCCCTTGATTCGTCTCCAGTTGCATATTTCATAGTTTTATAGTCCCATAATTACCTACATACTAAAGTAGTAGCGGTTAAAAGTTGTTAATCGCATATTTAACCTTCATAAGACTTTTTAACGCCAATCATCTGACTTTAAAAATCAGCATTCGGAATCATTGCCTTTTATCAAAGCTAGAGCACTTAATATCAGCACCGGCTAAAAATATATATTCCTAGCCAACTCAGCATTTCTGAAGCAAACAGGTTTTACAGTTTCTATATCAGCATATTTGTGCGCACGCGCGTGCACACACACATATGTACTTTTAAACATTTATGTGTATATGAATGAGTATGTATATCAATTTACGTTTTTTTTTTTAAATATTTATCATACCGTCAAATGTTAAACACTAAGATTCTTATCAGGAACCAGAGTTCGACTTATGCACCCAAATCAAAATTACTTACTCACATTGGAGGTTTCCAAAAAAGCTTTGTCACGTACTGAAGGAGAGGAGTGATACTATTGATTAATTTTTAAAATGCAAATTTAAATAACAGTTCTAAACTTTTTTACATCTTTTATTCTAGCGTGAACTCATTTTGAATCTAAAATATAGTAGTCTTCCCTTCCACAGACATAACTACTAAATACAGGATAGCTGTCTAATTCTATAAAGGTGAGTCCTAATTGCAAAGGCAATACCTGCTGAGAGATAGTTTCTGTCTTCTAGAGAACTCAGCAGCGGTACACAATTGAAGTTAAGAAATATTTTTTCACCATGCAGTACACCTGTGAAGGTGTTCTTTTCATACATGGATCCTTACAGTCCAGTTGGACCGATACGACTGTCCAGTATTTTTTCTACGTGCATGGAGCTAGATCTCTGGTGATTCCCTGCCGGAATCCGAATTAAGTACTTAAAATTTTTTAACTACTTAAGCATATGTATATATATATATATACATATATATATATATATATATATATATATATATATATATATATATATATATATATATATATATATATATTTAATATTAAATATTTAATTTAGAAAAAAAATTGCAAATTACTTAGTATGCGATATATATATATATATATATATATATATATATATATATATATATATATATATAAGAGAGAGAGAGAGAGAGAGAGAGAGGCGAGTTCTTCAGCAGTTTTTATCCGAATTTAGAATTGTAGGACTTGAATAGCGTACATATGTTGTACATATATATATATATATATATATATATATATATATATATATATATATATATATATATATATATATATATATCGCATACTAAGTAATTTGCAATTTTTTTTCTAAATTAAATATTTAATCATATTCTCACAATAATTCCCATCGCATGAATATTCAATGTTCGCAAATATGAAGCTCAGATGTAGAGGTTGAAAAGAAGACGAAGTATTTCTTAGATTTTATCGTGTCAAATAATTAAGTATGTATAGAAATTCCAATAAAATATTGATCATATGTTTACTATGTCATTACATAGCACACAGTTGAAACGAACAGAGACTGAACACTCGTTTTCATGAGATATCGAAACTTATAAATCGACAACAATTTCAGTCAAGTAGTCGACTGTTCCATACGTTCTTGCATCAAGATACGTTCCGTACGCAGGCCAAGAGACTTGTTCATTTACCATAGCTTCAAAAATTCAATGAACGCTTGAGATATTTTTACACTCTGGTAGACGTCTAGGTCCTACCAACTCGTGTCCTACAATTGAAATCATGAACATTATTCCTCCATATCCTTACTGACGCCTCAGTCGTGCAGGACTGCTCTAATATATATATATATATATATATATATATATATATATATATATATATATATATATATATATATATATATATATATATATATATATATATATAACACCTGTCAAAAGAAGAGAACGATTTATTTGAATTATCAGTTATTGCCCAAGGGTCTCGAAATCAATAAAAATTTATACATCATGTTCAAAAAAGCTTAAGTGGTTATTGGAATGAATTTCAAGTGAAACCCTCATTAATATCCTCAAAGAGCCTTTTTACTTTTACCCATCGTCATCATCACCAGCAGCAACAGCATCAGCAGCTACCCGTTACCATTTGAGTTTTCTAATAGATTTTATGATAAATTCAAACACCTGTTATCCTCATATAATGTGCTGTCCTGTTAGGTTGAGCATGATTCTCTCTTGTGCACGCTGAATGATTTTCAGTTCGAGGATCAGTTTTTTGGTCACGTTCCATATTCTAACTCCGTTAGTGATTATCACTGATAGATGGTTATATGCTCTGGTTTAATACCAATCTTCGTAGCACTGACGAATCTTTTTGGTTCTTGAAGGTTGAGCTAGCCGTGCTAACTGTTTGCTATTAAAGTTTGATTCTTCGGTTGATTTAATCTTTTGATGATTTCAATGAGATTTGCTGACCTAAGTGGATATTGTGGTTACTTTAACCACTTCTGCATTTTTGATTTTGATTGTTGTGTCTTTGTCTTCAGCATATACGTTGTCAATGACTCTAAAGTTCATATTGAGGCCAACTTTCTTGCTTTTTTCATCCAGTCTGTCCATCATAATCAAGGGATCATGAATATTCTCAGTAAAAACGACGATGCAAATCTGAGGTTGTTCAGATATTTGCCGTTTATTCTGATTCTTTTCGCTCCTACTCTAGGGTCTGGAAGTTCATCTCAAGGCAGGCTGTGAAGAGTTTGAGTGAGCTGGTATCTTCTTGCATTACCCTTATATATATATATACATATATATATATATATATATATATATATATATATATATATATATATATATATATATATATATATATATATATATATATTTGAACCATTAGAAATGAGACTCAGGAATGAGTTTATTCAATGTATTTAATGAAAACATAAGATAGCTTTGCTGAAATTACAACAACAGCGATATAATGTTAGTAGAAAAATATTTTCCTTCAAATTATCACAAAGTATATTCATGAAAACCTTCAAATTTTATCAGACAAATATTACGATGAAATCAGATTTGTAATTCAAATTTAACATTAGCTTATCCGTAACACACATAAAATATATGTGAAAAAGGTCTACTCTCATCGACATTCATGTTAACTTGAAATAATAACATTTTTTTCCTTCACAATGAATAAAAACTACGTAGTTATATTCATGGAGACATACTGATAAATATGACGGGAACTGCCAACCTTTTTTTCTTCATTATACTGAAACGAGGCTATCATTAAACAGCTGCTGAAGCCCATAATAAAAATAGTATTACAATTACAAATATGAAGTGATCTGAATCGAAATCAGTTAGTACCTAAAATTATGTAATAAACAATTATAAAACAAATTAAAATAACGCATATAAGATTAAAAGTGGCTCGTGTTCCTCCGTCGTAGATAGTTTAGGACTATACATAAAATTGACTAAAATGTTTTCCAACATTACAGAATGAAAAAATTACATGTGCATGTATATAAATATAAATATATATACATATATATATATGTATGTGTGTGTGTGTGTGTGCGTGCGTGTGTGATTAATACTCAATCACACTTATATATATTTATATGAAACTGAATGACAAGACCGCAATTCACAATCGAATTATTTTCATCATTTACATTTTTTTCGTGATTGATTGCACAAAGCCAGTTTATTATTCAATGCAAAGACTAAGAAATCTAACATTACCAACTTTCGAAAAATTGTTGGGATCATTTTAGAGAACCAACTTTGTTTGGATGGAGCATTTTCAAAGATATTAGCTTTTATGGCCGTCAACGCCGGGTTGAATATTCAAAAAGTAAGAAAAAAAAAGACACGACTTCATATCACTTTACTGCATTTTGAGCTTGCAGCTTTATGGCTGCCTTGCCAGGGTAAGCAATTCAGACAATTGCACTTATTCATTCAGAACCAGTCAATTAAACACCATGTAAAAGCAGTGAAAAATCATCTACAAAGCTTTTTATATCAAGCTGAAACTTATGAAATAAAGCTGAGAAAAGAAATACTGAATTTTTAGGGGGTGGATGGCTCTGGTAGCTTACGAATGTGAGTGAGATTTACTAAAAGAATCGTCTTTTTTTTTTAACAGCTCTTACATATCAAAATGAAGTGGTACTGCTTATCTATCTTTATTAGCAATTTTAAAGAAAACGAAGATGTTCGTAACTTCGGATGCACATTGGTAATTTCCCAATGGTTAAAGAATAATAGAATTATTCGAGACTGTTAAGAGTCTTAAAAATCATCTTAAGATACAAACGCTTCTTACATAACCGATTCTTTATTTCAAGAATTATTTGATAGAAATTACATAATTTTTTTCAATGTCACTTCCCATTTGAGAATGTCCACTTACTATAAAATAACATTATCAATCAGGGGTTAAAAACAACCTGCAAAAACCTTCCCATATGTCAATTGAGTATGCTTGCCAAATTTGGCTGTGGTACGTCCATTTTTGGGAGTGCCTTTAGCGTCCTAAACAAGAAACCTGATCACTCTTACTTCTATAAACAGATGCGTTTTGGGCTAGTATTGCAGTCTTTTGACGTTTGTTAGTATGATTGTGCGTTTAAAAATTCTATGAATCTAGTGAAATCGTTTGTATTGATTATTTTGATTTTCCCTGTCTGTAAGCTATTTTAATCCTTATTCGTTTCGTATTCATATCGTGTGCATTTGCATTTTTATAGAATTTAGGTTTGGTCGTTTCAAAGATCATGTTTTAACGAAACACACACACACGCACTTACACATACACGGTTCATAAGTGGAAATGTATCTCATCTTGTATGACTGTTTGCTTATTTTTTAAGGTATTTTTTATTGAATTGCATCATACCGATGCTGAATCTTCGTCAAAAGGAATAATAAATCAAACTAATCCCTTTATTCATATGAGCTACTAGTTTCGAGCTGAAGAAAATCAAATTTGAGCATTCTTCTTTCAGCTGTGAACTGCGCTTTGTACAATTTACTTGTAATGAATGAAACGCGACCAGTTGAAGTATTCAGTATCATTAGGTTAGATATGTGAATGAAAACAATTTTCCTCTGTTTTGCTCAGTCAATACAACTACAATGAAGTCCAAATCTGCTGGTTGAAAGTTCAAGCAAGTCGTATTGAGTAAAAGTGTTTAGAAACTCTGTCCTTAATTTTGATTTCTGTGATATACCAGACTATTTTGAAGCCAAAAAAATCCGAGCGCAAATGCCATTGTAACAGAAAGACAAATAAGAAAGTAGTTTAATCTCAGAGACTTTAAGATGCTACCCAATAAAAAATTACTGAGAAATCATAGTGTATATTTAATTGCATGTTCCATGTTTACATACATTTTACACTGGCATGACAACGTATATATTCAGATAGTCATTACATTGCCAGACGAATAAGCAGTGATATTCTTCAATCTCTCAAGGGAGATCAAAGTTTCCGACTCGTAGCCAACCACTTGAAACATTCCAAGGTCTTCTCTATTTGATGAGCGATCCTCATTAACAAACGTCAAGATATTACCTCGTCAAAATTCTTGTTGATACTTCACACACAAATGTATTCATACATATTTATTTTGTAACCTTGTGTAAGCACCCAAATACCAAATGCATGCACCATGAACCAAACATTGAAACAGGTTCAAGGGGTCCAATATTTATTACTCAGAACAATTTACTGTAATCCAATAGTTTCAAATACTCTCTCAACCATCATCATCATCATCGGCAGCAACCTTTTACCTTCCGTTGTTGAACATAACCCCCCCCCCACCAATACTTGCCATACCTCTCTATTGTGGGAGTAACGGAGATTAATCTGGTTTTCACCAGATATATTTTGGCGGACCCTGTTTCGCATGTGATCTCTGGGGATCTACTTTCTTAGTCGTGATGTCCAACGGCTGTCTGCCATTCTTGCAATATGACCAGCCTATTACCATTTTAGTTTTCTGATAGATTCTATGATATCTCAGATTCCTGTTTTCCCCCATATATTGTGCTGTCTTGTGATACTTCCATGTTAGGTTGAGCTTGATTTTCTCTTGTGCACATTGAATGGTTTTCGGTTTGAGGATAAGTCTTTTAATAATATTCCAAGTTTAAGTTCAGCAGGTGTGCTGGTTGTATACCCTTGTTTTGGGCACAGGCAGAATTTTTTTTTCTTGAAGGTTGAGCTTTCCCGGCTGTAAGCTTGCCAACCTGGTGTGATTCTTCACTTGATTCTTTGTTCTTTTGAGGATTTCATGAAAATCATCCTTTTTGCTGAGTATCTTCATGGCCTCAAGCTAATACTGGAAAGACTGAACGGGGTAAACAAGATTTAGTTCCCACATGAAATTTTGTAAAACAAGAGCCTTATACAACGAATACGTTGAGGGCAAAGACACAACAATCGAGATCGAAAACGCAGATCTAGGGAAAGTGGATCACTACATCTACTTGGACAACAAATATCGATGGAATCCTCAAGAGAAGAATCGCTCAGTCAACTTTCTCTCTCTCTCTCTCTCTCTCTCTCTCTATATATATATATATATATATATATATATGAATTTGGGCGTGTGGGTGTGTGTATATGTGGTTTAAAGTATATGCGTGTATCTCAGTGTGTGTGTATGTGCAAATGTTGGGACTGAATTAGCGTGAGTATATTATTTTTGCAATGCTTGATCACCCAATTTAATCTGATTGCAAAATGTTGTCCAGTCTAAACTGATTAATGTGCCGTATAGACCTTCAAGCTGACCCTGCCCTGTTGGCTTCTAGACAAAGGTTGAATTATTCTGCCCCAATTGTCAAAAGCATCATAATGCCGGTTGACTTCGACTGGAACACGGGGAAATGTAAAAAAAATGGCGTAACTATGGGGTTGAAAGATTCCACGCACTTTTTTCTTGTACTGCTGATACATTCGACCAGACTTGAAGCAAACTCGTTGAGACAAATAATAAACTTGGATCACATACACCATTTATCAACGGGCAATTTGAACACAGTCTTTGTTTATGATATTATTGAAATTCAAATCTATTGTGAAAGTCATTCTTCTTTTTGCAAATGAAAGTGAAAGAAATACGTAAATTTACTATTTTTCTTCATTGATTTTCGGTCGCTGAGACCAAATATTATTGATTGTTGCATATTTCAAGAGTCTCTGTTGAATTAATATGGAAAACACCTTGAACAAAATGCTCTCTTGATATCAGAGTTCTGAATATTTAAAGGAATAATAATCAAATGTAATATGCATAATGACTGGTCAAGGAAACAAATACCAAGTTTAATTTTAGTATTATTTAAAAACAATCCTCAAATTTATGCACTGTTAAGCTATACTCCTATCTAGCTAGCTGTGTTTTTGTGTACACATCGCTTGCGGAAAACTGGAACTATTTTCACTCAGATTTATTATTTGATAAATATATACTAATTTACATTCGCTCAACTTACTCTCAGATTTCGAAAAAGAAATTTATTGTCTCAGCGTAGGAGCAATGATACAACTGCAAATGTTATAAAACCTGACTATACCTTTCTCATCTGTGAACCATGTTATTGTACAATGCACTCATAAATCCAGTGGAAAGTGGAAGTTATCACTTTGGGGTGATAGAATCTTGGCAACAACGTTACTTAGATCTAAAGAAGCATCTGGATTAGGAAAAGATTGTTGCCACTTTTTCTGCGATGCATGGAGGCGGCCATTTTGACATTTAAAATGAGCAGCTATTATTGCATATTTCTTCAAATTATGTCGAGGTTATTGAGAATTTCTTTGAAATTCATGAAGAACTTTTAGAGATATAGTGGGGAAAAAACAGGAGCAGAAAAAAAATGTATGCAAAAAAAGCAAAAATATCTCCCAGTCAAAAAAAGATTCCTGGACGCTCTTCAAAATTTATCACGTCTTCCTTACTTCCTTACACCCACTATTTAAAAAAATGCCACTGACATTCAATCAGAGCTTTTGGATGTATCGTGTAAACAGACCAGAGTGAATAAAGAAATGTAGGAATTAAACAACTTGAAAGATATCTTTCAATCAGAAATACTTGGATCCATTAAAAAATTTAACGACAACTTGCGTAATAGGTATCTTCTCATTCCACTGAATTTCGTTTACATCCATTGATACCTTTCAGATATCTATTGTATAGACAGATGAAAAACGATATCCTGATTTCGCTATCAAATTAATCACTCCTTCTTTATTTTGTGGCTTACCTTGCTCAATTCACTGAGAACTTTCTGAGATATCTTTTTGATGAACAGGAGTGAATTTGAAACAATAAAAGCAAAAATATATTCGTTCCTTTTTTTAATAAATTCCTGTATTGTATATTGTCCAGTCCAACTGCCTAAGCAATACTTCTAAAAGTCCTCAATAACCTTCAATGTAATATCGTTGAAGTGTGAGCCACATCATATTAGGGAAGTGGTTTAGTTTTAGGGAGTATCTAGCAATTTGTTTTGGATTCAGGGATATCCCAGTGTTTTGTTTCGTTTCTGAATTCTCGCCACTATGCCCACATCTTCTGAAAGTTTCAAGGAACTTCAACTGATTTTGTAGAAGGGGGAACACTAAATCACCAAAAAAAAAAAATGATTAAATTCAGTAGGGGACCCATGCACCATTACATCCCTTACGTGGCAATGGCATGGAAGCCATGAAATTTTTGCTGTCTGCAAGGTATCACAAAAAGTTCTCCATGAATTAAAGAAAGATACACAATAGATTCTAGAAAAACCGATCGAATATTTGGGATGCTCCATTCAGAAGTATGTACTTCTTGTCATAAATAAATGTCCAAACTTAATATCATCGTCAACATTTTCTGAGAAAGAGGTGGAAAGATTTATGATGGATCCAGGGTTTTGTTTTCAATTGAGAGATTTTTTTTTCAAAGTTATGTATACGCTCATGACGCATTACTTCCAGAAGTTCTCATTGTATTTTAATGGCAATTTTCCAAATTGGTGGACACTAGGCTATGAAAAAATGGTTGGATTTTTGGAGTGGATCCATGAAAAATTACTGCCCCTACATCGTTATATGACCAAATCACATAATATCATAAAACTTTCATGATTGTCCACAGGGTTTTTTCCATAACATCAAAATTAATTTCAATCATGATTATGGGAGACTATGGAAAACCCTTTTGGAGGACTATTCAATATTATTCCCCTGACACATTCATTAGTTATAATCAGTAAAAAGGTACGTCCACGGTCGTTCATTTCGAATTTCCTTTGAATATGATATAAAGAATGGGAACGATTCTTTTCATTCGTGGTTTTTAGTTATGATTCAACTTGGTTGTCAAAATTCTACGCTAAAAAATAATAACTCAAAATGTACCAGTAACAGATATACTCTGTAGTAAAGTGTGCCCAAATTAACTTAAGATCTACCATACAGTATTTTCAACACTGAGTTTTGAGCAGAACACTTATATTTAGGGTACATCTCAAAACATTCCTAATTCAGGTTGAAAAATTGGTAGATTTGGATAGTGGACATGTTCGATAGAGTTTAATACTTGATTTTTTTCCCAAATGAAACCTCATTTGCTCAATTCTTAAAGGACAGATATGTAGGGTTCCGGAGATCGTGTAACCAAGAATAGTGGAGCAATATGGGCAACAGTTGCTTAATCATTTGCTCTCTCTCTCTCTCTCTCTCTCTCTCTTTATCTCTCTCTCTCTTTCTCTCTCTCTCTCTTTATCTCTCTCTCTCTCTTTCTCTCTCTCTCTCTCTTTATCTCTCTCTCTCTCTTTCTCTCAGTCTCTATTTATATATGTATAAATATTTATGCTAAAGGTTGAAGTACAAACTTATACTTTTCAAAATATGTCTGTATATAACCGATTAATATTATAATAAAATTGCTGTGAAAGAATTCGTTTAATATTCTAGGAATTTTGAACGAGTTACGATTGAATCTGTGTTTCTGAGTCTTGATTATTTACAATCAGATGCCTGTATCATACAAACTGTAATAACTCATATACGTACATCTACACAGATAGAAGAATCAATCAGCACTAATGTACAAAGCTGTCCCGAAAGTGACAATAACCAGCTGGAATTGTGTTATGTTCCTTGCACCTTGAACCGCGCTTTGGGATACTCATCGTTAAAGTCTTTGGAGTTCACGAAAAATGACAATTTAGATGTATGTATATTCATTATCCAAGAGAATTATTCCAACAACAACAGTTATTTTGTCAAAATCACCACGACATTGATATCTATGTCATACAGCGCAAAGTTTCTACATAAGCGTATCCCTAATAGTCTCAACTGACTCAGATGTCTCAGTAATACCACACGTACCAGAAGTAAGAAATAACAAAGCAAAAATATTCCATCACCCTTTATTCAATGACTTTTCTTCTGAAACCAATGTAATAAAGACAAATTATTTCGCATCATAAAAATCCCATGTGTCATTGATAAAAACTACACAAAACACTATTTCAACTGATAATCTTTACTTACTAGACAGCTTTATACATTTGATTTAATTCATATTTCTATAAACGTAGATGTGTGTATATACGTATGTTGTATTTTGCATGTTGTGGACATGTAAATAAAAAAAATCATGACCCAGAAACACAAATTCAATCGTGACATTCGAAATTCCTAGAAAAGTAAACAAATTCTATCGGGGGCGATTTAATTTGATGTTCATCATAAAAATGTACTCAGACATTTTATATAGATAGATAGATAGATAGATAGATAAATGGATAGAAAGATATATATATAGAGAGAGAGAGAGAAAGTAAGAAAGAGAGAGAGAGGGAGAAAATGATCAACCAACAGTTGTTCATAGGATAAAACACTGAATGAAAAGACTAGACATAAGATTGAGAGATGAAAACAAAAGATTTACTGGTAAGACAGGACAAAGATTGTTATGCTTATTTATTCCTCATCTCAATACGTTTGGGGGAGAATCTACGTAAGTAAGAAGTGTGTTTAAAAAGAAAACGATGAGTAATATCAAATAATATCCAAATACAATACATACTAATAACACCCTGTAAAAAAACAAAGTACATGTAGTATGATATAGCCCTAAGAATAAATGGATAAAGCTACATATTAAAATCGGAGCTGAATGGGGTTGTGATGTACGGGCAACACTGGGAGCAATGTTGATACAGACAGTTGTATTTTAAACCCCAGGAACAGTTACATGGTAAACAGCTGATGATCCCAACGAAAAAACCACGATATCTAATTCTGTGTAAAGCATAAAATAACTCTGAAAATATTACATAGAATACATTTGCTGATATTTGGAAAAAATTGACTGAAATAACATGAACGTTTTTTTTATATATAATTAATGTTTAACACTTTGAAGCTTTCTCTTTCTCTCTCTCTCTCTCTCTCTCGATATATACATATATATAGAGAGAGAGACAAATAGACAGACAGAGACAGATAAAGAGAGAGAAATGGATATATATATATATATATATATATATATATATATATATATATATATATATATATATATATATATACCAAAAAATATCTATGAATACATTAAATAATTTGAAATGACCTCCCAGTTATTTGGGCCTTCACTTTTCCGTCGGGCTGTTTAGCTCGATGATTAAGATCGACGCTAATTTCAAGCGTTTACCTTATCAGTTACATGTTTCATTCATGTAGCAGCTCAATTTTCACCCTCTGTGTAACAACAGTAGGTCATTCAAAATTGAATTTCAAATAATATATATATATATATATATATATATATATATATATATATATATATATATATATATGTATATATATATATATATGTGTGTGTGTGTGTGTGTGTGTATGTGCGTGTGTGTGTGTGTGTGGTGCTCTTGGTGGATGAGAAATTATACGTATGTAAATATCGCTTAATTAGGTCCTACGGACCGTTCAGTTCTATTTACGGCATGGGTGGAAGGTCCGCCGCTATGTCTGAAGTAAAGGTTTCGACCCTACTTCGTGGTACTGGAAGGAAAGTTGGATAGTCTATAGCCACACTGATGAGTTTTAATACATTAATACAACGATACAGCTGTCCGTTGTTGACATTATATATATATATACATATATATATATATATATATATATATATATATATATATGTAATCAAGTTTCTTGTTTGCCATTTGAGGTATTCTTACCAAATTGTAATCCACTTTCTTTTGCAAAAGCTGCTTATAACGAGACTTAAATTCTTGTTTGTCATTGATTCATCTAGGCTAGTACACCCACTAAAACCAAGGGAGCTTACTCTCGTGATCTACAGAAAATGACAGTTGACTGGAGGAATCGGCTCACTTTTTCCTTTTTTGGTTTCGCAAATAATTCACAATGATCACCATGACAACTTGTTGTTCTTGCGTTCGGCCCTCTCCTGATGGAAAGCAATGTTTCTGAAGATATCAAAGTACATTATATCAAAATATCATCTGGTTGTAAGAAAACAGTCTTGTCAATAATCTAGAGGACATATTTTAAAATATGATACAAGCAACATTTCACATTAAATTTAGTCAATCGCAAATTGTTAGCAACAACGGCCATCTTGGCATACTATTTTCCCAATGGTAAGCAATTAACCTAAATTTGCTTTTAACACTTTAATGAACGAAGTTGATGGGTTTTATGCATAATTAGCATGATCCAATTGAGGCATTATAACGATACATTGATCAATTCGAAATGGGTCCAAAATACTATTCGCTTAACAATCACTTGTGATAACCCATTATTCGATGTAATCCGATTCATTTGAATAAGAGACAATTTAACTAGTAAAAATCTTATACCCACCTCACTGGTAACAATTATTCGTTCTAATATCGATATTCCTTCGATAGTGTGAATACATATCCTTCTATGGTTGGATAGTAATAAATTACTTGTGAACTGTGAAAATGTAGTGCTCTATATCTAATGATGAGATCCTGAAACTGTGCTCTATTTCCTTGAGAACACTACAGCAATTGATATTGAGTATAATATCTTCACTATTTCATAATGTGTATTAAACTAGTTAACAGTCTCTATGAATTGTTTTGCTACATAAATTCATTCAAAATGAAATGCTAAGAATGGCTTTTATAAAGTAATATAAAAAATGATAAAGTAGATAATATTCTACATTGACCATTCCGTTCATTATGAAGGAGTATGTATCAGCATCCTCTACTGCATAAACGGAAAGGTTGGTGAATATTACTCTAGTCAAACGAATGGGCTGCAAGACATTAGGACGGAAACAAATTTCCATTACCGAGAAACATTTACCCCTGAACGAGTAGATTAATATGATGTGGAAAAATGTTAAAGCAAACATTACTTATCAATCACACAATACTGTATACAAGAAAATCAGCTGTGAAGAAAGCAAGAAAACTTGTCTTCACATAAACTTCAACAGAAGAAAGATCATATACAGCAATTACATCGGATATAAACAGTCAACAATAAAAATTGAAAACTGGAGGAAGTAGACCACAACATTTACTTATGACAACTAATCTCTATGGCGTCCTCAAAAAAAGATATCAAGCGTCGAATCACTCCAGGAAAGCAAGCTCAGGTTTCAAGAACAAGAAAATCCCATTAGCCCCTCAAAAATGTGTGTACAACCAAAGCATCCAACAAATAGTCATATATGGAGCTGAACATGGAACCTAACCAAGAGAATGACCCGAAAACTGAGAACCACGCAATGTGCGCATGGAAAAATCATACTCTAACTAACATAAATACATCAGAAGACAGCGCAACATATCAGGGAAATAGCATGTCAAAGACATCATAGAATCCATTAGAAAACTCAAATGGTAATGGGCTGGTCATGTTGGAAGAATGGTAGACAATCGATGGGCATCACGACCCACAACATGGACCCCTAAGAATCGCATGCGATATCAAGCCCGACAAAATATAAGGCTGCAAGTCAAACTAGACAAGTTCAGAGAGTAATGGCTCTGCGACGCCCATGATAGAGATATCTGGCGAATCCTTGAAAATGTGCATGTCTAACGACGGACGATGAAAGACGATGATGACTATTGTTTGTCTTAATCTTTGGTAAATAGAAGATACGTACTATTTCATCTTCATATTCATTCTATTCTAAACAATGTCATTTTACTGTTTGTTACTTACACCTTGCTGAATAGAGATGAAGGTATATCAATCGATAGAAGACGAACCGAGATTCAGTGTCCTATAAGACTTACAGCGATTGATATTGAAGTGTTTGGGAAGGATATTGTTTATACCCCGATTGCAGAATATGAAAAATGACGCAAAAACAAAAAAGATGTTTGTTGTTCTCTCAACTAGAGAGGTTTATTTTCAGTATCGATTTCGATGTTTTCAAATCGTGATTGATGTCTTGGTCACCGTCCATTATATTACAAGTAAAAGCCGTTTAAGATTGATAGCCTCCCTGGCCGTTGGTATCTATCTGATCAGGAGCAAAAAGGATCGAGAGATATTTTGTCCAGTTTTCAAAATCAATTCCATTTTTTCTCTGAAGATTCAACGAAATAATTCAAAACTCTTCATACTATGCCGATTTTGTTTTCAAATTATCAGTGACAACATACTTTTTCCATTTTTCCAATAGGTTTGTTCAATGATGCATGGAAATATTTCCTAGTTAGAATCATTTTGATCATAACGATCATTTACTTTATAAACAATGATTCTGGTCATGACGATCATTTATTTAATAAACAATCATTCTGATCATGACGATCATTTACTTTATAAACAGCCGACATAACCGTAAACAACATTAAGTAAAAGTGAAACTTTCTTTCTCCCATGTCAACATGTGTTATTCTCATGAAAGCTTTACACTTTGCAGTGATTTCCACCAAAGTAGTCCATCAGACACTCCATTATTCCAATCCTTCTTCCATCGAACGACGTGGGCGTTTTGTAGCAAATGATATCAGTATGTTATAATGGTGGAGTTGATATATTGTTTCAGGAAAACCTCGAATCATGATATGTCCTATGTTGCTTTTTGATAGCTGATTGGAAATCATAATGCATGAAAAAGTAAGAATTGTCAATGTTGTTGCTACATTCGCATTGAATTCAATGTATTTTCCAGTACTTTCGAATCAATATTCATGTTTATTAGATGTGTGCAACATCTCCATGAGTTGCTTTGTCTCACCCTTAGTAAACTGGCGTCGTTTTTTTTTATATATTTGATACTCGTCATCGGAAAACATCTGCATTTTTTCTTGATGGTAGTTCTTTTTTTATTATAGAGAACTAGCATCTGTTCTTTTTTTGATCAATTCTCATGATCGATGCAAAATCACGTCATCAAAGTTTAGAATCATGGGGTTATAGATTAAAATTGTTTATTCAGGTGAAATTTGTACAATTTACAGTTTCCCCTCCGGTGATCCTCCTTTATACAAAGGTTCCTATTTCAATCGTCCTCATCAGCTATGGTTTTCCCTACCAGTGGTCATCTCTAACCCACCGTTTTAATTTTAAGAGCCCCACTCCGATCTGCTAATTCCCTTTCATCCATGTTGTCCTTTTTTAAGCTAAGTAGGTAAGGGAACATTGAATAATTTCCTACTCTTTACAGTTACAGTATTGTCAGGAATAGGGAACAAAAATGTTATGCTCTTAAAATACTATACTACTTGTATGCAACTGACATGATATCATAAAACATAGTTTAGGTTCCCAGATACCGTGGTTCGTTTCTTACGTCGCCGTTTCCTCCATTAATTGATAACCTGAACGATTTACAATATCATATATGGTATCAATGGCCATGGAAATGTAACGGTAGACATTGCCCACTTTGTGTTATCAAGTTTGGTTCGGAAAATATGATGCAAAATATATTATTAAGTTTTGACAGAATGCAAAATGACTGCCAGGAGACGTTTCCACGATGTTTCCAGTTTCTGAAAATGTCCAGGGCCTTAAACTCTGCAAGTTTCATGCTTTCATGAGAAAGTGAACGATTTATTTGATATATCACCTCTAAAGAGAAACATGCACAACTGATTTCATTGAAAAAATTCTTTTACTTTTTGATGGGAAGCGAATTCATTTAATTTATGATTGCAGAGGAATGCATACTGCAGAAAAATTATCCTACAGTCAAAAAAACTTTTCCTGATTACTCATTTTTGTGTAGGCTAAAAATGTGCCTTGAAGAAAAGATTAAGATATTCCAAATAGGACCAGAAAAAAATACAATGAAATTAATAAATGAATGAATAATCAATTCAAGATTTCCACACTTCAAAATGATTCCGTCCTTAACTAACTAATAGATACACACGCAAAGACTTGAAATAATACTTATATCAAAATCACAACACAAATGGATTGTTTTAAAGAACTGGTATCGATTTAAAGTGAATACAAAAGTATCTGAAAATTTCCTAGAGTTTTTATCAACATACTCCCACACTTTCAAAATTGTTAGAATTTGGAGCTAAAGTTTTTAATTTATGTGCATTCTTTTTCAAGCTTCAATTTTATCTCATTATTGTTTTGATTTCATTCTATATTATTTGGTCCAATTTTCTGTCATTCTTTAAGTTTTGTATCGATGTTACAATAAAGTTTTTGGAATGTATCGGATATATTTGCACTCACTCTACATTCACTATTTTCCGTGGAAATTCCTGTTTAGTAACATAGCAAAGTGTAATTCAGTGCCAATGATATAAATGTGAGAGTTATCTGTGATTTGTAAGAATACGCTAGCAGAAACCGATTTCAATGGGACCTCTTTCTTTGCTGCAGACTGACATCAATGCCTGACCGTTATTAGGAGCACTTCGTAAATGAGATCACTGAAATATGCTGATAATTATTGATATTACCTGGCATGAAACTCAGTCATTGCTGGAATGGTGCTTCAACTTTTTGGTAGGCTCGTCTTTTAAATCTGATTTTATTGTATCTTATCAACCAAAAAAATCAAACATTGCGATTAAGAAAATCCCTAATCAAATTTGAATCCTTGTATTCTCGATGACTTCACAACAATGAAAATGGAAGACACAGAACTGATGGAAGTACAGTACATCTACCTGGGACAAAGAATCTCCATGGAATATGCAAAAGGAAAAGCAATGAATATGTGAATCTTTGCTGTAATTTCTCCTTTGGTAGGTTGGCTATCTTTCGGTTGAGCAAAAACTAGAAAAATTCCCGTTAGTGCTAAAAGGAAGGATAGTCAACTATGGCTCTGAAACATGACCTTAACTAAAAGATCAACCACTGATAATAATGCAACGTGCCGGGGAGGGAATCATGTTCAATCAAACATGGAGAGATCACAAAACAGCACAATATATAAGAGGGAAATAGGAGTCTGATATATCATAGAATCCATTAGAAAACTCGAATTGCAATGGGCTGGTCATGATGCGAGAATGGCAAATAGCCACAGGATATTGCAACTTCTCACAGATCACATGGTCAACAAAATATAAGATGGTGAGACGAAATAGACAAGCTCTGACGAATCCTGGGGAAGATCTATGTCCAATGATTCACAATAAAATAGTTCTTCTTTACCTCTACCATATTTAAAGCTTCCCTTGTTTCTTCTCCATTGCTCACACTATTTTCGATCAAGATGTATAAAAATGTTCGTCTCCTAAATCTGGTTTAATCGGGTGTATTTGCTTCATTAAAAGTGGGAATCATTTGAAGGGAAAGTCTATCTCTATGATTGAGAGTGACTTTTTCTGCTTGTTCCCCTGTTTTCACCAATGGACTGATTATAGATAACATTATTCCAGATAAAACTGCCTTTTGAAGCAATTAACTCTTCCATTCAAAAATATTCAGTTAGTCTTTAATAAAAACTCAGATGAAATTGAGAAGACCTATTTACACTATCTATAAATAGCTTAGGGGTAGTTAACTGTAAAGTATTACGAAAATAGAGAGGAACCTTTTAACTCCCATGAGAATGCGGATAGATAATTCTTTCAAATGTATCACGGCCTCCAATGTATACATATATATACATATATTTATGTATACATATGGATATATAGTCTAGAAAGCTTTACAGCTTTGAGCGCTAAATACATTAAAACACTTTTTTTTGTGTATCACTTCAGTCACTTGTTTCACAATATCTAATAAAGTAATTTTTTTGGTGTTTTGTTTTTAATGTCTTACATATATACTTTTAAATCATGGTAGTATGTGTAATATTTTCTCTTGCTGGGAATATCAGTTGTTTACCATGTAACCTTTTCGGGGATTTAAAAACAAAACAGTTGCATTAACATAGCACCACAGCAGTGTTGATCAGTTACCACCCAATTTTCAGTTATGATTTTAATATATGGTTTATGTCATATATGTAGTTTTGTTTGTTTGCTTCATACACGGTATTATCATAATGCACTGTACATGGGTGTTGTTATATACTGCATTCTAATTTTTTGAAACACAAGTCTCACTTACTTAAGTTACCCTCCAAATGTATTTAACGATGTGAGATCAGTAAGTATAACAACAGACGTGACTCGATGTTCGTGTCAAATATATCAAGTGTTCAGCCATGTGAATATTAGATCTGTTGTGTCGGTTCTCATCTCAGACTGCATACATACCAACTAATGATATCATCTTTGAGAATCACACAGAAAATTCTTCAAGTTGATTTTCCACCAACATATTCAACCGAAGAATACGACAATTTTATCAGTCCTCCTATTGTTAACGTATACCACCTCACCTACATCAATTTGTTCTTTTCTTTACATCATCAAATAAATTATTCTTATATAAATGGTTGAAACGACACCCATCTACTTTCAAGCCGGTAGTAACACTTCATTAGGCTATTCCATTAGTATACTTAGACAATACGTTTCTTTGTTGTTCCAAGTTCAATCTACAAAACCACCTCAACTGCCTATTAGTCTGACAAATTGATCAAAGCCAAATGTTTTCCCCTTTCCCTGATTCCACAATGATCTTTTACACTGACGAAGACTAGAACGATCTTTTATTGGTTAACTAATTCCCCTTACATTAATATGAGTTTATTTACTGTAATATGCTTCGTTCATTCATTCTATTGTATATTTTGATTTTTATTATTGTTCCATTATGGTCAAGCTGATAAGTTTTGAAGGGATCACGATAAGTTGTCATGGCTTTATCCAATTGTCTAAAAGTCTGAAGAAGCAATTTTTGTTAGAGAATCATGAATGGATGTAGCTCATTCTCCTCTTAAATAGTAATATAAAATATACAAGATGAAAAACCTCTTGCTGGCATACGCACGATATAAAATGGAAATGAGTTTCGTTTATCAGACATTTTATAGACAATCATTCTATCCACGATTTCAATATCCAAGACCAGGAACGTTGCTTGCATTCCGTTATGTTCACACTTTACTCAGAGATCCTTAGGGTATGTAGTACTAAACGTGTTCCGAATTCTCAGCCATCATTGAGAGAACATAAGTTGTCAATCAAATGAGTACAACCTGATAAATAAACGAGATCGCTTCGAATCAGTTCTAATTAGATAAGACATGAATATGTATTTATGTCCATGTAAATGAAAATTTGTCCAGTAAGGGGTAGGATCAATTCCTACAGGGGAACCTATGATCTGATGGATTCATTCATTCCTTATTTTAGAGTAGCAGTTCCCAATAAGTTGACTAACAATGTCTTAAGAGTAGAACATGTAAAGTAGGTCTTTCGGGAGGGGAGTCACATCAAAAAGCTTAAGAGTTTGTAAATCAAATGTATCTATTCTTTCTTCCTGCAAGTGCAAAATCTGTTATCTTATCTAATTCTTTAATAAGTTCTTCGTGGGGAATTAGATTAAAAAGTACTAAAATTGTGGGTAAGTTGGGATAGATTTAGTCCCTTTTGGGTTGATCCTGATATCCAATTTTTCTTCAACAGACAAAATATGATATAATACAAAAGAGAGATTGAAATTAATTCTGTATTGACTGTTGATACATAATTTCTCTATTTGATTGTACATCAAATTGAACCTTAGAAAGAGCTTTGATTAAGGTTTGATGTTATGTAAAGGTATCAATCCTGCCTCGTGGTACTGGATGGGATAATGGAAAGTCTTTAGCTACACTGAACAGTTGTAATGCAACAAAACAGCTGTCTGTGGATGACACAATAATATATATATATATATATATATATATATATATATATATATATATATATATATATATGTATATACATATGCATGTATGTATGTGCATGAGTGTAGATTAAAAATATATGCAACCAGTTCTCAAAATTATCGTAATTTCTCCCGCTTTTATATATCTGAGATGATTCTTTTTTACTTTACATCCAAAATGACGTATTTAATACGATGTTCGTTTGCGTTTCTTGTCCTCAAATGGCGTAAAGTTGATCATCTTATGTTTGCTCTGATGATTTTAGTTATACATAGTTATAACATTATTTATCTTTATAATTTCAAGTCTGATTATTCCTTTGTGTTAATATAAGATAAAATAAAACACACACACACACACTACATCGCTACACAAACACGTTTATGTCTCTGTTCTGTTTTAGCTTCTCTGTACACAGATATATATATATATATACATACACACACACATATATATATATATATATATATACATATATATATATATATATATATATATATATATATATATATGCATGTGTGTATGAGGAATTAGTTTTATATATAAGAAGCACGTAAACATAGGTACAGCACGACCAAATTAAGCATGCATACTCATTAGACATGTTGAATGTTTTTCAGGAGAAAAAAGATTTCAAAGATTTTCGACGGATTTTATTTACAATGTAACTATATTACCAAAGTGAAACTATCATTACCATCTATATCTTAGTTTATGTTTGTACATAATTCATCAATTGGTGAAAAGTAAAGGGAGACTCCTCCACTTTAAGAAGTGAAACGAGACTTTTTTTTCTCACCGTTTAGGGCGAAAAGTAACGGTAAACCGCTCCTTTACGGTGTCAAAAATTAAGGGAAGCTTTCTTCTTTCTAAGGAATAAAAGAGAATAAAGGAAACTTCTCCCCTCCCCCAAGGAGCCAAAAGCGAAGGAGTCCACACTTTGAGAACAAAATTTTACTGAAGATTTTTTTCCCTTCAAGTGGTCAGTAGTAATTTGGGACTTCTTTCTTCCTAAGCGATCTCAGACTTCTCCCCAATAAAGCGTCAAAAGTGAAGATAGAGTTAAATACGTAGCAAAGAGGTTGGGAATCTATTTTGAAACACCACCGTGCATCCAATGTGGGGTCCATAAGCTTTATATATATATATATATATATATATATATATATATATATATATATATATATATATGTGTGTGTGTATGTGTGAGAGAGAGAGAGAGAGAGAGAGAGAGTGTGCAAGACAGAGAGAGAGAGAAAGAGAATGGGAGTCATAGAGAGAGAGAGTATAGGGGATAAAATTATTTCAAAAATCGTAAAGAAATTCAAGTATATCTGTATTCTTCTATCATCGACAAAAGTTGGCATTATTTTTAATTGCCGTCAGGGCGAATAATTAGTTACAGATATTTCCTGAAATTTGGTTTCAAAATCAGATCAAAAGGAATAAAAAAAAAGAAGGAAGTATTGATTTTTGTTAGTTTGTTTTTTGATGTCCAGAACAAATTAATTTTCGACCTCGTTCCCCTCTGGTATTTTAACATCATTCTGATTAGGAATTATCACTGGAAAAAAAAAGCTGGAATGTTGACGGTATACCATGGCTTATGACTTTTCGTCAGTTATGGCTCATTTTTGGTGCGCAGTTCCAATAATGTAAGGAATATATTTTGATAAATAGATGTGGACAAGACGGTCTACAGAATAATGGTCAATTTGTTATTGTTCCGTTGATGGCTGCCATTCATCATTTGCAATGAAAACAAATTCTTTACATCGACTTTTTTCCAAGGGGGGAATTTCTATTATAAGAGAAATATGATCAAGTGTAATCTGAGTATTTGTTGTTGTCAGGGTGAAAAAAAAAAACAGTTTGAAGGTGTCGGTAATATAACAGGCTATGTTCTTTGCTCCTGCATTTGGCAAACATTGTGATGTATAACATTATATGCGTCTTGATCCACTGGTTCTTAACACGATTCGAAACTTTTGAACGATGCTGCAATCTTAGAGAAAAGTAGACAGTTGCTTCTCATAGCCAGTGTAAAAGTTATTTTCTATTTTCAAACATGAGCAACTTTATAATCAAAACGTCAAGAAACTTTTCGTTAAGATAGATTTGTTTTGTGCCTTGAGAATTACTTTGAACTAACAGTGGATTATAACATCCCAAACATGCTTACCAATTCAAACTTCGCACAGTCTAATCCTCTGCAGACAATGTTCTACAATGGTTCACAATACAACTGGTCTCAATGCTCTATTTCCAGCCAAATATTATTCTTCCGTTCCAGGAGAGTTTGACAGCTCGTTAAATTAAACCTTTTTTCTCAAGATAACCCCAGAGGAGAAAATAGAGAACGATCAATTCTGGCTAACGTGATGGCCAGTTGACTTCTGATCCACGAGGAATGAATTTACAAGCCCAAATATGGAATTCATTTTTCAGAATGCTATATTCAATGGGTATTTTAAAAGCAGTATTCAAGGTCTAAGATAAATTAATGTGTAGGTATTTTTTCTAATAAAGAGGTTATCAAGGCTTTAAAATGAAAATGGCTTGTACATAATCCTATATAGATGACTAAGATCGTATATAGTCAAAAATTCACTTTGTTACTCTTATAAGCGCTCACAGCTGCTTCTCAATTACTAATGACGACACTCTCTTTTACTGACTTTGTTCAACATTGACAGAGCCTCTCCAATCAGTAAAAAAATTCCCCAATCAATCGTTGATAGATAAGAGAGTTCAAGAAATTTTTCTGCTCATAATTTGATACCGAAAGAGACAGTTTTGTAAAACTACCCAAAAGGAACGCCCAGAATCGCTTATCAAATCAGAAATGATATTATCAAGTTATATGCTAAGAGTTATGCGAACATCTGGTCCAGTTCTCAGGCTTGTACCATCAATCAACTCTAATGGAGCAAAAGAGATGATCTGTGTTTGGTGAACTGATTCATAAAAACGAATAGATTTTCAATAGGTCACCTTATAATTTTACTTGCCGCTGATTTTTCCTTTCACTAAATGGACATATATAGTGCACGCTTCATGAAATTGCATTCGGCCTCAAATCAGACATCTTTTTATGGAGATTCTACCGGTTGCAGACCGAGACAAACCAAATATTCGTCGTATTACTGTCAACCTGTTTGGTGATATAACAATACACTTAGTTCACACAGCAACTCGAATGTCTAATGTTTTTTGTTTATTCATGCAGCAATGAAATATGTGTGCTGATACAATACTCATGTTTGCCATTGTGCATAATACCAGGGCTGACATATATGAAACTAAAAAGGAAGAATGTATTAAATTATTCATGAAAATATGTGATAACTCATAATCAAATATTAAGATAAAAACATGTGTGTGATAGATGATGGCATAATTTAATTTTGTAATATAGAGACAACTTATGTGAGTAAATGGAAATGCAAGAAACTTTAAAAATGAGAAAAAAAAATTAAAACTGACTTGTCTTGGGTGCCGATTCCATGATGCAGACAATAGTCAAGTTATTTTGAACATTCATATCACCTTTCCGGAATGACTTTATCTAATGGGACTGGGTTATGATGGAGTGAGTATTCATAACATTACGCCCGATAACTGCATTTGAGTACAAAGGTTTCTGGGGAGACACTATAAATACCATCGAAATGGTTATGAATGGTCAATTACTGTTACACCCTATGGATTAATTGCAACAAAATGAATGTCTCCGTGTACTTGAGAAAAATACTATATTCAATTCAGTTATGTGTTAGCTTTGAGACTCAATTATTGAATGTTTGGTCCCAGTTGCAGCCTCTCTGTTTTTTCTTCCGCTAGTAAACAGGGGCTAAAAATAAAACCATTGATTTTGAAACCTTTTTGTCACCTGCTGTTGGTTATGTGCAAAACAAAAATAGAAAGCTCTCCATTTGATAAGATTATTTTATTTTCACAGTTTTTTAACAGAACAATTCCGATAAAAGAAAATATTGATGATATTCATGAAAGCAAAGTGTCTGCTGCGTGATTGTGATGGTTGCATAATTTCCATCGATGCCAGTGGTCAATGTCCAAGGCCGGGCAAAAGTGAAGATTCCGAACGATGATCTTTTAAGGCAAGCAGAATCTTCAGAAGATTGCCCAACACAGTCTTCCTATTTTCATGTTCCTTGTGTAGCTAAGCTTAGTAAATATCTAGAAGAAAAGAATTATCTTTTTTCTGATGACTTGAACTATTTGTTGCTACATTAAAAAAAAAGTGACTTCGAATTTTCTCCTCTTCTAAATTGTAAGAACTCAGAAAAGTGATAACTTTATATAGATTCTTAGAATTTTAGTTGATCAGTTCTGACTGTAATCGGTTCTCGGAAAAAAATTCTTACACGATGGTTGATGTTATAATATCAACGGAGATGAAACACTCAAGATATGATTTTGGTTATAATTGAATAAGGAAAACAACAATAATGATTCTAAAGATCATTTATGCTTTATCTCGTATCGTTTCTACATGTGTATGTGTGTATGAATATGCCTTGGATAAATCATTTAAATACTTAGTAACATAATCATTTACCTAAAACTAATTTCTTTTCATATTCTCTGGGAGATGTAATTGAGTTATTTAATTACCGATATAGAAGTTTGGTCTTCAAATGTAATGCACGTTATTAGTTTTAATGTGTAACGGTGAGTGTGTACGAAAATGTTTACTGGAACCTTCATTAGTTTATGTGTGATTCGTGTGGAGTTTTGTGTTCCGTGTTCATCAATTCATGGTACAAACGAACAAGAAATCAACTAACGATTCTACTTGAGATGCAACTTAGCCAACCAACCTGGCCAACCAATTTGAACACCCTCCATCACAACAGTGGAATTTTTTCCACAAGGAAGAACCAACTGATATTACTAAAAGCCTCAAATAAAGATTGTTTACTTCATTTCTTCTACCCTTTTATCTACGAACAAAGAAAGCTAATGGTGTTCGATAATGGCAACATTCCCAAGTTGGACATGTTTTTATCGCACGATCTCTCTGTCATTATGTCTTAGACATTTATTTATCTGCCTTTTTGTATGCTCACTCATTTAATATTTATTGCATAACAATTTTCCTCTCTTCTTTCCGTTTTTTTAAATTTTTTTTTAATTTGATTCAACCATGATATCTATCTTAAAACCTAAGATATATTACGTTACACTATCCAACGTACATTCCTCGAAATCCTCATAAATGTACATTAAAAACGTTTCTTTACACAAAGACATTATTGAATAGATACCGGCAGATCTACAACGGACACACATCCATATCTTGAGAAAAAAAACGTCCTATTTAAGCTTATATGTTTGTAGCTCAGTTTAATTGTGGAGTTGATATGATCCATTCCCCGAGAGTTCGTGTCGGATTAACATTAGACTGAGTATGCTCAGGCCTATGGTCCCGGAACAGATTGGGATCGAGAGCAAAAAGAAAAAAGGTTTTTAGTGTACACAAAGTAGAGTAGTTCGAATGCACATATGAGTACTCTGCATTTTGTAATTGATTCTTATAACTTCATGATATTATATATGCAGTATATTATACATCGTGCAAAAATATAAGTTAAAAGACGTGACAACCCCACTCTATTCTATATAACAAAGTGTCGACTAGGGGGAAAGGTCATAGGAGATTTACTAAAGCTTGGCTTTGGGGCCAAGGTAGTTGATAGTCTGTCGCTGCTGAAAGACATATCGTCCTTTGCCTCGTTTTCTGAGGACCCAAAAGGTATTTCGTTATTTCCTCTGTCAGCAAAACGCTCATCTCCCAGCCAATTGATCGATTTTCTAGCTTATTTGAAAGCATCTGTTTCACGCTGACCAAAGGGAAAAGTGTCCATTGAGTATCATCTTTTCACCTTGAACTTCTAAAAAAAGTTCTACAAGAATTGTTAGATCAACTTATCTCACACATTATATTCTCATTGCAAAATTCAATTTTTGTAATTCAGGTTCTCTGAATTGAAGAAAATGAGGACACTGCAGGAATCAAACCTGGCACCGATATGGTAGCTGCTTCAACGTCGTGATGCTCTTACAATTGAGTTAGATACCTGTTGGCAATGCAATTCTCATTTCGTTTATTTTTGGTCTTATTGTCTCTTTCAACGCGACAGTAATGTATTAAGAAATTGATATATTTAATCCGACAAAATGAATCATAAATTGTGTTGTATTATATAGAAACTCTCTTGAAATTATCTCCAGTTATTTTGCAGTTTATATATAACTCAATTTAGATAAAGTAAACGGAATTAATTCTGTTGCAGTCCTATTTTTTTCAAATGTTTATTCTACTTACGTTATCTAAATTGAGTGATGTGTTAACTGTGTAATGACGGGAGATCATTTCAAATAAGTTTCTATGTAATATAACACAATTTATGATTTATACATATATACACACGCACGTGGCTGTTTCTATTCGATTATCCCTTGCGTAGTCGGACAATCACAGTTGCAGAAGTGGTTATCGAAAATTCCATGTGATATATTATAATCCAGCAAAGACAGGACATGTTAGATAGAATTATTTTTGTCATTACACTCTTTAAATGCTCAAATGAAATAAATCCAGCTGATTCTCCATCTGTTACATATTGTTTTTGGAGTCTGAATGATATAATTTTCATGTAGAACTAGACTTCGATATTTTGTAAAAGTACAGTGATATCATCAGAAAGACTTTTGACATCATGATAGAACGTTTAATGCTCTATTTCTAAGTAATCGTGTTCTCAGAATAACCTGATAATAGATTTTTCGAAGCTGAGCTCATATTCTGAAATCAATAATTTTGTCAAAGTTAGTTTTATCTACGCTAGCATTCTGATAAAAAAAATTGAGTTAGTTTTTCACCTTACCGCATAAGCTGATAACTTGGATATTTTAGCTGATTTTATCATCACAACACGTTTTTAGCGCTTGTTTGTAATTACCTGACGTGTCATATTCCAATAAAATATTTTCCCCTTTCGGAGTCAAAATCAGGGAAAAAGTGCTTCCCCCTCTAGGGATCAAAATTGAAGCTAAACTCTTTTTCCTTTCAAGATGTCAAAAGTGAGGGTGAGCTTTTTTCCCTTCCTTGAAATTACTAACAATACAGTAGTTTCATGTATTCATTTACTTGCAAACAATTATAATACATTGCTTTGAAATTGATCTCAATGGCCTACGACGACGGAATTTTGGTGAGGGAAAGCATATATTCAACCGTTAATTTCTCTTTCTACGATACAATTTTTGTGTTGGTTGTTGAGCCGCTCTATCGTTTAGAAGATCTTCCTTGCAATTGTTCCATTCTTGCTTCTGTGGGGCATGGTGGAATAGACTTTGAATAAGTCTTATTCATTCTTCCAATATAATCTGCAAGTTTGTATTACCAGTTGAATCGAACCTGAACTTGTAAATATTCTGTCTTGTAAATTAGTCAACACAGCGTACATTGTTCATTGACTCAAACATTCTTATGTATGACTTTGGATTCCACTTGAATATAACTTCAATAACTATTGTTATGATTATGGTTCTAGGATCACGACAGATTGTAAATCAATGCTATTCAGGAAATGGTAATAATCAAACAGCCTAATCGCAGGTCAGAGCCATGTCAATAAACCATTTTATCTTATGTGTATTTATATATGATTGTGTATGCATTACACATATTTTTTGCGCACATAATGACTGACCATAGTTTTAACGATGCAGGAATAGCGAACTATATTACCATTTCCACAAGAAACTTTTTTTAGTCTACATCAAAGAAATCAGGAAAAGTATGCAGACTACCTAAATAACCTGAAAAAGTGAGAAAATCGATAATCACTTTAAAGAAAGTAGTTTCTTCTCACTATAAAGTACATTTTGGATTCAACAAGTCGTTTGATGAAAAGGGGACAATATTGATCAGTAGGTAAAAAATTGGTTGCTTTTCGGGAATTCACAGAGAATAGCGAAACTTGGAGGCAATAAAGTTCATGACCGTCAGAGAATCAACAATATTCATTGGGTACACATGCACAAAAACATGCAATATTTTATCAAATATAAATTGACTCATCAGACAAAATGAGAATTCATAAGGCCAAGATATCAGATCTGGAACACAAAATAAATGAATTTACATATAGGAAGAATGAAACAAATGTGTCTTATGTCTTATCGTCCATTGCTTTCAGAAATGTTTCACTCAGCACACGAAAGAACAGTTATTGTAAATCAAACTTTTATAGTTACACCAGACAGTTGTTTTTTCCTGTCTCCCCTGCCTTCCCAAATAAGAGGAAGGAAACATCGGTTACTGCCGGCAAATAAATAATTATTTCCCTTTCACATTCCGAACATGTCGACTGAAAGACAACGAAGCAATTATTTTAGCACAAACTCAACATTTTGGTTGGAATGATCATTTCAGGTTTTCAAGATCTCCCAAAGTATTCACAGAACTGAGGCATTGTAAACGAGATGGCCACCATCATCGGATCTGGATGCTAAGTACAATTTACCCCCACAGATTGGCGTATAAGAATAAATTATCCCGGCAGATCGGCAAATAAAAATAATTTAGCCCTGCAGATAGGCTGAGAGTTTTAATTAGAGATTCCAAAACTATTTCAGATCAAAGCTGGCAACTAAAAAAGGCTGTAGAGTACAACAACCTGAAATAATAATCCAAAAATCTATCTATTTTGGCTGTCTGTTTTTGGCACAAACATTGCGATGATTAAGTTGAAATATTAGCCTTTGTTTAAGAGCTGAGAGGGGTATCTATATTGAATATGAAATAAGTGCTATCAGGATCAATTTTTACATTTTAGGTGAAGAAAAATGGAGAATTTATGAGAATTAACATTTTGAATTGAGATTTGAGAGGTTTACGATTTCAAATCTGAGAATATTCTGAATGAATGGATTCAACTAGTATAACACTAAGAAATATTTCTGGCATATATTTCTAATCTTCATCTTATTTTATGTAAATTCTTTAAACAATTAGTTCTTATCAATTGTTATGATCGTAGAAGGCCAACGAATTGTCCCGATTCGATCATTTTAATTATCGTCAACATATCTACTTTTCTTTCCTTCAGTATTGCCAGTGAGACAAATAACTGGAAGAAACGACGATTGCAAAGCGGTTTCTCATCCAAAGCATCATAAAAACTGTATATACAGAATGTTTTGCGAAGTGACCATTGGTAGAATGTACATACTCGTACATTTTCATGCTATATACTGTTATAGATCTCAATTGGCAATGGGTTGGACATGTTGCAGGAATGTCAGACAACCCCTGGACATCATGCCTCATCATACGGATCCCAAGAGATCGGGTGCAAGGCCTAGGCCAACGGAAAGTAAGAAGGCGTGACGATAGATAAATTTACAATGTACTGGCTCTGCGATGCCCATGATAGAGAGGTTTGGCAAATCTTAGGAAAGGTTTATGTCCAACAGACTGATGATGATAATGATAATTATGATAATGACTAGTATCATACGCCAGCCTCATTCGAGCATCTATTCCGAAGTGTTGTGTTAAATATATCGTTTTCGAATGTAATGCCATATTCAAGTCACGAAACGGGTACGAACCTACGTGTAAATTGGGGTTGATAATTCAATATCTATCGTAGTGGTTAAATGCATGGGTCACTTGCATATTTTTGTGATTCGAGTTTTTGAAAATAGTTTCTTGATTTTGAATAGTTATAAAATAAGTTGTCAACAAATTGGTTGCCCAAGAGAACGACATCAACATCAAAATTTTCAACAAGAAAGTATCTGACTCCCCAATGGAAGTTGTCACTATGCTTAAACCAAGGAGCACACAAACCACATGAAGTCTCAGATGAAGCCAACAATCTCTTGGGAGAACGCAGGAGTCGCAGACCACTAACAATAGCAAAGGAGACGATTGAAGCAACTGAACTAGATAATACTATCAAAAAGAGACAAAGAGGAGACAAAAGAAGATACACGACATCAATCACTGGAAAAATTCTCGGAAATGTTTGAGGTTTCAAAGCATTTCCCAACATAGTACAGAAAGAAATAACTAGTGTACTTGAAGAAAATACAGACTCAACAACAGATTGGGACCTGATCGTCGGACGTTTCCGAGAATTATGCCAAAAACTATCTTCCTCCAAACAAGAAACACAAAACAACGAACAGGGTGTGCAAGATGCGAGGAAATCCCAGAAGTTACGCCATGGGAGGTGAAACAAGCCATCAAATAAGCTAGTTAGATCATCACCAGGGAACTAACCATTGTATTCAATTAATGCCTAAAATAAAGTGAAGTCCAAGAAGATGAAAAAATGAACCAGAAAGACCTCAACAACTACTGATTAGTAAGTATACTCAACTGTATCTACAAACTTTTCACCAAATTTATTACCAACCTAATTGCCAAAACGCTTCACCAACCACGGGAACAAACTGGCATTAGAAGGAACTACTCGATCATTGACCAACTCTATTCTATAAATCAACTAAAAGCAGCAGAATATAAAATTCCACTTGTTATATCATTTATTAAATTCAAGAAGACCTTTGAATCAGTGAAAATGGATGCTATCACTCTACAAGGTGTAGTCAAAGTAATGCAACATATATACCGTCACAGCAGTTACTTTATCAGGCTACACAAACAATCAGAGCCCTTTCAGCTTCCAAAAAGGGCAAGGCAAAGCAATACCAGCTCACCCAAACTATTTACAGCCTGATTTTCCGAAAAGTAGGCTTGGAAAATAAAGGAATCAGAACAGATGGTGATTACCCAAGCAACCTCAGAATTGCAGGCGATAGTGTCCTTTCTGGAGATAACCTTCATTACCTCCTACTAATGGTAGACGAAGTGAAAGAGGGTTGTCATTCAAATAAACTTCAGTGAAACAAAAGTAATGCAGACAAACACACAACGATCAAAATCGAAACCAAATCTCCCCAATATCCCCGCAAAAGAATTCAAGCGAAGAATCACTTCAAAATGTCAAGCCCTTGGTATATCGTGTTAATCTTTCATGAACAAGAAAAACTCATTAGTCTTGAAAAAAAGGTATATAATAAATGCACCCCCCCCCCCGATAGTAATCTACGGAGCTGGAAAACGTTATCTAACTAAGAGACTGACCCTCAAACTGAGAACCCTGCAGTGTGCACATGAAAGAATCATGCTCAACATCACATGGTGGGATTACAAGATAGCTCAATGTATTAGAGAGAAACAGAAGTCCAACAAATCATAAAATTCATTAAAAAAATTTCAAACGACCATGTGCCGGCCATGTTGCAAAAGTGGATGACATCACAATTCACAATGAGGATCCCCAGAGATCACATCCAAAACTCCGACCGGCAGAACGTAAGATAGCAAAACGAACCAGACAAGTTCTGAAAGATTTGGCTCCTTGATGCCCATGACAGAGATGTCTGGCGGATCCTGGGGAAGGTCTATGTCCAACCACGGACACAGAAACAGAAGTCCAACAAATCATAAAATTCATTAAAAAAATTTCAAACGACCATGTGCCGGCCATGTTGCAAAAGTGGATGACATCATAATTCACAATGAGGATCCCCAGAGATCACATCCAAAACTCCGACCGGCAGAACGTAAGATAGCAAAATGAACCAGACAAGTTCTGAAAGATTTGGCTCCTTGATGCCCATGACAGAGATGTCTGGCAGATCCTGGGGAAGGTCTATGTCCAACTACGGACGATAAAAGACTGAAGATGATGGTGATTCTACAATCACTGCAATCACAAACCAGTGGCCATTTTTAATTTTCATTGATTTATACAACAGAAAAAGATGAGGGTATGAACAACATATCGATAACTGTAATCGGTTTGATTGAATGACTGGTAATATAGAGCCAGCAATTGGTTTTCTAGCGCAGGTAAAAGTTAGGATTTCGGTAGCTGATTTCTGAGAATTCCGACGCAGCCCGATTTTCCTGCACAAAATAACTTCCATGTTGCTGTATGCCGTACATATCAAGTTTAACAAACACACCCAAACCTGCAATGTTGAACATGCCATTTTTTCTGTTCATTATTCTCTTTTCAACCAATCAGTTTCATTTATCAGCCTGTGCCACTCTTCGACAAAAACCTTTTGATAGGTAGACAACTGTTTTCATTTTCCCTTGCGAACCCTAAAACGAGAACATGAAGCACACACGCATTGTAATGTTCATATCAACAGCTTCTATTCATACTTATTAACAAGACAGTCGCAATACGACATAATCGAACAATGTCTGCTTGCGTACATGCTGAGTATTACTTTGAGATGCTTGTACAAGGGACTGTATATGATAGTATTAAGTATGCAAACAATTGCTTTCGTTCTATTTACGTTGTCTAGGCCAAATGATGCATCCACCATATAATAGCAGGGGAGAATTTCAAAGAAGAATTTCCATATAACATAACGCAATGTAAAATCAATTTGTCGAATCATGTATCCATTTCTTAATGATATATATATATATATATATATATATATATATATATATGTGTGTGTGTGTGTGTGTGTGTGTGTGTGTGTGTGTGTGTGTGTGTGTATACTAACACACCGACACAAAAATACGTCAATACAATTATATCAAATTATGACAAAAGTTCTGTTCGATGTTTTAAGCACACGATAGTGGTAATTAAAGGCGCACGTAATAATTGATATACTGTTCTTTGCTTTTGATAAGCTTATTTCCTCCACAAACTAGTCATTTAAATACCAGACTTATAAAATTCCCTCGATTCAAAAAAAAAAAAAAGAATAAATGAATTCAAAAGTATTCTCTTGAAGTGCTTCCTTGTCCACCAGAATGGTTTTGCAAACGCTTGAATGAATAGTCATTTGGGTCGAAAGTAAGAAATATATGGTTGATGAATTAGTTTCTTTATCCAAAAGCCTTTACGTGATCTTTGGTCTCTTCAGAGGTATGAAGATGTTCATTACCGGGAAGAATGATCCCTGCTCATTGTTCTCAACGGTAGCAAATTTTCTATCCGAAGCTCTTTTCAAACAACGAAATTATTGGTAGTCAACTTCGGCTGTGACTATTTGGCTATCGTGTGAAAGTTTGTAAATATCAAACCTAACACTTTACGAGGATTTTATTCCGATGTTGGTTGCCTTCCGATTGGGATACACATGTCCACCATTGCGACTGAGCCACTGACAACAACGATTAAAATTATAAAGGAAGGATCCATTTCCCATTCTCAGTATCTATTCTGCACTAAAAGCATCTGGATTTGTCGAAAATGTAATGGCTCACGACTATCAATACGTTGCTGATGAATTGATATGACCAGATAACAGTTCGTGCCTACTGCACTCATCAGCAACCGACAATATGTTCTATGCTATAATTATAAAAACAATAAGCTCATTTACATTTGAATAACGTATTTTTCTATCATCCAATCAGATGACAGAAGAGGTAAAAAAAAAGCAAAAACAGAAAGAGAAACATTCGTGGTTTAATCCAACTTTTTAATAAATTATTCAGATGTTTATATATATTTAGATGCAAGATGAAGACAAAACAAACTGATAAACATTTCCCTATGGATACTCCATTATATAATGAAATTTATTTGTTCACCTTAACAGCAAAATCAAAACAGCTTTTTAGCTCTCCTGTTCAAACACTATCGATACAAAACAAAAGAAAAAAAGATATTTTGTTGTCACCAGATACATACTCTATATTATGCATTGATGTATGTAGAAGATGCAAGGTTGTATAACTTCTTATTATTGAAGACTGACTTGGCAAAATGAGTTAAAATCCGAACTGAGACCTTTCTTCGCTTCGTAAAAATGATGTCGGAAAAGACACCAATCCTCTTCATTCCACGGTCACTTTTATCACAAACTATGATTGATTGAGAAAAAGACCTTCGAGTGAGCGCCAGTTAAAAAGAACAACTCTTCCTTTCTTTATTTCACCAGAGCAGGTAGGAATAACGAAAAGATTGTGCACCCAGTGTCAACTGCCATCCTATAATCATTTAGAACTGATCGAGGAAATGCATAAAAAACACTATTAAATTCACAAACGTAAAACGTGTTTTCAAACCGAAATTCTCTCTCTCTCTCTCTCTCTCTCTCTGTGTTGTTCTCTGACAAACATACATTGGGTAAATGATTTACCTCATGGTAAATATGTTTTGCTTATAAACAGAGACATTGCTCCTAAGATCGGTGATGGGACGACAAGCCGCCGTTGTTGTTACTTTGAGATCCATCAGAAGATGGAGAACAGGTTTTAAAGTGAAAAAAGAATGAGGTAGCTTGACATCGTACTCGATGCATAAAGCATGAGTTGCTGCCTCCAGAGTTTTATAATTCTTCACCTTAGAGGAGGAAACAGATACAAAAAAAATAGCAGCTCGTTTTTGTTTGCAGATGCCAGCAGTGTATGTACGAGAAAGGCCAAGAATGATTAAAGTGATAAATTGATAGGGAGATAAAGGTGTTTGGATAGATAGATCGATAAATATCGACGGACGGGGATTGATAGAAAGATTGATATAGATATGAACTGACTAAGATATATATATATATATATATATATATATATATATATATATATATATATATATATATAAATATTGAAAATATTGAATAAGCATCACTTCCTTCAGCTGCGTCGTCTTCAATCTACGTCCTTCCAAAATATCTGATTAAAAAAAAATGCAACTCTTGGCGAACCGGGGTGTGGAGGCCGCACTTATAAAAGTTCCCAAAATACCGGAAGCTCATTTTGTTTTTTATTTTCTTTCCTCCATCATTTTCCTTCCCAACTGAACGTTTTTGTGCTTTCTCCTACAGGTTAATGCAATTTGTTTTTCTCTTCTAACTTCCTGCTTATACATCCAATCATTTATTAAACTAATATTGACATTCTCCTCTCACCCAACATCGCTTTTTTCTTCAGGCTCATATCCTTTCTCTCTCTCCCTTTTTCGTTGTTTCATAATTTTCTAAAAATCTTCTTGCCAATCTTTTCTTCCTTTCACAACAATTAATTTTCAGCCTCGTAAATATTGAATAAGCCAGAATAAGTAAGCAAATAAATATATTCCCAAGAAATTGGGGAAACGATTCCGAGAGAAAAGTAAAAAAAAGTTTTAAACCCGGAGAATGAATAAATCTATTAAGAAATTAAAGAAATCCGTGAAAAGACGATGTCTCTTCTAATTGTTATTATCATCATATTGATCTGACTTCTTTACAGTCTATTACTTAGTCGTTACCAACATTTTAGGGCGGAAGAAGGTTGAAGTGATACATTAGTTTTTTTTTTTTAGCATTCTTTTGTGTGCATTTTTCTTTTATTTTGTATTATTATTATTATTATTATTATTATTATTATTATTATTATTATTATTATTATTATTATTATTATTATCATTATTTTAAGACACACCTACGCATACGTGCCTCAGAGAGCTGTCCGTCTCTACACTGATATCGTAATAGGAAGACCCAGTCGTGTACGTAGGCTCGCACACATTGACGCTCCTAGAGAAAGAGCTGCTGTTTGACGCACACACAGACACTTGCGTACATCAGTCTTGGATCTTGGACAGAACACAGACTGCTAGAAGCCGAGACCACGTTACTGACAAAAAGGAAAATACTCCGTTAGTGTTAAGAACGTAAAAGTCATTCCATAGGATATATGGAAAAGAAAAATAATAAATGAGGACAATTTGATCTGCTCTTGTTAATATGATTCCAACTTTTTTTAAATTTCTGTTTGAAATCATACATATAGATACCTACCGTACGATGTATACGTCTGAAAGACATTGCGGCTACACGCACATACTTACTTGGAAATCCGCGCCTTCAGTTTGATACTTCGGGATTTTTGAACGAATTCATCAAATTATTTTGTCAAAATCAACCGAGAAGATCCCAGACATATTTCTATGTTTTTGATTATTCTCCGTTATATACGCTACATGGACGTGAACTTTTTTCCTCTTCTCAAGTACTTGGATTTCATTAAGTATCGCTCCCAGACGGACGTTGCATTTTCATGCCTGCAGACTCATAATTTTCCAATCTCTTCACCTTTACGATTTTGATTAAAATTGTGGTTTAGTGCTGTTAAGTTTCTATGAACTATCTCCCCTCATAGATTAAAAAATGGGTCAGAATTCTTTTCCTGAAATCTCGTGAATCGAAGGAACTTTCCAAAGTGTATTGAAAAGGTAGGTAGCTTCTTTTTTTACTTGGTTACTGTAATCTCTATCAACATGAAAAAAAGAAGAAAGAAATTATGAATGATTTAAAAAAATATTTACTTGTTAGATATTCTGATTTAGTGTCATGTGAAATTTAGTAATAATCGATGTTCTTTAATTTTCCTAAATCTGTAACATAAGAATATTTTTCTCTCTCCCTCTCTTAAGGACACGAGAGGATACAGATGGGTGATTGATACTGTTTGCTCTTGATAGGTTTCGAGAAGATATCTGTTATTTTATCCTCAGTAGTCACTTGCTGTTATTTGAAAGAACTGATAACAGAGAAACAATTTAAATCGCTCCATGATATTCTCGTGAAATAAAAGACCAATAATTAACAACGTATTCAAAATATTTGAAACTACTAGAATTTTCCCAAATCTTAACATTTTCAATACTTTTTACTTTACAAACATCGTTTCCTCGAGCCCATCGATTAGACTGATAACTGGGTCATATACTTGAATATAGTTAAATCGGGGAAGTATAGGAAGTATGGCACAGCTAGAAAAGCAAAGATATCATTTAGCGCTAGTGACCCAGGAATGCTATCTACGGAGATTTTCGTTGACTACAGTGAAAGTGTTGAGCGGCCAAAAAAGAAAGAGAAAGTTGAGAAACATTCCTCACTGACCTCGTGAAGTTTTGTCATGTTTCAACGTTAAGTGAATTCATGCACTTGTCCTGTTGTCAATTGGTAGATAAATAACTGATTTTAAAAGTGGAAAACTCATTAGTGAACGAGTTTCGGGTGTAAACAATGAATAACGTTTCGTACAACATCTGAGTACATTAAAATGAAAGCGTATTCACACATTCGTTAACACAAACACCCTTGCAGATGTACACACAATTATCAATTTTGAATTTTCACCATGCAAACTTACACATGAGTATTTTGTATGCATGTACGTGTTTGAGTGTATATATGAATATGTAAACACACATACATATATGTGTGTGTGTGTGTGTGTGTTTGCATGAGAAACATTCATACATAAACTCACACACATTTATAGATACACACAAATACGCACACTCACGTACATTTGTAGAGTGAGAAAGATAGATAGATAGAGAGAGAGAAGGGGAGAGAGAGATAGATAGAGAGAGAGATAGAGAGAGAGAGACAGGCAGACAGAGAGAGGGGGGAGAGATTGTGTGGTAAAATCTTCCCTACTTGTTTATAACAGGAAAAGTTGTATAACACATCAGAACATATCAATCTCAGCATTAATGGCTCGGAAAACCAACTTTGATACAGACTGCTGTAGAAGCGATCACGGCTTGTGATTGATACTTCATGACACAATGCTTTCAGCATAAGAATGGACATACCTATGGATATATGTATTATGTACGTATCTATGTTAAAATATTAATCTTCAGCTTTGGGGATAAATATTGTGCCTGCATGAATATACATACGTGTATATACGAGTATACGTACCGAGAGGGAGAGAGGAGGGGGAGGGATGTCCCCCAAAATTGGTAATAATCAAATGACTGAAGTATCTCTTCCACGAACCCAACACTGTTATTCATCATTTATTTATCTAATACACTGTACATTTTCTGTCTGTAACTTTTGGCAAAGGGGTAGCTATTTAATGCCAATTTTAGAGTGTTTTTCCTCATTTATTTGTTTGTTTGTTTTTTTCATTACTTCCGCCAGTAAAGTAGGAAAAGTATATGCACGCATGTATTTCACTTTGTCACTTCTGCTCAATGAATCCTAATAAAATTTAATGTAAAGGCGGGCAATGGGTTAAGGAAGAATCGGTCGAGGTGCATTTCGGGGTGTATCCAGCTTTCATTTTTTAATTGAAAGATATTTCTCACGGCTGTCCCCATAACATCTCAAAAAGCACTTTGTAAATTTCCATCAAATTTTCAAGGAAAACTGTTCAATGGGCCATGTGAGACGTGATTACTTTCGGGGGAGGATCCATACACATCTTCCCCTAACGATGGCCTTAGCAGAGATATGTGCTGTCTGAGTGGTTTCTAGTTTATTTATCACCGTTTTTTTATGAAATGAATAAACGGGAAAGAGCAATAAAAGAAACCCTTCAAATGAACACACACATTAAAAACGAGGAATGAAGATATTATCAAAACCTTGTTTATATATCAGCCACAATTTCTTAGCTATTGTTTTTTGGAAGCAAAAATCACCAATAAATATTCTCAAGGGGGGGGGGACGTGCAATGCAATCAACAGCAATGACTTTCTGGTAAATGAAAGAGAAAAAGAACGGTTTCTGTTGTAAATACGTTTTTCACAGCATTTTTGCTTCCAAATGTTGTTTTTTTTTTCAAGCTAATCCCTGTTGAAAATTCAGACACAAAAATAATTGCTTGAAAAATAAAACGAAAAATATTGCCTAAAATGCAATACATATATATATATATATATATATATATATATATATATATATATGTGTGTGTGTGTGTGTGTGTGCGTTTGTGTGTGTGAAGTGTGAAATGTATACATTAGTTATAAACATTGTATAGATGGCTTTTTATCTTCTCTATTTTTCTCTCTTGCTTTTTTGTGATTTATATTTTCTTTCTCCAGAATGATCAAAGAGGAAAGAGTTATATGACGTAGTTCGACGTGAAAAAGAAAAAAAAATTATATATTCCTCTTTTTTTGTCCACCGTCTGCATCATACCTTTCACTCTTTACCAACATGGTTGACAGATTAAAAAGGAACACTGTATATCTCTTTTTCAATCACTCTCGCTCTCCAGGTCACTCAATTCCTTACAGACACTGTTAACCGATTCAAAAATAGGTCTTGACATAACATTTTCCCCGTTCAAGAATTAACCAAGAAATTGTTACGATTCAACTGACTCAATGACTTCTGAATAGTTGCCACGGATAGTTTTGGTCTGGTCAAATCGTTGGAAGTAGAAATAGGTGTCAGAATATTGTTTTGTGATAACATTTCAAGTGGAGTATGACTTCGTATCTTGAAAATCAGTATCCAAAACACAACTATTTTTTTTTACCTTGGATCGAATTTTGGCCGTTGGTGTCGATGAGAGATGCATAACTAAATCAACCACGAGGGGAACTCTAGATATTTGGGAGTATTTCAATTGTTTATGACAAAATAATAATCGTTATTATAAAAGTATGCATGAAATTTGAATTACCATTCGAATATAACGACGTAGAACCAAAGGGTGATATTCTCATGTAGATGATATAATGTGTTGTCAAAGAATCAGTGATTCAGCAATCAACACATGTAAATCTCACGATGATTTGACTTCTATTGTCCAAAATAAATATCGACAATTCAAATTCTTCGGCATCAAATGCAAGATAACTAACACAGTATTGTCTCCTTTTGAATGTATAGTAATCTTGAAGACTAATAAGGACACTTATCAATATGAACAGAGGCGGTCATTTAGAATTCATACTACGTCAATCGTAGATTCGCTGACAGCAGGGTGGTTTATCAAATTCGGCAGTCAATATCATTCAAGGGAATCTAAAATAGCCATGAAGTGTCCTGGAATCAAGAACACACTGTCAACCGCAAGTATCAATATATACACTGAAGGTCTGTCGTAATCTCTAAGGATCACAGCACAAAGATACACATCTACAGTAAAATCGGCCTTTAGATCAGCATGCTTGAATCGGAGCATATAATCCAATTTCTTGTTGTACTTTGTCATGAATGACAAAATCTGTGAATGAGAAATTGATGCAAAACTAACAAAAATCGTAATATATTTGTTAAAAAAATAAGAAATATACCGGTGCGCAATTGACTAAGGAATTGTACTTGAATTACTTTCTTGAAAGAGACATAGATTTGGAGAATAAAAGTTGATATTATAATAATAAAATAAGAAGGTGTACGCGCATCTTAAAATTAGATAGTAACCTTATTATGGTTAGAATACTACATTCGAGGTCTACTAGAACCGTTATTAAATATTTATTATAGCTTGTGAAATATATGCGTATAAAATGCATAGTTTTAAAATTCATGATGTTTTATATCTTTTCCCTTTATAATAAAGTATTTTTTGCAAGAAAACTTCCTTTCAGGTGACGTCTGGGGACGAAGGACTCTGAGCTAATGTCGGCCAACTGAACTCATCAATTATCGATATCAGTCTTCTATTATGAATTGACTTTGGGTAATGAAACAATGCTCCTCAAAAAGTATCTTACTTGAATCTGAATTGAGCACAGTTCGTAGTAACTCTAGACAAATGTCTGTTGGCTGTTCTGAAACACCTATAAAAGAATCATTTTCTGTACCCCATCTTAGCTTTCCATCCTCTTTAACTATTAGAACACATCATATCACTATCGCTTGATTTTGATGTTTTTGAGAAAATCCATTTCGAACATTCATCTTCATTTATACAATAAATTGATTTTTAGAGGATATTTTTTAAGAGACTGACTTCCTTTATATAACTTGGCAACCATTTTCCAATCGCTGAAACCATTTCTTTCTCTCATGCAGATAATGATAAAATATTTTGTATCTTTTATTTATCGCTATTGGTTTCAAAGAAAATTTTAATTTCTCCTCACCATTAGCCAGAGGGGACTGTCTCCCCTGTATTGGAGATACAAACTGGACTGACACAGTAGTGGCGCCGTTGCCGATGCAGTTTGGCCCTATGAGGTATGGAACAGCTCTGTAGAGTCAAGACCAGTGGGCTGAGACCTCAGGACAAGTATTTTTCTGGCCTTGCAACTGAAGAGATGTTTTGAAGCATTCCACCTTCATGTTTACATGTGTGATATCTCCACATTAATCCAAGATTTTGTCACATTCTGACCTGTTGGGGTTCAAATAAATCGGAACATTAGCCAGAAGGATGTCGTCAAACCTGTGAGGAAATGAGCAACACTTGCATGACAAGACCAAACTCGGTTGAACCCATAATATGACCCACTTCTCCCAAGTTACTCTTTTTGCAAAACTCTCATCAGAGATGCATTCAGTTCTTTTTACTTCCTGGACTTCTTTCTTATTCACGTTCCTTCCCTCTTCAAAATGTATGAATAAGGACTGGGCCTTTCGTATGCATTTATTCTCATAACTGCATACCAAGTCTTACAGTGACCATGAATCCAAGTTGTATGTTTGTTACGATAAGTGACGTTGGTCAAATATTCAAGAATGTTTAACAAAATAATGTAACTATTTCAAAGAAACCTGAATAATTATTGATTCAGATCCAAACTCTCCAACATTCATTTCTCTAAAAACATTCATTTTCTAAGATTTTCGAAACATTCCATACTTATTTGATGTAAGCTTCCTCGTGCCAGAGATCACAAGCATGGGATCGTTCAATAAGTATTGAACTCACTACATTGCAGTTATGATTTGCCTCTCTTGCTCGCTATCCATTACCTTGCGACGAGGTGCTCTGTCAAATTTCGACAAGGAAATAAGATAAAACCGATTTGTTATTTGTTGACTTCAGTTAACATAAATTTTTGTCAAGTCTATGAAACACGTGTAAAATATGACCAATGAGAAATATGCCTAAGCATTTTGCGTAAACTTATATGTTTAAAAAGATAAAACAACGATTATGAATTATTTTTACACTCTTTAAAAAACAATCATTAGTTTACTTTTTTTGCATACCTGGCTTTTTATTCCAAACGAAGGTCGTGGTCTCAAATATTTCATTCGAAAGTCCTCTTTACATTATCATTAGAAACTCCAGAATCTTTCAGGAAAGTCATTCGTTATTCTATTCTATTTGCACATATCAATATTCTTACGAATCTTGGGTGAAACAATGGGCTAATGTATCCAAGTTATCAACTGCCTAATTTCTTTGACAAAATTCAATGTTCTATACGCAAATTGATATTTTAATTATTGATATTACCGCAGACATCAAAGTGCGTTATTCACAGAATGGACCTATTACTTACTACAGTTGACCTATTTCAAGTAGTGGTAATGGTAGTGGTAGTGGTCTCGTGGATTATAACGTAATTTTCTTGTTGGTCCAGGCTCTTCCTGTCATATTAAGCGAGAGATTTCACAAAAATACCTCTACCTTTTCATCGCCAATAAGAACACTAAAAATTTATCAGAAAACCATGAAAACTTTTCTGTAGCTATATGAAAATCAGTCAGAAATACCTATTTCCGAAGCAATGAAATCCCAGAGAACAATAGCAATGTAGCTTCTAACCATTGACTTCAATCTTAATCATCCAAAAAGATTTTCAGGAAATATTTTGATTCGACTGATAATGTATCTTGTGGTTTGAAATAATACTTTCAAATGTTCAGTTAATGTGATTTCAATTGAAGTTCAAGGAATTCACGCAACAAATAATAATCGAATTTCAAGAGCAGACAAAAATTAAGAAGAAAAATCATCCGATAATCATCTGATTCTTTATCTTTCAAACTCTCAGTCAACCACAACCAAAGACATCATTTTTTTCATAATCATTTCATTCTCTAATAGATTCATGAGTGAGTGCATGTATGCTCATCTTGATCCCTACAAACTTGTTTCAAATGAATATGATTTGTTTATTTGTATTTCACCAAAATGGGAATTATTTTACTTCCTTGAGCTAAAGCTACGCAGCAATTAATATGAGTTCTCAAATCTAGTAACACGGATTAGTCTAAAACTCCCTCCATTAAGAACAAGGGAAAGAAAAGTATTCAACTTAAGATGACGTGACAGCGAAAAGTTGTTAGACACGAAAAACACAAGGAGCAAATGAAAACAGCAAATTCAATCGAGTAATGCATTTGAACATGGGTAAATATTTGTGTTTAGATGCTTGAAAGTGGGAAAGAATCATATGAAAAGAAAGCAGAAAGGTATCTTGAATGGTTCAGAAGAAATTTTACTTGTAGAAGGACGAGCTGATAGCTGTTAATGCCAGTTCTTAGGAAGGAAAAAATTGATAAAAATACAACTTCTTAAAACTATAGAAACCTATTCCCTTGTAGTTCTGTTCCATGTCACTCTTAGAATTATGTGCTCAAAATACATGCAAGGAATGCAGCTTCCTATACATGAAGAACCAATATGATAACTTGACACTCCGGTGTCCATCATTCTGATAAGACTATATAAATGATAAGTGCCGAAGACTGTGTCGTGTCAACGACGCTGTGAGTGAAAGCACGCTTGCTATGAAATGTGCCTTTAAACTCCGCTGTGAATCCGCAGATATTATCTCAGCGGCTCTCAAATCACCTTCCTCATCTCTACACATGTTGCTGGACCTCTTTTCAGACGCCTACATTAAACAAACAGAAGCATCGGAACATTAAATCTGCTAAGTTTTATTTCACTGGAATAAATCGGCTAGCTAATCTATTTTCTTATGTACACACACATACATAAATGCACATACATGTAGGCGATTGCACACAAAACAGATTCATGAACACACACCCACACACACACACCCACACACAATTATACATCTACACAAAAATATTGGTTCAACGCAAATAATACACCCCATAAAATATTAGTTCTGCTTTCAACACTTTGCAACGTATAATCTAGTTCCGATCAGAATTTATATTTGTTCATTTATTTTATCGGAAATTTTTGAATGTAATAAGCAAACGCTTTACAATGAAAAACTATTACCTCTACAATCAATTCGACTAATACCCAGGATGATTATGAAAATAATATATTTGCTTAGGTTAAAGCAATTATGAATCCAATCTCAACTGTATCGGGTACTATTTGGATAAGAAGAGTTGACTGACGTGAAACTCTGAGGTTTTAGTGATTGTAAGATAACGACAGGATGTCAGCCGCGCGCAATGACTTTAAATGGGGAAGAGAATGCTTGATGCAAACGTAAGAAGTAAACCAAATGTTCAGTTGCAAAGAAGAAGAAGAAGAAGAAAAAGAAGAAGAAGAAGAAGAAGAAGAAGAAGAAGAAGAAGAAGAAGAAGAAGAAGAAGAAGAAGAAGAAGAAGAAGAAGAAGAAGAAGTGATGCATAGATGGATGAAAATAATAACAGAAAACATAAAAACCAAATGTTCAGAAAGTGGAGGCATCGATATTTGCCAGATTGAGGATGAAAATAGCAAACTATTCCGAAATGAGGACGGAAATATAAGCCAAGCCTAGAGAGGGAAGAGGAAATAGGAATAAGCAGCAAAAGTATTAGAGCAGCGTGTGACTTAACATCTGGAGGAAGGGAAAATAGTTAATACTCTTCGAGCAATTTCTAAACACAGAGGTACAGATCAAAGTTCATTCTATTGTTTAGCTTATTGGTTCTTTCATTGGCTGTCAAGCCATTTCTTTGTGATTCTGATTCGCCTGCATCATGTCGGTTTTCAGCCTCTGTTTGAACCAAGCAGAACTTAAACCTCAAATAGCATCTGCTTCATGTTTCTTTTATTCATTTGGCATACCCACGGACAGAAATCTGCTTTATGTTAAATTCGCAGGAGCATTAAGTAATCTAACCATATGGTAGAAAGGAAAAAAGAAGAATGTCTTTCCAATAATAGCATAATATTCTTAAAAATACAGAGACTTTTAGAATAAATTGCATATCTATTGGAATAAGAATATGCGTCATTCAATTCATTCAAAACTTCCTCTAGGTTTTAGTAGTCAAAATCTTATGTTGTTCAAATGTTCATTACGTGACGAATAGCGTGTTTAAACTTTTGGAATCTATAAAATGTATCAATGCTGTATGAATACAAACTATCGACTGAATTTTAAATCATTTGTGCAGAGATTATTTTCTTCTGTGCGCTGGTTAAAAATGATCATATTGGCGTACACGAGAGAAAATGGTTTCATTCGAATTTTTAATGTGACTTTACGTTGCAATGTACTCGCATATACACTCACAGGTACACGCACGTGCACACACACAGACACCCCCCCACACACACACATACATATATATATATGTAAAGTTGCAGTTAAGGGTTTTTTTATCATTGGTTGGACTACAAAATAAGCAAAATGATTACTTCTGGCTGTGATCTCCTTGGAGAAGACGTTTCTGAACTTGCTAATCACATCCACAATCTCTACAGAATCACTCACCAAATTTTAAAAAAGAATGTGTCTGTTCCAAGTCAAGTAAAACATAAATTATCATGTCATATTCATTGTTTATATATTTATATATATATATATATATATATATATATATATATATATATGGTTTACGAAGATTTACTCGTACAGAAATAGGTGACTTGCATCTAAATCTCCCCAATGGACGCTATCATATCAACCCTAATGCAACATTTAGTTTTATTTTAGAAATTGAGTTTCTTCAAAAATGCCCTCATCAAATGCGATTTATGCTCAAACTAACGGCGTAAAACAGCTTGAGTCATCCTGTTACACCTGTTTTGTCTGTCCGTCTCCGTCTTGATAAATTTCAACGAAAGAGGACGGGTAAGCTATGAACAGCTGGGAGAGTTTTGAGGCAGATCCAGGAATTTTACTTCTGCCCACTCTTGTGTCGTGATAGGTCCACACAATGTCTGTAAAGTTCTCAATGAAATCCGTTCACATTTCGTTCGAGTGCAGGCCGTGAGCTATGAATGGATCGACTAATTTCTGAGGTAGATCCAGGAAATTTTGCAATTACCTTCCCCAACATCGTGCTGCCAAATAAATTTAGTCTCCGTTGTGTACGACCTAGTTTGCCAGCTCATTACGCTTTTGACAAAAAAGCATACCAAAGAGGAAACAACTACCCATAGAAGTCAGAAATTATATCATCAAGAAGTACAATTGAGAAAATGAATATTAAGAAGACTGGCCAACACTCTGCATTGGCCTTTGAGCAAAAAAAAAAGCGGTTGTTTAAAAGTAGAGGAATGTACCATATAACACAGTCTCTGGCAAAGTCTGGTCATCGACAGAAAAAAAACCTGTTTTCCAATTCATCTGCCACTCTGACATGTCTAAAGTTATTGTTAAAGTTAGACAGGTGCAGAGCTGACAGTAGGCACGTGCCAGATGGGAGAGGGACATCCCCTGTTTCAAACTGCTTTTCAAGTATTTTGGTGATCAATGCTATATATATTTTATCATTTGAGTACATGCACGTACATTGAGAGAAAAAGTCAAACATATTCTGACTATAGAAATAATGTAATCTATTATAAGTCAATGTTGAAAGTGATAGAGCTTGTGCAAAGGAGCATACTGAAAGTAAAGACCATTATGTGAATGTCAAAATGTTCACATGGACAAATTGTCTTCGAAGCGAGGATATGTTAAATCGTAGATGAGCAGACACAAGATAGCGCACAGTACGATTGTCTCCGTTCTTGAATTTATATGGACTGCACAATGTCATACCAAGCAGAGACACGCAAAATAGAGCCAACCAAAATGAATTAGATTCTGTTTTTGTTTTGGAATTAGCCATAACCTTGTGGGAAAAAGTATCTACATTTATCTAATTTTTCCAAGAGTTTCAAACTTTGCTAAATTCATAAAAAAATCCTAATTTTAATCAATTTACACACAATATAAAGTTGTTCACAAGCTATTTCTAGCTATAAATGTTAGGCTTTTACAAATAATCCCCAGCGATTTAAAGATGTAAGGTTTGAAAAGTTGTGCAATATAATTGAAAAATAGAGTAATGTACATATACAAGAAAAATAATTCACTCACAAAAAATGCAAAATGACTGGGCATTCATTGGCAAAAGCATAACATCAAAAAAGTATAAGTAAAAGTCGGTTTATTAGCGGTAAAAAATAACAGCATCTAGTCTTTATTTGAATTTATGACGTTTCCTGTATGTGTGCAAAAGCCAACAGAATGGTGAGCAGGATATTAATACAATATTTCGATGCTTCATAAATTTGAATTTGTAAAGAAATGTTTGTTTCAGCGTGTAATTGTTTTAACAACGGCGAAAATTTTGTATCATGAATACTGACCGACTATTGATTTTTTGGTTAAAAGTTTTGTCTACTTTTGGAGCAAATATTTACCAAAAAGTGTCTGGTTGATGGAAACTGCCGTTTTTTTCTTTCGTTTCAATTTAAGTAGAAAAGAAACTGCTGAAAAGTTTGCGTATAATGTGTTCTGAATGGTTGGAAATTTGGACATTAATTCCTTACATATAAAGGCATAATTATTGACTAATCTTCCTGCCTATTTTCATATCTGCTATCCACCTTCGACTTGGCCTGCTCATTTCTGTCAATTGTTTGTTTTCTATAAGGATTGATACGCTTGAACCACTAAGTTTTCCTTAATAAAAATTCAATTGTTGGTGCTTTCAGTCCATTAGACTTTAGAACCATTCGTAACATAGTTTGTCCTAAGAAAAAGGGTTTATTGTTTCACAAAAGGGCTATTCACAATGTAACTATAATGATACAGCGGAAACTTATTTTCCGTCAATATAACGGATATGCAGCTTACATGAATTATCATCTCCTTCTGTCGGTTATGAATTATCTCAATTTGGTTTGAAATTTAGTACAATTATTTTAATTCTATGATTTGAAAATTTTAATTACTCCAAGTAATTTTAAACTTTTAAAGTTTAAGGTATGGGTTGGCCTTAGGGTTAGGGTCAGGGCTAGCGTTGGATTCTGGGTTAACCGGAAGAAAAGAAAATCATATGTGTATGCCGTATCTTTGTGGATATAGTCGAAAGTAGGAACTCATGTTATAATTACAGTTACATTGCAAAAAAAATCCATCTCGTAGAACTTCATAAAAAACTAACCCTTCTCCAGGTGTTTATGGTGTTTATTGGATTAAAAGCCCCTAAAATCAAAAATTTTCTCCGACAGCAAACGAATCTCAATCACTTATCCGAATGAGACTAGCTTTTGCAAAAGCCCATAGCAACGTAAAATGCACATAGTGGAAGGTATTGAACAAATTTAAATTTGGCCAAGTTCCAAAACACCGTATGGTGGGGAAATTAACACAGCTCACCATCAAAGAAACATCATTTCACTTGCCAAGCACAAATTGGATCTTGGATGCTTTGGGAATTTTTCTCTGAGTCCAGGGCCAGGAGGCCCGGTCATTACAATGGAAATAGCGAACAGTGCCATGTATGGCTACAGTCTTCATGTGAGTCTCTTGAAATCTGTCAGGAAGTTCCATTTGGGTCTTTATTTCACCCTCTGATGAGACAATTACCCACTAAACGGTCCAAGCTACTCAAAAATCGTTTAGATGGGAGAATATATATATATATATATGTGTGTGTGTGTGTGTGTGTGTGTGTGTGACTGTATGTGTGCATGATAATGAGTGACTTTTCTGTTTGTTTTTCTGTCCGTAACAATGGACTTTCCCTCTTGAAAGTATTAATTTTTGATGATAGAAATACCTCTTACACACTAACTGGAATATTACCTTTCTACTCGAAAGAGTTTCAAAGATTTTTTTTTTCTAAAATGTATTCACAAAGGAATCTCAATACATCCGTGAATCTTTATCACGGAGGTTTATTGTTTTACACACACACACACACACACACACATATATATATATATATATATATATAGAGAGAGAGAGAGAGAGAGAGAGAAAGAAAGAAAGAAAGAGAGAGAGAGAGAGAGTGATAGACAGACAGACAGACGGACAGAAATCAGTGTTCCATGGTGTATCCGAGGTTCAGCCCAGCGCGATTTTCCGACCATAATCATTGGCCAGTAGTCTGATCTTCATTTCGTAACGCTGGTGCTACTTGAAAATTCTTTGTGTTCTTCCGTTTCCGGTGAGAACTGTCGTTGATGTGTAGTTGATATTCTTGACTAAGAACTGGTCAAGTTTCAGTTTTTTGATACAGATTGTTATGATTGATTTGAAATATTTTGACACATCCGTACAAAACCACAAACATTTTTTTTCCAAAAAATATATATTTGAAAACACTAAAACAATAATGTGTACAAATCAACCAATTCTCATCCATTCGTTATAAATCATACCTAGTTGGTTTATTTTCATAATAAAGAGAAATAGAATATTCAAGTAAAAGAAAAGATGCAAGCAAAAAAAATATAATTGTCTTTCCAATCATTTAAGTTGTTCATTAAGAATTTGCAGTGGATAAATCACTCGTAGCTGGAACTCCAGAAATGACAGCGGATGAGTGCCATCAAGGTATAATAGTATACTAAATTCCGAAAGCAAAAACAACTCGTTAGAATCAAATCGCCATCTTTAATCTCTTGATTTTCTAATCAAAGCTTTTCAAACAAAATTACTTCGCTTTTGGGTGCTTGGTTATCTTTTAGAGGATTTGGTCAACATGTTTTGGGGTTGTTTGGTTCCACGTAGACAAACGCCAAGTTCAATTGAATAGATCCAATAAATCTAACTAGTTAATCGACATGCAAACAGCTAAACTAATATTTTGTCAAAGGGAATTCAATGTTCTTCACTTTTGATACACAAGTTCAGTTCTTAAGGCTGATATATATACTCTTCTCGAATAAATGGGATGATCCAATCTTATTGCTCTTATTTCTTTCATTTGTTTTTCTTTTCCAAAGTAAAATCAGTAAATAACGATATACGTATTAAAGCGTATTCCTTTAATTGTTTCTGTAAACTTTAAGCAATATATTTCTTTAATTTAGGTGCCTTGCATTTTGATTCAATCCCCCGTCTGTTTTATTATGTCAAATATTGGACGATTTATCATGATGCTAATTAAACCCTATCATCATTAAAATCGGGATATAGTGTCACCATTTAAATTGAAAATCCTTTTAACGTGTCAAGTCAATGAGCACAAATAATTGTTAGATTAGAGTTTCAAGCACTTTCTCACTTTTATTTCTCTCTCATCCCCCTCTCAATGAACAGATGATAGTATGAGGCTATCTGATCAGTATTTCATTCATATAGCACGACCTATTATTATTGTCATAGAATCAAAACAACAATGAAGACATTTCTCAGTTTATATCAAATTTAGAATCAAGGGATTCAGATGGATCTTTTTAGCGTTAAATTCAAGGCACTCGATGCTTGAAAATATAATGAAAATATCACTTAGCTACACTGAGATATCATCTTCCCTTTTTTGTCCGTGTTTGAATTGATTGATTCCTATTCTTTCTATTTATACCGATAATTAAAAATAAACATTATATCATTACAATTATCTGAGAGGAATGCTTCAGCAGAGCATTTTTAAGTTCCGGAATATGAGATAAAAATTTGATTTGAGTTTAATATTTGGTTATTTGGAATTTAGCTTTTCAAGTTTCAATCTTGGCGTTCGCTTGCTTCTTCATTCCAGGGGTCGAAAATCGTCACTGATTCTGTGGATCAAAGCAGAGACATAATGTCCAGAAAGGAATACACACGCGAAAATATCATACTTGTCCACTCTTCCATTGATTGTACTAAATCAGTGTTTGATGTAATGAATCTGTTGATTCAAGATGAATTTTACAAGCTGATATTCCTAATTAAAAATGTCATCCAACTTTTTATGATGCATGATTGTCGGTATATTTCTCCCACTTGCAGAGTATTATTCTTTCATACACAGAAGGAAAGTTTGTATCCTTGATTCAGGTTTGCTTTTGAGAGTTTGTTCATCTATGTTGTTTTTTCCTGTTTTCTCAAACTCTTCGTATTGTCTTTCCTTTAATTATTTTCTCATCAAATCGTTTTTTCCACCCGAGCATAAGCAGCATTTCTACTGCTCTTTATACCTTATACTTCTAAATACACATATTCATCTAACTCACCACTTTGTAATCAGAGTTTGTTCTCGGCCTCCTCTGTTTATTAACACTATATTGCGTCAAACCTTATTCCAATATAGAATTATTAACCCATTACTTCAGCGGGTGACGAAAAATATCAGTTATCTACTTGAAGATCGAAGCCCTTGCCTATCGAAAATTACCCACTGCATATTACTTATTGCAAGATAAAAGCTCTGATACTCCGTTGACATCAATCACATTCAAACGGGAATTTCATTGAATAGACCATAGAATTGAAACGGCAGAAATTCCCGCCACCCGTAGTTAATGGGATACGGTTTTGTAATTCAAAAAGTCAGTAATGAAATTTGTAGCTATAGAATGTCGGACCATTTACTGGCCAAGCACTGCCATTCTGTAGCACTCTAAGCATTTTTGTTGCTTTCTAATTGCTTGAATGATGACATTTTAACATTGCTAAAGATTCTGAAGCAAACTCTTATCAGATAAAGACCAACTTCATGCTTTTGGGTATCAGGGCGTTTGCATCCTGGCCAACTGTGTCCTGGTCAAATACGTTCTGATAACTGGTGTGCTGGGACATTTATGTCCCACTAGATCCATGCATCATATTTTCTCTTCAAAAACATATTTATCAATCAAACAAGCGTGTATATTATTGCTTTAATAATTACACACCTTAAAATTTGATGTATTACTTATTAAGATCTTTTTAAAGTGTTAAAGGAATTGGTATTCACCTTCAATCATGAACTGCACATTACAATCCTGAGGACTGATAAAGTTTCCTACAGGGGGTTGTCCGCAAAATGTATGCATTTTAACTTTGGACTTTTACAATTTTAATTCAGCTATTAGTATGTAAGGACTTTGGATCAACCGTGGAAAATGTTCTTTCATCTATTTTTCTCTGAATATACAAATATGATTAACCCTCGTGATTGATTTAATCAGAATTGGAAATTCTATCAAGTGGGAATCAAGTGAAATGAAACATATGATTCCACCTTGTAGCGAGTGAAATTCCATTAGTATCAATGATTTAGTTTAAAATCAGTAATTTGAAATTCCTATTCACAATCTAACGAAATACATAAAAAAAAAATCTCAAATTGCAAGCACTATTAGTTTTTTTATTATCATTATTATACAAATGCAACGTAATTTGCATAAGTTATTCATTTAAGGTAACCTTGCAATCAGAACACACACACACACACACACATAGATATAGATATAGATACAGACATTCTGTATTTATATATCGTCAATAATGACGAGATATAGAAAAAGAAATACATGTATGCGTATGTGCGCTTGTACATATGTATATATATATATATATATATATATATATATATATAGAGAGAGAGAGAGAGAGAGAGAGAGAGAGACAGATGGAGAGAGAGAGAAGAGAATTCTATTATTTCATTCTATTTACGTTGTCTAGGCCTAATAATACATTCGCCGTGTAATAACGGAAGGTCATTTCAAATCGAGTTTCAATATAATATAACGCACTTAGTGATCATTTCTGTGGGATCATGCATCCATTTCCTCATATATATAAATATTTATATATATATATATATATATATATATATATATATATATATATATATATATATAAAACACACATGAACACACACACAAATATATATATATATATATATATATATATATATATATATATATATGCATATATAGATATAGATATGGATATACATAGAGATAAATACTATATTTCCTTATTATTGACAACAAAAAACCATAAAAATATCATATATATTTATAGTTACTGCAAGTAAATAACTTACCTAAAATGAATCATTCAAATTAGGTTGCATTTAAATTTTTCTGATTATGAATACACACACACACACACACACACACACATATATATATATATATATATATATATATATATATATATGTGTGTGTGTGTGTGTGTGTGTGTGTGTGCGTGTGTGTGTGTGTGAGGGAGAGGGAGAGAGTGAGAATGATAAACGAGAAATACAGGGAGTGTCATCTAATGTGCCAATCCCTATTTCATCTGGGATAATATACATGTTTTGAATATCAAAGTGAAAATGCCAATCATCTGATTCAGGAAAAATACTTGGAACAATTATATAAAGAGAAAAGTTTATGATTTGCGTTTCTATAAACAAGTGATTCATTATCATCATCCTCATCATCAGCACCAGCACTGGCAGCAACTTCAGCAGCAGCAGCAGCCTTTCAATGTTCATTGTTAATCATAAATCTTCCCCAATATTCGCTATTCTTCCCTACCACAGGCTTTGCTGAGATAATACTTTCTAAACTTGACTTTTTCGCTACACTATCCTATTTTCGTATAGTGTATAAAAGAGAAGATAAAAAACGTGATATCATTGAAACCATAAGGAAACTCAAATGGCAATGGGCTGGTCATGTTACAAGAATGGCAGACAATCAATGGACATCACGACTCACAACATGGATCCCCAGAGATCAAATCCAGAAATGAAGACGGCAGAACATGAGATGGCGAGAAAAACTGGACTGGTTCGGAAAATATTGGCTCTGCGACGCCCACGATCCTAGGTAAAGTATACGTCCAGTGATGAACGATAAAAGAATTGTCATCACCATCATCATCCACGCTGTCATAATGTCAAGAGGTCGTCAGACATTCTAGCAACATGACTATCCCACTATCATTCCAGTTTCCTTATGGCTTCTATGATATCTCTGAGCGCTGTTTGTTTTCTATGGCTTGCACTATTAATTATCAACAAGTGAATGCTGACCACAAAATAAATGAAGCCTACGTCATAATTAACGCCAGTTTTTCATTTTCTTCTGTTATTTGCTCCCATTAAAGAGAGTTATTATTTCTTTCCTCTCAATTTTTTCCTCTGTCCCTCTCTTTTCTTCATATAGCAGATGGAAATAATTAAATTGAATCAAATGCAACATCACTTTCATAAACTAAGTGGTGGAAACAAGTTTTAGGAATTAGGGATACGATAAGGCTGGACTCAGGGAACTAAGTATACGGTAATATCTCCATCAAACGTATAAAAATATATATATATGTAGGTATACGCCGTACCCTGCGTGCCTCCGATCTCCATCGTTGGATAAACTGTTGATAGCATCACTTCCTTTCGAAATAAAATACTAATTCAGTTATTTCACACAATTCATAATTAATCAAATTTTATTTACCTTTGAACATGTTTTTCGAAGTTATCTTAATCCTGTATGTCTCAAATTCGTCTGATCAATTACGTCACTGAAAAGTTAAATTATTTAGTTGGCCATTGAAAGAAGAAATCACAAAAGAAACATCTAAGAAATTTCAGAATCGTCAGAAAAGCAATGGGGATTAAAAAAAATATCAATCAAGAAATGATTGAGCGTGGGTTAAGTATACTTGAAGGAGAAACCAAATAATAAGATAACACATATTTGATTTCAGAAGTTTTATGATAATATAAATTGAATTGAAAAAAAGTGTACGATGCAATCATAAAACTTGGTGAATATTTAGATTTTTTCAAATACTTATTTTAGGCAAATTGAAGGATGTTGTTTGATAAACAAATTATCTACACAACTTTAGACTTCAGATTTTGTTGTTTATAAGGATTCCTTTTCCCTCAGGCCAGAAGTATAATGTCATATGCTGGCTTCAATATCACTTTCAAGTGAAAGATTCTGCGTTACACTTCATTAATATTGTTCAACCTCTTTTTACCAAAGAGTATTTTTTTCTAAATTTGGATAACTGTGTATGAATTTCATTCAGCAATTTTCGAAATTGGGTCCACCTTTCACTTGTTGTGCAGTAAATTCCCTGCTTTGGTTATCATTTCAAAACCGGTCTCCATTTCAATTGGCAGAAATCATTTCGGAATTGCATATTTACGACTTTCAATGGCGTGGGAAGAAAATATCGAAATCTCGCTTTATTGCAATAGAAGAAATTGATATCAAATATATTTTGCATGAATATATAAACTCACACGCATATCAATCTATCCATGTATCTATCTATCTATCTATCTATCTATCTATCAGTGTTCATATATATATATATATATATATATATATATATATATATATATATATATATATGTGTTTGTGTGTGTGTGTGTGTGTGTGTGTTTACATATATATACCTGTACATCTACATATAAACACATATTTATACGCATGCGCACACTCACACACACACACGTACACACACACACACACACACACACACACACACACACACACTGATGGCACAAAACATCCCATGGGAAGAGTGAAAAACAAATAGATATCTTGATCTTGCTTCTCCAGTGTGATAAGAAGTCGCAGGTTAAGATTAATCAGACATTACTGGAGATGAGAAAACCAAACACATCTCCAATATCAAGAGGCTGTTCATGCACAATATTCTTAAGTTAAATCTGCATGGATGCTAGACTGCAATGGAAAGGACTGGCAACACTTATGCTAAACCAAGTACAGTCAGGTGAAATTCGAGTCTGCTTGATCAGGTGAAGAGTAGCAAAATGATACCTACATTCTACATTTAATATTCAATACATGGTACTTTTTCTAAATGATTCTTCTGACAAAACACTATTGGTGCCAACTTTTGTTTCAATTTAATCTCTTACAAAAGTATCAAACAGACTTAAATATTAGACTGACAAGTAGAGAGTACCTTGCTTTATCTTGAACTATAATGACAATGGATGAAAAAGATCGATGAATTACTGTTTTATTCATAACTATAGAGAGATCTCAAGACAGCACAGTATATAAGGAAGAAAACAGGAGTCCGAAACATCATAGAAACCATTAAAAAAACTCAAATGGCAATGGGCAGGCCATGTTGCAAGAATGAAAGACAGCTGATGGACATAAAGACTCACAACATGGATTACCAGAGATCACATGGGAAACCGAGGCCGACTGAACACAAGATAGAGAGATGAACTGCACAAATTCAGGAAATTCTGGGTCTGCAACGCCCATGAGAGAGAGTTGTGACGAATCCTGAGGAAGGTCTATGTCCAACAACGGACGTTAAAAGACTGATGATGATGATGATGATGATGATGATGATGAAGATGATGATGAAGACCCATAACTTCAATGTAGTAGCAAAGGGAGAGGTGGAGTAGGAAGAGAAAGATAAGGAGAGATGATTGATTTGAAGATCCAGGCAAAGGTTCATATCAATCCATCATGATACAGCTGGATAAAATATCTAGCGCTACTAGTTGTGGAAGTAATAACAGGAGGAGGAAAATGAAGATCGGTAACCCAAAGCCTTGTTTCATATCAATCCAACATGATACAGCCGTCAATATTGATATTTGACATGTAAATAGACAGATCGACCCACCCACCTGCCAACCGAGAAGTGTCTTATAAAGATGCGTTTACGCATTTAGAATTATAACAACTCCCGAAATCATTTCTTCAGAACATTGTATTAGAAAAGAGAATGAATTTAAAAATACTTGGACGAACTAGAAAGATTGAATCAGTCAACAACCCGCACGCTCTTGATAGTCGATCACATTATAAAAATAATATCAACCTGACTTATAATTAGGGGGAGAAAGAAAATTACAGCATCGTCCATTAAACCTGACGATGCAGACAAGAAAGAGTGATCAGCTCATTACTATTAACTAGTGGGGATGTCTTGCCACACTCAGTTGTGTCTGTTAATGTTGGTCTGAGAGGTGGTAGATCAGTCTGCGATAGAGAGTGTTAGGAGTTTGACCAACATAGAAATAGGATGGTTTTGTTTTGTGGGAAATGCTGTCATCCAGTGAGCAAGATAACTCGTAAATGACATTGATTTTGTTTATTAGAGATTATTATGGGCCCCCATTGTTATTAATGAAAGAATTAGATTTTTATTTTCATTTTCTGTTATAGATGATTAATTTCAGTTGTTGATTACGTTCAGCAAGAGATATTTGCCTTTGTCTAATGCTCTTAATAGCTTTTTCATATTGTCCATAGCTGTAACGCATTTAGTTGCAATAAATTAGTCTTACTGCATTTTTATTTTATTGTTTTGTTTATCATTATTATGTATATTGTTAATTGTAGTCTTCTATTAAGTCAGTTTTTTCGACAACTTGACCATGCAATCAGTTTTTATAATTGTTTGTTTAGTATTACACGATTTATGAGAAGAAGAGATTAGTAAGGCCTCATTGATCATTTCTCTGATAAGGCTGTCTTGTATCAGTAGGGAGAGTCACTAGTGTTGTTTTAACAGTAAGTATTTAAACTTGCAGTTTGTTTGTTTGTTCGTTTGTTTGTTTTTAGTTTGTTTTTTGATGGGGGTAATGTTCTGTTTCTAATGTTGAGCTTCTATTTAATCACTGTCCCACCACAGCAATATTTGACACAAGGTCGAGCTTAACGTGGGGAAAATAGGTCAACCCTTCCAAAAATGGCTCCAGCCGACGCAGCTACGGTTTGCTTTGCAACCAAAGCAACCTCTGCCACGGAAGCGTCCACCAGGGGACCTGCTCCTTTAAGTGCAATGGAGCAGTGCTGCTCCGGGGAATCTATTTATCTACTGTCCCCCCAATGCAGAATTTGACTCAAGGTCGGGCTTGACGTGGGAAGTATAGGTAACCCCTTCCAAAAATGACTCCAGCCGACGTGACTTCAATTGCCAAGCGACCGTAGAAGCAAAGGCAACCTCCGTCACGAAAGTGTCCACCAGGGGACCTGCTCCTTTAAGTGCAATGGAGCAGTGCTACTCCGGGGAAACTGACCCCCTGCAGCTAGGCCGAGTGATGATAGGAGAGCCCAAGGACGAGTCCAAAGGCTCCTTAATGCGCTTAGCAGTGGGAGCCTCAGTAAAACCTCATTGGCTAACGCTTGCACCGGCGCACTCGGTCTTTGATTCCAACCATACACATTCTCCGGCCCATTCGACGGGCAAGTGTCAGTATAGACTCTTTGGTCTATGCTGTGGAACAGATACTACACTTTGATCCCGAAGGAAAGACCAGAAAAATAAGTAGAGAACTGATTTCTCTTTAACAACTTCTTTTAGTATTTTTGATTACAAAAAATCCAAAAACAGAAAAGTAACCAGTGAGAAGTCTCTTTAGTCGCTCAATAGAAACCATCACACGACCAAAGTCTTTTACCATCTTGTTGTAATGGGGTAAATCAACGAAAAAAAATGGAAAACCGATGATCAATAGATTAGTGTGTTTCTCTCACCTTTTGTCTGAATTTTCGAAAGAAACGAGCGTGAATGCTGCTGGACATTAATTAGGGGAACAATTTAGCCTAAAATTATATTGCACATTGACCCCCACTAAAGACCTATCTAAGGCATAATTACGAAAAAAGCAACAAAAAAAACCAAATGTTTTTCTCAAAAAATGATGAAGAGTGAATGCTTAACTTTTTAGTCGTCTAGCTCAATTGGTGTGTTCTGTACGCGTGATACTTACATACGTAGCCTTTAAAACACCTTTGAAATTGAAGGAACACGTCGACTTTTGGTTGCCAGTTAGTTACAATGATAACAGATGTATTATTTTCGTTTGCCTTTATATGTTATGACTAGGAAAAATAAGATTCATGTCCAAAATGCACCCTACTATTTACCAATAACGAAAAAAGAAGCCTACATAGCAATAGAAACTTTTCAAATTACTCTCAGTGGGATTTTGCACATTTATCCCAGGGTCTTTTCACGTTTACAAAAGAGTTTGCAAAGTATCCCTTCAATATTTCCATTGGCTGCTTTATTCTCTTCTTCTAAATTCCGCCAACAGTTTCAAGTCCCCTCCATTTCAACGGCGATTTCACCTTGGGTATCTCAGAAGGCACAAGGAGCAAATTTTGGACGGGGCGGGGGGCAGTTAGACTCAGGCGTTGCAAAGGGGGAATAGATTTATTTCCGTTTACAATGGAAAGAGGAGTATGCTTATTTCTTTTCACGATAGAGTGAAATTAATGGAAAGGGAGAGAAAGGAAGTTCATCTATTGTTACGATATAGTTAAAGAAAGGGAGAGAGACTGAATATGTAAATTTTTATCCTGGTTGAGTGGAAGGAAAAAAGAAGAGTGGGAAGAGGCCTATCTTTATACGGAAAAAGATGGATAGAAAGAGTATTTTATGGTCGAAAGATGGGAGAGAGAGAATGAATGTTTACCTCTCTCTAATCCTTCCCCCAAAAATCATTCTGACTCTTCCAGCAATAAATTTTTCTCCTCCATACCTCCAAATTTCACCTTCTAAATATTTTCATTAGTGTAAAGAAAGATTCATTTCTTTTTTTTTGTTTGTAATTCATAAACAGTAGCAGAAATTTCATTTTGACTTGAGAAAACTTTGAAAATTGTGAACAAATCTTAACTAAACACGCTACTGCAACGCTTATACACCAATTCAACTTGGAGCCCTTTTTTTCAACATTAACCCCCCCTTTCGGACTTCAGAAATAAATAGATTTTTTAAAACAAATTATTATAAACACTGTCTGAGTTCTGCATCTAAATATATTTTATTCTCCATCTGACTATTTCATTAATCTTACTTTTACCGCTATTTACTCTGAATATTCCATAAAAGTGTACAAAACTGACATTCGGTCAGTGCACCAGGTATTCGAAGTTGTTTGGATCAGCGGTCCCCGAAAGGACTCATTAAAATAGATAATATCCAATATTGAGCGAAATAATGGATCTATATTTGGATATAAGATATCTAAATCAGCGTTCAATGTAGCATTAAAATATGAACTATCAAAATTTGCAATCCTAATGAGAAGTAACCGAAATACCTATTATTATTATTATTATTATTATTATTATTATTATTATTATTATTATTATTATTATTATTATTATTATTATGATGATGATGATGATGATGATGATGATGATGATGATGATGATGAGGAGGAGGAGGAGGGGGAGATAAAATAACCAATGAGATGCGTAAGGGCAAAAAACAAACAGAAGGAATTAGCATATATGCTTATCATCTGTTTCGATTATGATTGTGATTGTTGTCTTCCTTTGGAACTTTCTCTCTTTCAGATCTATCCCAGATTATAATCTACTTCTTTGCCCCGTCTGTAGTTTAATTTGTCTTCTTCCTTTGTTTTAATCCTCTCTCCCTCTTTAATCAGCCGACATATATCCTTCCAACCAATTGGTCTAATTCTCCTCTTTTAACTTTCGTCCTCAATTTCTCGTGTTTTTCTTTTTTTCATTCTTCTCCTCTATCCCCTCCCTGTGTTCATCAATGTCTTTCCCTTCCTATTCCCATTTTAAGCTTCTTCTTTTCTTTTGTTCATTTTCTTGAAATTCTTCCTCTCCATCCTCCTTCCATCTCTTCCCCCTTTTGAAACCTTTCCATTGAACTTTTTCTAACCTTTTCTCTTGTTTACAACTATGTATCATCTTATCAGAAAACAAATTCTTGAAAAAAAAATGGATGCCTCTTATAAAACATCTTGCCATCGACAAGATAAATTTTTTCTTGAGCATGTTAGCTTTTTGTGTCCTTGAATGGAGGAACAGTTTAGATAATTACAATACTAAACATAAATAGACTAAGGAAACAGTATAATTGTGTTTTTGTGAATCTGGTTCAAATTTCAGTGTTGATTTTGTGATATCATCTCATATGATAAAATGCATAAGAATTAAAAACAAAAACTTTATGGACAAAATGTATTGAAATAAGTTGAAAACTGAAAGTCAAGTCAAATATTACCGTTGAATATGATTACTAAAAGAGATTGTTTGGAAGAAAGTACGCATATAAAGAAAGACCAGGATAGAGGAGATTTTCTGTTTATGTTTGTATCGACGAAGTGAAGTCATAATATTCAGAAAACGGGTGGAAGGGGAGAATTGTCTCCTTTCTCAAAAACTATATTAACAAATCCAATTCGTTACAGATCATTATGATCGATAAGACAGTCTGGGACGGAATCAGTTATTGGTTAACTGCTACCAATTCAACAGGAAAACACAATAGCATAAACCGTGAAGTTTTTTCTCATAAAACATGAATATCAATACGTATTTTTTGTCCTTGTGGACATAAAATTATCAGAATGATTCTTTTTTATTATTTGAAAGACGCCCACACGAATTTATTGTAAGATAGATGATGGAAATTTCCGTCATTCCATTTCTGGAGATATCTCAACAAAATCGCCGTTTTACTGAGATCAATGACAATTCATTCTTTTCGGTGAGTCAGGGTTTTATCTAGTGATGGATAATCTGCAATGAATTATCTTGCAATTGATAACTATTATTCTTCACCTAATGCCAACAATAATGGGTGAACCTTCAAAGTTTTTGCATTAAAAAAATTTCTTTAGTTCAGAATGAACGCAAAGGTGTTTGTGAAAGAGAGGAAGTAAAGCTTAGGCTCTCGGCTGAAATAAATTTGGGATTGAGACAAGAAAATAGAACTAAGATGGGGAAAACAAATCGCCGTACAAGATGTGAATTGATGCGTTAATTCCATCCTCGAAAGATCACGCTTCTTGCTTATGTGTACTGGAATTCATACGAATAGTATGGTGCGTAATATGATGCGTCTAGTGGCGGTCATTTCTCTAAGAAAGTGAGTTTTGTTATTTTATAGGCAAGCAAGGAGGAAAGTATTTAAGATCTACGAAGCAAACATCAAACAGGAGAAGGAGAAAAACACCACCACTACTAGATGCATCATGTTACCCAACAAAACAACCACCATCAACCTCAGCTCCAACCCGAGCAAATACACATCACAACCAACACCTCAACAAGCATAAAAGATTTAGTAAACAAACCTTACAAATCCATACCCACTGAAGCTGGTGTTTACTCAATTCCATGTAAGGACTGCGACAAATTCTACATCGGATAGACATCGAGACTTCTCAATAAAAAAATATACGAGCATAACTGAGCCCTCAGACTTGAAGAGAGGACAAACGCCCCGGTCGAACACAGGAACATAAAAAAGCGCAACTTCAATTTCCATCCAGAAAATTCACGATTCCTCGACACGCAGATGCATCGAAGTAGCTCTTATATCCCGATGCAATATAATAACTCATATGTATGGTACCTTTCAGATTGCAAACCCTATAAATACTTTGATTTTAAAACATTATCACGTAGATACAATACATAACAACACAAGGTATTGGCTAACAACCTTCAATCAATGCGAAAAACGGTACAAGCATACATATACCAACCCTTTAAGAAAAGTAAATAAAGTTTCAGCCGCTATCAACCAAAAAGACTGAATAAAAACAACACCCCTACTGCCCTATTGCCCAACATATACCAGCACTAATCTATCAAATGCTAGACACGTCTCTATCCTATAATAGCCCCTCACTGCCTTTCATGTGTGAGAGATAACAAACGCCCACAGAGACAGGATAGAGACACCCGGTGACCCCTCCTCTCACAGATCTAAATCATTTCAAACTAAATGTTAACCTCACTTGCTCGGATACGACCTCCCCTCTTACTCCAACTGAACGACCAAAAAACACGGAAATATTCACATTCTCTTCTCCAGCATCAAACTTGTAAACAACTATTTTCTCTCAGTTAACCACCACAAATATTTTTTGGCTGAAAAAGATGGCTGACTCCCATCAGGATGCACTGAAATACGCCCACAAAATGGTAAAAAAAATTGATTAAACATCTGTCTGTTAAGTTTTTCTCTACACCTTTCTCTTGCTATTTTCATGCATAAATATATATATATATATATATATATATATATATATATATATATATATATATATATATATATATATGTATATGTATATATGTGTGTGTGTGTGTGTGTGTGTGTGTGTGTGTTTACATTGTTCTTCTCATCTCAAGCAGTGCATTGCGGCTGAAGAATGATAAAAAGATATCCGTTTAATTTGTAACATCATCATGATAGTGTGAGGTTTGCGTTCACAGGTGTGAACATGCCCCCTTTCTCCTCCCAAAAGGTGGATTGTAGCTATAAGTATCAAATTAAGGTACCATTGATATGCACTAAGTTGCCACAAGACATTCCATCATCAACGAAACGCTGGACATCCGACTAAGTAGATAGATAGATAGATACATACATACATACATACATACATACATACATAAATACATTTGAGGTTGATGCAAGTAATGAGATGGTGCTGAAGTAATTGTACACGCTGTGTCTTGTAAGTTGTTAAAGTTAAACTTAGTTCTCAAACCAAGCATCTCCTCAATCTTTATCAATCAACTGACCATCTCTTCTGGTCATTGCATGATGTTTACCAATCAACTATTGAGGAAACGTCTCCAACCTGTTCCTCTTCTAAGGAAACCGGCAAGCAACAATTGTCGCAAGGAAACTGATATTCTATTTTCCTTTTTATGTTTTCAGAGGGATACGATGTTCTTTTAGTTTTTTTTCATGCTTAATTCAACTATACGTTTCTTCTTTTTCTGTGCATGTTTTCTTCACTCTTTCAAATACTTGGACATTCCGTGTCTTTTATTTTACTGTCAATATTCTAAATATATTATTAGAGACTGTCAACCAAAACTGTCAACATAAGTCTCTTCATTTTTCAAATGAGTCTAGCTGGCTGCCTACCAATCTATGCTTGAGTCATGCGTGCAAGCCATATTAATGAATCTTAGATGACTGAATAAATGTATTCACTCATTGTTATGTCTACGAAAACATGTTGTCTCATTTTCTACCTCCCCCTACTGGTTTTTTTCAGTTAGGATTCAATTTACCATCCAATTGCATGCTAAATTGGCTTCTTTGTTTGTGACCGGTAGCGTTGATGCTTTTTTCTTTTGAATTTTTTTCATTGATCAACATCCAACAAAAGGTGGAAGACGTTATAAATTCATTGGAAATCTCTTTTTCTGATTTTTAGATTGATGCCTCACAACACAGCCTGCCCCCCCAAAACACGTTGTTCATGGGAATGACTAACCAGACCGGTTTCTAATTTTAAATGCATCTATTCATATGTAACAATTCTGATTGGGAAATGTTTGGTAGTGATCGATCAAATCACTTAAATCTAAGACATCAACAATCAAAAAAGATTACATTTTAACTGAACATATGAAAAAAGTCAATGTACATAGACTTTAATCAGTATATGAACACCTTAATGTATTTGTGTTCTCTGTGTGTGGGAAGAAGAACAGAGAGAGAAAGAGAGCGTAAGGGAGAAAGAGAGAGAGTAAGGGAAAGGAAGAGAGAGTAAGGGAGAGAAAGAGAGAGGGAGGACAAATAAAGAAGAGAGGTATATATGTAGAAATTGCTTGAATACAATTGATAACTAAAATGCCTAAAATGGGATTCTACTATAATTCACTTACCAATAAGTTGTTTCCCCGCGGATATCATTTCAATGTTCATCCACACCTTTATCACCGCACTAGGTTCAAACTAAATCGCCGGCTCGGTTCAATGGTTCCGTCTCTTGAATGTTCACGTTAATCAACTATCGTCAGTGAATTAATTCCACGACATTTTCTGCCATCCAAATTACAAACGTACCAACTAACCCCCGTCTCCATTTAATTTAATAGATAATTGACAAGAATCGATGAATATTAACGTCGAGAACAAAGGTGTACTGGAGAATATTGAAAATTGGTTCTATACATTGGAAGGAGTTGGAACTGGTGTGCACAACACTGTTTTTAGTGATCCTAGAATTCAAAGAGAGAAACAAGATGTGTAAAGCAGAAAATGAAACAAAGCACATTCCTTGTTGCTTTTATCATCGGTGAATTTTGGACACGTTCTTTTTTATTTAAGGCGGTCCACGTTCAATTGGTTTGATACATCCCGGAAATAACATATTGACAATCATGCATTCTGTTACGTTTGGAATCGTTCCAAATCTATTAAGTTTGGTTTGGACCCGAGCGAGTTTGACAGAAATTGAATCTTTCGGTCGTCGAATATCATCCTTTTTTTCTTGATAAAACATTGTTATCCGTAGTTGGCCTCCTTTTTCGTACATGTAATTTGACATTATAGTGTATATTATAAACACGTTAATACATTTCAAAGAAAAAATATTGGAAGGTTGTAAAGTCCTAATATTTGTGCTGAAATCTGAAAAGTTTTAGAGCATCAGAATAAGCGAAAATGATAAAGTATTTGCAAACATCTTGTTTTGCTCGAAAGAAATCTGTGAAATAACGTAACAATAAAACTTACCAATATAATATGTCAATCATATTCAATGCAAAATAGATAACTTTGAAACCAAAAATATCATGGATCTGAAAAACTCAATCCCAAAGATGACGAAATGATACTTAGGATATTCGCACAATAAGATTTAACAATTACGTACCGAAGAACAAACCCTGCAGTGAGAGAGAGATCCCCTTTTTTTCAAAAGGAAATCCCCAATAGACCAACTCGATTACCCCCAACAATAACATGGACATTGCCTTTCAGAGATATATCGATTGCTTATAAATATTCAGTTGTAAAGAAAAAATTCATATATCACGAATATTTCAACTTCCTTATGAATAGTTTGATTGCACTTCAACTGGAACGTTTGAAAAAAAATGACTAATGAATTTTTGACAGATTTAGTAAAATATAATTATTGTAGCCGTAAGAGAATGCTTCAATGAAAGGTTCAGAGATGGATTGATTGACCAAGCAGGACAGTAACTGTGGACACTGAAGCTTGAATCTGGTTTGACCGGTAAATTGGTCTTTTTTTTTCTCTCTAACCTCTCAGTGTGTGTGTGTGTGTGTGTGTGTGTTTGTGTGAAATAGCAATCGAAATAGATAAGCACAATATATGTTGGCGCTGAACCCCCAGAGGCATTTATACAAGCTGTGTTTGCTTGAGTAGCTTTTCTCTAGAATTTTTATCTTCGTGTGAGGTTACATTAATATTCTCTTTGAAAGCAATTACCACATCGCCGCCAGTTGCATGTGCATCTTCGTTAACAGTCCTACGGAATCATAGATATCAGCACGTACACGTACAAACACGCACATGCACAAATACAGAGAGAGAGAGAGAGAGAGAGAGAGAGAGAGAGAGAGAGAGAGAGAGAGAGAGAGAGAGAGATGATGATGATGATGATGATTATGATGATGCCCCTAAATTGTACACACACATCAGTAATAGCATCTATAAGAAAGTTGGTTTAAATTCGCTTGATTTATATTAGCGTCAAAAATGTAAGAACATTGTAGAACTTATACTTGAAATGCAAACTCAAGGTTGTTAGTGATCTTTGTATTTTACCGAGCCATGCATAAATAATGTAATGGGTTTCTTGATGTGAGAGTGTTATCAATACTACTCTCAATACTGCTACTAATATTATTAATATTATTGTTGCTGTTGTTGTCGTTGTGCATGTTATTGTTGTTGTTGATACGAGTATGATTATATTTATGATTATTTTATTATTCCATTATTTTTAAGATTATATTTTTACGACACAATTATGGAAAGTCCTTGCTAAAAAGAGTTCCAAAATTAAAATAAAAAGTAAAAAAAATGGTCGTAGTATTTGTAGTGGTAATAGCAGAAACAGATAGTGAGAGAAAGAAAAGAGATTGAACCCGGCAAGCCAAAAAGCTGAGCAGCTAAAAAGCTTGGTTAATATTTGGTCCTTCCCAGTTCATCTTGGTTCAACAAAGGGTGAGGAAATTTAAAAGTATTACTTGAAATAACAACAAAATCAGATTTATTATTTCCATTCCTTATTTCTGTATAAGCTCGCTATGAATATTTTACTGCCAAATCTGACAGACTGTTCGAATAGAAGAACTCTTCCAGACAACCCATTAAATATGAATATAACTTGATAAAGCCAGACAGAAAAAAAATTCAGACGAATAGGTACGTTGTTAGAATGCTTGACTAATAAGAATTTACATTCTTCAAGTAAGTGGAAACTTTACTCACAAAATTGTTTATTTTCGCACAAACCAAAACCCTATACATCCTGGGCTAGCGCAACAGGGCATGACCTGATACTCACTATGGTTTGCACGATCAAAAATGTAACGTCGTTCCCGCTGCCTCGCCTCAAATGTAAAAAGGAATATATCATCGGGCATTATAAGGATAAGCGAAACAGTAAAACCTTGAGAAGAGCTACTTGAAATAAAGAGCAAACATCTTCTCTACACCTAGAGAAAAAAACGGAAGAGAGTAAAGTTAAATCTTTCATTTGCAAAGAACTCAAAGACAATATTGTAGGATTCAAAGTTACCTCGGGTCGGGTAGCAAGTGCAACTTTACAGCTCCGGAAGCGGTACAAATGAATATCATGTTTACGTTACCACTTCACAGACTGCCAATAAGGAGATATATAACTATGACAACGAACACTGCATTTCCAGATAGTTAAAAATACTTCCACATCGTTATGGGAGACTAAGATGCTCAGGTTGGAAAAGTTGATGGAGATTGCGTTGGCACATTCGAATACAAAATTCGAGATGGAGGAGGTGGAGATCTTATTAATCTCGCGACAGCAAACAAGTTCAAAATCATGGATACCTTTCGCAAGAAGAAACCCAACCAAAGATGAGCCCAAACCCCAAACACACAGAAAGTTTTATTACATCCTAGCAAACAAAATAACCAGTCGGAAATATCAAAGGTCTTAAATCAAGTCGAAGTAGGAAGTAACCATAGAATAGTATGGTGCGAAATAAGAGAACAACCTTTCCAATTGAGTTTGCCACTATTTTCAAACTAAACTAAACCGTCTAAAAGACAAAAACAAAAAACAAGAAGACAGCAGAAGATACGCAATGGTGGTCATTGAGAGAGGTCTCGAGAAGAGTAGATTATCAACAAAAAATAAGAACCTGATTGCTAAAAACTCACCCAAAAATTCTATAAAAGCCTCCATTGCCCAAGCAAGGTTACATAATGAAGACTAGGATTTTCAAGTCAAGAGCTTCCAAATTCAGGATTTCCCAGAGATTACTCTCTATGAAGTGAAACAAGTCATCAAATGGACAAAAAGGTAAAGGTAACGCTGACATCTAATTTTGAAATAATTGTGCTTAAATGACACTATTTAAACTGGCGTGCTTCTTGTAATTGTACTATAATAGTGTTCGATTCAAAAATTAGTCATGCACATTTTGACACTGTTTCATCCGCTGAGTCCTTAGTAAATGCAGCTTTTCTGAATAAATGAAGCGTAAGTTAAACATCAACCTCGAATGCCTTTGTTCACTGAACTTTATTGAATATCTGTTTCTATCCTAAAAGCATTCAACCAATGATATTTAGCAAAGACTATATGTTGGAGATAAAAGTATGTAGAATATATATATATATATATATATATATATATATATATATATATATATATATATATATATACACACACACACACACACAAACATACATACATACATACATACATATATATATATATATATATATATATATATATATATATATATATGTAAGAGAGAGGGGGAAGGGGCAAAATGGGCAAGAAAGTGATAAACAGACTGAGATTGATTGGCAGATAGCAAGATAGGTACATATATGCAATCGATACATCCAGATGAAGATGAATATATGCATAGATATTGGCAAACTGCTTCACATAGCAATCTTATTCGATAGAAACTATTTCAACATCAAAGCTTCATCTTGACTCTAAAGGTGGTTCGTGATCAGCCAGCAACAATGCCATATGAGCAGATAGATAGATTCTCCTGTCAGATGTTCAGTGCAATGTACGTTACTGATTCCCAAAGTACAAATAAAGATGTAGATACTATGAATAGTTCATACATTTTTATATCTTGATCATTAAACTATACCGACCAAATACCAATTGCTTGTTTCAAACTTTAACGATAGTGAATCACTTGAACAAATAGCACAGGAAATTCAGTTGCATGAAAATATGCCGTGGAAAACCTTTTGTAAAAATCAATAAAGCATCTTCATTCTCTGAATCACTTGCTAATTCCTCTTGAAAGCATCTGTTTCTCTAACCTTATTGGTGGAGGTTTATACGTCATTGAAAACCCACCATCTTGAGAAACAAATGTTGATTACAAGATTTTTAATTTTTTCGCTGACTGCTATGAAGCAAAGCTTTCATTCTAATTTAAATTACAAAATAGACAGCAAAATGAGTAAAATATAAACTTTCGAACGATTTGATATGAATTATAAATAGTATTCACGAAATTATTCGAAGAATTATATTGAATTTTCTCTCATTCTTTTATAAAACAGTGATGAAAGTTATTTTGTGATCATCTGGAGTTATGCTGTATATTATTTATTGGGATTCACATTTAGGTTATCATTTCTAGTTTGAAATTAATGCATGTGAAGACAAACGTCTGATGGGAAGTATTCGTACCAATTCGATTAGTACGAGAGAGGTTCACAAAGTATACTATTTTATTATTGCAATCAGAACGTTAGGGATAATTGATTAATAATCCTACTTTCTCAAATTCTGCCACAAACATTGTTTCTTCCCGTGACATCATTTCTTGAAAGATAAAGAGTATACGTTTTTTTTAAATTTATAGTGATCCTATTAAAATAAAGTAAGTACTAATGATCATTTAATATCTTGGAAAAGATAAATCAGCAGTGAATACTTTATAGAATTCTTATGTATTATAGATTATTCAGTGGAAAAAATGCATTCAATCGATCAGACATTGCAAATATGGAGCTAGAGTCAATAAATATCTGACGTAAAATATTTTTGTTTGTATTGCTTTATTTTCCTATATATAACAACGTTGGTGTGTATAAAATTATTCTTTCTCAAGAGTAAATAATATATCGCTTGAGTTAAAGGAAAACTAACGTTAAATACAAAATATAGTTTTGACTGCATTTTTTCATACTTGCACGGGTGAAATGCACCAGTTAACCTTGCGCTGCCTGTCTGCGAAAAAGTCACCTCCTTTTTCACTTTCGTTCAGTAGATTTTTAGTAGAAAAATGATCAACGCGTCAATTCGTGCTGTTAACACCAGCAGAGATTTCATGGCAATATAGTTTGGCTTGACTCCAATATTGAAAGCTGAAAAATACGCTTAAGCAAAACTATAAACACAGAGTCAGCAAGAAACATTCAATCCATCAACCAGTAGAGAATGATTTTATCATGTTTGCGGTAAACTTTCACACCAACTGCTAATTACTATCTGTATATAAGAAGTATGAGTCATTTTCGAAGGAAGAAAATGATGTCACAAAACTGAGAGCAAACATTTTCACTTTGGTATTGAAATACACAGACTTGTCAGTACTTCAATAATCATTGACATCACTTACCGTTTTGCTCTGTCAAAATTAATATCCGTTCTCAAATAGACTGACTTCCGACCATACAGAAATTCTAGGAGCGAGGGGTAAAGGTAAACTGTTTACTATTTATTTTTTGTGTCTCGTCCACAAAGTATTTTTCTCAGGCAATGTTGGTATTTTGTTGTGCTTTGTAAGGTGGAAATAGCATCTAGAGAATTTATGAGGTTTCAGTTCCTCCACATAAGGCAAACGTCATCATCATCATCATCAATAACAGCAGCAGAGTTTCAACGTCTATAGTTTAACCTTCCCGAAGATTCGCCCGACCTTTCGGTTGTTGGCGTCCCGGAGCCAATATTTTCTGAATTTCATTAAGACATATTATTTCTAACTATCTCAGTTTTGCATTTGATCTCCGGTGATCCACGATGTAATTTTTGATAAGCAGCTGTTGTCAAATATTCTTGAAGTATAGCCTTCCCATTGACATTTAATTTTTCTAATGGATTTTATATGTCTGACTCTTTTTTTTATCTAATATCATTTGCTGTCTTGTGATATCTCGCAGTGATGCTAAGCATAATTTTTTTTTAGAGCTCATTGTAACGGTTCTTAGTTTGAGAGCTATTTTTGGTTCGGTTTCACGTTTCAGATCCATTCACTGGAATCACCATTTAAGATGTTAGTTTTGAATTAAGTTCAAACTCCAACAAGTGACACTGAGGGTTCTTTACAACTTCAGATGAATTTTCTCTTAAAGATGCAGATTTCTCTTGACATGCCATCTCTGGAAGAGAACATTTACACTTACCATCATCTTTAAGGACCTTCATTTTTATGGAAAACAGAAAAAAAAATCGAAAATGAAATATAACAAAATAAACCATGAAAATGCCAAAGAGAATCTGATATATAGAAAAAGCGAACAGAATTAATAACATATTCAAGCGTTTATCATTAAAATAAAGTTAGTTTTTTAAGAGGCAAAAACTAATACGGAGACGAGAAAATGATAGGTTAATATTTTCAAAAACATTCCGATTATAATTTAGACTAGTTTATCCGTATCGTCAGAAACGACGCCATATATATAAAATATATGGGTACGCACAGCATTTTATATACGTAGATGGAAGAGATTTGAATTGCAATAGGCTTAGAGATTAGCGTTCTGTAGTTTTAGAATTTTGTTTTTATCATTCTTCCAATTCTGAGTTTTTACTACATCAGCAGAATTGTAATGCATCGTTAATCATTATACGTGTGGGTAATCATTCATCCCCAGAGATCACATAAGAAACCGAGGCCGACAGAACACAAGATGGAGAGATGAACTTGACAGATTCAGGAAATACTGGCTTCACGATGCACATGATAGGGAATTGTGGCGAATCCTAGGGAAGGTCTATGCCCAACGACGGACGTTAAAAGACTGATGATGATGAATGATCTGGGTGACATGGAACATTCTACCAAAACAAATTATTTCCATTACTTCTTATGAAATCTACGAAGAAACATACTCAGAAATCTGTAATTTAGTGTATGCGTATGTGTGCGTGTACGTGTATATATTCATGTATATGTGTATGCACGTGTGTATGTGTAAACATGTTTTGCGTGTGTCGATGTGCGTAAGTTTGTGAGTGTGTGTGTCACAGCAAGTTGCCAGAAACATTTTCATTCTGTTACGACAATGCCTTGGGCGATGAACAAATTTTGTAATTTGTGACGAATTCCCTCCACAAAAGTTTCGATATAAATTGACTTCTGTACATATTCATCTATACTTTACAAATCTGTTGATGGAATCATTTTAATTAACTTTTGCTCTCTTATTTCTTCCTTTTAAACTACTTTTGATTACGAATTTATTTGTACCG
>OY735213.1:20633270-20648270 GCA_963457665.1 Thysanoteuthis rhombus
CATACAATGAGATGATTATTGAACAGTGAAGCAGGGAATATGAAGGGAGCAAATGAGGGAGTGATGAAGAAGGTGATAAGGAAAGAAAAAATGCCAACAGAAAAAATATCCCACTCGGGTCAACAATTGGAAGAGTTAGAAATAATTGGAAGGGTGCAGATCACGGCATCGTTGGGGATCTGCAAAAATACCGAGGAAAGTGCAGGGAATTTGGGACCACCGGTTCGACAATGACCATCGGGCCTCTAATGTGAACTTGTACAATGAGTTCTGAAAAAAAGAACAAAAAAAACAACCGAAAACGGGGATGTTGGTACTAGAAAAACTGTAGTGTTGCTATGAAAAGAGTTTGGGACCTGAGAAGACTTGTTGTCATTTGGTCTTCAGCGGTAAGTAGACATCTTGTTTCGATGTATGATGAAGAAGAAAAAGAAGTTCAGATCTAATACTTGTAAATAATAATAATAATAATAATAATAATAATAATAATAATGATAATAATAATGATAATAGTAATAACAACAACAACAAAAACAACAACAATAATAATAATAAGAAGAAGAAGAAGAAGAAGAAGAAGAGGGTTAGCAGATCTAGTATTTGTAAAGACGCAGAAGAAACTTTGAGAAGTGAATGCTGTGAATTAGCACTGAAAGGAATAAAAAAAAAATGAACACGAATGAGAAATGATTGGATTTGATCATGACTACCAATGGTATGATCAACAACTCAAATCAGAAAAGTATGTACAAGCATTGAGCGAAAAGATTATCAAACAGTGCAACAGGAAATATAAAGGAAGCAAGCGAGGGAGTGGAGTAGAAAATATCTTGGACTCTTGGAAATTCAGCAGGGACACCTAATTGACCACACATATACGGACATACACGAGCATATATACACTCACAAACGCCTATAAGCGAAAAGAGAAGTAACCCTCTTTCCTTGTATTTTTTCCGTCAAATATTTCGTTTTCTGTAGAATTTGTTTTCTCGAGAAAGCCATTACGAATGGAAAGACTTGCATTTATTAACAGTCATTCTAACTTTTTTGCTTTTTTGTTTTCGATTGTTGAACGGTTCTAGAATGTTCCGTATTTCTTTGAAACTGAGATCGAGGTTTTGTACCGACATCATTATTACAAAACGTTTCCAATTCAAACATCATTATCTTTTGCGTCAGGATTTTGATGCATTCTTTGAAATGGTTTCTCATTCAAGTATTTCAACCATGTTTACTTTGGCACGATGCGTGAATGCGTAAGTTTATGTTGGATATCAAGATTCATGACTTTTTAACATTATCAGGTTGAATAATACTGATTATAAATCAAAGTTTTCATAATTCGCTTCTTAAGACAAGGAGCTTTGCCTTGCTGTTAGACATTATAAATGTGTTGCATGAAAGCTGGAATGATTTAGCAATTGAAAGAAAGCAAATAAAGTTGTTTTTACTAGAAAAGTGCCACTCCTAGAACTGGATCGTAAAAGATTTCAATTAAAGCAGAAAGGACATGAACAGAGGAATTATCAATTCAAGCATATACCTTACATCTCAAAATATCGTCAAACCACCAAATAAACGTAATTTCATTTCGAGCAAACGACAAATGTCTATCAATGCCAAGGTTTTCAAGTTTGAATATTGTGTAGTTATTTTCACAAAAGAAACCAAATACGTCAATATGTAACCGGCATTGGAATGGGCATCTTACATAGAATGATGGTGAGCAAATATATGGTAGGTTCAATCTGAGTGCTCAAAAAGCCAAAACTCAGTAAAAAAAAAAAAAAAAAAAAAAAAAAAGGCCTGCATGCGGAGTTAAATACTTCCGTATTCCCCACTGGTGCAGGAGGCCGGTGTTCGAGTCCATGTGAAAAAAACAAAACAGCATAATACTGATATTCCAAGCAGGCAACTCGGAAGATTTATGCATTACAATCACTCCTATTTCCCCCCATGCTTTGAATTATGCTGAAGTCAACTCAGCTAAGTAAATATCAAGGAAGAGATCTGTAAAATGATGGTTAATAAGCTCATCTTATAAATAAATTTGCTACTTTTGACAGTTCGGTCTTTACTGCACTCTCCACAACAGCAACCCCTTTTCATTTCTAAATATGCTCAATGATAAACTTTCATCGGGGTTTTCATTTATTCCCGATACACATTTCAAAATTAATCAATTCTAATTTTCGCCCTCAAAATTGATTGATTCCAGCCAAATTTGATTGGAGTTTAGATTATTTGCATGAACTAATTTTATGACAAACGAAATGTACAATCCTAAGAAATAAGTTTAATCTACACGCCTGGTTTGTAAAAATAATGATGACGGATTTTTTTGTGTTCAACATTTTGCATTACTTTCATTGTCTTTCTAATTGATTGTTGCATTGATATCAATACGTTTTTTCTTCCAATAGAATTATTCGAAGTGTATCGGAAGAACAAGAAGGATTTTAGCGTGAATTCCTACATTTTGAGAACATTTATAACTACGACTGATAATTATAATCAACATTTAGTCTTTGAATTAACGTTGAAAAGCGTTCATAATAAAACTTCGAAATGAATACCACTGAAGAAGATACTTACGACTACAACTACTACGACACAGTGTCATCGATCCCAATTGAAGAAGTGGTACCTGTATCCATCGTTTATAGCATCACACTCCTGTTGGGTGTTGTAGGGAATTCCCTGGTTATATTTTGCATCCTCAAGTATCAAAGAATGAGGAGCATCACCAATATCCTGCTTCTGAGCCTCGCTTCTGCAGACCTCCTTCTTGTGCTTATATGTGTTCCTATTAAGGTAAGTCTTTTTTCTTATCTATTTCTCAGCAAAGCAATTTCTACATGGCTAGCAGCAATTTACGTAACAGTTGTTTCATCGAGGTGGTAGTGAGTGATATTTTCAGATTGCATGCATGTAAAAGATTTAGAAAATAATTATCATTCCTTTCAAAGTTGCATCAGTGGTCAGGGTAGTGATGTTAAAAAGTAACTTTTCTTCCCACTTTATGTGATTAGAAATGTGTATATTTGTCTGCTGTCCAATTGAAGATGAGTAGATTTAGAACTATCACTGTCCTGGTCAAAGCAAAATTTGAAAAGAATGAACGACAATTGCTGTACTTGATCGACTTGGAAATAACACGCATTACCCGGGAATAAAACAACAAAAAAAGGTCGCACAGTACTATACACAGTGCATAGTTTAATCTCTTTTTTTAAAATTGTAATCAAACTAAGGTTAGTTACTCACATCAAATATATTTTCTGTTGTTGTTCTTGGGTTCGTCTGATACAGAAAAAATATAAGATATTAAAACAGAACAAAATATTTCTTAATCAAAAACTGATTCTGGGACAAGCCTCAAATTTTAGTTATTTCTTTATTATCCAATGCCTTACATGGAATTCAATTGAAAGCTTTGGTAGATATCGTATGGACAGGCAGGAGCGAATAAAGAAAGCAATAGTCATGATTCATTTTTCTTCACACGTTTCAGTATTCAATCATGTCTGTCCTCACAATATCTCTGAATTTTCTCCACGAATTTAAATTTCATTCGGTGGGCAAGAAAGAAGTGATTGAATTTGGGGCTGGATCAAGGAATTTGTTAATATTGTATTTACTGTTTTATGAAAATCATTCCTTTCCAGGAGTTAGTTTTAGTATGTTATTTAGCATATCTGAAAGTATGAAAAAAACTGTTGAGAAACGTTGTGATTTTGGGGGGTTAGGGTGAGATTATTTCATGAAGCAAAGTAATCAGATACTCAAATTGGACGCCATCTTGAGAAGTATACCTCTCCTATGGGCAGACTGTAGTAGAATTTTGATATGTTATCAAGCGATAATTTGATACTATAAAAATCACTTGTATTCTTGAACGTGTAATAGGCATTATAAGTATTAGGCCTTCATCTTGGGCGCTGCATAAAAATTATACACCCTGGGCCATAAATAAATTGGCTGTAGTTATATTGAGAAAAAAAATAAAACTTCACTGAATGCTTCTAATAGAAGAATCCCCAGGGGAGTTACAAATCAGCTCACACAATTTTCAATATGGTCATCTGTATTGCGTAGTATCAGTTCCATTACAAACATTACGCATTCAATTGTAATACTGATTTCTAATTTTATGCCATTTCATTGAATCTTTCAGATTCAAAAAGCACTTACTTATGAGATGTTCCTTCTTTCTTATTCCAAAAGAATTCTTTCCTAGGCGTATTTGTCACTGACCCATGAGTATTTCCAAGGTCAAACAAGATAACATGGATCCCGTCTGATTTCTTGCTTTTAGCATTTTTCATACTCTCCTGTTCTGAAATCCATTTCCATCTTTCGTATTCAATACAATCGGGAGAACAGGTTTCTTGACCGGTGTATCCACATAATTATTGCTTGTAAGGAAACCTTTCTTACCTTTGACGTTGTGTAATGAAATCTGTGAGAATTGATTCAAGCTTTTTGAATTCTTCTCCTTTGATATGTATTTCTAATCCTCTGCAGCGATTTTCCTAATGAGAGATTTCCGCCAAAGTTTCCCGACAAGGCATGAGAACTCTACCTTTTGCCCTCACTTTCCGTGTGGAATCATCCAATTCATACAGTTTTGTAGATGAAGCATCGTATTCTATTCTGGGGCAAATGATTTTTTAAATCCACGAAAATGTCGCTGTATCCCCGGTGTGAACGCATTGAATTCGGTCGTATGCAATGGCAATTTTCTCTGTGATGCATTAACAAATAAAAAAGAATGGAAAATATTAAATGATGTGCTTGGAGCACATGACAGATATGTTTAACATATCCATGTGAGCTGGGAATCCAAGTTTTGGTAGACATGAAACTACTTGATATGTATCAAGAAAATATTTCAAAAATCATTTTGCAACACACAAAGGCGCTAAATTTATGAAACATTTATATTGGTCAAAATATGTAATAGATATGTATTAATTAATGCGTTAGTCTCCAATGGTAGATTTTCCTGATGATATCTTAAATCTTCATTGGCCTTTAATCTGTTTCTCTTATTTTCCGCCCGTTTTCTTCTAACATATGGATATTGATGGGTGCATGTGCAGTCTAACATGCTTATTTTCATCTCCGACCAACAAAATGATTTACCTACGAACTGATCTAATTTTCTTGTTTATTCAATTTTGTGTAATCGGAAGTTGACGTAACAATTGACAAAAGCTAATTTTAATTAAACAATAAGGATATGAAAATTATGCATATGTGTTACTGATGACTTATTTGTTTTAGTTTTTATTTCTCTTATTCTCTATTTTTATCGAGAAATTGCGTGCTTGCAAATGCATCTGTGTTTCAGTGAATTCTTTTGGCAGTTTCTCCATCCTGATTCATGCAATCCTTTTCCCTGCATTTGAGTTCAAGAAAAGCCAATAATTTTGGATTGAGAAAGAACTTGTGCAAATATACAATGCTCATGTAAGTTTAATTGAAATGCACATTCATATTCCTACCACTGAAGTAAGGGAGAGTAAATCTTGGGGTATTTCCAACAGACAGTATCAGTCAAACTCAGGTAGAAATCCAGAATGGTCACGTTCTGGCCAGCCCTTTTTCGGAATTGGTGCATCACAATCTCCCTGGCCTTCATGTCAGCATTTTTTTATCCTTCTGATTAAGCACTTGCAACTTCCTCCATAAATTGTGTTCATTCAAAAATAGAAAAATATAATGAATGCTATTGATTCCCCTCTTTAATGAATTCGGAACAGTGTTGAAAAAAACATAAAAGCAAACGGAATAATAAAACCTCTTTTAAAATTTCGGACCCAACTTTCTATTCATAAAAAAAGACGAAATTAAACCGTAATAATAGCAGAGGCAAATGAGTATCATTATCACAAAGAATACTGGTGGTGTTTTGATTGATGACGAACTGATGAATTTTGCAAGCTATTTCCAAACACCAAGTAAGAACGCAGGAAAATGTTCCACCAAACCACAACCTGTACACATGCCAAAAGAGCTCACTCGATCCTTCAAGCTCGAACTGGAAAACAGATTTAGAATTCTTACTGACACCAACATCGACGAACTAAACAACAAAATCACAGCATCTATAATAGAAGTCGCCACTATATTAAAACCAATTCAAAGCTATGAACAAAGGTTTTAACTCGGGAAGAAAGCAGATAACCAGCATACTCGAGGAAAATAGAAAGCTAACTACAGACAGAGACAGGATTGTTGAATGTGCCAAAAAAATTTACAAAAAACTTTATTTCAGCTCCAGAAAGGAGTAAGACAAGGTGATACCAGCTCACCCAAACTCTTCACAGCCAGCCTCGAGATGATCTTCAAAAGACTAGACTGGGAAAGTGCAGGAATCAGAATAGACAGCGATTATCTTAGCAACCTCAGATTTACACACATTGCCTTTTTTGTAGAAAACCTGCACGACCTCCAACTAATGATAGATGAACTAATTGAAGAGAGCAAGAAAGTTGAAGATGATGTGCAACAACCACATTGGGGATAAAAACACTAAGATCAAAATCGAGGACAGAAATGGAGATAGTAGATCACTAAATCTACGTAGGGACAACGAATTTCGATTAGACCCTCGAAGAAGAAAAAATCAAGCGAAGAATCACTCTAGATTTGCAAGCCTTTGGCAGAGCAAGCCCAATCTTTGAAAATAAGAAAACCCCATTAATCGTAAGAAGAAGGGTGTATAACCAATGCATCCTCCCAATAGTCACTTATGGAGCTGAAGCATAGAACCTACCAAGACACAGATTCGCTAATTGAGAACCATGCAACGTGCACATGGAAAAATTACACTGGATCTCACACGGAGAGACCACAAAAAACACAGTACATTATGAAAAAGGCAGGAGTAAGGGACATCAAAGAATGCTTTTTTATTATTAAAGAAAAACATTGCATTTTATGAAAGTATTTCATTATTCTAGTGTTGAAAATTGTTGATTGAGTTTAGTTCCCTCTCATACACACGCATTAACCTTTTCCTTATGATATATTAGTATCAAAATGTTAATTCATGTTATACTCTAGCCATAATATCCTACTTTTTATGAACTGAATTCAGAATATAGAAATTAATTCTATGATGATTTTCTTCCAACAGCATCAAATTCGATGGAATACTGGAACGGATTCAATGTCGGATATACATATATATTGTTGATGTTTTTTCGATTTAATCCAACATAGATAAACTCTTACAAATATTGGCTTCATGATGTCCGCAGAGATACCTATATTATATGTATTCATGTAATTAACAAACAAATATGCGTTAATGAACGAAAACTTCTATGGCAAATTTTTTTACATACCCGTACCTCGCATAAATGAATCTCCGTGATCTGCGAAAATAACAAAACTAATGATCTAAAATAGATACCTTATCTAAAGTTACCATAGGGATTCAAAAGAGTGCCTTCTTTTGAAAAGCAAAAAGATGGTGTTGTGGTGTACTCATGCAAATCTTTAGGTTGAAGACCCACAATTTTGACGAGGAGCATCCTGAGATGCACAGACGGACATACAGACACTCAGATGAGCAAAGAATGCAGAGTCAGTATAGAGTTTGGTAAATTTCTGTTATTATTTGGACTATCCTCATCTTGGCTGTTTTTCATACAACGTTTCGGTCATTGTACTCTACAGCCTTCATTAGGTATCATCTGGTAGATGTGGGGAAGTAACAAACCGAACCCTTTATTTAACCGACGGGGGTATATTGATCGCACTCCCCTCTTAGTATTAGTAGTATTATTATTGTCTCACATTGGAATTGAACCTAGAACCATTAGATTACTTGCAGTAATTTCGTCTGATTCTGTAACCACTACTCAGTTAGTTACTTCCCCACACCTACCAGATGATACCTGATGAAGGCCGTAGAGTACAACGGCCGAAACGTTGTATGAAAAATAACCAAGGTGAGAATAGTCCGAATAATAATAGAAATAATAATAATACCTCATCTCAAAAATCCAGAGATACACGGATTGGTAGATATTTCAAACTTTAGCTAATTCGACAATACACATCAGATGGCCGTGATTTTACGGTAGGGGAGATCTTGAACATTACTTTCTTAAATATAGAGAGGATTGTACTTGTTGTTTCTGTTATGGTAGAAAAACAGAGTCAAATTCAACTCAATTAAATCAGCACTGATTTGAACGGATACAAAAACAAATCATATGCACAAAGGAAGGGCCATCACTAACGGTTGTGGAAAAACTAAATGAAAATCCATTTCTGTTCAAAAGGAAAAAAGATAGAAAAGCTGGCAAATGTAGGACAAAGGAGAAAACGAGAAAAAAAGGACAGGTTTCACTATGAAAAGAAATGTTATATTGTTTGGGGTTTAATAAAAGCACCAGATCGAATCCACTGTCACCATTGTTTTGATTAAACCTTTCCTAATTTGGCAAAAGTGTTCTTCTCTTTTCACTAAAATACAAATCGCTTCATGAAATCTTTTCAAGATATCGAAACGTTTTTAGGTGTCCACGTAACCCTTGTAAAACTTATTGGTTTTATCATCGATTATTGACAACTCTGAGAAGAGCATTCAAAAATGCCATACAAACCAAAGCATTATCTCAGAATCTGGAAAAATGAAAAAATATGGCTCTTCTCGACAAGTTTTTATCATTATTTTTTCTTCCTGGTAATTTTCTGTAAAAAAAAGAGATAATATTTAGATGACTTTTCTGTAGAGATTTCATTATCTCGATTAATTCAGCTTTATTTTTAATATTTTCTAATTCTTTCACTTACTGTTAAAGATTGAAATTTGAGTCATCTGAAAGGGGCAATCAAGGGTTATTATATCAATACTGCTATTTCATTTATTTTCAGTTGTTTGCTTTCTCTTAATTGGACAATATTTTGACGGATGGCTTTAATTGATGGTGTCTCGCTAATCAATTGACTTTCAAAGATACTAGGGAACCCATTTTTATCTTCTAACGCTTCAACCACCATACATGTCGTCTGCTATTGAGGACATGATCTGTCAATCACTAATCGATTTCCGATGAGTGATTATACCAACCCTCACTGTTGATTATAGCTATATTACATTGTTTTTATTCAGTATGTGACGACGTTTTTCCACTTTTCAGTTCAGTAAAGAAGAAACTAAGTTTTGGAAATCATATTATGACCATTTTAGTTTAACTATATTTATCATCCACTGAATTTCATTTTTTTCTTTTTCAAATTTTAAGACCAGTCAACAAAATGGCATCAATATGAATAATTTATCGGTTAAAAGTAAATATTTACTTTGAATGTTACGTTGTAATTAACGAAACAAAAAAAGTTAAGTAAGAAGGTGAAGTTTGGGTTTGATGTTGAAAAAGGGGAAGAGATACCACTTTATTTTGACCCCATGAAATGAAAGTGAATGTTCGCTCTCAATTTTGTCCTCTAGAAATGAGAAAAAATTCATCCCGTGATCATGATAATTTCCACTTAATTTTGACTTCTAAAAATCAAAGTAAACCTTCTCTCAATCGTGATAATCGAGAGTAATCGTTCCATTCTCCTCCCATTTTGACCCTTAAAAGTGAAAAAATCCTCTGGATCTCCACCTTTAAAAGTGGAAATAATTCTTCGTTAACGTTGACCCCGAAAAGTAAAAAATAGTTCTCCTTTATTTAGAACTCTGAAAGTGAAAAAAATTCCCCTGCATTAATACCCTAAAACGTGGAAAATACCTCCCAATTTGGACTCCGAAAAAGGGAAGTTACCTTTTCCCCGTCGATTTTGAAAAGTAAAAGCAAAACTTCAACTCGATTTCAACTCCCAAATATAGAAAAAAAATCATTTTTAATCTCGAGAATGAGGGAAAAAACATACCCTTGATTTTGACCCCTATACGTGACCCCCCCCCACCAAAGAGTGGAAAAAATTCCCCATCCATTTTCACCTCTTGAATTAAAAAAAAAATTTCGACCCTTAAAAGTGAGAAAAAAATATCCTCCCCCCATTTTTGATCCCCAGAAAGTAAGAAAATATTTCCATACAATTGTTACCTCTAAGAATGGAAAATAATCCCCTCCACCGATTTTGACATTAAAGACAACCCCAACCCAATTTTTCCTCCTAAGAGTAAAATAATGCCTTTAATTTCCACCTGGGAGAGGGGTGAAATCATCCCCACTATTCTAATCCCTAAAAGAGAAAATAAAATTTACTTCCCAAATTTTGACCTTTCAAAGAAACTTTCCTCCTTTTATCCACTCCAAAATTCCTACAGTTTCGACTCCTGAGAGTGAAAAAAATATGTCAAAAGTCAATAAAATCCCTCAATTTGACACTGAAAAAGTAGAGTCATCACCCGATTTCGACCCATGGAAGTAAAAATAGTTTCCGCTTTATTCCGACCCCTAAAAGTGGGGGAAATCTTCGCCTCTATTTTGACCCCTCAAGACGAAAAAATTATCTCTCCCACGGTTTTGAAAATTAAAAAAAGATTCCCTTTAATTTTGACAAATAAAAGTGGAAAAAATCTTCTGGATTTTCACTTCTAAAAGTAGAAATAAAATATTTCCTCCAGATTCAACACCTAAATAGTTTCAAATCCCCGAAGAAAAAGATTCCCCATTCAACTTTGACCATTCTAATTTTCCCTGGATATTGAGGCATAATAGTGAAATAATTCCGTTGCTTTTTAACCCCTAAAAGTGACGGAAATTACCTCTAAAATTGAACCCCTTGAAGAGATTTAAAAAAACATCCCCTACCCTCTTGATTTTTACCCTTAAAATTCAACGAAAAGAAATTCCCTAAGATATGACTTTCAAACCTAGAAAAAAATCATCCTTCGATTTTAACCTCTAAGAGTAAAAGAAATATTCCCCTCGATCATGACCGCTAGAGGTAAGAAAAAAATCTATTGGATGTTGATCTCCCCCCAAACGAGAAATCATCCCTCCATTTTGATTCCTTGAAGGACGAAAAAATCCCTCCTTGCAAAAAAGAAAAAGGAAAAAGAGAAAGGGGAAAAGTTTTCTTGTCCGATTTGTCTCCTAAGGAAAGAAATTTCCCCAAGATGTTCACCTCTGAAAATAAGAAATTGATTCAGACCTCAAAAAGTGTAAAATGAAAGTCTCCTCGATGAGATTGAAATAACCTTTGATCCCAAAATTTTGTGTTTTGGGAAAAGTACCTCAGCCATAATACATAAAAAATGCACTTATCAAAACAGTGCTACTCGAAGGCATCCATGTACGACCAATAAATATCGCAATATGAGATTTGTTAAAAATGTTCCCGCTTCATTCTGAATAAAGAACGCAGTCCCTGAGGACTGAAGTGAGTAAAAAATTCTTCCATTACGTCACATTTTCATATCTGAGGATTGAGTTGGGAAAAGGGAAAAAAGAAATATTTTATTAAGACATCATAAAGTTTTTTCATCATTGATGAATGATCATATAAATGCATCACCTGACGATATGAAACCAACTGGAAACATATTTTGAGCGCTAGGTTTCAAAACCAAATTTGATAAAAACATTTTCTTGGGATCAAATCCGTGCCCAAATAATATTTTTTTAAAATTCACATCGAGTAGCTGTGTGGTGGGTAAGTACAGAGGCTTTTAAAATTAGATTAATATAATCATTATTTGTATTTTCACACCAGTTGCTTGACAGACGGTGATGAAAACTGAGTGACATCAAGTCTCATCAGCCGTCCTCTTACCACTCTCACAGCACTGTTCACAGTTTTACACCAGTTACCTGATGTGAAGGCTGATTGACATTGAGTTTCCTCAAGAGTAAAGCCCTGCTTCCATTGCCCTTGCACATCACAGTAGCACTGTGGTTTCTACTGTCTTTATTAAATCTTTTCCTATTACGCCATTGCTGACAAATGGGGGTCGTAGGTTCGTATTCAAAGCACTGTCTTTAGTATTTGTGCAGAATCCATTAGTGTATCAATCTGTCTTAATGTGATCCTTTGTCTTATCTCCAGCTCCTCCAATCTTAATGTCTTTGGCACGGTTATGAGTACTCCTACAATCATTGGTACTACCCAACCTTCATGTTCAATACCTTTAGTTCCCTTACCAAGAACTTGAATTTTCCGAGCTTTCAACTTTCTTTCATATCCACTCTGTAATCCTCAGGTAGAGCAACGTCTATTATTTTGCAGAATCTCTGTCCCGTAATTATGACTACTTGGTCCCGTCTTTTCGTTTTGATGGGGTGGTCTGTTTTGGTATAAAAGTCCAAGAGTAATATTCGAAGGACTGTCTCTGGCTTATGTTGATACCATTAGTCTGTATGGTTAGGTCCAAGTCGTTTGCTTTGTTCCCAGTTTATAATTGTTGCTACCCAGTCGTATCTGTTCTTGTGCATCTTCTGAACTAGTTTACTACATTCATTGGTTATGTGGTTTACAGTATCGTCCCTCTCTCCACATAAGCATTTGCTGTTTGTCTGGGTCGTCTTGATCCCTGCCTTGGCATAGTTTGTCCAGCTGCTTTCGTATTTAGCTACCATGATGAACGATTCCGTTTCTCTGTTCAGATTTCCTTTGCATGGCCATATCCAAGATCTCTTGTCTGCAATATATTGCATCCATCTTTTTAGTTCCCCGTGTATTTTTTTCTTTCCTTGTTATTAACTTTTCTACCCCGTCGTTTGCAACTTCATATTGTTTGTTGTACTGTTTCAAGCTTTTTTTATAATATCTTTGCTGTTTGCTTTAACATACTTCTCTAATCCTGTTTTGGGCTCTTGTGAGGTGCCTCTGTCGTCTTCTTTCCTCTTTACATATAGTTTATCTGTGTCATCTATATTTCGGAAACATTTTATCAGCATGATTGTATTGAAATCATTTCTCTCCTCATCAATGTTTTGCGTTTGTGTTGTTTTTGTTTTGTTTTTTTCTTTATATCATCTACCCATTCTGGACATCTGTTATGTCTCTTTCGGAAACCACATAAATCGTTCCAGAATTCTTTTGCTTCAGTGGCGTCTGGGTTTTTTCTGTCATCTTTTCCCATTCAAATCTTGCTTAAAAATTCTTTCTTTGTGTCGAAAAGTGCAATTCTATGTGTATTGGACACTCCTTTGTATAAATCTCTCAAGTTTTTCGGTATTTTGGCTTTTTTTAATAGTCTTCTTTAGTGCCTTTTTTCACTGCAGTGGTTATCTCTTGTACCTTGTTTGTGTCTCATAGACTACTTTGTAGTCTGTCCATGCACGATGTGTGTTTCAGTAATCCTTTGTCTTTTTCTAGTTGGGAGATCTAGTTTTCTAACTTTTTTTCATAGGTAAGTGTCTCGTTCCTGTTCTTCAGGGATTCCTCTTATATCGTAAAGATGTCTGTCATCATTTTTACACCAGCGTAGTAGATGTTTTGGAGCTCAATTATGTTGTTAGTTTCAATATTCTGTAGAAGGCAATTGACTCCTTCAGTTGAATCCATACCCCTAAACGATGGCAGTGGCCTTGTCACGTCTTGCATTGATTATTTTACAAGTGTGTCAATGATTTTTTTTCTTCTGTTGAGGTGCCAACGTCGCATATTTCCATATGTATTTCAGTATTGAAGCCATTGGTCAACCTAAAACACAGACAGAAAGCTAAAAATCATCTATGGCAAGTACTAAATGTTCATGAAGTTTTGGTATACTCATGCACTGAAGCTAAACAAATTCTATTTTCCCTACCGATTCCATAAGCTTTTAACTCTTCATTTACATTCAAATCTACATGTAGCTACTTGGGTGCCAAATTTCTGCTCATACGTCCCCCTCATTTTATAAAAAGTTTCAACTTATTTAAGTCTACAGACGTTTCAACTAAATAAATAAAACAAATATGTTATATGTATATATGTTAGTGACAAACCAATAGAAAAATACCAACTTAGACTTTAGTAATGAATGAAAATTAAATAACTTATCTTCCATTCCTGTTCATTGGTTAACTTCCAATTATGATAAGAGATGTAAATTCTCACTTATCTTTTGACTGTATTTCCTCAAACGTTCCAATCCTTTCCCAGTATCCAGGCAGACTCTAACACCGTTATGTCTGTATTCAATCTCAATTTTAGTACTTTGGGTACGATTTCAAGAGTTCCAAGTATTATGGGTACGATCCAAAACCTTCATTCCATAATCCTCTCCGTCTGTTGATATTTGTTTCCAATTCTTAGGTTTTTCGTCATTAAGCTGTGATTTGCTGACATAGCTACGACTGGACTTCAGCAGATAATCTCTCTCTTGCTTACAAATGTGAAATCTGGCCTTGGATAAAGTGAACGGTCAGGATCTCGATATTTTTAAGTATCTAATTCTTTTTGTATTTTCACGTCACTGACTGATTTGTGCTGATACCATTTGTTTACATTGTCAAATCCAGGTCGTCTAGACAATTCCAAATCTATGACTGTCCTTAAACTGTCGCATCAGGTTTTGCATTCCATTTGATCCAGAATCCTTCGTTCACTCATGATATGACTTCCTGTTTAATATTTATCTCCACAAAGGCAGACTTTGTTATTTTTTTTAAATTATTTTTTTTTTTTAGTTTTGTGTATTTTTGCTTTTTTATTATTTGTTCTGTTACATGTGCTCTGGTCTACAATTATTAGAATTCCAACTTTTCTGTGCAGGTGTTCTTGGGATAATCATGACTGTGTTTGTAATAGTTTTTATTCAACTTTTAAATCATCTTTCTTTTTCCCATTTTTTGTTGCATTTTCCTTAATCCCACGTTTGTTGTCCTTTTACTTCAGGCTTCACTTTTTCGAGCAGTTTCTTTGATATTTCTAGTGTTCCGTTGTGCGCTTTTTTGCAGACCATGTTTTAGGAGTTCCAATATAGTCCTTTATCTTATGATTTCTCTTCCTGCTTTCTTTCTTTTTCAATGTCATCTCTAAGAAATAAAGATGTACCTGATCATGAACTTGCTGATCCTGAAATTCACT
>OY735213.1:20653270-20763270 GCA_963457665.1 Thysanoteuthis rhombus
AAAGGATAAAATGTCAGTGCAGCACTCATTGTATCGCTTCAAGCTGCCAGTTTAATTGGATTTTCCTTTTCCTCCTCTGCAGGTTGCCTGCTAAGGATAGTAAGCTCAATTTATCCGAATGTTACTTCGGTATTCCTAGAGCAATATCATCGCATCGAGATAAACATTTTCCATTTGCAGAGGCAAAAAATCATTATAGCCCACAACTTAATGTTTAGTAAGGAAAATGATTTGAAGGTGAGAACAAGAACAGAGAATTATTAGGATAGAATATATAACAACAGTTAAATGAATTTTTTTAAAGAGGACAGATTTGCTACTTTCAAGTGACAGGTTAAAAGAGCTTTGCGACAAGGGTGAATCTATTTGGCCCTCTGAATGCATAAATGCATCCATAATTAGTCAAGATACATCTTCAGCTATCGAACATTTAATTATTAATTAACCCCTTTTCTATTTGTAATATACACAACAAGAGGACTATAAACTGATATTTACATCCGGGCGCAGTTTTTATCTCGATCCAACCAACGAAGTTATTTATCTCTGATGTTTGTACTCCCAGCGGTCGCCTGCCTTATTTAAGTCTCATTATCTGTGCTGACGAATGCATCTTCCCAATAGTCACTTATGGAGCTGAAACATGGAACCTAACCAAGTGACAGATCCACGAATTGAGAACCATGCAACGTGCACAGGAAAGAATTATGCTCAATCTCACATGGAGAGACCATATGATAGCACCATACACCCTGGAAAATACAGGAGTCAAGGAAATCATAGCATCCATAAAAAAAAACTCGAACGGCAGTGAGCAGGCCATGTCACAAAAGAAGAAGAAATCAAGCGGAGAATCAACCTACGATGGCAAGCTTTTGGCAGAGCAAGCTCAACCATCAAAGATAAGAAGATCCCATTAATCAGATCCACGAATTGAGAACCATGCAACGTGTACATGAAAGAATTATGCTAGGCCTCACATGGAGAGACTGCAAGACAGCTCAGTACATCGAGAAAAGACAAGAGTCAGGGACATCATAGAATCCATTAAAAAACTCAAATAGCAGTGGGCTGGCTATGTTGCAAGAATGGGGGACAACCAATGGACATCGCAATTCATATCATGGATCCCCAGAGATCACATGCGCATCCGAGGCCGGCAGAGTATTAGATGGACAGACGAGCTTGACAAATTCAGAAAGTGCTGGCTCCACGACGACTCCGATAGAGAAGTGTGGCGAATCCTGGGGAAGGTCTACGTCCAACGACAGACATCAAGAGACTGATGATGATGATGATGATGATGATGATGATGATGATGATGATGATCTGTGCTGACAGTTCTCTCAACTGTAGTCTTTAAAAATACCAGATTTATGCTCATGATATTTACGAATATGATCATCTCTCCGGTGTGCGTGCTCAAACACTAATTGTTATTTGCGTCCAACAGAGTCAAAATTCCTGCTATTGACTTTACTAATTTTATTACGAGTAACGCTGCTAAATCATCTGGCAAATTCTTATCGTGTTAAATAACATGTCCATTCAGGTTTCAAATTAGGTTAACCGTAAATTTCATTTGGTCATCTATGACAAATTAAAGATGCAAACTTCCTTGGTTCACATCACATTCTGTCCGTCTTTTTACTAATTACTCATTTGCAACTAGTTCCAGCCTCGAGGACAATTCATTTTATGGAACAAAAGTAGCTCGCTGAGATGTTGATTAAATTTCTTAATTTGAAAAGAAAAAGGCACACATTCATCTGACATCACACTTGATTGCTGTTTGGAATATCACTTGAACGTGGACAAAAATGATTACACATTTTAATTTTATGCATTTAGTTTCAATGACTGATTCTTTGGCATGTATATATATATATATATATATATATTGATTATTAAGTGGATGAGGGATGATAATGGATAGTCGTGTTTGGGAAATAACTCCCTTCGGGCTGCCTACCCCAGTGTGATAACAACATTGCCATGAAGACCATTTCTATTGTTGTGAGTTCCATATTTATTTGGTGTCTGAAACAATGTGCCGATTACGCGAAGTATAGTATATGCCAGCATCAAACTCATCCTTGTGTCACTACTTCAAGTGAAAGACTATTCGAGTTAGTTCAATGTTACGTTCAACGTAAAGAATTTAAACAATTATCGTAAAAATGTAAGATATCAGCTCTTTAATTGTGCTGATTAGTAATAGCTGTGAATTGCAAGATAATGCATTGAAAGTAAACCACTGCAAGATGAAGACCCCGACTCACTGATAGAGTTGCAATCAATTGTAATGAAACATAAATTCTACTGAGTTACCGATAGATGTACAGTGACAGAATTTCCCGTCATTCGCAGTTATTAAATTAGTGAAAGGTTAATCACAAGTCCAATTATCTTACAACATATATATCAGAATATTACTATCGTGGTTTGTCTTCTTTATCAATAAAGTTCGTAATTCGTTTTATTTTAACAGAAAAGTTGCCGGTTTATCACTGAAAATTGCTAATAATTGCGTTTACGTATGCTTGTCTGACCATGTATTTCTTTGTTGGGTTGGAACGGGAATTTATTCCGAATGACAATTGAATTCCAAAAGTTCCAAATGTCCTACCCTTTTAGTGCATTTGGTCTTGAAGTGGCCACCGCTGTAAGAAAGTCTAGTCCTCCAGGCACCAATTGAAAACTAGATACTGTTGCAAGGCTGGGTTTGTGTTGGATGAAGGGATTGTTGAATGAATTTCGATTTATGCATACGTGTATAAGTGTTAAAATAATCAACGTTACGTGTTACTTCACCTTCGTCAGCTCTCGCGGCGTCAACCTCAATTCTCGTGTCAAAATGACCTTTCTTGTAGCACTTTATTCTCACTGACCCCCGTTATTGTCTTGACAGTCGGCCGAGATGCGATCATTGAAAACGTACCACATGCCAAGTCAATCTAAGGCTATTTTGCTACCACACACATTACCCAGCCTAGCAAAGTTGTGTGCACTTATCAAAATCAATATATAGTATAGAATCTCTCATACCATCTACCCACTTTTATCTGACAATACAACTGGTGACTAAAAATTTCGAAACTGAAAGACTGTGAAAAATACTGCTGTTTTATGATAACTAAGCCTAATAAACACCATATGTTCCGTTTTCTAAAAGTTGAAGCTGATAAAGAATAATGCACCTCCTCCATCACAGGAGATAGCTGCAAACTTTGAAAATAATTTGCAAAAACTTTGATTTGTTAAATGCTTTCATGCGTGACATCTAAGAGAAAGAAAATACTTTAAATTAAACGGATTTTGACGAGTAGTGGAAAACTGAATGAGTTCCACTCCAAATTAAACCAACTGAAGGCAATAATCGACGGAAAACGCCTGGAATCAGTAAATAGAATGGGCGTAATATTCGGTCAGAATAACCGTAGAAAGCAGGTTTTTCTGGTGACTAGGCAAAAATGAACACCGCATGACTGGGGAATTTCCATTCAGACGATATAATTACCGAATATTGCATTTAAAACAAAATCTATTCAGGTCCTTTCAAACTTCTTATAATGGAAAATATTTCAATTCCCTCAAAGATTTCAGATGGCACCAAGCTGGAAAAGATGAGTCTTGGGGAGATGGAATTTTGGATTTATCTGAAGTATGACAGAAGATAGTGGAACAGAACGGTGGATATATTGTTATTGAAAGTTATTGTCCCAATAAAGTATGAACCTCAGAGCTAAGATAAGATAATTTTGATACACGGAAATAATTTACAACTATTGACTCAAAAGTTTCAATACTAAGCGTCCAGAAGGGAAATGGTAGTTCCCGTCTGTGAGGCCAAGTTCATATATATATATATATATATATATATATATATATATATATATATATATATATTGATATGTGTTCCGTCGTCAGTGGGGATCACTCCACACCAGATCCTTGTCCCACCAATGTTGATCAAAACAATACTTCTGTTGGCCTTGACACGAAGCGTCTGACAAAGAGACGAAGATTACAAATAAATCTGGACGAAAAAGACTGCTGTAAATTTATCAATTACAGCATTTTTATTTTGGCAAGTTTAATCAGCACCAATCTCTTCTACAGTCAACATGGTTGCAGATTGGCTCAACGCGAGACAGAATTTTACTCGAGGTTAATCTTTCTTAATGTATTGACTTTGTGGTTAGTTCTAAGTTTGTTTTTTACTTCTTCTTCTACTTCGCCACGACGGCATTTTCCGTTTCACGTGTCGTCTATCCCAGAATCTCAGCGAAACTTTAAAAAAATCTCGCATGTTTATGGAGATTCTGTGGGTTATGGGTGCGGTAGTTATGACCATAGGGTTTCAAAATAAAATAAATTCCGTCGACTAAGAGGCGTGATTACCAGCCTACATCTCAAAGACAACGAATAAATTACGTCTTACACGCATACCCTCTACATGCAAAGGGAGGGACCAGTTCCATAAACCAACTAAAGGTATCTTCATACGCATTTTATCGGTCCGCGGAATGGAACATGTTAGTCCCATAGATAAATTAAATCAAGGTGATTTTTTCCTCATCGACTACCAAGGAATATTCTGTTTTGACTACAAACATGAACGGTTTGACCAGGAAACAGTTGCTAGGATGGCTTTTTTTAATGTTTTACTCTCCAGGAATCAGAAAAAAGAAACCTACTTGGCCTTGACATTTGACTGGGGCACAGTAACCCAGCTTCGTGGTGAGAATGCCAATTTCAACCATATTTGATGCCTAGCGATTCGATCCATGAGTCATCCTCATCTAAACAATAACAAATCATTTTGATTTTATTTCACGGGAGATTTATATTTTACCTAAGTGGTCCAAAATGCCAGAATACTTTCGTTCGATTTCGACCGAGGACGACTCAAAGTCTTAAATGCTTGTAAAATCAACGCCACTGGTTGTGTCATATAGATTACTGTAAATATTCTTTATTCTTATTTTTCGTATTCTTTCTTCTTATTCTTATTCTCTTTTTCTTCCCAAGGGTATCGCTTTTCTTTCATTCACCTGGACAATGGGGCCCATACTTTGCAAAGCTGTCCATTACCTACAAAACGTATCAATGCTGTGCTCGGTATTCACTCTGACGGTTATCAGCATAGAGAGGTAAGTTTATTGCGATTTGTTTCCTTCGTTTCTAATGCAAATTCTGCTAATTAACCATGAACGGTTACACTTTCAGCTGGGTTATCAAATATAATGATATTCTAAGTGTTTGGGTATATTCATTTATTTTCATCCGTAACATCATAAAAGATATTTCCAATAGAAGTCTATTTCATTATTTTGTTATATCTAAAATTTACACAAAATGATATTTGCATTTGACTATTGCTCAATTGAATTAGTTTCAATTGTGATTCTTTGTATTTTAAGCATTTACGTATTTGCAAGTCCCAAATTACCTTTTTATAATAACAGTGTCGTTGAGAGAAAACCATGAATGCTTCAATTTACTTGATAATGAAACTTATTTATTTCAAAATTAATTGCTTGGATACCAGCTCTCAATTATCAACTGTTTGTAAACTTACAGAGTTCGTAGAAGATATGCAAAATGTTTGGAAACTTTGCATAGATCGTTTCAATGATGCCGTACACTCCTGTACACTTCCAAACTAAGATTTTATCATTTTAGCATTAATACAAATAAAAATTCAATTCAATCTTTGATTTTGTTAATATGTATTTTGTGTCTCTCACCAGATTAAACTGATATTACTCAATCATGTTTTGATTTGGGATAATAGAAAATTATCACTTGGAAATTTTTATTAAATGAGACAAAGTTGACTCTGCTGTTTATTACATTTAGAATACCATAAATCATAAAAATAATATGAATTATTAGCAACAGAAATAGTTGATAAATTATTATATAAAGAAATATGTAGGCACCATTCATATACATAAAAAAACTACAAAGTCCACGTGCTGATCTTTTGATAGAATCCTTCTTTTGTGGAAATGATTGCGCAAACATTGCAAAAATGTACCTGCGTTCTGTATGCTTGGAGACTTCATATAAATGTATTTCTACGGGAACCACTTTACCATCGATATGGTTTTCTGCTCGTAAATAAATCATGTAACCGATTTTAAGACTCTACCCTCTCACATATCAAACAAAAACAATTACGATTTCCCATCCACAGCGATACATACTATCACACAGCTGGGTAAAGATAGATTCGTCCATGAACTTACTTGGTTTTTTACCCTAACTAAAAATCGTAGCGTATCTAGTTTAATTGTCTTCATTGCCAAGTGGAACAGTCCATGATTTTATTGAGAACTTGTGGATTACTTTCTTCCGCATGTTCAAAGAACTGCTTGTGTAATCTGCTTTAATGTTCTTTTTCAAATAAAGTCTAGAAAACTTGATTTCTTTGCCGTTTCCCTTACCCTATTTATCGTTAGCGTTTTCCTCTCATCGTATAATTTTGAAATAATTTTCACATTGCACTCCTATTTCTTCTTCCTATCTTGGGCTCTTTTCTCATCTGATCGATTACATTGTGGGGCTAGCGAAATAGATTACCTCTAATTGTACCAAAGGCGGGTCTTTATCCAAATAGTGTTGTGCTGTGAATTTGATGGAGTTACAAGTGAATTCTTTACCACGAGCTTCTTCCTGAAAACCGAGGATATTGTTCGAACAAGTACTGGTCCCAGTTTGATGGATTAGTAAGTAGCAATCGGTGAACGAAAAGCGTCCGGACAGCATGTTTCTTTTATCATCATCATCATCAGTCTTTTACCGTCCGTCGTTGGACATACATCTTCCTGATGATTCGCCACACTTCTCTATCATGAGCGTCGCGGAGCCAGTATTTTTCTGCCAGCTTCGATTGCACGTGATCTCAGGGGATCCATGTCGTGGGTCTTGATGTCCATCAGTTGTCCCCCATTCTTGCAATATGGCTAGCCCACTGCTATTTGAGTTTTTAATGGATTCTATGATGTCCCTGACTCTTGTCTTTTCCCGGATCCATGGTGCTGTCTTGTGGTCTTTCCTTGTGAGTCCCAGCATTATTCTTTCATGTGCACGTTGCATGGTTCTCAATTCGCGGGTCTATTTCTTGGTTAGGTTCCATGTTTCAGCTCCATAAGTGACTATTGGGAGGATGCATTGGTTATACATCCTTCTTTTTAGGATTAATGGAATCTTCTTATGTTTCAAGGTTGAGCTTGCTCTGCCAAAGGCTTGCCATCCTATGTTGATTCTTCGCTTGATTTCTTCTTCTTTTGAGGGTGTCATGGGGATTTGTTGTCCAAGGTAGATGTTTCTTTAATGACCAGCTAAAAATTGTTACGGCTTGACTGGAAAGTTCTAATTCATTCGCCGTCATTATCAGATATTGCGCTATCGAGTTACCATTTAATCTGGTCTTTAATGAAAAACCTGTCAATTCCTTGGGAGATTCTAAAAGGCACCTATCACAGTTGCTTACTGAAAATGCTGAAATAATGTTCTGAGGGATGGAATCATGAAGTTGTCTGAAAGATGGTTGGAGATAGTGAAACTGACGTGGAAATCTTTTATTTTCATATAATTAAACCAAACGAATTTTTCTCTACATTATCCTTTATTGATATAAGAATAAAGTTCACACTTACCCTTTAGACTAATATCGTCTTGAATTGAGTTATTATATTAAAACATGTTCAGGGTTCAACAGGATTTATGTTAGTTGTAGTACCTATGCTAGTATCATTATGTATGTTAATTTTATTATCCATATTCATTGTGTTTCTAAATTTTGCTGAAGATTATTTCAAGTGGCCAATAATAGCGATCTATGAGTTTGTCAGCGAAAAAAGAAATAAGATACTTCTACAAAAAAATTCAATTGTCAGGAGTGATTGAGAAGGTGATAGAGTGAGAAGTGGCTCCTTGGCTACCACCCCACGTGCCGTTCCCCAGTGCTTTCTTACAGTCACCCTCGATCCAAGATGTATCCGTCTGCATCGTGGAAATTTGATTTTTTTCTCACCTAATGCGCATTCTTGCCAGAATAAATAAAGAAGCCGTTTACTTTAAAAAGCCATCCGACTTGTTCTCAGCTGAAATGTTACAAGCTTGACGGTTGTTTATGCCTGCCCAAAGAACAAACAAGTAGATGCTTTTTTTTATGATTCTTTGCTTCTTTGTCAATTCTGCACTGATGTAATCTGCCAAACATCACGATGACTGGTGGAAAGATACAAATGAGGTATGAAAAAGAAACATGACCCGCACACAAAAAACAAAAAAAAAAGTGCATTTATCCCCGTCGATGAAGAACGACCGATGACTTAACTCTAACAATCGAATGTACAACATTGCATCAAACATCACACCAATGCTCGGATTCACACTGGTAGTAAGATGATTCCTATTTGTTATATAATCTTAACTGTAATATCACAAATGATGTTTCAGTTTGAACTCCGGGGTCGATTGTGTGGTATTTTCTCTCATAATTAGGCACTCAAATGTTGAAAGAGCTTTCTAAGACCGTTTAAAAATTGTTGAAAAGCTAGTTTGTAAGGAAAAAATCTAATTTTTCTGTTTCATGAAATGCTCAAAATATCTTCAGGTGGCGTTCCTTTTTTACTTTCATCAAACATTTCTATATTTTCTTTGGAGTTGGGAAAATATGCGTATTTTCTCAGAAAAAAAATGACTGAATGATGAAATATCAGACAATCTGTTCAATATTCATTGACATTGACTTTTGGTTATTTTTATACCAATCTGATCAGTTAAAGCTCTAGAAAAAACAAAACAAATTATTTTATTCATTTCCAAGAGATATTTGTCAATACATGTACCAATAATTAGCTGGAAATACAGTTATATCTACATGTATACAAAGGCTTACAAACATGTAAGTAAATAAGCACGGTATAATCACGCACAAAAAAATAACTACAGTATATTCTCACATATATACGCATACACACGTGCATGAACATAGACACACACGAACAAACGAACATACGCACGCACATGCAAGCTTGCACACGATCACACACGTACAAGAGTAGATACTTGGGATTTGTCCATATAGTCTCATATATACACATGCATATTATAAGGTATTTGTGTTTGTGTGTTTTTCTCTTCGAATATCAAATGACGTCCGTGGGAGTGATGGATTGACTGTATTCAGAAGTTATTGAATACAAAGCGTAAATTGATCAAATACATTCAAACAATGTAAAGGCAGCAGGATGAATCTCCTTATGGGGGAGTTGGAAGCTTGCCGTCATAAATTCGGTTGAGATGAATATTAGCCAAGAGGATCTGATTGTTTTTATGCAACGCTAAGGGTGACTGCTTTTCATTTATGTATAATTCATCTCAACAGAACAACTTTTAACTGCTATCTCTTTGATCAGTTCAATTCATTCGTTTCAACTTATTGTATCAGATGATTTATATATAAAATGGGCTTCAGGCAGCAAGATGCATTAATTTTTATTGAACTAAAATAATAAGAAATGTTCATTAATTTTCATTCGTACTCTCTTGCATGAACATATGAAATCTATAACGCTGTTAAATTGCCAATCGTGGCTAGCAGCAAAAATGAATGCAAATATTTAGATGATTTAATGAGGGTGTACTGTATTTCCTTTTTTATATAACAACACGAATCAACACAATACATTAAGCATTTTAGTGTTGCACGTTGATTAACGTTAGATCTTCCTTGAAGGAAAGAAGGGATCTCTATATCAGATAAAGTTTCACTTGATTGGTCATTGGGATTTCATAATACAGGAGAAATTTGCGAAGTTACGCTGGATTTTTTGTCTCTGCCCATCTCCTTTCTTGATAGCATTAGAGATAATAAGACATGCATAATAACAATAGAACTGAAGGAACCCTGATTTGTCTGCAGACATCAGGCTATATGAATGATAAAAAATTGTGTGCAATTTTCATTTGCAAATCTTCATTGCTGTTTCTGTTGTCTAACGTAGTTATGTAAACTACCCCATGGTCCTAAACGCTCTGTCAGTTACAGGTAGGACCTGCTAGTACCCCTCAGACAAGAGATTATAAAAAAGGTGATTGGGCAGCGTACATCATCATTTGATCGATCTGGCGGCACTACTTTCGGCAAGAATATCCTTGAAAAAACTGCACTGAAAAATTCATGCATCTAAAGTGCTACATTTTCCATATTCGATTTTACAGGAATGATGAGCACCCCTTCCATGAGATACTCAAACACACCTGTTGGACTTTAAGGCCAGAGGCTAATTGCTATCCACCCAAATTACAGCTATAGAATGTGTTCCTATCTTTCTCTAAATGCTTACCATGCCTATCTCTCTCACTAAATTATTGAGTTGATGTATAAACAAACATGCTTCCTCATATATCTGTGTCACTTATAACATGCACACGCATAAACGTACGTTCACAAACTATCTCTGCTCTCTCATCTCCTTTCTCAGTACTAATCCCTAAATCATCGCTTAACAGGCCAGCTATTTTGGGGAAAGGGTCAGCTGCTCTTGACCCTTGGCTTCACTCATCTTCTCGTAGAAAAAGGGTGAGAACAGAAAAATAACAACTCATGCACTCAGCCATTTTACTATTGGCACAACACATACTTTCGATGTATAATATCACTTTCAAATAGTAGAAATATAGGATCACAATCAGCTATTACTTAACACATGTTCATCGAAACAGTTTTCTTGATTCTTATTTGATCGTTTGTTATTTTTCTTAATTTTCTTTATTTGTTTAATTTGCTCGCTCTATATTTTAACTTACTCGCTCTTCTTTTAATTTGCTCTCTTTATTTTTTAGTTTGCTCACCTCATTTTTTAATTTGCTAGCTGTACTTTTAATTTGTTCGTTTTGATTTTTGATTTGATCGGCCGAGGCTATAGTATTCTTTTCATCTTAAGGTCAGTTGCTTTCTGTTGCGAATTTTCCGACTGACATTCTACGATCGTAAATGAAATGCAATAAAAAGCAGCTTTGTTTAAATGAAAGAGATATTAATAAAGTAATTGCAATAATCGACTGAGAAAACATTGCTGTTCATGATATTAGTCAATTACTTAATTTTTTTTTCATCAGATCTAGCATCTTCATTAAATGAAGACTATAAAATAATCGACTTATGTCATGAACAGTAAGATTTCCTTGGTTTTTCTGTCCATTACATTTGAATTTTCCCCTTGAAGGTAATGATTTCCACGTTAATGACATCCAACAGAATTCAAATGAAAGTAGTCCTCACTTTTTGACGGTTCAATATAAGCCAATATTTCATTTTTCCGCTAAAAGGCTAAACACACACGTACACAAATACATGTATACGAATACAAATACATGCACGCATACGTGCACTCACACAAACACAGACTCATACGCATTTATACCTTTGTACTGAATGTATATCAATGTATATAATGAACAGTGTGACATTTTCAGTCGATTTCTCTGTCTACAGCAATGGACTCTTTTACTAAAAGGTAACAATTTTGCTGATGAAAATATCAGCGATCACTGTTTGAGGAATGTACTCTTCCACTTGATCGGGTTCAATGGTTTAATAGATGAAAGAAAAGTCATCTGGAAATTCAAATATATCCGTTAATCATTTCCCACGGACCAAGTAGTTTATAACAATGTATGTATATATACCAACACATTTGTTTACACATGCACAAGTATGTGAGTGCATGTGTGTTTACTTTAATCGTTGTGAAGTTCAAATATACTTGCTTTCTCTTCAGTGAGTGCTGGGGAGCAGAATTAACCATTCTCTCTGACACAAGAAATGTTAGGATATATCTTTGGCACCTGCTTTGGCCAAAGAATTTGTCAGTCGGAAACAGAATGTTTACACGTCGTAAACATTTGTTTGAAAGCATCGAATCTTGGAAATCCTTGGCAAAACGGATGTGCCTGCCGTACCAAAGATTTATCTAATGCTTAAGAAGAATTAGAAATGTTAAGAAGGGGATTTCCTCAGTTGCTTACACGTATGTTCAAAGCACGTGTGTTTAGTTTTTCGATGATTTTTCTGGGAAGAAGTGTTCTTGAAATCTCTAATCTATACTTCAATATTGTAATCTCGGTTTGTGAGTTTGTTACTGTGATAGAGCAAAAAACGACACCCCTTAGCAACATTTCTGTCCGTGCAACACTGTTGAATTGCTTCAATTGGAAGAATAAAGCAATCGCCAGCCTAATTTGTGACTTAATAGTCATGGTAGAGTCACCATTCGTTATCAGGTACTCTGATGATGATGATGATGATGATGATGAGATTTTTCGATTTATTACAAAAGCTGAAAAAATCATGTCAACATTGAAAGAGAAAAGGAAATAAAAGAATTACAAGCTGTTGGATAAAATAATTGTACTCGTTGAATGATATCTTCTGTTTGTGAATAGATATTTTCATATATTTCATATAGAAATAGAGGAAAAGCAATCAGAGAAATTGTTGAATCCATTAGAAAACTCAATAGGTCATGGGCTGGTCATGTTATGAAAATGGCAGATAACCGCTGGACATCGCGAATCACGGCGTGGATCCCCAGAGACCACATGTAAAATCGTGGCCGATAGAATATAAGAGGGCAAGAAGAACTAGTTCAGAATATTTTGGCTCAGTGACGCCCGTGATACAGACATCTGGCGAATCCTACCCAACGGTTAGAGGTGAAAGGCTGCTGATGATGGTGTTGATAATTTTACCAAGAAAAAAGGTATCATTATTTCACTGGTAACATCATTTCAAGCAAAAATACTTATCATTTCGTTTATTGCTCTTTTATATTGAACATTTTAACGCCTTATTACTAGAAAAATTGAAATATGTATATTCAAGAATCCTTTGAAAATTTTTGAAAATGCAAACCACGAAGCATTTTGCTCTTCTATGGATAATTTTACTGCATATCAAATAAAAGCATCCATCTTCCCAAGATACCAGTATTCATTTCAACCTCTTTCCAGTTGATTCTTGAATATGGCACAACTTGCTGAAATATTGTATACTCCTATATTGGAAGGGAAACTGAAAAATAAATTTCAATTTTTCTCACATTATGTATGACAGTGACTCGGAAGGAATCGCTGAGCGCGTCTTCTGACGCAGTCACAAGATCCCCCCTACTCTAGGACTATGTTGGCAAGCCGACTTTTCGTATGGCTCCTAACTAATTGATATCCATTGACGCTGCACACGTGCATGATAACGTCTTTTCTGTGGTTAAATAATGTTTTTCACTCTGTAGTCTGCGGCTACAATTATGGCGTGGAGCACGTGATTGGTGAGGATCTGCGTGAATTATTATTTTTCTCGTGATGATCTGATACCATTCTTCAAGAACCAGCTTAGTAAAGATCAGGTGTGAGGGAAAGAGATTGAATCCCATAGATTTTAGTGGAAGTCGGGTGAATAAAAGAATCTCGTTGTGCACGAACATACTAGAATCGATTGGCTTTTCAAATAGTTATGCGCCGTGAGGAGTTCAGAACCCACCTCTAGTTGAGGTAATTACCATGTCCTTTGAGCTAGGTGAGTGAATGGTTTATCGTCCTCTCTATTGATTAGGTCTTTTCTAAGATACCCTACCCACCTTTCAGTTTTCGTATCAACTTTTCACATTGAAATGGCCGCTTTTCTTACATCTAAACCCAATCATTTTAATCTTCTTGGTGCACATAGCATTTGTTTCTGGCTAAAACAGTGAAGTTCTCAGTTCTGCTCCCTCCCGAAAGCAGTGCACCACCCCCCATATATCACATTTCAATTAGTTTAAAAACTATGGGAGTCTTTCCCACTCCCAATCACCATTTACACTTTATATATATATATATATATATATATATATATATATATATATATATATATATATATATATATATATATATAATTTGAACGATAGGAAGTGAGACAGACTCAGGAGTGAAAGTGTATCGAAACTAGGTTTATTTATCTGTAAATGTTTTCATTGATGATCTCAACATGTTTTGGGGGGTATTCCCATCTTCAGTAGTGTATGCTGCGTGTGTACCATTAAATGGTTGTAAATTTGCTGTGGAACATAAGTCCACCATCAGGAGCTTTGCTTCATGAGCAAAAAATGGGATCCCATCTGCTAGGGTCATCCTGTTGTGTGAGACTTAGTTCAGTCTGTGGTGAAGTCTGTGGTGGTAGCAGCAGTAGTACTCTTGAAGAGGACATAGGGTGTCAGGGAAGGCAGGGGGAAGTGGTTTGGTGTTAGATTGTGTGGGTAGGTAAGGAATAGTATAGTTGGAGGGGTGATGAGGTAAAGAAACTTTATACGTATCAATCTTACTGTTCATCGAAAATATGTTGGCTCTGATTTGTATGAGTGGGATGTCAAATAAATGTGATGATTATTATGGGTCTCAGTGGCTTTGAAGTTCCCAATATTAGATGTATTCGACAGGGGGTAGATGTGGATGTGGGGTTATTGTTAGTAGGAGGATTATGATTTATAGATCTGTGTGATTAGGTTTGTCAAGTCTATCTATCTATCTATCTATCTATCTATCTATATCTATATATATATATATGTGTGTGTGTGTGTGTGTGTGTGTGTGAGTGTATATATATATATATGTGTGTGCTTGTGTGTGTATATATGTGTGTGTGTATATATATATATATATATATATATATATATATGTATATATATATATATATACATATATATACATATATATCATAAGATCGTACATATATCAAGGGGTTTTAGGGAAGTTCCAATAAAGTAAATACTGTATTATGGTGGCAGGGATGTATGGAAGGGAAAGATTAGTTCTATTGGAGAGAAAAAGTGATGTAAAAGGTTTGTGAATGGAACTAGTGAAGAGAAATACTGAATAAAGAGGATCAAGATCCTGCCTCCCTATTGGACTTGTTCTAAATCCAAACACACATACGATTTTTATGTTACCATTTCTGAAAAAAGTCTTCTCTTATTTTCCTCGCCAATCATGCACGTAAAATTAACCAAAACGTAGCGTTAACAACAAATGCCACAAAGGAGATTAAGTTCAATAACCCGAACAAGTCGAAGAATTAAAATTAAAAGAAGATCAATAAAAACAAATTTTCAGCTGAAAATTTGCAAATCCGGCGCTTTCTCATACTGACACGAATGGTTAATTTGTTAGCAAAGAAGAAAAAACGAAACTGAGCAAGAGTGAAACGGGGTAGCATTGAAATTAAAGAGAAACAATGAAAAGCCAAAACCCTCTCTAACAAATATCGCGCTCTAATAAAGTCAGCAAAAATACTGCTGTCGTTATTGGTTCATATTTTCTCTGTATCCACAATTGTCATTCTTTTCCAATATTATTCTGATCATAGTTCAACTTTTGACAGGTACATTGCCATTCGTCATCCACTGAAGGCGAAGTACGTATGTACGCTGGTACATGCCCGAGTTGTCATACTGAGCGTCTGGTTGTTCTCTTTCATTTGTTCCATCCCAATTTTATTTGGACAAGTAAGTTGTATCATCTTTCCTCTTTTGATAACAAAAATGCATCAATATCACAAAAATGTAAAATTCAATATCTATTGCTATGGCTAGTTGTAACTGAGGAGATTCTCGTAACTTTCAAGACGAGGTTCTTCAAAATACGAGGCTGACCCATCCCTGGATCGCAAGGTCCTGCTGACTGAGGAGTCACAGGTTCACAATGAATGAATAAAGAGTGAGGAAAATATTTGTGACATTGAAATAATTAAGATCTGAAATATGAATTTGTTAATATTGCAGCTTGTCTAATCAATAAGCAAGCATAGCCTTAAAAAAATCAGTCTGCAAAAACAGGGGTTTTAATTATTTTGCAGTTTTGCCATTTTTGTCCCTTATAGAGTCTCTGCAGTTAAAATTTATAAATCAATTTTCTAGGCAGGAATGGCTGAGGCCGTAGCCAGCATGAAGGTACTTTTTATTTTTGGATTTATAAGAAAGTTGCACCTTAGTCCAAAAGTCCCAAGTACCAAATTCTAGCTCAATTTGACAATATCTGTCAACTTTGTTGAAAGTACGAATGGTGCAGATCACTTTTGCCAAATGAGTTCTGTGAGTAGAATGAAGTGGATTGGTGGTGAGTATTTTTGATATCAGGTAAAATGGAATCTTTCAATACAATGTCATATAAGTAGTTAGTGGAGGTCCTTAATAGTATTCGGAACAGAAACCCTAGGAAGAATGCACGTCGGTCACTTATGTGACAGAGAGAGAGAGAGGAGAGACGGGAATGAGGAAGGGTGACGAAAAACTATGACGGCAGGAAAGAAAGAAACGTTAAGAGATGCAGTGCCTCTATACACAGCTATGGGAGAAGGCAAAAAAGAAGCAAGTAATTGAAGAATTGGAGAGCCAGGAAATGATGAGACTCGGTAGTAGTCTGAAGAAAGAATCAGTTAGAGTGATTTTTCCTTGGTTCTAGGATAAACAGACATGATGCACTATGCCAATTGATTTGCAAACTGTCTTTTTTTCTTATGCAACAGGGAAGTAAAGCACTAAGGTATTAGTTTTGAAACTGGCTTTGATATTTTCTTAGACGGAAGGAACTATACATGCCACAAACATTTCTCTCTCTTCAAGTTGTGTTTTACACTTGGCACCAAGAGCCAGCAGTTTTATTACAAAATGCAAATAAATCTAAGTATGCGACGTTCGTGTTGTTCCAAAATAAGAGCTCAAGATGATTTACGTCGCTAAAAAAACACCCTCCACGCTAAAGCATAGGTTTTATGACAATAACTGTTGCATGAATATAAAGTAGAATAAGGTTTCTTTCCATTCATTGACTTCGAAACGGTTGTTCAAAGTTTTGCTAAATTCTGAGAAATCTTATTGACGGTTTGGTATGATAACATTGTCGACTGTTCATGTTTGCTTTAGATATACATTTCTTTTTGTATGAAGATTTGATACGTTAAAATTTTGCGTAAATCAAATTAGAAGTTTCTGTACAAACCTAACCATCTTTAATTGTCAGTAATGGATTCTGTTTTCCTTAATTTCATTTGCAATGGATGACACTTCATTTCTACAGGAGCCTGATCCAACCCGATGTCACTTCTAATAGCTGCTCATTTGTTGCAACAGAGAAGATGCCAATGCGGGAGATTCTTTCCGTTTACTTGAATCAAATTCCATGTGAATATTAATATATATCCTCTTTTTCGAAAAGTTCGTTTTTATAGACTAATTAGCTTCGACGTATGTTCACTCGAGCACCTAAACAAAGCATTATACAATAGTTGAGAAAAAAAATGTTAAGAAAAAACAAATATCTACTTAACGATTATCTATAAAGAGTTGACTGTCTCTTATAAACATATTTGAATTTTTCAATCCACATTGAATTTAAAGTCACACTTTTTAAAATCAAGCTACTTCTTCAAGTGTAAATTTACCTAACCAAATAATTTTGAACAATTCTAGAATCAAGAGTCACTTCAAATGTTAAATCAATTGGTTAACTTTACCTTATTTTGATTTCGACTCTGAAAGGATGATATTTCATTTCTTCATGACCGATTCAAACATCTTCACATGCAATCAGTTTTGCAAGTTTGGGATAATATTACACGCACATAAATTGAATCTTTAAGGGACAAAATATAAATGAACACGTTGTAATTTAGTAAGATTCGTTTAATTCTATTAACTCAATTGTAAAATGTGTTTATAAGCACAAAGTTCCTGAAACATGACAATATTACATTTAGCAGTTATTGTTGTGGTCAGTATTAATCGGCATGAAAGTTTATTTTGATAATGGAGAGATAAAATTAGGAATCGATCAAAATCATTTTGGATTATTTAATGTATCCTCATGTGCACCCACACACAGATACACACGTGTATTCATATACATGTGTGTGTGTGTGTGTGTGTGTGTGTGTGTGTGTGTGTGTGTGTGATTACAAGTTTATTGAAATTCTGCTTCCTCTTGACTTCTTTTTTTTTTTTTCAAATTCCAAGTATGAACTTGTTTAGTTACTTACTCAATAGAAACAATAAAGCCCTCCAGCAGCATGCTGTGCTGGGGACGAACCATTTTAAAAATTGGAAAAAAAATGGTATCAATGAATGAGTCACTTCTCAACTTCTAATAAATCATCAAGAAGTTTAAATATCTAAAGCTGATTTAGCATAAGTTGACATCATAAATTGAGGGATGACAAAAATAAAAAGAGGTTTTTCTTGACACAAGGAGTAAATGTTTCAATTTTCAGCACTCTACCTCTATTGATACAGACAGAACGATTCACAGATAGATGTACATAGCCAGCCAGAATCACTTAAAAACTGGAGAAACACTTAAAAACTGGACAAAGCAATGCTGAAATATATTGACAGTTTTAGTTGACGGTTTATTTACGAAATGTCAAAGGCATATGAAAAGAAAAAAAATAAATCAAATGATGAATCGATCTGCTGGTTTCACATAGATGTGCTGAGGATAGTTTCACTGCCTCGTCACTGTCTGTCTCCAAATTAGCATCTATGCAAGTGAGAGCGTAGAATCGATATACATATATAAGTTATTTTCTTTGTGTCCGTCATTTTGAATTTCGATAAGTTTACCTCTGCCAATGAAATTGGAAAGGATTTATATGTTAACTCATGTCTGCTTCTTTTTCCACAAATATATCCAAGAGTTTTTTAATGAACTTCAATGAAAGTGTGTGGAAGGGTAGGTCATGGGTTTAGAGAGAACTAAATTAAGAGTTAAATTTAGGGTGGGTCCAGGAATATGTGTTAAATTGGGAGATATTTCCCAAACATCGAGAAGTACTGGACAAGATTCTGAAAGATGGAAAATTGAAATAAAATGATCTCCCTTCAATGGTAGGTATACACTGTAAAACGATTGGATGTTTGATAAATATCAAGATTATAAACATAAGGCTGCTTATATTTTAGTATTAAAAGAGAGTGTTAAAATGATAAATCCCAGTATAGAAAGAAAGGCTCTATGTGAAATTTCTGCCAAGATTTGTGACTCCGTGGAAGGAGCTGGACAAGAGGTACTTGCCATCGTTGTAGGGTTCCATGTGTTGATCCACCATTTTTGCATGAAGCAGTAACATTTGAAAGAAAAAAAAATATTGGACAAAGAAAGTCAGATTAAGTAGAGAAATAGAAACAAATGCAGATATTTATATACATGCATTAGAACGCACATCTAATAACAAGTAAAAGACAACACATACGTTTCAGGCTGAAATAGAAATTAAAAAAGGACATATATGAATGATTTAGGAAGATCGTTTTGGGCAGGCATGATTACAAAGTAATTATTCATGAGGGGTTTGTGAAAAGTACTTGTTTAACAGATGTACGAAAGAGAATTATTTATTAGTCTAACAACCAGGAATAGAGGAGGAATGCGACGTAGCTAGTGATTAGTCATTGTCATGAATTTATGAAACAGTGGGGAGGCAAAGATGCTTTGTTTCCATAACTCTTTATTACTTTGAAGACCAAGGAGTTATTATTCGGAGGGGGCTTTCAAGATAATGCCACACGCTGTGTTTTCTGAGACAAAGAGGAGACACAATTTGCCCGTCAAGCGAATTTGTAGGTACTTCACCGATCAATACAAATGACAGTAGGACTTCGTGTACGTCAAGATATTTAATGCCATGACAAAACTAATAAAGAATGAACCAAGGTGAAAAGAAATACATTACGAAAAATAAAATAGGTTTATTGAATAGCATACGGACATCACGTGGCGAAAGCCAGTTAGTAAGCAGTGATCAACTGTAGTTGCTCTTTCTATAGCTAAGAGCGAAAAGGAAGTGACGTCAGAAGATCTGGGACAGCTTCAGAATTTCTCTATTTACATCTATGTATTATATTTAAAATAAAACTTACAATACAGCAATTTTTAAGTATACACAATTGTTTTGTGTTTTTTTTTCTTTCGGTCAGTACACCTCTTTATTTAATTTGAGATAAATTAGTACATTTGCCAAAAAGAAAAATAAATATATATTAGTATTACTGTGGTACTGAAGATGGCATTTAAACAATCAAATAAAACAAATGCTGGTTAGGAATACAACGAGACGTGATTGTGGCGCTCTCAAAAAATTGTAATTAAAAAAATCTTCTAATAAGCTTGTCCAATGTAAACAATCCTAACAATGAAAATATTGATATTCGTACGTAGAGAAGTGGGAGAGGCCTTTGGGCAGCAATGGACTTAAAACGGCTGAAAGTGATGCAATGGCTCAGCTCCATAATCCGAGCCTATATTTCCATTTAGTTTTATTTGACTTCATGATTATTGATGAGATGACTTTTTAACGGGGGAATCTCGTCTTCATCATTTTCTCGCTCGACAGTTTTTCTATTGTATTTTTAAAACGCAGTCCATAATCCCAAGCGATACACTTGTGTGAGGAAGAAATACTTTCAGTTTTATTTGTCAACGTATTTTTCTATGCTGTATTTTTATATCAGCTCTGTGAATCTTGTGTATTTGGTTGGTTTTAGAAATTAATTCGAAACACACTACTTTTGCATTTTGATACATACTCGTATGCATACATAAATACATACATACGTACGTACATACACTCACATACATACATACATACATACATACATACAGTATTCTGTTCATTCAGAGGTTGTAAGCACTCACTTAAAGATTGGAATTCTAGTGATAGGTGTGTATCACTAAATCTATTCAAACCTGAAATATATGACTTCCTCAATAGACAAAAATGCAACTATTCAAATCTAAAGGAAATTCGAATAAATCAAAATATATTAGCAATTCCAGTCCCACACACAACACAAGCTAGCAATTAAAGAAGGAAAACGGTAATTATTTATTGTATCTTGATATGAATATTTCTGTTTAGTTCACAGTGCAAAGTCATATATTTTGAAATGATTCAGAAAATTTTTCACAGAATTTAGTCGTGATAAATCAATATACTCAAAATGAACAGAGTTTCTCTTGATGTATTTTTTCTTTGCTTTTTCAGCGTCACATAGAAGTTGGATCCCGTCGTATTGGCTATTACTGCATGAAAGACTGGTCTAAACAGTTCTATTCAAAGTTTTACGAGCTGTATATGTTGATCCTCATGTTGGTCATACCGTCCGTTATCATGACGGTAGCTTATCTTGGAATTTGCCAGGAAATGTGGAACGTCACCTACCGTCGAGCTGACATGAGAAGTGGAAGGTTGGTTATCTTTATCGATAATTTTCTTGAAGAAAAAGAAACGTAATATTGTATCTGTGTTTGTCTCAAGTGAAAGTGGAAATAGACTGATTCATGTATGCTTATATTTTTCCCAAAATATGAATCACAGCAGCCTTGGATATCGATTTAATATGCGTTCCATACATTAAAATCAATATTCAACATGAAACTAGACTTTGATTAGTGTTGGCCTTCCACGGAAAAGTATCATGAGGACTTTTTTTGTATTATCTTTTAATTACTCACGAAAGATATATTTTTTATATCCGGTTCAAAACATATAAAAAACCACAGTAATTAAAAAAAACTTTGACAAAGCAGCAAACATTAGCGCTTGAATCATTTGGTAGATCAGGTTCAAGAAGTTTTCTGTCAATTATTCTCATATAAATGAGTAAATCTATCATTCAGAGGCAAATCATTCAGTGAAATAGGAAAAAAATGTCACATTTATACACACACATACACACACACACATACACACACATACATACACACACACACACACACACACACACATATATATATATATATATATATATATATATATATATATATATATATATATATATATATATATATATATATATATGTACGGATGATCATAAGTATGAATACATTTGTCATTATTATGTCTGAACTTTTTATCTTATGACACATTATTCATTCGAATTATTATCAATACGTTATGAAAAATAAGCCTTTATTCGCTATTGCAGCCATCACTCAGTTCTTATAATTGTTGATAAGCTTCTTGAATCTCTCAACTGGGGTTTTCGACCACTACAATTCAGCAGGATCTCTATATACTTGATGGAAGGAGATCTTGCTGTCATTCTGGCTATGGAATCTCTCCAGAGATTTTCGATATGGTTCATGTCTGAACTCTTGTTGGGCCATTCTGAAAGATTGACTATTTATTAATACACCGAACCGTTTCTGTGATTTTCTTCATGCAGACTACTCCTGAGGTACAGATGGTAGAAACAGTACGCTTGATAAAAATAAAAGACATTTCTACAATGGTCAACAATATCTTTCTTGAACAACATATATTCTGTTTTTCTCCATTTGTCCCCCCCCCCCTCTGTAAACTGTCAGGTAACATTGTTATTCAATCCCCCAGTATTTTCTCAGCGAAGAACTGATCAAGTAATTTGAATATGTGGCACTGATTGATTTCTTCTCTGCTTTTCAGTGGGTATGATGAAGATCATTTTTTGCACATAATGAGATATAGAGAACGCTAATAACTCATGACAAGTCATTAATTTACTATTTAATTTTCTTCCTGATAACGCAAAAGACAGATTTAGATGACTGCTTTTAAATATTATAAGTGATTTTTTTTTCACTAAAACCCAGATAAAGACTGAGAGAGGGAATCAGAGAGAACGTTATTGATCATCATGGACCAAACCCAAATTATTCGATCAAATATGAAGAGTATGAATTTTTTTCTAAATAACTGAGTAACTTCTAAACAAACAGTTTTGATCTGAAAACATGAATTCTTAATCAAGATACTTGAGTAGAAATAACAATAAATGAAATACAATCAGCAAGATGGAAGAAGGTTCAAAAATTGAGATTTTAGAGTCTTGGTTATAATGCCCCATGTAAATTGAATCTCAGTATACCTTTAATTACTGATTCAAAGATTGTGTTCAATGGATTTAGATCAAATCAAGTGGGGAAGACTGGGGACGGTTGGAACGAAGGACGGTTGCAACAAGGGACGGTTGCAACAAGTATTATTCCTCCAATCAGAAACATGCTAGAGTGATGACACTCATACTGCACTCGAAGAGTTAGACCCTCATCGAACGAGAAGAGAGAAGACACATTCAATATTTATGGTGCTGTATTTATTTAAAAAAAGAAATAAAAGAAAACGTGTTTTGGAGGTACGGAAGTATTTCATTAGCCATACTTTGTCTCAACACCCTGGAATTTTGGATGAATTAATCAAAACTTACTCAGTCTGAATCATTATCTTGTCTATTTCCAAGTGACATGGTTGTCAGAGTGTCTAGCAAGCATATGGTGTTCTATTATCGTTGACAGGGTTGGGAACAGTTGCAACAAGTTATGAAAATCATTTTTAAAAATGTCTTGATAAGTTAATCGACTGCATCATTTTGAAATGTCTGTGTTTTAGGGAGCCTTTCAGGAAATCCAATTTTTTTGCCAACTGATAATATTGTATATAGATAAATAATAATATCCTATTATAAAACAGAAAATAGTTGGGAAAATCGAATGTATTTCTGACATATTGTAACTGTCCTCAGAATTGGGATACGTTGCAACATCTGACTTCTCCCATTCAAATAGATATTTTGAATGATATGTCATCTATAACATTCTTGAAATGGTATAAGTAGTTAGCAAACAAATGTATGTTTAATATATGAACTTTTGGTTGATAAAGTCTAAATAGTCACCGTGTAACCGTTCACACTCCCTCCTATGGGTAGAAATCATATTCATTGAAAGGCACATATGTTAAACACTTGTGTACCAAAATGTTTCAAAAGAAAAGTCAGTGCATTCACAATACCAAAAATCAAGATAATCAAATGTAGACTTGTTAAACCATGCTTCCTGGCCTACTCATCCTAGATCAATCCGCCTCGGACCATTCCATATACGTAATCAGTACTTCCATCTCTTCTTAGATGCCTTTTGTACCAATCGCAGCAGAAGATCATATCAATCATTTATTAAAGATTATTATTTCAGTGTTCCCAAATGCTTGAGCGTTGTAAACATAAATAAACTTTTTCTCCCGTGCTTTGATTTATCTGGCGTCTTTGCCATTAGTTATCTGATTTCAATTTCAAATATTGGTTCCTTTGTGATCGTTGTATTTCGATAACACCAAATGTATATCATAGGAATAGTAGATCATTATAATCATCAACATCAGTATGTTCACCTCCATCGTTGGACATACACCTTCTCCAGGATTCGCCACGCTTTTCTATCGTGGGTGTCGCAGAGGCAGTACTTTCTGAATTTGTCTAGTTCGTCTCTCCATCGAGTACTCTGCCGACCTCAGTTGCACATGTGGTCTCTCAGGATCCATGTTGTGAATCGTGATGTCCATCGGTTGTCTGCCATTCTTGCAATATAGTTAGCCAATTGCCATTTGAGATTTTTAATGGATTCTATGATGTTTCAGACCCCCTATTTCTCCTAGATATGTTCTCTATGTGAGGTTGAGCATGTATTTATTCACTCTCTCACCAGAGCAAAATGCGACGCAAGGTCAACGCTTTACGTGGGGATAAATGAATCAACCCATCAAAAATAGCTCAAGCTGATGCAAATATGGTTGCTATGCAACCGTGGTTGCTAAAGCAACTGCAGTTACGAAAGTGTCAGGACGAGCCTGACAAGTCCCTCTTAGTGCGATGGGACAGGGCTGCCCTGGGTCGAATTGCTTCCCTGCAGCTGGACCAAGTAATGATAAGAGAGCCCAAGGACGAGTTAAAAGGTTGTGCATAGCGTACCCTCATTGTTCCATGTTTCAGCTTCATAAGTCACTTTCGGGAGGATTCATTTAGTTGTATACTCTTTTTTTAGGATCAGTAGAACTTGAAGCGTTCCTGTCTTCAGAAGGTTTACTTTATTTAGGCATAGGTTGAATAGACTGGCCAGTTTCCCAGTGATGATCTTACCAGCGTTTTTTTGTAGGTCAAAGGTGATATTGTCTGGTCCAGCGGCCTTTCCTTCCTTTGTTTGTTTGATGGCTTGTTACACCTCCCACGAGATTACTTCTGGAAAACCCTTGAGCTGATTGCTTGTATCTTGCGTATCCTGTTCATTGTTTTGTAGCTCTTGTAGTTTTGAGGAAAAATACCTCGGTAGATTTCTTGGGCACGTTCGACAATCTTTCTGTTGTTACGTCTCAATTTTCATCGAGTACAATGGTTATTTGCTTCTGTCCTGAATTGAGGTTTTTGTTTATAGCTTTGAAGCCTCGACCTTTTTCGAGACGTGATTCGATGATTGCCGTAGTGTATCTTCTCCTGCCTTCTCTTCGTTTCTTTTTTATTGTTTTATTCAGTTTCGTCTCTTCAATTTTTTCTCTTGTTATTGGTGGCTTGAGGTTTTTGAGTTTTTCTATGCGATTCCTGGTTTCATTTGAAATTTTATTGAAGGTTTGTGCGCTCGTTTAGATAGAGTGGCGATTTCTATTAGAGAGGCTGTTATTTTGTTGTTAAGTTCGTTGATGTTTGGTGGGGTTTTTTTGTCCAGTAAGAACTTCATATCCTTTTGGTATGTTTAGTGGTTGGCGCTTAGTGTGGAACATTTTCTACGTTCTTTGTTAGTGTTTACTTGCATTTTACATCTTACCATTCTCTGGTCGCTTCCTACGCTGACTTAATTTAGGACTTGGATGTCCTCGAAAGCGTCGCTGCTGTCTGTTAGGATGTAGTCTGTTTCGTTTCTCGTTTCGTGGTTTGAGCTTTTCCAAGTCCATTTCCTATTCGGTCTATCCTTGAAGACTGTGTTTATGATTGTAAACCCATTAGCTGTCGCAAGTTCACAAGTTCTTCTCTTCCCTCGCTCCGTACTTTATATCCGAATTTACCGATGCAATTTTCATTTCCTTGTCCTACCTTTTATGTTGAAGTCACCCATGCTGACATTGGAGCATTTCCTGGTGTCTTGGAGCAAGGAGTTCAAATCATCATAGAAATTGTCTATTTCCTCTTGGGTTGATTGCGAAGTGGGAGAGTAGACTTGGATAATCTTCAGTTTGTATCTCTTCGAAAGTTGTATAGCGACGCTGCTACTCGGTCCGAGACGGCTTTGAGGCCAGCCACGTTGTCTTTGAGGACGTTATTGATGAGAAAACCTACTCCACTTTGTTTTACTTTCTCTTTTTCGTAGCTGTAAAGATGATGTTGGCTCTTCACTTCGATTAGTTCTTCTCTGGGATTTCTCATCTCACTGATGCCTATGTCCCATTTTACGTTTTTTTATTTAATTTTCTGTATCGGTTAGGTGCATGTTGGTTGAGACCCAAAAGGTACGGGTATTCTCTTGGTGATATGTTTGGGTAGTAGCCATTGAAGCATATCATCTCCACCTAAAGCATGTGATGTGGCTGGGGCCTTTTGGAACCAAGGACCCTGCAGGAATGGCTGGTGTAATTTTTTTTTGTGCGAACCATGGGGAGTGTTGGGCCATGCCCTGACACGCTTGCCATTACCTGTTGGAGAGTGGTCTGGTGGATTGGTCTCTGCTGATATTGTTCAGAGTTGCCTTGGAGCTCTGCCGGCTTTTAGCACCCTTCTTATCCGTTCTTGGAAGGTAGGTATTGGCGTCTGCAGAGCTAAAGAGAGGAAGGTTATGGAATATGGTATAATTTTTTTTTAAATTCCCACGTTTTTAGGACCAGTAAGAAATTAATTTACTGTGGGTTTGCACTTCGTATACTTGGATGGTTAGTTAGTGTTTGATTGTACTTGTCCCAAATTTTTTTTAAAGTTTTCAATTCAATCAAAGTCCAGTCATTACATCTTGAAAATCTTGTAGACCTCTTCAGCGTGTGCTTGAGAGATAGGGAGAGAGGAGGACAGAATAAAATCGTTACCGATAGAATTTAGATTAAATTTTTGGAAAATTCTGAAAAAAAAAGAAATTTGATGATAATTACAAACAAACAAGATCACTTAGTACTTATCTGAGTCCGATTGGGATTTTTGGTTGGAGGGGGGTCGATTTCTTAACAGTCATAGTTCAAAAGTCTGGAGTAAACTTCAACTAGCCGTTACTTTGTTATAGAATTTGGCCATATTCTTCCACACCTGTCCGTTCTGTTCTTCTATTTATCTATATGGGCTTCGTACACATGGAAGAACCATGCTCAGCATCAAATGAGGAAATTACAAGGTAGTATTATTCGGCTGTTCATGTTGCAAGAATGGCACGACTCACAACATGGAGACGAACAAGAAAAGGTCCTTGACGATGAAACAAGTATTCTGGTCATCCATTTGTTCTTACTCGCAGCCATACTAGCCAGATGTTTTGGAAGGATAGGCAGTCGGCTTGCATTAGCTATACTATGGTTAGTATAGAGATCGGTCCCCAACTTGGGATGATCTTGGTAATCGCAAGGAGAAACTCTCTTTATCCTTTCCAGCCGATGACGACACTTGACTTTCTCAGACGCTCGTCTATCTAGGTACAATTCAGGCTCGACTTCGATGATAGTACAAGGGCTAGTGTATCCAATTTGCGAGTATTAAACTGAAAACATTCCCAGTTGTAGTAGAATTTCAATTACAAGTGTAGAGGCATGGATTGTGAAATACTTTTACAAACATTTGGTCTTATCTATTGCAAGTGACAATCAGTACTTTTATATAAAATCGCTCCCTCTTTTCTTCTCCCATTTTTCCTACCCCCTCTCTTTCTCTCTCTCTTTTCTTCCTATTCTCTCCCTCTCTCTCTCTCTCTCTCTCTCTCTCTCTCTCTCTCTCTCTCTCTCTTCCTTTATCTCATTTTCTCTCTGTCTCTTAGTTTCGTACTTTACTGACTTTACTCCTTGTTCAGGTTGGTTACTTGTTTTTCCTAGAAATCATCGTGGACGTTTTTTGGCAACTTGATACGAATGAAAATTGTTCCATCAATAAACCTTTGGGAACTCATGTCAGTACGTTCCTCTGTCCATTTGTCAGTCTGTCCCGTGGCCTGTCCACAAAATTCCCCCATACAATTTCTCCAAAAGTTCTCAATGAATTTCGATGTCACTTTGAGGTTAAAAACGAACAGTTGATAGAGGGACTTTATTTGAATTTTAGGTGAATTAACTCAATGTTTGTGCATTTGTTTTTTTCTGTTTTTTTAAATATTCATTCAGCTTTTAGTTGAAATACGGTGTAAGCAGAGGTGTGCGCTCTCTGAGTGCTTTTTAGTTTTTTTCTGTTTTCATTTAGCTATAACTCATTCACGAGTCAGGTCCATTTAATGACTGCAATAGAAATCAATAATTCAAAATTCGATTAAACAACTTAAGCGACATCAACTGACGCCAGAGTGACACGCTTTCACCTGCCTCCGGATTTGGCAGATAGAGTGTCAAATGATTTGGCGTCAAGAAAACTAAGTCGCTCTTTCCCAATAATCATCTACTTATTTCCCTGAATCTGCATATATATATATATATATATATATATATATATATATATATATATATATATATATATATATATATATATATATATATATATATATATGTTTGCTCGTTATGCTTGATATTAACCACTCGAAAAGGTCCCCCTCATCTTGGTTATTAAAGTCACGACGTTTCGGCTGTGGTACATTTTTGTTGTCTCCAACTATCTGACGTTGTTGGTAACATCCTGAGAATTTCAGACCGAACCCTTCATTCAATCGATGGGGTTAGTTTGTTCTCTGTATTTCTCTGCCCGTGCGACAGGATATTTCGTATCCTGTCAGTTAAATCTTCCCTGTTCATTAGTCCTTGAGGTATCGATTGTCTGCCATCATCGCCGAACCTTAGTATTGCACATTTTTGAGGCTACTTGATCCAGACATTGTTCTCGTGACCGACAAACAGGTGACTAGATACGCTTAACTATTGCTTTCATCCACTACACCAGGAACTCTGTTGCTGTGAGAAATTTTGACCTGAAATGAAACAAACACAATCTAATAATGATTCATCGTTTTATCATGATTCGCCAAAAGTCTCTGTCAGTATATCTCCAGGAAGTGTTTTCTTTTTTTTTTTTAGCTTTTGGACCATCCCCGACAAAATATGTTTGTTTTTGCTTTTTTTTTTTTTTTCTGGTGGGGGCAATACTGTTTGGAGTCTTTTTACAGGATTATCCATCCATGGTAAACATACCTTTTTATGACGTAATAAAAGAATTTTTTTTTTCTCCGAATCAATCCTTGTGACTCATGAAAATGTGACATAGATTGTGTTCTTCATTTAGAAAGAAGCAACAACATTTTTTCTAACAAATCTCATATCAGGGTTTCTATGGGTTGTACATGGATAGCTTGAATAGTGATGTTTTTTATTCGAGCGTGTTTTGATATGATACGGTTTAGGTATATTTTTCCAAAAACCAAAATTTGGGGGTCAGAAGTTATGTCAATCACTTGGGGGAAACTTTTATTTTCCACTTTAGGGGGAAAATTTATTTTCTTTACTTTCCTTGGAAACGATATGGGAGAGGAAGTTTTTTTTCCATTTCTCTTTTTTTCTTTTCTTCCACTTCTAGGGACCAAAATCCAGGGTTTCTTTTTTCTTTGGACTTTTGGAGATCGAAATTGTGTAGGGTTTTTTGTTGTTGTTTTTGTTTTTTTGTTGTTTTTTTTCAATTTTAGGGTTCGGAATCCAAAGGATTCTTTTTTACTTTTATAGATTAAAATCGAGGGGAAAACTTTTTTCCACTATTAGGAGTCAAGATCAAGAGGAAGTTTCTTTTCGTTTTAAGGGGTCAAAATCGAGGGTAATATTTATTTTCTTTTGGGGAAAAATCGAAGAAAATTTCCATTTTACATTAGAGGGTCAAAATCAAAGGGTTTTCTTTACTTTTAGGGGTCAAAATTGAGAAAGAAATAATTGTTCTACTTTTAGGGGTCGAAATCCATCCTGGTCAATTCTTTTTTTTTTTTCAAATTTCAGAGGTTAAAATCGAGTGGGGAAGATTTCTTTCTCTTTTAAGGGTCAAAATCAAAGGGAGTATTTTTTTTCTTTCAAGTTGTGGGACAAAATTGACGAGGAACTCTCATTTCCCCCTTTTAGGAGTCAAAATCGAAGGGGAACATTCTTTTTTCTTGCAAGAGTCAAAATCGAAGGGAATATTTTTTTTGTTTCTAGATCAAACATGTTAATTTCTCTTTCTTAGAAAAAATAAGTGTCCCCCTTCGATTGAGGCAATCAAAAACATTTTTTTCATCTTTTAGTCAAAATGTTGAATTTTTCTTCCTGCGTAGGGGTCAAAATCGAGTTGAATATTTTCCTCATTTTCAGGTGTCGAAATAAAGACAAGACGTCCACTTCAATTTTCATAGAGTGGAAGTTCAAATTTATGGGAAATTATTTTTCACTTTCAAGCTCAGATATCAACACAAAACTGTTGATGTCAAAAAAAGAGAGTGAATTTGTTTTGTTTTCTTTTGTTTTGTTTTTTTTTCATTTAAAGTGGTCGAAATCAAGCGGAGACTTTTTTCTTCTATCTTTCAAAATCAAGAATGAACTCCCTTCACTTTTTGACATCACTCCCCATCCAACATCACCCTTGCCCCCCCCCCTGAATAAATTGAAGTGAACAGTTTTTTTCCACTTTTTAGAGATTGAAATCGAAAGGAGAACTCTCCAATTTTTCAAATTAACCCCCTTTTGTTTTCAGCATCAAACGCCCCTTTTTTACTATCTGCCCAAATTGCATATCCTTGCATTTTTTGCCATTTGTCTCCCAGGTGAACTCTACTTAAATCTGATTGTAATCCTCCTCTCTCCAATAGATCACTTGACTTGCCTTATAGTTTTGCATCATCTGCAAACAATTTCATCAAATTGTGTTTGGTATATATAAAGCATATCATTGATAAATCAGATGAACAAATGTAGTCTTAAGATACTTTCATTGGACCTCCACTATCCATTCATGACAAGCCTCTACTTATACCTTAGGAGTTTAATCAAATATCCATACTATCCAGCTACCATGTTACACAGGAAAGGCGCTCTGTAAAACCTTGTTGACTATTGGCAAGGAACTTTTTAAGATGCTTTACACATTGATAATAAATTATGTTCTCCAAATCTTTGCATATAATGGATGTCAATTCCACGGGACGATAGTTCTCATTTAATGTCCCGCTTCCTTTTTTGGTGACACTTGTCCATATTTCCATTCTTTTGATAACATTTCCTCGTCAAGGGATTATTTGTTAATCATAGCCACTGTTTTTTTTCATTTTATTTGCAGTCTCTCTGGGCAAGCATTCAGGTTCTGGAGACTTATCAACGTTTACACTAACAATACGATAAAAACAACTTCCTTTATTTTATCATAATCAAGTATTTTTGTGTCGCTTCTGTCTTCGACTGTTGGCATATTTGCAAAATTATTGCGTGTGAATTGTCATTTTTAAAGTTCTATCTTTTTTCAATAAGTTTATAATGCCTTACTTCCTTTCCCATTTTTAATTTAGATGTTTGTAGAACAATTTGAGGATGCTTTTTGCCATCTATTGCAAATTGCTCTTCAAACATTTTCTTTTGCCTTACGTTTCTCCTATTTTGCCAATTTCTTACTTTGTTATATTGAGTATAATATTTCCCTTCTTTTGTAGCAAGATACTATCATATATAATATTAATCCATGTAATTTTGCCTCCCCTGATCCCACCGTCCAGTGCATCCATGTTTTTGAGATTCACTTCCCAAACTACTTGATTCAGCTCTATTCTAAGTTCTCCTTGTTAAAATTAGATTTCTGTACAGGCGACTCTCCATGAGTGAAATAACATTTATAGATGAAGTTTGATCCGCTGTGATGACTTTTACTCGATTGGGATGTTTATTCCGCGTATCATATTATACTCATTTGTAAAGATCAGATAAAACTAGTTTGCAATTTGTTCTCCTCTATAATGTGTTGATACCAGTAATTGCTGATGTAAGTAACAGTCATCAATATCATCAATATATTCTTTAAATCAAGATACCTTATGATCTGTGACCTCTTTTGTGCTGTATGATTCCCAGTCACTTTCAGGATAGCTGAAAAAACCTGCAATTGAAACTTGAGAAAATATTTTTGATGATGCGGTAATAATTTAATTATTTGATTTTTTTTATTCTCCAGTGTTATTTGGTGATCTGTATGAGCACTGTAGTAATAATTAATCATTTCTATGTGGTTTTATTTCCACCCACATCAAGTCGGTCTTTGCAGTAATCTAAGTAAAATAATTCAATTAATGGCATTTCAGTTTTTCTTTTACATAGATACGCTTCTTTTCGGGTTCTCATTGATGGAAAGCCGGTTACCATTAATGATAAGCTTAGATTCTGGTAATATGTATCAATAATCTTTGTTGTTTCTGAGATAAATATCATATCAGGATTTTAATAATTGGTAACATTTTTCATGTAAGATTATTCGTTTAGTAGAGAGTCTTTGATGCAACGCAAACAGATTATTTGTGGTGCCTTGATTCTGTTCAATGGTTCTCCATCTTCTTTAGACTACTATGTGTGTATATTTTCCAAGGGAGTCTCTTCACTGAGGACTTGTTATCTTCTGATAGATCTTTTTCGGTCAATTTTCTTGCGCTTTCAATTCGAATAATTCTTACTTTTCCAGTCCTCGTTGCTTTGTAAAGTTTTGATGATTTCTAATCTCCAATTTTTCTGATTCCTTCTCCCTCAACATATGCGAATTCAAGAATATTTCATTCATTTCTCCAGAAGAAATTCTGAGATTTAAAGGTCTTCCTTTGCCTTCTTCTTTCCTACCAATCCTTGTGATTTGCAAGGCTTCATCTCGCATTAATTCCGTACCAAGCCTATCAGAACAAACTTGCATGAATTCAAGTTTGTCCTTCCTTGTGTTATTATCAGATTCGGGCTGATCAAAAATAATTATATTTTGCTTCCTATTTTTCTCTTTCATTTCATCTTTCTGATGATTTTATTTCATCTTTCAAAATCTTTCTCCCTTCATCTTTCAGTACTGGTGCAGAAACCTTCGAATCGTTGATCTAGTTTTCGCTAATGATATAACTGCTTATATTAGGATCAACACATATATCTGCTGCAACCCATACAAATATCTCCTACCACATTGTCGCACGCCAAGCAACAACTTACTTTTCCTCCAAATAGATATATACTGTCTTCTTTTTTTGTTCCATGCTCACAGGTGCCACACCAGCCATATTTCACATTCAGATAATTCCTATCCTAATAAACTTCAATTGTAAAATAAAGCAAGCAAATCGCAAATAACTGCATCCTGGTTAAAAACAAAACGAGTGGGATATAAATGCAAATAAATCATAAAAATAGAGCGAGTTGATTAAAAAATCTAGAACGAAGCGAACAAACTAAGAAACGAAGCGAGCAGAAGAAAAAAATAGAGCAAGCAAAAAAAACAACAACAAGGAAACAGCGAAGAAACTAAAGAAATAAAGAGTAAATGTTGAAAAAGGTGGGCAGATTATAAAATGTAGTGAGCAGACTTTGGAATAGAGTGAGTGAATCAAAAATAAAGCAAGCAATAAAGTAATTTGAAAAAAACCCCACAAAACGTGAAAGTTAAAGCGATCAAACTGAAATAACGTTGGTGGATTTTCTCATTATAAAGATGTAGGGAGGATTTGTAGTGTTTGTAATTCGACAGACAAGACTGACGCCAAACCTGATCATCTCAAAGTTACATTAACCGTAGATAGTAGGAACTCTTGACGCTTTTTGAAAAACATATAGCAAAATGTAAATGTCTACTTTGAATTCTAGTTATGGTTGCCACAATATTGCATATAACGTTAAAGAAGAAAACAATTTTGTGTACAGAGGATTTCCAAGTGACTTTTTACCATAATTACGTTGCATGACTAAAATTCCAACAATTTTGAAGTTTTAGGTTACGTGTCAACAGAGATAAGAAACTAAACATCTTTCAAAAACAGAATTTACTTCAGAGAAATTAGAATCGAACAAAATTGGATAATTTAATGAATAATTAATTTGATTATGCTAAAATATTACTTCCTTAATTCTGGAAATAGAGTAAAAACGCATCTATTCACAAGGTAGGGAAGTAACAGAGGTCACCTTTGATCATAGAGGAATTGATGTAATTTAAACCTCCCACTACCACAAGGTGCGTTAGATATTTTCTGGCTGCTGATAAGTACTGATGGGGACCTGCATGGGCAAATACAGCTCGTTGAACAAGGTAACAAACTAAGTTCATTATCAGAAAAAGAAAGATAGATACCAAACAAAGAAAGGTAGCCTGTTACCGGCTATTGAATACGATTAATGATAATGTACGTAATTTAAACAAAAATAAATTTAAAAATTCAAAAATGATAGACCCTTCAGAATTTGTAAAGCTTTGTATTCATCGATTAGTAGAAGACCAATCGCCGTAGTAGCCAAGCCATTAAAAATTTGGTGACAAAAATATAAATGATCATGATAAAAAACGTTTTCAGCAGACATTTTTGTGCCGAAATAGTACACTGTACTTGAATAAAACGGCAAAACAAATCAAAATAGGAATATATTTCATTTTTTGGCATTTGTTTTTCTACCGATTCAGAGCCGATCAGAAAAAGAAAGGCCTCAGGATCGAATAAAATTCCAATGGATTTCAACACTAGCCACCCTTTTACCCTATTCACCTTATTAACATTACTCTGATTTTTAGCAATAATCCCTTTCTTTTCTTTAGATTATCCTCCTTTTCCTTAACATAACACTCCCATTTTTAACATTATACCTCGCCTTTTAAACTTTTTACCTCTTTTCAACATCAGACCTCACTTTTTTTTTTACATCAGCTCTCCTCTTTTAGGATATTAGCCAAACCATTGACAACTTTTTTTCAGCTCCCCTTCATGACCCCTCCCCTTTTTGTAAAATATTAGCCTCTTTTTACTTTAGCCCGACCCTTTTTTTCACTTTAGCCAATTTTTTTTCCTTTTTTTTTTTTTTTACATTTGCACCTAACTTTTCCAACAATAGTTCCACTTTTTTCTTACAGTGTAAAGAGAGATATTAAATGAATTTTAAAAACGAATTAAATCGAACGGTATCTGATTTCCATCTATCTATCTCCCTATTTCTTTTTTGGATAACAAATGACACCGCCATGTCAGAGCAGATATTTAGTCTAGTAATAATAACGATAATAAATGACTTAGCACTATCAAGTCGAATTTGATGAGAATCAGTGTTGAATGTAGAAACTGTATTGCAAAATTAATCTATGTTCCAGTCACAATTTACAATTACATGCATACATTTTTGCCTCAATATAATGTGATTTCAATGCTTTAGTTGTGTAAATCTTATATCTTATCAACATCTTCATTGCCCAAGAAAATAACGAACGGGTTGCTCTCTTCCTTTTTTTTTCTTTTCTTTCTTTCCAGCATGGCAGAAAATAGCCAAGTCGAGACGAATACATCTACTGGCAGCAGATTCAGAAGTTTGCGAATATCCGGCCATACGAAACGTAAGAAAAAGAAGACAACAGTGGAGGATGACAAGACAAAAATGCAGGTAAGAATGAATGCGAAATCTCATGTCATAAACACATTGACCCCTTGACAGCAGAGGACAGAAATTACAGTTATTGCATTTTTATGGCTCAAATCTGAGGGACAAAATACCCCATCGGCTGCACAGTGAACCTTTCCACTCGAAGTTGCAGACGGCTCTTTTTTTGCTTTCTTTCACATTTTTCTTCGTCCGTAACTTCAAATATTTGAATTAATTTCAAATATTCCGTTCTTGGTTTATTTGACAGATGTACCATTTATAAGAAATTCAAAAAAAAATAAATGACTTCACTTTAAATCATGTTAATAACGCGTAATAATAATTAATTGAATTATATTAAAAGTTCCATGTCTACGTGCAAATTTATTTGATAAATCATTTTCCAACGTTATTTTAAATCTAAGGATTGTATTTCGTATTGGGTACACGCTTACTCACTCAATTGATGAATAGTTTAGACTTCAAACTATGAATTTCATTTGTTCAGATGCCAAAAAATTCGGGGAGAATCACTTCAATTCTTCAGTTATGTAGACAGGTACATGATATTAACCAAATTCTCCGAATCATCGCCATAGTTTTATGAGTTGTAATATTATCATCTTCTATTTCTATTAGATAAAACATTGTCAACCATCATTAATTTTGAACTCACCGCTGTAGACCGACAGTCTGAGTAGTTGTGATGGAAGAACAAATAAAAGAAAGATAAAAAAAACTAGTCAAAAATTGATAATGGCTGACAATATTTGAACTAATAAAAGAATATCGATAAAATACTACTATCTATTTTGTCATTTTAAAATGATATTATCAAGCTATCAACAAGCTGATAAGCAAATTCAGACTGCCATATGTATATGTCTTCGTTGAAATTTAATGACAGAATAAACTTTAGACCTTTATTTTTTTGTGTGTATCTTGCGCATCTTTCTTGAGTTCGTTTGTTCGATTTTGTAGGTTGTCAAGATGCTGGTCGTTGTTGTTCTCTTGTTCATCATCTGCTGGGCTCCAATTCTCATCAACAACGTTCTTGTCGGCTTCCAACATCTAAACCCACTGAATTATGGTTATTTGAAGCCGATGCGAATTGCATTCAATCTGATGGCATATTTCAACAGTTGCATCAATCCTATCGTCTACTCATTCATGTCAAAAAACTTCCGGGAAACATTCAAACATTTGTTTCGTTCCATTTTCCGGGGCCGTTTTAGGAATGACCGGAAAAGGACTAATCATGGAACTGTCTCCTTTGCAACTCGATCTACTTCTCTAAACCGGAGTAAAATGTACTCAGTAAAAGAACCGGACAAAGAAACAAGTAACTCAAGCCTGTCAGAAAATTGTAAAGTAACTCTTGTTCCAAACACAGATGTTAGCCAATGCTGAAACAGTTTGTTTCTCATTGTTAAAACTGCCACAAAGTAAGCGCCAATGAAAAAACGCTTATAAATGGATTCTTTTTGGTTGGTGAGTGTTAAAAAACAAACAAAAAAACAAAGGAAAAGACACAAAAACATTTGAAATACTGATTCGTGCAAATACACGCATACACTCAAGATTTGTACGAATAATCGTACACGTTTCGTCAGTTGATATTTCTCTTCACCTAGCAATCCCGTATGTGCATAACCTTCAGTAAAGGCTGCAAGCATGCAAATCTTGTCACCGTAAAAGACATCATGTTTACGTGTACACACATCAGCAAAAGAAAAAAACGTTGATAAATCTATGGAAGAGAAAAGTCTCATATTGAGTGTATTTTTATCAGCAATATAAGCTGACAACACAATCCTATTCACACATAGGCACATTCACATTTTGTTTTTATTTTTGTCTGAATTTTGAAAGGCAAGGTTTTCTGATCATTGTATTTGGTGGGTTCGGACAGACTCCTTTGTTTTTTTTGCAGATTACTGAGGTAAGCATGAGTGTATACGGCCGAAACATTGTGAAAAAAAATAAATAAATAAAACAAAGACAACAACAATTTGTCCAAAACATCTACGTACAATAAATTTGAGGAATATTTATCGCAGTTTTGCAAAAACAAACAAAAATTATAAAATGTGTTATATTACAAAGGAACTTATTATGAAATGATCTCCTGTTGTTACACGGTCAATATTTCACTTGATATAGACAACGTAAATAAACAAATGATCAAAAATAATGGGGCTGCTGGAGGAATCAAACCTGCCACTGATAAGATATCCGCTTCAACGTAGCGACGCTCTTACCATTGAGCGAAACAGCCGCCGGTAATGCAGAGGCCAAAAAACTGCTTAAAACCAAAATTCTCATATCGTTTATTCTCGGTGTATTCGGCTCTTTCAAAGCAAAGGATATATGTTTAAGACATGGACATATTTGGTCCGACGGATTGAATCATAAATTGCATCATAGTACATAGAAATTTATTTGAAATGATCTTCCTTCGATAAATGATTCTTAAACAAATACGAATACAAGTGCACTCAAATATGGAAGTGTGGACTTCTGAAATCGATATCTGCATTTCATTTTGATGTGAATGTGTGTGTATGAGTATGCACATATATACGTGTGCATACATGCGTGTGTCTTTGTATGCAAGGATAGATCTATAAATATTAGGGCTGACACGATTGTTGGCTGAATATTGATCTAAAATGCTCACAGTATAATGTTCAATCTATTTGATTAATGATAAAAGTTTCGCTAAATTGTATTCACAAAGAAAGAGTTTATATTGAAAAATATTTTTGTTTTTAAAATATATGCTTTTTTCTTTATCATTTAGTTTCAGGCTTATTGATTTTTCTCAATATATATATTAAATAATAATCGTCGCTCGATTTTCATTGCATGTTACAATTCTTCGGACGGGCAAATGCTTTAATATTCTTTATATATCAGTTATTCATCTATTCCCCCCTATTCCTACACCCAGTGTGTCTGGTTGGTAATTGGGTCATATTGTCTAGATTTTGATCTTCGTTTTTGGGTTTGTTTTTTTTTTATCTCAGTGTTTGTTATATTGCGTGTAATATATTATCATAATCATAGACATGTTCCGGTTGCCTTGTCTGTTAGTCTGTGCTTCGCTCAAAACAGGAATGGGCTTATATCAAATTACAGACACTAAAACCAGTGGCTTCTATAATAAAATAAAAAGAATACAAAAAATAGCAGCAGCAACTTCAACGACTAACATGTAGGTATGAAGAAAAAAAATCCGATGAACTGTTACAAAAACACACATATTAACCCCGTTGAAATGATATGTACACATATTGAATAACCAAGGAATACCTAAAATAATCTACTGAGCAGATACCACACGCATAAAGACATTCAAATTAAATATATGTTTCTTAAACTATTGGAGCATACCACCAAAAGTTAGCCCAACTAATATGTATGAACAAATATCAAATTTTCTCCGAACTATCATGGATGTAAACAGAATTTGAGAAAAAACGCCATGCACATTAACCTTAACAAAGCAAACACACTAGTGAGATAAGTGAGAGAAAAAAACACACCCACACGCATGCAAGCATTCAAACCCAAAGAAGACACAGGCTAACAAGGCAACAGGAATATTATATATACATATATATATATATATATATATATATATATATATATATATATATATATATATATATATATACACACACACACACACATATATATATATATATATATATATATATATATATATATATATATATGTATGTATGTATTCTAGACTATATATACTCATACACACGTGCGCGGACACATAATCACACTCCTAGAGAAAAAAAAAACTTGCAGATCAAAACTAAGATAAAATGACCAAATTAACAACCAGACACGGACCGGACCAGAGAAGAAGACAGGAGGGAAAATAACTGATCTAACATTTGAAATATCAAAACAAAGCATTTGACCGTCTGAAGAATTTCAACATGCAATGAAACTCGGGTAACGAGTTGAATTTATGTATATTTTGAGCTGGATCAATAATTTCAAAGTCTGACACAGATTTAGTGACTGAATATTTCATCCGAAAATGTCACTATAATGATAGCCCGATGTGATTGATATTTATCCCTTAATGAAAAGATTTGACAACGTGAGTGATTATTTTGAAAATAAATTTTTTTTCTAGTGAAAAATGTTTCCAATATTAGCATGTAGAGGTGAGGGTACATTAATAGACTGCGAACACATCAATATTCCTCTATCTCTTTATTTCAGAAAAGAAAAACAAGAGTATCTTGCTTGTATTTGTGAGCATAAGCGGAGAAATTAAATTTGGTTTCAATTGTACATCAGCTTTACCATTAGTTAGAAAGATGTCCGGTGAAGCATAAACTTTTGTCATTCGTTTAAATAGGCATATCAACAATTTACACGTTCTTTTGATAGATTTTCATCCATAGCAAGAACACAAAAGGCTATCAAAAAGTTCCCAGATTTGGCTGGAAATCGAATGTGAATTTAAAACAAAAATAAAAACCAGAAGCATGTTCCATGGTCACTTTGGTAACCGCAGAATCTTTGGTAGTCACAGTTCTTGCTGTCTTTGAGAGACAGACAAAAAAGACATTTGGTGAATTAGAGTATTCTTTAACTGACACTCAAAAATGTGTGCTTGACCTAAACACTGTTCACCAAAAGCCTGATGAAGCATTTCGAAGGTCTTGATAGCAGATTTGCCGAGCTTCATGCAAACTTTGATGCAGATAGCAGAGATGTTCTCACACAAATTTGCAAAACTTTGTGTAATACAAGAACACGAGTAAATAGCATGACGCCTACTGTCTCTGTAAGCTGGGTAACGACGAGCGTCAGCTGTATGCGTATTTCTGTTGATTGGTACTATCACAACACAAGAACTTTCCTATGTTACCATATATATATATATATATATATATATATATATATATATATATATATATATATATATATAAATATATGTGTGTGTGTGTGTGTGTGTGTGAGTGTCTTACTTATCTTCGTACATTTGGGATGTGTATATATCAGTTTCCAATATTTGTAAATAGATATAAATGATGTTTTCTGTATCAGGGCAGAATTTAAATCAAAGGAAATGAGCTTTCAATCTATCATGAATGGAAAGGTATCAGAGGAATCCGTGAAAGCCAGTAAACATTCGTTTGACACCCATCTGCATGCCTTCATAGAGGATACATATAATGTACATTTTTTTCCATGTTTTGATTTCCCTGTTAATATTTTTTTGCCCCTTGTCACCTTACCAAGATGCTTTTTCTGCTTTTTTCTTCCAAAATTACTGCAAGCATAACAAGAAGCTGCTTTCAATCTTATGGCTAGATAATACCTATTTCGTATTTCGCAATCCATTTTCATTAATGAACTAAACTCTCTAGTCTTTTTACTATGATGATAACAAGATTGTGTGTTGACGTTCAATTTATATATATATTAATTATCAGAAATGTGAAAAACTGTAACACGGAGGATAGAAGATAATCTCTTTCAAGAAACTTGAAATTTCGAATTTAATCATTCGAGTTTTAATTTTTCCATGTTAATTCTGGAAAACCGATTTGACTTCGGTCGGATAAAAATCTTGAGATAAAATAAATTAGGATGAATTTGCCAAAGTTCATTTTGGGAATTGATCGGGAAAAATAGTAGCAACTCAACCATTCTGACGATATCATTAAATCCAGAAGAGATATTAATCTTGACCGTTCATCATCTTTTCTTCTTCATTTTGCAATTGTTTTCGAACAGCAAAGTAAAATGAATCATGTCTTTTACTATCGAAAGTATCTTCTTGCATTCATGAAATCGCATTGATTTTATCGCCATATATTGTACAAATATATTCCATATTTCACGTTCTGATCTTTCTTTGTATGCAACATTTTGCGAGGTCAATTTTAAACTGCTTACAAACTTGGAATCATACGAAAAAAAAAAAACTAAAACTATATTGATAATGTTAATTTCATTATTGTTTAATAACAAAACGAAGCGGTAATAACGACGATGGAATCAAGGGTTGATATGTTTTCTACTGTCTGGCTGATGATTCCCAAAATGTTCAAAGGAGATTTATTTATCGAATTATACAATCTAAATGATATGTATATAAAGCTTTCAGGTGATGGCCCTTGGGTAAACAACGGTTTTAGCGCCCCAGCAACATCTAACAATATCACTAGTCTGTGTCGATTTTCCGACAGAGTGTAGTTTTAAGTCCCTTCAGATGCCGCCCTTATCCTTAATTGGGGCCTCTCAATGTATTTTCTCTTTTTTTTTTTCTCGTTGCCAATTTCAGCTTAATCAGGTATGTCAAAGACGAGTTGGCGGAAAAAAAACCTTGGCATCCAAATTTGATGGGAGATCGATCAGTTATCGAGGCATGTCCCACACATTTTTCCCTCAGATCTTCATATTTTTTTCCAGCTTGTTGATGAGCCCATCAATCAATTCCTGCAAAAGAAACCCTTGCTTCAACACTGCAAACGTTTTGAATTAAATGACCAAATTACAAGATCAGGACGTTGGGCATTTGATATAATTCCAGCTGGAGAAACGAGATGGTGTTACAAATGTATTGCGAGGCTCCAATTTATGCACCCATATCAGTATGTGAGCATGTATGAGTGTGCGTGTGTTTGTGTACGCGTGTGTGTTATTTTTGTACTAGTAAAAAGGCATGAACCCCAAAGTACATTTGTACCATAAAAAAAATTTCATATAGTATAATCGGTAATCATAAATGGAATAATATTTCATATGCCGTCGTTTAAATTTTTTCAGTAATTCCCTAAACGATGTATTTGGCATTTATTATTCAAGATTGAGGGTGTAAGGTTACCAAGCGGATAGCGACTCGTAGAATAGGCACGGTGAGCCGTGTTCAAATTCCGACTGGGTCAGTTCGTGTTCATTTTACACTAATGCCCTTCCTAACCAGCTTTGGTGAAAATAGCGCATGCAGAAGTGAGTGACGCTACTCCGGGTGCTTGTCGCTTCCGAGTTAAACGGGCTGAGTAAGTAGTAATGCGACATAAGGAGCCTGAGCAGGGATGACTGAAGTCGTAACCAGCGTAAGGGCACTGCTCGCTTTTTACTCAAGATTATATACATTCATGTTAACATTGACGTACAATCTATATATTTGTTATAATTTTGTTGAATTTGTTATTATTCTGTTGGTTTGCTCTCTATATTCATATTTATTGCCATCACCAATGCTGCTGAAGTGAGCCTCCAGAAGTTGGTAAGAAAATCATTGTCATTCGGATAGACGCGTGGGTTTTTCAACAGAAACACATTCATTGGTCTCACTACAAAACGGATATGAAACATTTCTTTTACGATTTCTTGATAACAACCTCTAAACATTGAATCTGAGATCACCAAAATGTGACTGCTTGACCATGAATATCAAATCCAAATGTAATACTTATATGAGCAGTGAAAATAACACTGATGTTGTTGATGATGATGATGATGATGATGATGTTGATGTTGAAATTATTTTCAAGATTATCCAGAGGCATTGTAATATAATCCATGTATCTCTTTTTTCATTGTCGATTTAAATGAATAAACCAATCAAATATCCCTTCTTTCAGTTGTTGAAAGGTTCACTTGATATGTTCATTTTATTTCGCTCTACCCTGTATCAAACTTATGTGAGAAACTGTCAAGCAAAAATGTCACCAAAACTGTCAACCTAGGTTTCTTTAGTTTTAACTTATTCTGGCTGACTGGTTGGCTGGCTATGAATCACATATACAGGCTGCATCACTGAAGCTAGAGGGCTGGAATTTAAACATGCACTTCTTTTCCTTCGTTTTCTGTTCTTAGATCCCCCTATATAAGTTTTTTGTATGTTGAATTCAATTTGCAATGTATTTTTTTGCTAAATCGGCCACTTAGTCTGTTTCTGGCAGCATACGCGTTTGTTTATTTCTCTTTTAATTCAGACTTTATCAATGATCATTGCCCAACAAAAAGCAATAGAAGTTACTAATCCATTGATCACTACTTTTTCCAATTTTAATCGATCACCTCCAAACACAGCATGCTGCCAAAAGACCTTTGTTACATGATTGTTTCAATTAAGTAACTAACCAGACCTGTTGTTATTCTTGTTGCTGTTGTTAATGGGGTTAAGAGAGAAAAAGTAGCTGTCAAGAGTTGATGCTGACAGGTAGTAATATCTCCTCGAGATTTCCGCTTTTGAAATGCCAGCAGAAGTAATCGCTGTTCAGTTGCTGTTTTCTACTAAGCTGTTGATTAGTGCTGAGTTATAACCAGGAAGTGATTCAAGGAAATGGACCAAGGGTAGCAAGAACATGGAAGAAACATAAACAAGAATGGAAGAAACAAATTATTCATTTCCTGGAACTTTTATATTATGAATCATTATCCTGTGTTAGTATTTGCTTCAGAAGTTAGTCTTGACTATGAATGGCTCTTTGATCCAGACACTTCATCGCTATAGAAGCAAAACGCTTCATTGTTATTTTAGTTCTCGAAGTTGAGACAAAAATCTTCTCAATTACTTCAGTCAGTTCAAACGTGTATTCTCAGAAAAAAGAAATTAAATAAGAGGAACTGGTTAACATAGAAAGTGATGAGGTTCCTGCCCTCAATAGTTACTTTTCTAAGGGTTTCATAGTCAGAATCACTTGGTGAGAGATCTAGTCTGATATTTAAACTACAAATAAATATCTCATGGTTCGCAATGAGAAAATTCCTAATATTTTTATCAATGTACCATGCTGCATTTCTTTGGTATCTCATTTATCATCCCAGGTAATATCATACGTCTTAGTCTGAATAGTAAACATATTTTCTTACTTTTATATTGGCGATAGGAATTTATTGATTTATTTATATATACAACATCATTAGAAAATATGCCAATGAAAATAAATATGGAACTTTCCGTCATTGAAATTGCTTCTTGTAGATTGGAGACTGTCGTAATTTTTGGTTATCTCAGAAATTGTCTCTGCTGGTGTTTAGGATATGTGTTCAGTGTGTGTCATTCACTTACGAAAAAATCACAGCTTTTGTTTCAAAATGCAGAGAGATGGGAAAACGAATTTACCTAAAGTATTCTTTAGTATATATATATATATATATATATATATATATATATATATATATATATATATATATATATATATATATGTGTGTGGGTGAGTGTGTGTGTGTGTGTGTGTGTGTGTTATTAAGAAATAGATACATGATCCAACAGAACGATTATATATCGCGTTATATTACCTTGAAAGTATTGAATGAAATGGTGTCTCGTTATCACTCGACAAATATATCAAATAAGTGGCTACCCTATTGGTCAAAGGTTCGATTCCTTCAGCAGTTATATTTTCTTTAATTGTGCTCGTTGTCAAAGTCAAATGATGTATTCCTGGGTAATAACAGGAAATCATTTCAAATGGAGTTTCACTATAATGTAATGTAATTTATAATCATATATATATATATATATATATATATATATATATATATATATATATATATATATATATATATATATATATATACATATAATCTCATAGCCTCTTGACAAATTTTGGGGGTTAGAATAATTAAAATGCAGAGTCACCATTATGTAATGAACTAAATCGTTTTATTTTTCCTAGTCGATTTAGGTTAACACCTTTTCTAGTCAAATCCCCAAAGAAATGTATCGTCAGATTCTTTCTTAACTGGGTCTCTTTTATCACCTTGAATTCTTCAAACGTGGAAGCTGTGGGTGGGAATGTGCATTGTATAGTTGTTAGTAGTTTGCGGTTTATTTGATCACTTGTAGTAACTGGGAATTTTTATACGCAGACTGAACATTGTTAGCTAATCAATGGTCAGCTGAAGAAAGTAGACCTCTATATCTACCGAGGGCAACGAGTCTCTATGGAACTCTTAAGAATCAACATAGGTGGGCAACCTTCAAGAACAAGGAAATCCTAATAATCTTGTATAGAAGGGTATAAAACCAGTGCAACATGTACGAGAGAGAATCATGCTCAACATCACTTGAAGAGAACACAACACAGAACAGCAATTTAAAGAAAAAATGGGAGTTAGAAATATAGAAACCGTTTGAAATCGCACATGGCAATTGGTTGGACATGTTGCGAGAATATCAAACAATTGCTGGTCATCACGACTCACAAAGTGGAATTCAAGAGATCATGTGCGAAAATGGGGCCAGACAAGTTCAGAAAGTATTGATTCTGCGACGCCCATGATAGAGATATTTGTCCTGGAAAAATGTAATACTATTATCTTTATTGTAGCCTGCTGTTCATAAACCATACCATTTTCATTAATTATACTGATTGTCCTGATGTTTTATTTTACTTAAATCTAATATCTTTAATCATTAACATTGTCTGAGAATTTGGACCTTTTTTCCTCAATGTGGGGCCTTTTTTTTAATGAAATGGCAAGAATAGAATTCATGAAAAGTCGGGTGTCTATGTAATAGCAATGTGCACCCGACCATCATCTCCCATATGGTGATCTGTGAGGTTTAGGAGCAGAAGCTGAAGGTGAAATTGAAATATAAAAGCACAGAATATCTGTGTGCGTGATATGAATGAAATAAATGCATACAGATTGAAGAAGAAATCTTCAAAAATTTCATATTATGAAAAAATTCCATACACGTACATATGCTGACAAATATCAATAAATTTTGTTTTAAATACATCTGAATGGTGGCGATTAATAAAAAGTAATATACGTCAATTTCAAGGTAGAACCTAGAATCACTTGAATGGAAAGACTAACTGATATATAAAGATATTTAGCCTTTGTCAGAGATACCCATACCGTTATATATCTTTATTGGAAAGAGCTATGCGTTAGAAGAGAAATAATCGATTATGTTTTTTTCATTCAAGGAACGAAAATACAACCTTTGTTTTATTGGAATTGATTATATTTTTTTCATATTTCAAAAAAGGAATTTAGAATTTCGATAGTCGAAAGCGTAGAAATTTTTGTAACACAATGTACAAATTGAACTTTCAAGAAAGTGCAAAAATTATCTGAGCTTCATAGTTCAGCTGGCGTGAGTACGACCTTTCCTATATTAATCCTGGGCTCTAATTAGCAATTTACTCAGATTTGAAGGCGTAACCGTTAGATTTAGAAACTTCAAAAGTAACCAGACACAAAATTCACCTGTAGAAGTCTCCAGAAGTCAGCATCACCTATTTGATATTCATCGTGGTGTGGAATTGTCCTTATACACAGATGTGTGTAGAAGATAGTAAGAAAATCCTTTGTCTTCATAACACACACACACACACACACACACACACACATATATATATATATATATATATATATATATATATATATATATATATATATATATATATATATATATATATATATATATCACTATGATAACAGGGACACCCAGCGTTGTTGGGGTTGGGTAACTAAATAAAAAGAACATGTTCTTTGATATATTTCTCCTTACACCTCATAGCAAATGAAAAAAAACAATTATTTACACTGAGTTCACATGAAAAAGTAACTGTAACAAAAGAAATATTCTGATGCATAAAAAGAACGAATGATGTCGTTTAGTTTGACTGGGCTTCCACATGAGTTTCTCCCTTGGGTTGGCAGGATGGAAAGGTTGACTTCAGATCCAACCCAAGGACAATCAATGTACAACGGAAGAAAATCATGGACAAGTCACCTTAAGGCTAGCGATCTTTAGAGATTCTCCTTGCTCCTTATTACAATTCCCAGGAATGGCCTCAGGTGACCTCAGATAATCTCCAGCATTAAGTTCATAATGCCTATAACTTTTGTCATGTAAAGATGTACCCTTTTCAAAATTTCTGTATTCATGATGCAATATCTCGGCCATCAACAGAATCTCTAGACATGACCAGAAATGACACATGGTAGCTACGAATGGCCCCGATGCCTATAGCACATTTCAAATACATTGGCAGTGGGAGAATGTCCCTCTATGCCCAATGTCCGTTTCATGAAACGTTTCGTGAAAAAGTGCGACCGACAACTAGGCTAGAAATGACATAAAATGACCACAATTTAATCCGGAAATCAATATCGCACTGCTTCGCCAAAAAAAGGATTCAGCACTATGCCATGAAAAACTACCTCGATGCCAAATTTCCGTTACATTGATGAAAGATCATTGTCAAAACCTGGGTAGGAGTCACCTCTAATGACATCTGATGACTTTGAATGACCTGCAAGGTGTACCGAAGTGCCCTATTTCATATTGATGCAAAGTTGTGACCTGCAACTTAGAAAATTGGCTAGAAATGACAAAAATTACTTCTTGTGACCTCGAATGACCTCAGAATTGCAAATGACACTTGTCATAGGAAGATGTACTTCTATACCCTATTTCAGTTTTATAGGTGCTTAATTGTGGAAAAAAATCTTGGGAAATTGTTTTAAAATGACCAGAAATAACCTATGGTGACCTTAAGTGATCTCAAAAGTCAACGTCACATAGATTGCCATTCACCCTCTTACACAAATTTTCAGTGCGTAAGGTGCAACCGTTCAGGGGTCTATAAAAACAAAGAAATATCCCTCATCTTTATAGCAATATATATATATATATATATATATATATATATATATATATATATATATATGTGTGTGTGTTTGTGTGTGTGTGTGTGTGTGTACGTTTTAAGAAATTGATACATGATCCGACAAAACAATTACAAATTGCGTTATATTATATTGAAACTCTTATCTGAAATAATCTCCAGTCATTACGCGATCCATGAATCACTTGGCCTAGACAGCGTAGATAAAATTGCAGCAGTCCCATTTTCTTTAATCGTTTATTCTATTTACATTGTCTAGTCCAAGTGATACATTAACCGTGTTATGACAAAGATCATTTCAAATTAGAGTTTTTATATGATATAATATAATATTTATAATCATATCCATATATATGTGTGTGTGTGTGTGAGAGAGAGAAAGAGAGAGAGAGACAGACAGACAGACAGACAGACAGAGAGAGGGAGACAGAGACAGAGAGACTGACAGACAACCAGAGAGAGAGAGGGGGTTCGTGGATGAGGTCTGTCCGAGATCTGTTAGCAAAGTATCCGGATAATTCAATTTTTTTGTACAGTTTTACATAAAGTCACAACGAAACTGATGTTATCAACCTATGACAGGAAGTAGACTGTTCGGATGAGAAAGACTGAATGAACGCTCGATGTAAAGAAATCTTTTGTTTTCTATTTGTTGTGTTGTGCAAGAAGAAATATATTAAAAAACATACGTTCCATTTCATTACCAAATTCGAATTTCTTTCTTCCCGGGCTGCAGCAAGTATAGATTTTATGAAAAGATGTTTTAAGAACTTGAATCTGAATTTCTTGGTGTCAAAAAAATCGGCACTTTTATATGTTTGTATGAATTCGGTGCATAAAAAAACATTGGGGGGGCTGAACATACGGAACACGGCATTTGCTCCCCACTCCTCAGGCATTCTTATGAAGGGCTGAGGTTCAACTTGAAACCCTAGAGCCAATAAACATCATTGGGTAGTACATTTTTTTTCAAGAAAACCCAACTATTTCCATGCAAAAAGAACGAATGTATGAAATGTCTGTAATGGAGAACATGAGATTTGATCTTGCATCATTGGGTGATCAACCGTTTTTAATTAGAGAGGTAGAGATACTCGAAGAAAAAAGGAAATATTGAATAGACTCGTAAGGTGTTCTTGTTATCAAAACGTTGCGGGAAATATAAAAGGCAAGGAGACGGCGCCAGAAGTTCGGAGTGGGCACATGGACAGCAGATTGCTATACGTACAATAACGAAGTAACCTCTCGGCTAAGCTCGCTTGCAGAATATAGGCGCAATTTAAATCATATGAATCCATTCAAGATGAGCTTTAGTAAAAAAAAAAATAACAGGGATCTTTTTTTTTCATCAAGTTAAACGTATACAAATGAAAAATTGTTTTGATCCACCTGCTTTTTAATATTGCATGCAATCACCCATGAGATGGGAAATGAGTAAAAAACAAAACCTGGGAAAACAAAACGAAATTTCAGTAACGCTATCGTGGAGATGAAGATCAACGAAAGTTATTCGTTGTGGAAAACACAAGATTCGATCTCACATCGATCATTAATCAACTTTTTTTTTTTAGAAAAAGAGGTAAAAATTCTCGTAAAAGAAGAAATGTTCAGTCATTTTAACGTACGTATTTTTTATATCCAACGGTTGCCGAAAATATAAAAACAAGGAGACGGCACCAGGGGTTAAGGTTTGAAAACTCTGAATAAGTTTTCGGTTTCAAGTCAGTGTACGAAGTAACCCCACGGCTAAGCTCGCTTGCCACTAGAGTAGTTCAATTTAACTGATATGAAGTCATGTATTGTCACTGATCGGCTGTGAAACTACGAGGGCATCGCCAGAGTTATCTTTACTTTAATTTTCAATGTTTTGCTTTTGAGTTCAATCAAAAAAAAGTTGTTAATCTTCTATGAAGGTAACTTTCTACGTTGAAAAGATTGTTTCGTCCCAATTGCTTTTTGTTGCTGCATGCAACTAAGCATGAAAAGAAGAATTGAGTATAAAACTAAACCTGTGAAAACGAAACGAAATAGCAACCAGGAACTTCATGATCAACGAAAAATATACGTGGATGAGAACACGAGATTCGATCTTGGATCGATGATTACTCAACAATTTTTTTTCAGAAATAGGTGAAAATCCCAGAAAAGGGAGAAGTGTTGAATAATCAACACACAGTTATTTTTTATATTCAACAGTCGCCGAAAATATAAAAGCAAGGAGACGGTGCTGGGGCGAACGAACTCTTTGGAGTTTTGCTCTGTTTGTCAGGTTTACGAAGTAACCCCACGACTAAGCCCACTTACGATAGGTGATGCATGTTTCAACAAATCTGAATCTATGTATCTTTCCTTTGATCTTCTAACTTTTATTTTTTTTAAATTCAGATTTTAAAGAATGTTCTCAACCACGAATAACAAATATTTCGAATTTTTTATCAAGTTAAACTTCTGCAAAGGAAAAACTAGGTTTATACAGCTGCTTGTTGTTGCTACTAGTAACCAACTCGTAAATGAAAAGTGAGTATAAAATGAAACCTGAGTAAACGAAACGAAATATTTGTAGAGCAATAACATCTTTAGTATCGAATGCTGTATCAGTAAAATAGTGTTAAAAAAAACTGATGACGTAGAATTAGAAATTTTTGTGTATCCATAAAATCTATGATTAAAGATTTCTTCAGATTAAACTTCTGTTTCCTTTCGATAAAAATTCATTATTGTGTCTAGTTTATAACGGGAAACTTGGTCTGTAATAAAAATAAAAAAAACATGAAATATAGAATTGAGAAAATGAGATCCTACACACGTGAGTTCAGATCGAATATAGTTCTGATTCAATATTTCGTCCCGTGTAATTCAATTATATCCATTATTTTAAAAAATCAAGCAAAGGGAAAAAACTTTATTAGAATTACTCTATAATTACCCCCCTTGATATAATTTTAGAACAAGTATGTTACATCTTAATTCTTTTTTATTGTCCTTGAAGATTAACTCAATGATTGTCGATGAGCTTGCGTCAGCAATTACAGAACAAAATTCTCCTGTTCTCCAGTACTCAGCGATAATGTAAACAGCAATCATTTTTTTTTTTAACTTACTTTTCTGGAGTGCTAAGTTCCATCAAAAAACTAAGTGGAATGCAAGATTTAAAGACAACAGAAAAAAAATGAAATCAACAGAAGATATTCCGTATGGAAAACAGAAGATTCGATCTCGCATCGGTGATTAATCAACTATTTTTTGAAAAAGAGGTAAAAATTCTCGTAAAAGAAGAAATGTTCAGTCATTTTAACGTACGTATTTTTTTATATCCAACGGTTGCCGAAAATATGAAAACAAGGAGACGGCGCCAGGGGTTAGGGATTGAGAACTTTACAAGAGTTTTCGGTTTGTAGTCAGTGAACGAAGTAACCCCACAGCTAGGCTCACTTGCTGATATAGCCGATCGATTTAACTGATATGAAGTCATGTATTGTCATTGATCAGCTGTGAAACTACGACGGCATCGCTGGAGTTATCTTCAATTTAATTTTCGATGTTTTGCTTTTAGGTCCAATAAAGAAAAATATTGTGAATCTTCTACCAAAGCAACTTTTTACAAAAAAATGATTGTTTCGTCCCAACTGCTTTTTGTTATTGTATGCAACCAAGCGTGAAAAAGAGAACTGAGTATAAAACTAAACCTGTGAAAACGAAACGAAATAGCAACCAGCAACATCATGATCAACGAAAGATATTTGTAGATGAGAAAACGAGATTCGATCTTGGATCGATGATTATTCTGCTATCTTTAAGAGGTGAAAATCCTCGAAAAGAAGGTATTCCTTTTATTCAACAGTTGCCAAAAATATAAAAATAAGGAGACAGGTTGAGCAAACTCTTTGGAGGTTTGCCATGTTTGTCAGTTTACGAAGTATCCCACGGCTAAGCCCACTTATGATAGGTGATGCATGTTTCAACTAATATGAATCTATGTATACGATCGATACTTTGATTCGAAACTACGACAGTATCAATGAGGTTTTCTTTTGTTTAATCCTCTGTCATTTTTTTTTTAAATTCAGATTTTAAAGAATGTTCCCGACCACGAATAACAAATACTTCGAATCTTTTATCAAGTAAAACTTCTGCAAAGGAAAAACTAGGTTTATACAGCTGCTTTGTGTTGCTACTAGTAACCAACTCGTAAATGAAAAGTGAGTATAAAATGAAACCTGAGTAAACGAAACGAAATATTTGTAGAGCAATAAAAACTTTATTATCGAATGCAGTATCAGTAAAATACTGTTAAAAAACAAAACTGATGATATAGAATTAGAAATGTTTGTGTATTTATAAAATCTATGCTTAAATTTTTTTTTTACAAATCAAACTTTCATTTCTTTTCCATAAAAATTCATCATCGAGTCTGGTTTTTAATTAGAATTCTGGCCTGAAATTAAAAATTACGAAATATTGAATAAGGAAAAATAAAGTTCAGCGGAATGCATCAAGCCAATTTTTAAAGATGACAAAAAACTTTGAGATACAGCATAATTGGTATCTAATTGTTTCACCCCAGCATTGTCAAATAATTACCATCGTTGAGTCGGATTACCACACACACACACGCGCACACACATACACACACACACACACACACACACACACACACGCACGCGCAGACACACACACACACACACATACACAGATACATTCTGTTCACACTGTCTAAACCAAATCACACATCCACCTGGTTATAACGGGAGATCATCTTATATAGAGGTTCAGTATTATAATATAATGCAATTCATACTCGTATATGAGTGCGTGTGTGTGTAATGCTATTTTTCTGAAAAGCAATTTTTCGGGAATAAAAAGTAGTTAGATTGAATTTTGATATCTAATATTTCCATTTAAAGGAGCTCAAGGTAATGGATAAGATTTTCTTCAAACTAAACAGTGCAGTATTATAATCACAATAATACCAGAGAGATAAACTCTATACATGTTTCTAGAGATTTCCTCTTATCAATAGTGACAACTAGTATTTTGTACTACACAAATCACGTTGATATTGATTATTTAAAATTTGTATTTGGATAAGCCCAATCAGAATACTCTAATATTTCAATATTCAAAGCAGCCAAAATCGTCGAAAAATTCAAATAAAGTTATGTTTCAGAAGCCATGTCTCGTCAGGGACATGAGAGAAGTTGAATTCACTTTTATCATGTTTACAGCTTCGTTAACAGAAACTATTCAGGTCTTGAATTAGAAACTGGTGTGTATTAGTGTCTCAAGATGTATTTAATGCATTCTGTATTTATTGAAAATGTAATTATCAAAGAGATTTAGATTTGACAAATAATCAGATTGATCAATTCAAACTAACAGATACTGAATCCGTACTGGATATTTCAAACGATTTGCGTTTTTCAAACATTATATTGGAACAAATTAAAATTTCACCAATGATATGTAAGTTGATATTGTTAAAACTATTTTTCAAAGCTCTCGATGAAAATTGATATCAATTTATTTTTCAATTACTACTCAAAAGATGATTAAATTAGTCATCGAAGATACCAGTCGTTTTGTTAATATGCAAGTTTTCAATATTCTATTCAGCTAATAAAAGTAGATGGATGTAGATACGACATGGATTCATAGAGAAATCAGAATATAAACAACAATACCAAAATAGACATATTATATTGAATAATTAAAGATTATTCATTGATTTCTGTGAAATTCTACAGAAAATACAATAAAGGCAGTGAAAGCTATTATCTATATTGAAAAACTGCTCTAAAGTCAACAAATGATGTAATAATAACTGCAAATAAATATCTAAATCATTTACATATTTACCTATGAATAAAATCTGATTTGCTGATACACAATCGGAAATATGCAAAATTCTAAATATAAAATCACAATTTACTAAATTTCGTGACAGATTTGAATGATCAAAGGTGTAAAAAGCTGTTGAATTTTTCACTAATACAATATAATACATATTTGATCTACAACAGATTTGAAAAAATAACAAATCCAAAGAAGAAATGAATATATAAATATAAAAATAAATGTATAAATACATAAATAAATTCATATCTTATATTAACCATTCAATCAAATCCAGTCAAACAATGAATTCCCATATTTAAAGTGGAATGAGTTCTTCATTTAGATAACTCAATATGTTCTTAGAGAAGAGTTAAACCTGGCAAACATAATTAAAGAATCAACATTGGTGGTGAACGAAACAAATGAAAACAATTAAAATGGATATACTCAAGGTCAACTTTAGAACTAATTGAAATGCGATGAAATATGGTAATAAAGACTAGAGAAAACGAATTCAAAGATCATAACTTGATAAACAAATAAATAAAAATGTGAGACAAGAGAAAAGGAAGAAAAGCATGGATGTAAACAATCAGAATAGGGAATAGCTTGGAACGCACCCAAGCTGCAGAAAATCCAGGCAAACGGCAGATGCTTGCATTAAAAGATAAAAAAGTGCGAAAATGACAATAGTACTAACAAGATATTGAGTATATCTGAAGAAGACCATTATACCCCAGAAATCACATGTGCAACTGACCAAAGCATCCATAGAGAATTTGCAATTTTCCATACCTAACAAGGGACGATATTGTTTTTGCGCTACGAAATATCAGAAATGGAATGATCCCAGGTGAAGGTGGCATAATGATTGATCTTTTAGATGTTTTGAGAGAGGTCTATGACAACGGACAGCTATACTCACAACGCCTAATAGAAAAGAAAGTGCCCCAAACTTTTGGTTTAGGAATAGCAATCCAACTATTTTAGGGCTGCTAATCATATTGGAAAGGATCTACTTTGCTAATCCCCACATCTCTGTAGAAATGGTAAATTCCTTGTCACTTCCTCTTTGACGTCACACAGAGCAACCAATCAGATAGCTAATTGTTATCTTTACGATATTTAAAGTGTGGCGGTAGATCTCTCTCTCTCTCTCTCTCTCTCTCTCTCTCTCTCTCTCTCTCTCTCTCTCTCTCTCTCTCTCTCACACACTTTCTTTCTACACACGTATCATCACATATACATCTCAAGAACACATCCTATCTAAGTTAAGCACTTATCGTAGTTAGGTCGGACTTCTTAAGATAACTTCATAGTGGCTACAACTAGGATGACCATACTGACGGACATTCTATAGACTCTATCTCACATTCACTTAGTGATATCTCCTTCCCTTCATCCTTCCTATCTCTACATATTTTATCCTGGTAGATCCCTCTACATATCCATGTCGGCAGAAACTCCGATCCTCATTTATTTTAATTCACTCATGAATTAAACTTGGCACTGTTGTTTACCTCTTTGTTTGTTCTTATTTCCGCGTTTTCTTAACAATCCAACTAATTGTGTACTACCGTTGTTTTTGTGCTTAAGCAGTGAACACGCTACTTACCAGGATTTATCTCCTCAGATCAAGGTATAAATGAGAATTGATTGAGAATGCCTTCGAAAATGACAAAGTAATAATTAGACATCATGAAAATACTGTCAAAATAAGGATTGGGAAAGATGTAAGACAAATGGATATAAATGTCCTTCCATCGAACCTTAAAAGCATCTTCCGGAAACAGGAAAACGTGAGAGTAGACACAGACGGAGAATATTTGAACAATATAAAGTTAATATATGTATATATGTATGTGGGAGTGAACAAAGACGGAGAATATTTGAACAATATAAGGTTAATATATATATATATATATATATATGTATTGTTAGTTGCTCTTACCAATGCGCTAAACATCTGCCGGTATATACATACATACATACATATATATATATATATATATATATATATATATATATATATATATATATATGTATATATGTGTTTGTGTGTGTGTGTGTGTGTGTGTGTGTAAAGAAATGGACATTTTGGTCCGACAAAATTAATTATAAATTGCGTTATATTATATATAGACTTATCTGAAATGATTTCCTATCGTTACTCAGTCAATATATCATTCAATTCAGACAACCAAAATAGAATAAATAATTTCAGATAAGTTTCTATATAATATAACGCAATTCAGAATTCATTCTGTCGGACCGAAACGTCCATTTCTCAAATACATAATGTGGTGTTGAAAGAGACAAAAAATACCGAGAATAAACGAGATGAGAATTCTGGTTGAAGGCACTCATTAGGCTTCATCTATATAATCGGGCTGTTCAGCAAGATGGTAAGTGCATCACTTCGTTGAAGTGGCTATGTAGAAGTAGCCGGTTCGATGTAGCTGTCCAAGTTTATTCTATTTACGTTGTCTGAATTGAATGATATGTTAACTGTGTAACAACGGGAAATCATTTCAGATAAGTTTCTATATAATACAACGCAATTCATAATTCATATATATATATATCGAAACTTTGCACCTTAACACTAAAAAAAAAAATTGTTCCGAAAATTTTAAAAAATGTCATATTATCCCAAATCATTTCATGATGATTCAGGGGAGGCTACTTTTGAAACTATATCAGTATGTTGCCTCCCTTGAATCCTCCGATGCCCACTAAAAATTATTGGAAGTATGATTTTTAATGGTTTATTTGTCTCACGACACGAACAGGGAGCAAAATTTTTCCATATGATTGTTGTTTCTAGATTTGCTTTGATCCAGCCATACCCATTAAGATACTTTTTCATATAATAAGGATATCTGGGAAACAGTTCATCGGGAACTAACCCTCCAACCCCAACATACAAGATTACCAAGAAAGGCAATTAAAGGAATGTGACTGACTTTTCTTTTGTCTGGACACATGTATGGGATCTTCAGGGAGGATCGAACTCACTACAGTAGTAATGACATTAATCAGTTTTACCTTAGGGGGAGCTAAAAGCATAAATACAGGGCACCAAGTAAAGATCGTACGGTATGGACCACAATTAAAGGTCGCCAGGTTATTTACTAAACATGGTAATTAAACTAGAGAAAAATGTAATTTTCAACCGAAGACGACCTGAAACTTCCCCCCTCCCAAAGTGGACGAGTTGAAAGTGGGGATGAGGTAACATACACACATACGAGCGACCATAAAACGAGGGTAAGTTAGATTCCAATAGGTCGGAATTAACCAGCCACTATATTCAACAAAGTAAATTTACCTTTTGGAAACCACATTTATTAAGAAGTCGATTCCTACAACTGTCTGACAGAAGCAAATTTTCTTTCAGATTAATCCCAAAGTTAAGCAACAAATCGTTATTTATTTAGACGTATGTTTTCTTTACTTACAAAAATTTGGAGTTACCTCTTGTAGTATTTAGTTCTGTATTTCTGAAAACTGTTTATTCTGAAAAGTCTACCGTTATAGGTAGTTCCTACTGTGAGTGAGGGAGAGTAGTGATGTAGTTGGTATTCTGTGTAGGGGTTTTATCTCCACGTGTTTAGTTTTCCTACTGCACGCTGACGTCATTGTGAATGTTGAAAGAGCTAAATAGACGATAGTCGCCATGACAAAATGGAGAGTATGAGTGTAGACAAATAGATTAAACAAAGTTTGTTATCGTAATAATGACGTATAGAAATGTTTAGAAAAGCAAATAAAACGTACAATTTATAAAGAGACATTTATAACAGAACAAGGCTAAAAGGAAATACACGTAAAGGAACATAATTACGCTTGATCGATTGTGAAGAGAAGAGGCCTCTTTAGTTTAGATGGTTATTCCTTTACATAAAGATGAAATATGGACGAGAATAATCAGAGAAACACGTGACATAATGAGTCTAATGTCGTTAAGTTTATCTATCGAATGGAGCCTGATTAGAAGTACTTATAAGAATGAATGGTATATTTGACCTGGCTAGATTATCAAAAAGTGGTTGGTTAGGGTTAAGGTACACAAAGGAGCTAAGGGGGCGAAGTGATAAGTGCAATATTTGTGTTGTGTCACCGAAAATGAGATAAGTGAAATAGTTGCAGTGTTTGCACAGAGTAACTGTAAAGCACTTGCAGATTTTCTCACCGAGGAAGATTAATGACAAAAGACGATATATATGGTCACGATCAAAGAATGGAAATTACGCCGATTGTGAGTTTGGAGAGAAGCAAAAGGAGAAATTACTCAGTTAAAGGAACTGGAGCAAACGAACGAGTGAACATTTGCGTTCAAAGCTCTTATAGGGAGTAGATGGAGAAAGTGGCGTTTTCTATATGGGTGCTATATTTAGGGTTTTGTTGCTAAAGCTGATACTTATCTATTTTTGTTATCAATTTTAATCGAAACCAAAGGAGTCGCTACACAGGTAGTATTCATAGTGTGACTGACAAACTCTTTGACAATTGGTGTTTATGGAATTAAAATAAAGAAAAATTTGATTTTCAACCGGAGATTATCCGTAGTTCTCCCTTTCCTTCCCACAAAGGTGGACAAATTAAAAGTGTGGGTGAGATAACATACACACACACGCGAGTGACCTCAACACGAGGGTAAGTTAGATTCAATTTGGTCGGAATTAACCAACCTCTTTTAATTTTCAGTAAAATAAATTTGATTTTTGCAAACCACATTTGGTAAAAAATCGATTCCTACAACTTACCAAAGCTGGTTTCTGTTGAACTACTTTCCTTCTAATTGTCTAGTTACACAGCAACTAGTCTTGGACTTTTTCAAAGTTAAACCTTGAGCGGAATGAGGGTGAGATACGAACAATCATATATCACTCATCTAAGTACTCGTAGACCAGACATCAAGGGCTCTATCCCTTTTTAAGTACCTGTGAACATCAGACCAACCACTATCGTGTAAATTAATATCAGAAGATATCGAATACAACACAGGGAAAGGAAGGATGTCGAACAATGCCACGAAGATAATAAACACACCGTGGGAAAACGGTTACCACTTTGACCCGCCATTACACTCAGGGAACAACCTTTCTAGATATGTGTTTCTTTATGATTGATTCATTTTCGAATCATGCTCAGATTCTAATTAATAGAACTCTGGCAATATTGATGAAAATCAGAACTGATGAAGAAAAGCCTGACTTTAGAATGCTTGAATCTTTTGAAACGAATTTTATTAATGTATCTCTTTAATACACCAATCTCTATGATGCATTCATACAAAGATTTCAACTTGGATTTTCACATATACTACCAGCAAACGTAAGGTCAGGTCGGGGATCAACATCCACTACTGGAAACCATGTAACCCAGTGCGACCTGCCACAGGATACGTGGAGATAATGAACTTCCAGAGCGTCTACCCAGCACAACTTCAAAAGCGTTATCAGGAAAACAACAGTTCCTGTTGGGTCAACGGTCTCTAAAGGCCCAGCTACATCACTTACTTTAGGTGGGGATGATGTGTTCCAAGTGTGGCTTCCAAAACACAATCCCAAGAACATCACCAAGAAAGCAACTCTATACATTTGAATCAACAACTCTCCATAGACATGTACCTCATCAATCTAGCAAATGAAATTAAAAACATAAAACGGGACATATTTGGTATAAGTGAAATGTGAACCGCAGAGAAAACCCGATCGAATCAAACAGCAAACCTTTTCTATAAAACCATGGAAAGGAAAAAGGAAAACAAAGCGGAGTTTGCTTTGTTATTCATAAAAAAAGCACAAAGTTAGAGGGTTCAAAGGCACCTCAGACCGTTTAGCCTGTGTCACTCTAAAGCTCTCAATATTGGGGAAAGACTGAACGCCATTGAAGTTTACGCTCCCACTTCACAGTCGACTTCAACGCCCAAGTAGGACAAAGTAACGAAAAATGCATTGGCAAGAACGGATACAAAATACAGAACAAGAAGGTTGGTGATCTTGTAAATTTGGCCACAGAAAACGTGTTCAAAATCATGAACGCCTTTTTTTTTTTTAAGAAAGCCAATCGAGAATAGACTTGGAGGAACCCTAATCAGAAAACCAAAAACTAAATAGACTTCTTCTTAGCGGACAAGAGTCATACAGTCAAAAATATTCAGGCCCTAAATCAAGTCAATGTAGGAGGTTACCACAGAATGATTGTTTGTAAAATTCAAATTAACATCAAGATAGAACGCAGGAAAATGTTCAAAACCAAACTGCAACCACTTACCTTTCAAAAAGAACTCAACCGATCATTCAAGCTGAAGAAAGTAGATCAAAACATCTAACAAGGACAACGGATCAAGAAACAAAGCAAAGATTCAAACTAGATTGGCAAGCTTTTGGTAGACCAAGCTTGACTTTCAAGAACAAGAAAATCCCATTTCTCCTTTAAAAGAAGGGTATATATCCAATGCATCTTCCCAATAGTCACCTATGGAGCTAAAACTAGAACCTAACCAAAAGACTGACCCTCAAACAGAGAATCGTGCAACGTGCACTTGAGAGAATCATACTCAATATCACATGAAGAGATCATAAGACAACACAGTATTTTAGAGGAATGACAAGAGTCCAAATTGAAAACCTTTAAAGATCTCATATGGCAGTGGACTGGACATGTTACAAGAATGGCAGGAAACTGCTTGACATCAGGACTTGTATCATCCTAGCGAAATTTTAGCTGACAGGAAGTGAAATGGCGTGATAAGGTAGACAAAATTAGACAGTAGTGGCTCTGCAGTGTCTATGATGGTGAAGTTTGGCGAATCCATGACAATTAGGACAAAGAAAATGATCAGAATCGAAAATGCAAACTTAAAAAAGTTCGACCACTACCTTGGACTCTATAAAAATGAAAATCTTCAAAAGAAGAAACCAAGTGAAGCATCACCCAAGGCCGGTGATCTTTTGGCAGAGCAATCTCAACCTTCATTTCTTTTGGTTGGTTTTGTTTAATTTGCTTACTTCATTCTTTTCCCTTGTTGTGGCCGGCTTGAGATTTCTGCGTTTTAATGAGATTCTTGGTTTCTTCTGAGAGTTTACTGATGGTTTATTTGCTTTTCTGCTGTGAACACATTAGTACTTTCTATCAGAGAGGATGTTATATTATTGTTTGTCTCGTTTATGTTCTCTCCTGGTTTGGTCAGAGGTTCGTACCTGTTTTCCAGTTCGAGTTTGAATGATCAAGTGGCTATTTGACCGCTTGCGTTCTTTCTTAGGGATAATTTGATTCTTTTGAGGAAGATGTTTATTCTTAATTTGAATTTTGCATAATATCATTCTGTGGCCTGTCCCTACATTGACTTGATTCAGGACCTGAATGTTTATTTGCTGAGTCACATTTGTCATCTTTCGTGATAGGGGATCCTCCAAGTCTATTTTCTATTGGTTTCTTCTTGAAAAAAATGTTAATGATTTTGAATCTGTTGCTGCAAAATTGACATGATCGTCACGTCTTCCATTTTTTGCTTTTTATTGAAACTTACCGGCACAGCTTTCATGTCCTTGTCCTGCCTGAGAATTAGAGTCTCCCATAATGTGTTGATCTTTTAGCATTTCGGAGTATGTTTGGGTATGGATTTCAAGTTGTCGTAGAAGTCTATTTCTACCTTAATTGATTGAAGTTGGAGCCTTCTGTTTGTACCTCTTTGAGTGTAATACATTAGTTACAAAGTAGGAGATATCTTTTACAGCGTTGTCTTTGAGTTCTTCATGAATGAGACAGCCAACTCTTTGTTTCCCTTTTTTTCTACGGCGGTAAAACTATTTATTCTTTAGCTTGATTAGTTCCTCTCGATCAGACCCTTTACATTTCGTTATTACCAGTAAAGTCTCATTTGATGTTCTCGATTTCACCTTCAAGATCTGTTGGATGCATTTCTGTTGAGTGTTCTGACATTGTAGGTGCCTATGTATAACGTTTTCTTGGTGACATTTTTGTGGTTCTCATGTTGTTGTTTTTTCATTTCAGTTTGGGTAGTCACATTCCCATCCAAGGCAATTGATGTTACTTGGCCTTGTGAAATTGTTGACCCGGCAGAAACAGTTGTTTTCTGGTTGTGTTTGGGTTGTTGCCTGTGGAATACATCACCCTCACTCGAAGCAAATGATTCGGCTGGGCCTTTTGGAAACTATGACCCAGCAGAAACGGCTGATACCTTTTTTGATTGAGGAAACTGGCTAAGCCCTGTTGCGCTGACCGATGGCGTACTGGTGAGGTCTGGAGGATTAGTTATAAATGATCTTGATCAGAGTATCATCAGCAATGCATCAGGCATTAGCACCCGTTGCATTCCCTCTTGTTGATGGGGGATATGGGTGTGCACTGATTTGTTTGAGATTACAGGGTAATTGAACATTCAACATTTCTTCATGGTACTACGTACGTGGATTCTAAAGTACATAGTTGATAGATATACCTTGTAGACTCACCAGTGGTGATTCTATTCAGAACTGAAAAGAAAATGTTGACTGGCTTTTCCTCTCCAATTGACCTGAACTTCTCTCCATCCCAAATTATCTTTTTGGACCCCTACCTTGTATATGACAGTTTTCAAAGTTTACTACAAAACAAGACCACAATTATGAGGTTCAACGTTATTTACTAAGCTTCGCGCCACCACAATAATAAGATATTGAGTTACTGAACTTGGTATGAAATAAAGCTACAATTATTGGACAATAGATTGTTTGCTAAGATTTGTACGATACTAGATTACTTTTATAGTACGGCACAAAATCAAAGTTATTAATTTTATTTAAATATATTTTAAAATCATCCTTGTTATTAGAAGACTATAAATTTAGTGTAGAGTCAATATAGTTCCTTTTTTTTTAATTGTTCGTTGTCGTATAAATCGAACGGTTATCATAATCTAAAGATTAAGAGTTATAAGTACTGAGCCTAAACATTTCATTAACTACAAAAGTAAATTAAAAAAACACCACTGAAAACAAATATACTAGCCTCCTTGTTGAATGAGATAATAAAAAAATTCCCATTGCCATCAATCGGTGTTCAATCGCAGTCAAATACAAGGATTTCGAATAGTAATTCTTATGGCAAGAAAACTCTCCATACTTGAAAGGCAAGGATAACACATAACTTTGATTCTCATTTGTTCTCGTGCTATACAATGCAAATTTCAAACCTCACTGGGTGAAGTTACCAGCCAACATTTCAAGCATAGTCAACAAATCAAATCCTCCAGGGGAGGCTACTCTTGGAAAAAAATCCATTGTTATCTCCCCTAAGTATTTATCTCCTAATCGAATTCACAATAATTCGAATAATCATATTTGAATTAAAATCTAAATTTATTTAATTAACTCATTAAGCATTTCAGAATAGTAAACAATGTATCGATAATGACTAACTCTGTCGAAAAATACAATTTTATGCATGCAGAGCAGAAGAATGTTTACTTTTTTGCAACGATTAGCGATTTCTATGAAATTACCATAACTGTTTGAAAACTCACCCAAGTACACCACGAGACCATATGTGAGGAACTGGTGTAAGGAAATTATGTTACCTCGACCACCAGAGTTGGAGGGTAAGGACTGTCCTGCTTTGAAAATCAGTCTGACAGACTAAATTACTAATCACCTCTCAATGGCGATGCATCTTCTCGATTTTTTTTTCTTTCTATTTTCTGTTTTGGTTCCTCTTCCCGTTTGTATGGTTCTTTTCTTTTCTTGATTTGAATTTCATTTTGTTTAAAAACAGAACAAAACATCGCTATCTATTTAGGACTGAATCATTATATTATCCATGATATCACCGGTAGGATCTATAGGACAAATACGTAAAAAAATGCGCAACTGCTTCTTTCTTTGAAAAAAAATATCACTAATTCAAATCACTAGAGTGAATACCCATTCTAAAAGGTGGAATGAATTGATGCAATGGAAAAAGAAACAATTATATGCAGAAACCAGATAGTATTTGATTTAATTTGTTTTTGTTAAAGTGATTTGATACCACACTTCTTTTAAACTGTTTAAAAAAGTGGGGTCCAAGATTGAAAAAATGTTGAATCATTTCATAGACGAGGCAATGATATGTTTGTTACAATTTTTTTTTTCGCATTTCAAATTTCTATTGAATCTTAGTTTAGATTAAAATCAATATTGAAAATAAACTCTATGTCAGCCTCTTCATCACTTTCTCTCTGTATCCCGAATTCTAAGTATCTAAAAAAATAACAGGAAAATAGTCAATAAAAACCTATGTGAATGCCCCTCGTAGTTCCAGATCAAAGTGTAGTATCATTCTCTTCATGTCAACGAAACATAGCGTTAACTTCCCGTTTTCAATTTGAAATGTTATAATGATTGTATTTTTACTGTTTTCTTCATGAATTTTGATTTGATCTGATTTTTCTTCCAATAGACAGAAACAAAAACTGTTGTAAATTTATTTAGTACTGCCACAAAAAATCAGCTGACAGAGCATATTCGTTTTCAAATTTAAATATTATCATTTTTATTTCATTTTATTTAGCACTGACACGGAAAAACGTGTCAAAGAGCGTAGATATTTTCAATTTTAAACATTATCATCATGATTTTTCTCATTATTGCTCTTTTGCGAATTTAGTTTTAAAAAATGAAAGAAACATTCATTCAAAAATGAAGTTCAAATGGTAATCAGTCACTATCTTTTTGAAAACAATCTGATTTTTAAGATAAGTGTGTAAAATTTAGCTTTAAAAAAAAAGCGTGAAGGAATTTAATCTCTCAATCAATATCTGGCCCTCCGACCAGGAATATTATTTTTGACGGGGCAGGGGATATTTTCAAACGCTAAAAGACATACAGACGGTCAGACGGATCTTTGGTGAATTATATATATATATATTTATATATATATATATATATATATATATATGTGTGTGTGTGTGTGTGTGTGTGTGGTTATCTTTGTTTTGATGCGCGTAAACCTATAGTGATGTTTGACTAATATGGAGAAGATCCGAAAGTCATCCACAGGCTTTAAGAAGTAAACGTATGTTTTAAAAAACACCCCCCCTTAAATGTCTTTTTTTAATTACCTGATTATACTAAGTTAAAACTTGATAAGCAAACAGAATTTTTCATAGGGATATTGACTCGGACCTAGATCCAGGCTTCTACAACCTCGGATCAATACTCTGAGGGTTAGCAAACCACTAGAGTCAGCGAACATCTGCTTCGTGGGAGCGTCTTGTACCTCTGTTGAAAATTGCAAGCAACCGTAATATACAGAGAACCATACTATTTGGAGGTTGTGTGCTTTAATCATACTGCCCCAACCCATCCCTTCGAAAGGACGGTAGAACTCTATAGCCAGTTCGGCATCTACCACCAACCATTCACGCCCAGTAGTCCTACTGCAGGCAAGTCTTACCGTCGGAACAATCCAGCAAAGGGTCGGCAGAACCTCATATCAAGAGCACATCTGCCATGAGAAGGACATCCCTGTAAAATCTATGACTTTGGAATCTTGCTTCTATCCGTACCACCTAAGTGGCCCATAGAATGGTAATCCTTGGTTTAAAAGCTGGTCGTTAGCCCTGGGCAAATTGGCCTCACCATAAAAATCCATTGCTCAGCCTAGAGGGAAAATCCGCACATGTCCTGCCATCTATGGTCCTACAACCATTGCAATCTCTCTTAACAATCATCGTTCGCGAAAAAAGCTATCCATCCATTCATTCATTGATAAACAATATATTCATAAGGAATATATGCAATTTCAAGTATATAAACCCTATGCTAGTCAAATGCCACCATGAAAATGACTATGCAAAAATTGGAATACATGGAAATACAAAAAGATAAAAATTGGGTAAGGAGTAATACAAGAGGATACAATATCAGATAAACTAATCTCAACAAGCCTTGAATGCGTCTTTGGGTAAAACTAACGGGTAATGGATGGGAGTGAATAAAAACAGAAAATATTTAAACCACTTGAGATTTACTGATGGTGCTTTCATGACGTCAGAAGCATCGGAAGAATTACAAGACATGTTGAACAAGATAAATTGGAAAAGTAAAAATATTCAGTTAAAAATGAACAAAATAAAGACAAAGGCAATATTCAGCGGTAAAGCCCCCTCCATAAAAATGACCATAAGAATTAAGACAGAGGCTTTAGAAGAGGTTGAGGAATCCGTTTACCAAGGTCAGCAAATGGAGTGAAAAAAAAGCGACGTATAACGATTGGCTAGAAAGCATTTGGTATAAATAGAGACATATCGAAGATCATTTTGCCATTATGCCAAGAGCGTAAAGAACAAAATAAGTGCATTATATCTGCTATGACTTACGGACACGAAACATGGAAATTAAGGGAAAAGAACTGTTTGTGAATTTCTAATCATAAAAAGGTTGTTTACCAATGATTCCGCCGCTTAATAATGAAACAAGCATTTATTTTACACAAGAAAAATCTATTTTTAACCCATTTCAACCGTGAATATTAATTAGCTCCTATTATATATATATATATATATATATATATATATATATATATATATATATTAGAATGTGGATTTGCTACACAAACTAGCTCATGTTTCTGCCCTCTTCGGGCCTCATCAGGCGAATCATGAGATGAGGCCCGAAGAGGGCAGAAACATGAGCTAGTTTGTGTAGCGAATCCACACTCTACTATTTATTTCCAGCTCTACTTTAAAACAACTTAACTTCATGAGTAAAATATTGTATGTATCGAGCACTCTATGAAATAAATCCATTACATTTCAGAAGTGTCTTTATATTATGGATATATTATTATATTATGTTATACTACTAGCCTGATTTTTATCACATATACTGTTTATATATATATATATATACATATATATATATATATATATATATATATATATATATATATATATATATATATATATATATAATGCTTGAAAGGATGCTATGTATCCAACATCATCATGGCGAAAAAAGACAACCTGGAAATTGAATTTCAATACGAAAAATCTGTTTATTCGCATTTGCGATGATAATTTCGCCGGAGTTGTCTTCGTTTGGCAAGAATGCTCAAACTGGTGACACAAAATCCTGAAAAAAACAGGGGTAGGGAAGGGAGATTCTTATCCATGTGATGGTGTGGGGAGATGTATCCAGGTTAAGGAGGGGGATAAGTATGTGGTTTCCCCCTCCCCAATAGATGCACGTTAGTACTTACCATCTCAACATATCTACGACACGACCACAACGCACTCACAATACAGTCACTGCACACGGCGGAATAAGCGCACAGCACACACCACAAACAATTCAGTTCAATTAGCATATACTCTTACATACACACGTGCATGCACACACATATATACACACACACACACACACAGCATCACCTCGACAACAATACCTGCACACACAAGCTTCAAGCAAAATCACTCACATACCCAGACACATGCATCTAGAGTCACTGTATGAACTAACAAACACACATACACAATCATACCTCCTCCTTTCTCCCATCGTCAGCCTGAGCGTTCCCATACCACCACATATTATCTCCCTTCCCCACTCTCCGTTTCTCCGATTTTTTCATGCCATTATTTCAACCATTCTTGGTCTGACGCAGCCAAATCCAGCGAAATTATCACCCCTTCGACATCATCCTCTTTGTTAAGAACCTTCGCGATATCCAAGTAATGTTAGACGAACTAAATGAAGCAAGCAAGAAAGTTGGCCTCCACATGAACTTCAGCAAAACAAATGTCACGTACAACAAACATGTTAGGGACGAAGACGTAACGATTGAAATCGAAAATGAGGAGCAGGAGAAAGTAGACCACTACATATACCTTGGACAGCGAATCTCCATGTAGTTATCAAAAGAAGAAGAAATCGACCGAAAAGTTACACTAGGATGGCAAGCTATCGGTAGAGCAATCTCAACTTTTATGAACAGGAAAATCCTTCAAGTCTTTAAAAAGAATGTACAAACAATTAATCCTACTGATGGTGTCATATGGAGCTGAAACGTGGAATCCAACCAGAAGATCAACCCTCAAACTGAGAACCAAGCAACGTGCAGAGAAAAAATCATGCTCAAACTCATATGGAGAGATCAAGAGACAACACAGTGTATCAGAGAAAAGACAGGAGTTCGGGACATCATAGAAACTACTGGAAAACTCAAATGGCAGCAGCCAGACATCACGACATACATCATGGATCTGCAGTGAAACTGGCCGACAGAAGGTAAGCTGGCGTAATGAGTTTGATAAATTGAGAAAGTACTGACTCTTTGATGCCCATGATAGAGAGGTCTGGTGAATATTAGGGAAGGTCTTTGTCCAACAACGGTCGATTGCTGGTTGCCGCTGAAGATGATGAGATAGACAATATGGAAATACGAAAGTTTGGAAAATAGATCGTATTTATCTCCATTATGTGTTTCGAGAGATTGTTTTTTTTCTCGTAGTCAAATGTCAAACAGAAAATTCTGTTTCGCAATCTTTCATGTTTCTGTATCGTCTATCAAGTTGACCAAATCAAAGTCTACATCATGTGTTCCGTTTTGGGCATCAGAATTGTCGGTAACAACTTCTTTTTCGTGTATAAATAAGCTTATTTTTCATTTGTTATGTTGTCAAAGAGGAAATTTATCAAAAATATATATTTCCATTGATGATTTTTTCCAACTTTTTAAGGACTCTGAACCATTCCAGCTCCAAGAAGGAGTAAGACAAGGTGATACCAGTTCACACAAACTCTTCACGGGCTGCCTTGAGGTGAACTTATGGAACATGAACTGGGAGAATAGAAGAATCAAAAGAGACAGCAAATATCCAAGCAAGCTAAGATTTACAGACGACATCGTCCTTTTCGCAGCGAGCCTAGACGATCTCCAACTAATGCTAGATGAACTGAATTAAGAAAGCAAAAACGTTGGCCTACACATGAACTTCAGTTAAACGGAAATCATGTGCAACGATCACTTTGAGAATAAGGACATAACTGTCAAAATCAAAGATGCAAAACTGGGGAAAGTAGACCACTTAATCTACTCAGGACAACGAATCTCCATAAAACCCACCGAGGAGGAAGAGATCAAGCGAAGAATCACTCTAGGATGTCAAGCCTTTGGCAGAGCAAGTTCAATCTTCAAAAACAAGTCGATCCCAATGATTCTTAAAAAAAAGAGTATACAATCAATGCATCCTTCCGATAGTCACTTATGGAGCTGAAACATGGAACCTAACCAAGAGACAGACTCGCAAACTGCAAAGCTTACAACGCACACATGGGAGAATCATGCTCAACTTCACATAGAGAGATTACAAGGAAGAAAACGGAAGTCAGAGACATTGTAGAATCTATTAGAAAACTTGAATGGCAATGGGCTGGCCATGTTGCAAAAATGACAGACAACGGATGGACACACAACATGAATTCCCAGAAATCACATGCGAAACCGAGGCCGACAAAATACAAGATGGAGAGATGGACAAGACAAATTTAGAAAATACTGTCTTTCTGACGCCTACGATAGAGAAGTGTGGCGAATCCTGGGGAAGGTCTATGTCCAACGACAGACGTTAAAAGGATGATGATGATGATGATGATGATGATGATGATGATGATGATGATGATTAAGACTCCAGAAATGCAAAATTCTTTCAAATCATCAAAATATCCGTTACAAAAATAAACATCCAATTATCTTTGCTTATTGAATAATATATGTTGTACATGTAGTCTTTTATGACGAAGTGATAGCTGAAACAGTCGTATTTCAAAAGTAGTCGCGGCAATTCAGACTGGAGAAATATCAATAAAACTGAGAATATTGCATTGCTTATGATGATAGTAATGTTTTGGAAGTAGGTAATTTATGTACATCTAAGAACAAATATTAGATGACGTTCGTGCGAATATTTGATAAACCCTTCTGTTAGCAAAATTCTGCTTTGGAAACTTCGTGAGAACAGCTTTCATCACATCAGTTATTATCCAAATGTTCGGAAGATTCGAGGTAGATTGATCAATCTATTTTGTTACCTACTACTTCCCTTGTCTCGTTAGCTATTTCAAACACTGAAATGAACCCAAAGAAAATTTCAATAAAAAACATTTCCTTTACACACACACACACACACACACACACACACACACACAGATAGATAGATAGATAGATAGGGAGAGAGAGAGAGAAGTAATTCATTTATTTTCTGTCAATAGTTTCTTTAGACTCATGAAAAGATCCCTTTTCATTATGATGTGTCAGCTGTCATATAAGCGTGCATTTTGAAAGCAAATTATCAAAATGAATCACAAGAGATTGTGGCGCAAGAGAAACAAAGTACCCAAGATTATGACGCTGTGACCAAACTAATGTCTTAAATAAGTACTACTCCTAATTAGACCAACTGATGACAGCTATTAACGAAAAATGCAAGATTAGTCATCAGAAAGATCTGATATTCTATTGCAATAACGCTAGACTGAACATCTATTTGGTGACCAGTCAAACATTATTCACGGCTTGCCTGATAATTTTCACTCATTCTCCGTATTCACGAGATATTTATCGCACCTTCAGATAACCATTTATTCAGGTCTTTACAGGGATTCTCTTGAAATATCTATTCTCAGGAAGACTGCAAAATACCCATACAGCAGGGTTATTATTGGGGGGGGGAGTAAGAAGATTAAAAAAAGAATCTCCCAGAGGATGTAATCAAGAAGTCGTCTGAAAGATGGCAAACGGTAATATTTTCCGAAGAAAGTAATATAATCAAATAATGTTTTAATTTTTACTAAATCAACGAACATTTTCGTCTATATGTATTCGGTTGAAACATACGAAATGCTTTTTGAACAGTGAGATGGAGTGGGGATGTAAGCAACAAAACGATTATCATTTATAAATAGGTGTCCCTTTTCTCAGTGATCCTCTCATGATGATGATCATCATCGGTGGTAGCGGCAGCAGCAACCGTTTAGCGTCCGTCGTTGGGCATAGACCTTCCAAAAACATTTGCCAGACCTCCCTATCATGGGCGTCGCAGAATCAATAGTATATGAAATTATCTAATTCGTCACACCATCGTATATCTTCCATGGTTTTGCATGTGATCTCTTTGTATCTACGTTGTGAGTCGTAATGTCCATCAGTTCTCTGACATTCTGGTCCATTTCCATTTCTACCATATCCCTGGTTCCTGCTTTTTTTTCCCTAATATACTGTGCTGTTGAGCATGAATCTCTCATGTGTACGTTGTATGGTTCTCAGTAAGAGGGTCAATTTTTTTTGTTCGCTTCTATGTTTCAAGTAAGTGACTACCGAGAGAATGCATTACTGTTCACAAATTCAGTAAAAGCATGAACTATGACTTCCCTATTATTGAAACTTTTATTACAGATATGAAGTTTAAAATGCTTGGAAGGATGATAATCTATTGATAAATTTCAGGTGGACATTGAGGATACTACAAGACTATGTATCCTAATTCTCTGAGCTTGGACACCGACAAATGAGAGGCATAGCGTCTGGCCTTGTCATGGAGTATTTCTTTCAGCTAATTCTTTAACTTTTTGAACTCAACTATTATGTTGAATAGACTTATGGTCATTATTGAAGTTCGTAAGACTCCAGTAAGTGTTCAAACAATTGTCCGTGGGTTCGTTGGTCACTGCTGTCGATAATTCTTCATCGTCAGGAAAGGACTGAGCCTTCCTTGACGTTTATTATTGGTATATATATACATATATATATATATATATATATATATATATATATATATATATATATATATATATATAATAAGATGTAGATTCACTAAACAAACTAGTTCATGTTTCTGTCCTCTCTGGGCCTCATCAGGCGAATCTGATCGCATGATGAGGCCCAGTTCTTCTGATGAGGTCGAGAAAGGACAGGAAAATGAACTAGTTTATGTAGCGAATCTACATCTTATAATTTATTTTCAGTTCTTCTCTAAAACAACTTAACTTTCGAAGTAAAAAGTTGAATGTATTGAGCATTCTATGAAATAAATCTATCGCATATCGGGCGTTGCTTTATATCATGCTATATTGCTAACCTGATCTGTACCATACGTATTATATATATATATATATATATATATATATATATATATATATATATATATATATATATATACTAAAACCTATTTAACCAACACTGAACGGTTTGTACAGTTGTAGTGCTCTGTAGTAGTAGTAGTAGTAGTAGTAGTAGTAGTAGTAGTAGTAGTAGTAGTAGCCTTTAGTAGAGGAAATCCTTAACTTTCAGCACTATTCTCTATGATGTAAAAACGATATTTCATGTGTAACAACCTAATATCTGATTTTATCTAGGCACGCATTAAGAATGTATGCAATAATACTTTTACATATACCTACCTAAATAAACAAATGTATACATGGGTATGTGTGTGTGTGTGTGTGTGTGTGTGTGTGTGTGTGTGAATGTGAGTGTGTGCACGTGAGTGTGAGTATAAGTGTGTGCACATGTGTATACGAGCAATTCCCATGTGTGCATGTATTCGTCTGTTTCGGTGCTTGGATAAAAATATATATGAATGAATCTTTGACTGCATAATAATTAAGTTGCATTCCACCCAAATCAGAAGTGTCGTCTAGGGGGATCAGGGCAGGTCTGTGATACATTGGGCTGAACGGTGTGAAATCTCGACCAAACGTTGCAAGGCAAAGTATCGGACACTGGAAGACGGAAGTGAGCCCGACATTGTAAAAATAGCGGCCTGAATTGCCCGGAAGGTGTGTCACCCGTGGCGTGAAACAAACAAAAGGCGGTCAGAAAATGGCGCCAAGATTGTCCAGTCGCTTCTTCGTTGCAAAAGGCCAACAATACGACTTACTCGAGATTTCCCCGCTACGAATATTGACCCATATCGCCATGTCTGGGGTTAATTAAATCGTCTTTCTTGAAAGCTGGACATCTTGGCATGTGTCCACGCAAGCCATTCTTCTTTATTAATCTGTGACTAATACGTCTAATAGTCGCTTCTAGCGTGCAAATGAATCGGTTCAAATTGGGATAAAGTTGTGACAAGGGAAGAGCGGCGACATTTTTTGTTGGGACGTTATGATTAACGTATCAAACCTCCGTCTGACATTTGATTAGATCAGAGAAGGGAGGGGTCTGCGCTTTTATCAGAAGTAATCTTTCCCTACTAAAGTTAGTATAATAGTTAATATAGGGTGCTGATGAACTTTTGTAATTTTTTGCAACAGGGTTGGGGGTGATTGAAAGTAGATTATTTGTCACATTTATCGTTATCGTATCCAGCATTAAAAGAATGATATACCCTTTCTCGTCAATGAAAAAAGTCGTCTTGGTTAAATAAGCAAATTTATCAATAATTTGAATCGTATAACAACTGAGGCGTTGTCTCAGAATTAGCGGCAATGATCTTTACGTTTACCATTTTTTCACGAGTAATCAGAAAAGAAAGGTAATATTGATAATAAAAAGGTTAACAGAGGTCGCTTTTTTCATTCTCCTGGGAATCATAAATTACGATACTATCTGTCAAACTATTGAAACCATTGAGGGCTAATCGTTGTATGTGCCCTGTTTCATCACAAGTAAGATTTAAAAATCAAAAAGCGTAAAAATCTTTCTTTGAACCATTGCATCTATAATGACACAACAAAGACTGAAAACATACACTGAAAGTAAGTCGAAGCTACAGTTTCCATAGTAAATTAAATATTAGAACTGGTATAACAACCATGATAATAATCCAGAAATCTGACCATTTAATACTTATCTATCTTCTACTGGAATACTTATTGAAAGTATAAATTTCAGAGGTGTGCCTCGTAAGGAGAAGAGGTAATTTTTGACCGTACACATCACAGAAGTGTTTGTAATCGCCCACACTTGGGAAGTGTTGAATTTAGTGTAATATGAAGGTTGCTCTAAGGTCTATGGCTGAACGAAGCTGGATTTTTCTATATTTAACAAAGGAATTCGACATTCTTCTTATAACTTAGTTGTAGCAAGTTTAATCACTCAATTTGCATTTTAAACATTAATGATCAACAAGAAAGGGATTGGCAGTAGTCATGAATTAATGCACGCGTTGAGAGAGTTATTTTATGTATAATATCAATGCACCGTTGATGGTGATTATCTTATCGAAGATTTCGCATTGAGAGTATCGATTGAAATATTTCAGCTGTTTTAGCTTCTTCATATTCTTTGGGTTACATAGTGAGCTAAGTGACTGATGAATGACGTCGTCAAAAGTAGAATGGTATCCAACAGTAGTTGACTAATTATAAGCTCTCCAACGTGATTGTCATTGCATTGAATTCGCCTTTTTGTAATAATAGTACTTACTATGTTTTACTCTATTATATGTATAACATATAATAGCACTATTCTGTTCGAAACAGCAGCTTTAAATCCTGAAATTGTAAATAGGAAAGGGTACTTTTTACAAGTATATAGTGAGACAACTCTTTGATAACTCTCTAGAGTCATTGAAGTATCGTTTAGGGGAAACCCTCGACACTTTTGGCTCGTTGACCATCTCCATAATCTGCATAATGTTGCTTTTTGCATTTGAGTTACACTTTTGTTTATCTTAAAATAAAGAAAAAAGCACAATATGCTGGAAACTGAGCTGATTTTTTCCAACTCCAATATTTGAATTAATGAATACAATATGCGAATTTTGACAATTCGTTTTGAAAAAATCCTCGCTGATATGACAGCTGCCACAATATAATAAAACTTACTTTTTGCCACTTCCCATCATTCACCGTACTTTCTCATTAAACTGCACAACCCTTTTTAAGTTGGAATCGAATGCTAGCTTTCTTTAAATGAACAAGCATGGTATGGCGAAAATGATGATTTCATCCATCTATCCTCAATGCTTGAGTGACCACAATGTTAACCCATTTTTTCCAAAGATTCAAGCTGATCTGACAGCTGTCAATAAGATCAAGGGGAGTTAGATCAAATCAAACTCTCCTGATGTCATCTTACGAGAATGAACGATCATTATGGCTTTGCGGAGTATTGTTAGTTTTGCGAGATCTTTCCTTACGGTGTGATCCGTTTCATCAGTACCAGTCAGACTGAAGAAATGGTTCAAACCATCGTGGTCATCTTTGTACAACGAAAGGAAGTTACGTGTGTTGCAGCAAAATGTAGTATATGAAAATTTGCTTTCTGTAAGACATTTCATTGGATGTATATACTCGACTCCCTTATGCAGTGATCCTGATTTTTGTAATTAAAGTAAATATAAATAAATTTCGTGATATGTATTATTTTGATTACTGATTTCTAAGAGAAATTACGTCAGATACTCGTGTATGTAATATTTTCTCATAGAGATGGTCTTCGTTTTAATAATAGATAAAGATAACATCCAGGTCATGGTTCATAAGATGTATTTTCTACGTTTAATTTCTTTACGATTCAAGATATGAGATGTGGCGTGATGGTTATCAACACAGAAGTTTGAACTGCGAAGAACGTTAAAATCTCTTGGTAGCCAGATAATGTTCGGTGATTATAATGGGAAATGCATTGAGCAACATTTCTTTGTGTCCTTGTAACCGTAGATGCAGTGGTCGACTTTCTTTAGCCCTGCTTTTCCGATTTTAATTGTGGCGTCTTTATCCTCTAAATATTTGTTGCACATGACATTTGCTTCACTGAATTTCATGTGAAGACTTATTTACTTTCTTCATTCAATTCATTTATCATCATTTAGAGATAATGACAGTTCTCAGCAATGGGGACGATGTCATCAGCAAATCAGAGGTTATTCAGGTATTCAGCATGAATCTTAATAACTGACCCGTCTAAATTACTGAAAACCATTTCAAGGAAAGCTGTGAATAGTTTGAGTGAGCTGGTGTGGGGCTAATTCAAAAGGTACGATATCAAAAATATCGAAAACGAATCGTCCAAGTACATAATGTCTATTGCAAATGGCCCAAACACAAAACGTCGACAATGCAAGAACGTCCAAAACTATAATGTCTCCATTGAAAATACGGCAAATATTGCAAAAAGGGCCAATGCAAAAAGGGCCAATGCGAATACGTCCGATGAATGCAAAAAAGAGCCAATACAGTGGGGACAAGAAGACCCAATGGGTCAATTCACACACACACACACACACACACACACACACACACACATATATATATATATATATATACATATATATATATATATAATCACATATATAGTGCATACGCATATATGCACCTACACGTGAATGTACATGAGCCTCACACCTTCTCAATGTCGCCCTAACTGCTGTAATTACATTTGCTTTCAATTGTTTTATATTCATTTTTTAAATTTATTTCGTATGCATAGTTTTATTAAAAAGTATTGTTAGTAAAAATAATTTTCATTTTTACTTTACATTATTTGGCTACTTACACGCATGTTTTTATTTTCTATCATTCCGTTTCATCTTACGAGGAGAAAATGTTCCCTAATTAGTGTTTTGGAAGCTCTGCTAGTGTTGTGAAAGATTTTTTTACTGCGTTTTAATATTTAATTTCATTTCAATCTGTTTGCGTTTAATTCCTTTTAAAAAAAGAAATAAACAAATTTTATGATGACTTTAACTCCCTATTACAAGATACCAAAAAATACTTCAATGTCAATGACTTGAAAGAACCCCAACCATAAAACCAAAAACGAAATAGGCTACACCCCATCGGACAAAAGCGACGCCAAAAAAGATATTCAAATTCTAAACCAAGTAAACATTGGAAGTGACCATAGAATGGTGAAATGTAAGATACAAGTAAACAACAATAAAGAACTTAAAATGTTCCACATCGAACTGCAACCACAGAATGTACCAAAGGAACTCAACTAATCCTTCAAGCTATAATTGAAAAACAGATATAAAATACTTACCGATGAAAACGACGACAGCATCAACGAACTCCACGACAAAATAACAACCTCTGTTACAGAAGCTGCCACTATATTTAAACCAAAAAGCACACAGATCATTAGCAAAATCTCAGACAAAACCAGGAAACTCATTGGAGAGCGCAGAAACCTCAAACAAACAGCAACAACATGGGAAAAATAGAGGAGACCTAACTAAACAGAGCAATAAGAAAGAAACAAAGAGAAGAAAAAAGAAGGTATACGTACAGCAATCATCGAAACCTCTCTCGAAAAACGTCGGGGCTTTAAAATAATAAACAAAGCTCTCAGTATAGGACAGAAACAAATAACTAGTATACTCGAAGTAAACGGAGATATAATAGCAGGCAGAGACAGAATTGTCTAGTGTGCCCAAGATTTTTACCAAGAACTCTACTCTCCAAAACAAGGACAACCAAACAACAACCAGGACACGCAAGACGCTGACAATCGGTTCGAGGACTTTCCAGAACTTACACCATGGGAGATTAAACAAGCAATCAAACGAACAAAAAAAAAGGGAAAAGCCACTGGACATGATAACATCACCATTGATCTACTCAAAAAAGCTGGCAAAATCGTCAACAAAAAAAAAACTAGCTACTCCATTCAACGTATGTCTAAAACGGAGTAAAATCCTGAAAGACTGGAACACAGCAATCATAATGCTTCTACATAAAATAAGAAACCCGAGAGACTTCAACAACTACAGGCCTATAAGCATCTATAAACTTTGAATAAAAATCATCACCGATAGGATCACTACAACACTGGATGAAAACCAAACACGAGAACAGGCTGGATTGAGAAGAAACTGCTCGACCATGGGCCATCTCCATTCAATAAATCAGCTGAAAGGAAGAGCAAAAGAATATAAAAATGTCATTTGCTGTAGTATTTATAGACTTCAAGAAGGCATTCAACTGCTGAAATTCCCATGGTCATGAAGGCCATCACTCTATAATATGTAGACCCTGTATGTCGAAGTACTGCAACATATATCCAATCACAGCAACTCCTTTATCAGGCTACATAAGGACTCTGAACCCTCCCAGCTCCGAAAAGGAGTAAGGAAAGGTGAGACCAGTTCACACAAACTCTTCACAGGCTGCCTCGAAATGATCTTCCGAAACATGGACAGGGAGAATAGAGGAATCAAAATAGATGGCAAATATCCAAGCAAGCTAAGATCTGCAGACAATATCGTCTTTTCTGCAGAGAACCTACACGACCTCCAATATTCTTATTTCTATAGTTTTTCAGTATACTTCTTCCGGTAACGACATTCAACATCGATCTCTGACATATAATCGGGTGATTTATTTTTATCCGTAAATGTTAAAATTTATAGTTTTCCTTCTAAGCATAGATTGCACCTTGAATCAAGGTTTCTTTCTTTTTCCTTTCTTTTTTCTTCCGTTTTTCAATGTTTCATTATATCCTTAGATTTTTTCCTAAATCTTCAAACTCCCAGAAATTAATGGAAAATGGGGTGTTTCAGTATTTTTCAGTATCAAGCATATACATTCTGTGGTATATATTTCAAATATATATACGTTTGCAACGGTGGGAGATAATTTCAAAAAGGTTTCTATGTAAATTAACGCAGGTAAAAATCATTTTGTCGGATCATATATGTCCATTCGCTGATACATACCATCCCAATGGAAAGAGCACCGCTACATTGAAGTGGCTACTCAATCAGTGGCATGTTCCAATCCTGCAGCAGCCCCATTTCCTTCAATCGTTTATTTTGTTGACGTTGTCTAGATTGAGTGATACATTAACCGTATAATGACGGGATATCATTTCAAATAAGTATCTATATAATATATCACAATTTATAATCATTATGTCCGATCATATTCATCCATTTTTCGATGTATAAATGTCGCATTGAAAGAAACGAATTGAGCATATATAGACCGAGAAAAATGAGATGAGAATTTTGTTTGGAAACACATTTCGGCCTTTGCATTATCAGTGGCTGTTTAACTCAATGGTAAGAGCATCGCTACGTAAGTGGCTACCCTATCAGCGGCTGGTTCCATCCTTGCAACAGCTTTATTTACTTTGTTTATTCTATTTGTATAGTCTTGAGTTTGTGATACATTAACCGTGCAATGATAGAAGATCATCTTTAAAAAACTGCTATATGATACAACGCAATATATATATATATATATATATATATATATATATATATATATATATATATATATATATATATGGGTGTGTATGTGCTCGCGCGTATTCGTGTATTTGGTGTAAGAGACCAAAGTCTTAGCAGCTGCCTGATTTGAAAAAGCACTTACAGTAATAACACACAGTCCATACACCCACATACATCCCCACACATATACGCACAAATAGTACGATACCTCGAAAATACAATAAGCAAATGCACCTTAAGAAGCAAAAATGCACTTGGTGCAATTGCATTGCCTGTGTCGTCATCATTGTCGTCTGCAACCACAGACGAACGCATTTTTTTTTCAATTTGCAGCTACGGCTTCGACAGATACTACAAATAGGACAAAAATATATACACGTATATAAATGCACATATACCAACAAATATGCATAGATATACTTGTCCGCGGGCGTGAGTGTGAGGGTACATGTGTAAAGATGAGGTGAAAGCATCGATATTAATTTCAACTGTAGGAAAAAAAAAAACAAGAAACAATAAAAAATAATAAAGCCCTAAAGATCAAATCAGAATGATAAAAACAAAAAGTATATATAAAGGTAAAACATAGGATCTGGAAGAAAAACTCAAAGAATGAGATGTACCCTGAAAAACAATGCATCAGAACAAATAGAAAAAACGAAAACGGACTACGCTGTGATAAAAAAAAATTAGATAAATAAGTAAAGAGGAAAAGAGAAAAGCGAGACAAGGAGTGATTGAATGAATCAGAGTTATCGTAGAAGGAAACTAAAGAAAGAGAGAGAAGGTGACGGAAAAAATGAAGACAAAATACCTTTCCCTTTTTTGCCTTTAGTTTTTTATTTATCTGTAGCCGTTGGCGATTGAAAACGGAAAAAAAACGCGGAGGAAAGACGATGACACACTTTATCCTATTTTATTCTATATTATTTTTTTTCTGTCTCTCTGCCTGTCTGTCTGTCTGTCTGTCTTCTAGGTTCTTCACGTAATATCGACGCTTAATTTCCTTTTTTCTGTATGTTCAGATTCAGAGGAAGACATTTTGATTAACAGAGGCGGAACGTAGACGAAAGAAAGAAAACAAAGTCAATGGTTGAGATGGTGAACGTTGTGCTTCGTGCCACTCCGTTTGGCTGGGTGTTGGTGCACGTGCACACACACACAAATACACTCAAACATACATTCGCACACGCATGTAAATGCGACTTGCTCTCGCACACCCACACATATACTTGCACATACATTCAAGTACACTCGCTGCATACGTGCTCACGCACACACACACACACACACACACACACACACACACACACACACACACACACACTTTTGAAAGTAAGATAATTGAGATTTATTTACAAATGAAAGGTAATGAAGATACACAAAAAACCTCAAGGAGGATTGAGATCCCTTCCAAAGACAGAAAGAAAAAGGAAACTAGAATTTCTTAAATTACATTTATATGTGTATATATACTTGAGCATCAGTCGCTTTAAACTATCCAGAGTAGTTATATGCTCATCAATATATGCATATATACATATACGCATACATGTATATGCACACACACACACACACACACACATATATATATATATATATATATATATATATATATATATATATATATATATATCCTTTGCCGATCATTATGCGTCGTTCTATTTTGCTTCCATGATCTGTCTCTAACTTTATCAGAGGAGAACCAGGAATACAAAATAAAACATACTGCTTCGACATCGTCTAGACGTTTCACCTGTCATCTATTCGATTGGAGTGCAATAAGAGTCATTTCAAACAAGCATTTACCTTTTAAAACACCTATACGCCAAAAGTTGGTGTACAACACACAAATACTCTACAAATCCAATTGCAGAAAAAAGGATTGCGATTTTAATCGAATCAAATAAAAAATACTCCTGATAAGATTAACTATGGGCATGGACCGGGAGTGCTCAATAACTAGTATCCCTTAAAAAGAATAAGTTCTTCCACCACAATAAAAACTTGAAAATAATAAAGAATATATTGAACACTTTTACTTTCACTACTTGCAACATAATGATCTTGATAATGACTGACTAATTAGCTGAAAGTGCTCGATTTGAATTAGCATTTAGTCCATTTTCTTCATCTGTTTGATCCTGAAATTCGTTTTCTAGTGAGAGAATAGTAAAAATTGCTGAAAAAGTTGAAACAACGTTCATTGTCGGTCGTGTTCATCCAAAATAACATACATATACGTGTTGTGCAGATGTGAAGGGATCTTATCGAATGTTGGTAAAATAGAAATCGGAAGGCGAGGAGAAATTTAAGAGAAAAACAGGTTCTACATCAGGAAAATTTACAATATCACGTGGGAATATTCTGATGCATTTCGATGTTTGCAAATTATCCTCTTCAGAAAACTTGCAATGGTTGCTGAGGAAACTGTATGTTGTTTACATGTCCGGGGTTAGAGGAATTGGAACGGGCAATTTCTACAATGTCACTTGTTTAGTTGGAGTTAGAATGGAGGTGCATGTATCTGTGTAGGTAAGAGTCAAGTTTGGTCTGAAAGAAGAAGGTTCTTTGAGAGGAATGGGCAGAAGGTGTTTGTATCTGTATTTGTGAGTATCAGGTTTGTCTGAGATAAGAAGGGTCAGTTAGAAGAGGGATCAGGATGAGAATGGTCAGTTTTAAAGTAAATTCTCCATCCTGAAAAAAACAAAACAAAACAAAAAAAAAAAAAACAGGGCAATAAGAACTTTCCTGAAAACTGATCAAAACAGCAGCTCCTCTTTTCATTTCTCAAATCTCACAAACACATCAAAACACATTCACATATACAAAGAAGATAGAACCCTCCGTCATCCCTGATAGTTATGGTTGTTCAATTACATTGTTAATCATATATACTAACTGAATAACCCATCAGTAGGTCGGGTATTCGTCTTAGTAATTATCAATAACCTATTATGATTCTGAGTTGTATATTTTATATCAATGAAAATGACTCCAGGGCACATTTTTCGCTTATTATTATTTGAAAAAATATTTTTTGTCTGTGATCGCTGTGATATATATATATATATATATATATATATATATATATATATATATATATATATATATATATATATATATAAGAATTACAAGGACATATATTCGGTGAATGTTAACATTTCGTGCCTCTCAAACCCATCAGCAACCAGCAATATGTTGTTTCCTGAGGATCAAATAAAATAAACCGCCTATTGACATTTTAGGTATGTATTCTACAAATATCCAATCATTTATTTTCAACGATTAAGATACGACTTCTTATAAGCATTATCTTGATTTTCTTGTTTTGATTATCGATTACATAATTTCAATTGTTGATAAGAATTATTCGAAGTATAAACTTTTAAAACTAAATAATAAAAGTGATTATACCATGAATAAAACGTACTTGAGAGTAACTCTTGCAAGGCGCCAAGTCTGGGCTCTACCCTTTCCTGCTAGAAGTTGTGTTTATCGGGCAAGGTTTTACAATTAGCACAATTGTTCATTTCGTGACATGAACAAATTTACTACATTCCCATTCTATCTACAGCGGATAAAATCTATTTTCGTTCTTTTTCTATTTGTATTTCTACAAGTTGAGAATAGATATACGTACTATATATATAAATGTGTGTGTGTGTGTGTGTGTGTGTGTGTGTGTGTGTATTTAAACATGAACATACCTGGTCATAAATATAATTCATGTCAGGCACTCATTCGGACTAACAGTGAACTTTATCGGATTACAATTGAAGTTATTCAAAAATCGACCGTATTTTTCTCTCCAATTATCTCGCTCATAAAGCATCCAAAAATCGGAACTATTATTTCTAAACCAATTTATTTCAAAATTTATTTTGCTAATGAGTCACCCCTTTGTGTATTTATTCTATTCGAGATCTCATTATATTTTAATATACTTTATTTTTATTCCTTTTTTTTTCAATATATATATATATGTATGTACATATTCAAATATCTTTCTATTTATTCTTATTTTCTATACCTTTTGTAATTTATGTTTCACTGCAAAATCTATACATATTGACATAATTTTGCTTAAAAGATTCTATTATGAATTTTACTTTATGTCTACATTTAGCCACAAATTCACTCCTTTTATCCAGGATGTTATGTGAATTTGTCATCTGAACACAAATTGCACGTACTAAATAGATCACTTGCCAGTCTAGTGTGTTTCCATATAAACCATAATATATTTGGAGTTTTTTCAATTTTCTCTTCCCATGAATAATGTGATATAAATTTTCATATTTTGTTTTGTTTTTTTAGTACAGACGATAACTTTACAAACTATATTGTTTTCTTATTAACCATTGATTAACTAATGGACATTCTTCTTCTTTCATTTAATTACAATCATTATTTTTTCTTTTTTGTTTGTTTTTTCTTTTGTTGATTTTTTTGCTGAATTTTGCATACAGCCATAGGTAATTTTTATCTTTATTCATTAATTTGTGTAATTGGATTTTTCTGAGAAAATGTTTTTCTATCAATTCTATAAATACCTTACCTATATCGCACTGCAAGAACGATAGTTTAACTGCATTGCTTTCCTTTTTCCTTTTTCATTTTATCGATATTCCTCTCTTTTTTTTTCTTTCATCATCATGAATTACTTTGTTATTGTGTACATCATTTTAGGGCTGTTATAATTTGGGGGGGGGCTTCATTAAAAACACCTAATTTCTTTAAATTATTTGGATTTTGTTGCTGATAGATTTAGTTAATTTTAAAAGTATGATTAGATTTGATGTTAATATACGTGGTCGGATATTTCTCTTTCATGTATGGTTCATATATTTCATTTTTAAAACTGATGTTACGTCAAGAAAATCGACCATTTTTCTGATTCTAAATGATACCTCTACTGGATCTAAGTTTTAGGAGGATTTTAAATATTTATTTTTTGGTTCTCTCTGCAGGATGTACAATCCTATTTAGTCAGCAATCTGAGGTGAATCAAATCCCCCCACAGGTATATCGAAAATGTCAGTGGATTTATTTACCAATATTTCATCAATGGTGACGATTATGTCTCCCTGTTTAATTATATAAATTTCCTTACATCAATATTTGTGTATTTTTAGATAATTCTATAGCCTCTCCGAATGTTTCAAATATTATATATTGCTATAAATAAATCTCTATGTATTTGTATATATATATATATATATATATATATATATATATATATATTGAGAGAGAGAGGGGGGAGAGGGAGAAGTGAGGGAAATATGCATATACTAGCACAGGATGTTCAAATATTCTTCGCAATAATGCCACAAGGAAAGGCATGAATTGATTTCGTTCCTGCACACCGTCTACATACCCGACCAAATAAATCCTTCACTGGCGCCCAGCAATCGTTAGCAAAGAAAAGAGTGAGTGAGTTGACAGACTCTATTTATGTAGCTGCAGCAGCAGCAGCAACGAGAAGTTGTAACCCTCTTAATCAAACTTGACCGGAACAATAGGTGTACATAATAAATAGGCATTTATCTATATTTGCAAATATTCCTATATTAGAAACTAAAATTGTTATTTGGATAGTAAGTACTAATTTAGTCGAAGATGTTTTGCACGATACTCTATCTTTTGAACAAAAATCATTATCACAGGCTTCGTCTAACGCTCGACCCCGGTTTTTCTTCGATCATCTTTATCAGGCAACGAATGCTAAAAACATCGTATTTTATGGTATATAAAACATTTCTGAACAAAAATCGCTCTGCCTTTCAGGAATTGATTCGATGCTACTGATACACGAAGCACCAAAGGCCAAACGTTCATCAGTTATGGTGATATTTTTAGCAAAATAGCTTAAATGGGGACATGACTGGCGTGATGGGAGGACACGTGCCTCATATTCGGTGATATTGCCTGGTAAAAAAAAAAAAATAGAAGTAAACATCGTAAAACCACGTCACTGAGTACAGGTTATGCTGATGTGAATCTGAAAGTGACTGATAAACTGGAGGTTTTCTTGGTGTGAAAATAACTGTACGCACAATGTAATCGACAACACGAGTTCAAACTCCTGTCGGTGTTGTTTATGTCAACTCACCACTCATACCTTTGAGAGAGGCATGAATCAACCTCTATTTCCCCAACCATGGGTAAAGCAGAAGGACGGATTGGACTCACTAGCTTTGGGAAGGCAACTGGTCTAGGAAAAGGACAACTCGATTGCGAAACCAGGGAGTGGATCCTCCTTGAGCAGTTTGACGCCCAATTTGACGGTTTTTGGAACCAAACTGATGCCAGTAGTATAGCTGTTTTCTTCTAGACTACATCAATGAGGACAGAAGGGGAATTCTGACAAACGGGCATCCTAGGATCTACATACGCTTTCATCAGACATTTATTAAGTGTTTCCAAGTATTTTGTTTAGAGCATTCATTTGCATAATCCTTTCTCCAGCCTTTTGTGCGACCAGCTCCAACGATGGAAGAGAGGTGCAGCAATCTAATCTTTTGGTCGTGGTCAGACGATCTAAAAAAAGAAACGTTGTCTGTTACTCTTTCCCTCTTGTCGTATCACGTCCAACATTCTGAACAAAGTGAATTGATTTCTTTTTTTTTCTTACTTACCATTCTACACTGAAACACAGCATTTGATTATGTATTTAATTCTCTTTGGATAGATTGATAGTTGTGATGCTGTTTACTTGTTGAACGATGTGATAGCATGTATTACATTATAAGGTAGCCTCTGTTCAACAGAAAAGACGTTGTACACAATTGCCCTACCTAACTTGGAATGCTTTTCCTGTTGAAGCCACTGCACAGCTTTTCTAAAAGATTTTCAAATGTTTACAAACAGTTTCATACGTCTTCATCGGTTATAGGTAGCAGTTTGTTTTATATGAACCAAAGAGTTGCTCTCAATCCTTCCAATCGTGCAAAAATTTGAACCTTACTGATATAATCTTTATGTGCAAAGTGTATTTGGAAAGTAAAGTGTCATTTGATACTATCGAACTAATAGCCTACCAAGGTCAATCGTGCCTTAGTCAAATCTCACCCAATGGTGTCTCACTGCCAACTGAGTAACCCCGAGAATAAATGATTGTGCATGTTCATGCAAACGCAGTAATGTCCTCTCTGATTACCAAGTTACATTTAAGCCACGCAACCGGTTTAGTGATATTCAAAATAGTTGGATATTTTCCGGACATGGTTCGCGTATAGATCGTTCGCCAATTCAAATTTTGTCTAAAATTATGAACCTGAAAACTTATCGACTTATACACGGTTATAAATGACATTTTTCAATAATTTCAAGAATTTGGGTCTGGGTGGGAAGGCAACTCCAGATAAAAATAATATGAATTCTGCTTATATTTTGAAAGTGGTTGACAGGAATTTCCTTTCCATTCTTTTTTGTTCCCTTCGTTTTTGGTTTATTTCCGCTGACTTCCGTTCGCGCATCTCCAGTCTCCCTATTCTACATCCGCGTTCAAGAATGCACGCTGTCAAAGGAGACGAAAATAATGGAGACTTGGAAAATTTCAATCGAAAAAGAAATAGGATAGACGTAATGAAATATTCAATTTAAAACCAAAAACAAGAAATTATGTATAGTCGAAGTTTTCGGCAACGAACAAAGGAGAATGAAATATTGTTATATAGACGATCATTTGATTTGCCCTGGAATATATCTTTCATGTTTTCAGAGAGAAAATCATATTTCTTTATTGAGAAAAGTGGCTTGTATCATTGATGTGACTTCTTTTTATCTATCTATCTAAGTCATCAATTTAGTCACAACGTATCGTATTTAGATACACACGTCTCTCTCTCACACACTCTCTCTCTCTCTCTCTCTCTCTCTCTCTCTCTCTATATATATATATATATATATATATATATATATATATATATATTTATCTAACTATTCATATATCAAGTGACTCATCTAATCACAATGTGTTGTACCTAGATACATACGTTTTCCCTTTTCTCTCTCCCTGTCTCCCTCTCTCACAGTCTCTGTCTCTGTCTCTCTATACATTTATATATTTATTAATCTATCTACCGAAGTAACTCATTTAAACACAATGTGACGTATCTAGATGCATACGTTTCTCTAATTTACCCATCCAATATCAATACTAATTATAATAGGCAGTTTTATCTAAAGGTTCAAAGAACTTTACCATGAAGAACAATCTACTTCGAATATGTAGTTCCTCCGACTTCCTTCGAAATATTGCCTAGATTTTGATTGTTAGCCAACAAAGCATAACAGCTAAGTTTGTTTTACGTTCAGTTCGCACACACTATCAAAATCCCTCGATTTCTTTGATATCATCTTGCATAACCACCTAACAATCTCTTTGTGTCTATGCATTTCTGGGTCTACGTATATATTCATACATGAATAAATATGGTGTAGAACGATATTTAGTAAACTTGTCTCAATAGACTAGAGTTCAATCTCCACTGGGTACCCCAAACTCATGAACTGGTACCTAAGTAGGTTAGGCTCAAAACGTATCAACTTCATAAGTATAATAATTCATTTATTAAAATGTGATTCGTCTGAGATTAATGTGGATTTATCTATGTCTTTATGGCTATCTATTCATTTATTTATCTGATCATGTTTGCAAGTTTGTGTGTGTGTGTATGTGTGTGTGTGTGCGTGTGTGTGTGTGTGTGTGTGTGTGTGTGTGTAAAACGCATCTTGTAGGAGAACAATTGACTCCCAGGCCAATTCACTTGAGCTGAGAGTTCTTCATCGGATATATCAGCACTGTGACTTGATATCAGACCTTGGGTGCTTGGTATCTTTTGCTGCACAAGATCAAATTTGTATGGCACAAAACTAAGTAGATTTAGAACCAAAATAATCAGATATCTTAAAACCAATCATCGGACTAAGCTTACAGGAAAATGGATTAAAATAGATACTTTCTTTTATCTATAATTCAAGTATACCTATGTCGTATCACATCATTTGAGCTGAGGGATTATGATCTATAGTAAATGTTTCTTTTTGCTTCAGTGCCAAATCTCTATTTTCGGAACCAAATAGCTTAGCTCAGTATTAAATTTGCCTAATTTTGGTCTTGAGAATTACCAAATGGCAATCCCCAACCAGCCCAAACTAAGCTTAGTGAATAACAATATAATTTCTCAATCCTCTGAAAGTTTCCGATTTATAAAGACTTAAATTCAGAAAGTCAATAACTATAAAGTGGAATGAAGATAAATAAAGGGTCAATGAATAGTTTAAAAAAGAAATACCGAATGAGAGAAATACAATATAATGGATGAATGATCGAAAGAATGAGAATGAAAGGAGAAAAGAAAAGCAAATTAAACCAAGAAAGACAGAAAACACAAGAACCAACCGGGAAATAAAGAATAAGGAATAGAAGAATGAAAAGACAAAAAGATAAAAAGAAGGGAAAGAAGAAAGAATGAATGGGAGACGGAAGGAAAACAAAGTAATTAAAAAAAAAGAGAGAATGAGGGAAAGAAAAATAAACAAGAAAAAAAGAAAGAAAACTAAAAAAGAAAAAAAGAAGGAAAGGGAGACAGGAAAATATTCAAAAAAAGTAAGAGGGGAGAAAGAAAAATAACCAAGAAAGAGAGAGAGGAGAACAAGAAAGAGGGAGTTGCAATAGTATGTGACAGAAATAAGAGGAAAGAAAAGCTTGTCAATATCTACAATAATTGACAATACTTCATTCAAGAAATTCCCTGATTATTACATCTAATGCTGCTTAGAGTAAATGTAAAAACGACTCCGTATTTGCGATAGAAAGTCAAGAAATAAGATGGGATTTACTTTTAGTCAATGTAAATACAAATTATGAGTTGTGATAAAGAGCAAGGGAAATAAAAAAAATAAATAAATTCGAGGCAAAAATTAATATTAATCGACTCTTAGTGAACGTAAAAACAACAAAAAAGTTGTGATAAAAGCAACATGATGATGATGATCATTGTCATCTTTTTAAAGTCCGTTGTTGAACATAGATAGACCTTTCAGAAGCCAGTGTGAAATATTTGTCAAAAATTGATATTAATGCTAAAAGCTTCGGCAGTTATCTTATATTTGTGTTATGACACTGCTTACAAATACTCTTCAGACATTAATTTTTCAAATGACTCCGTCTGAATTATGACAACTTATATAAACAAAATGATTGCTAGAGCTGATTTAATAACTTGATAAACTTGCTCGAATTGATTTTGAGTGAAATTCAACCTTCGCATCTTATATTTATTTCCTACGAAATTGAATAGCCTGAAAGTAGGAATTTTAGAAATAGGTGCTCCCCTAACCTGCTGAAGAGAATCATTTGGTGAACTTTCTGACCTATTAGAGAATTTTCGACGTCATTCACAAAAGAAAGGAATGAAATAAACTGTTATAGTTCATGTACCTTTTTTTCTTGCTTAATGTCGTATTGTAACATTGAGGTAAAATAAGGGGAGCAATATGGAGAAAATATATCATTTGTCATCAATGACAAACATTATTTCAGGAAATAACGAATAAATGAAACAATGTTTAGTTATTAAAACAAAAAGAACAAGAAATCCCTTGCTCACTGTGAAATACAGAATTATAAATTTCAGGTAAATCAGATCGATGTCATTAGCTACATTCATTACAACGTACACAATCATTTACATAATCTATTTAACAAATTTTCCTGGAATATTCAATAGAAACAGAGAGGCTGACCTCGAGATAGCAACACGACTTTGAGAGCTACTCGACCATGGACCAACTGCATTCGATAAATCAGCTGAAGGAAAAAGCAGCAGAATATAAACTACCACTCACCGTAGCATTTATCGACTTCAAAGAGGTGATCAGTTCAGTAGAAATCCCTAAGGTCATGGAGGCCATCATCGACAAGGTGTAGATCCAGTATATGTTGAAGTGCTGAACCATATATACAATCACAGCTACTTTATCAGGCTACATAAAGACACGGACCCCTTTCAGCTCCAGAAAGGAGTAAGACAAGGTGATACCAGCTCACCTAAACTCTTCAAGGCCTGCCTCGAGATGATCTTCAGGAGACTAGACTGGGAGAGTAAAGGGATTAGAATGGACGGCGAGTATCTGAGCAACCTTAGATTTGCAGACGACATCACCCCTTTCGTAGAGAACCTACACAACCTCCAACTAATGATAGATGGACTGAATGAGGAGAGCAAGAAAGTTGGCCTATACATGAACTTCAGCAAGACGAAGATTATGTGCAACAACCACACCGGAGATTAAAAAAAACACTAAGATCAAAATCGAGGACACAGAACTACTAAGGACAACTAATCTCCATGAGACCCTCAATAGAAGAAGAAATCAAGCGAAAAATCACACTAGGAAGCCAAGCCTTTGGTAGAGCAAGCTCAACCTTCAAAAATAAGAAGATCCCATTAATCCTAAAAAGAAGATTGGATAACCAATGCATCCTCCCAATAGTCACGTATGCTGATACACGGAACATAACCAAGAGACAGATCTGCAAATTGAGAATCATGCAACGTGCACATGAAAGAGTTATGATGGGCCTCACATGGAGAGACCACAAGACAGCGCAGTACATCCGAAAAAAGACAACAGTCAGGGACATCATAGAATCCATTAAAAAATCATTTGCAGAGGCAGACAACCGATGGACATCACGACTCATGACATGAATTCCCAAAGACCACATGCGCAACCGAGGCTGGCAGAATATTAGATGGAGAGACGAGCTAGATAAATTACTGGCTCTGCGACGCCCATGATAGAGAGATGTGGCTAATCCTTGGAAAGGTCTATGTCCAACGGCAGACATTAAAAGACAGATGATGATGAACTTCTGATTAAAAGATTCAATAAATGACATTCCCTTTGCTTCTGATTGATTCATGCTGCTTCTCAGATTTTCCTGGAGCATTCTTTTTTTCCAAACGTATTTTTGTTAGAGAAATAGAACTATATGCAATGCTTTTGGAACTTTTCAGTTTTTCCACGAAGAGAAAAATCGAATGTCCGATTAGAAAGAATTCTTTTTTTTTTTTGTCGTAAAAAGTTTTTATCATGTGAAACACAAGGATTCAAGACAAAAAAGACAAAAGCTCTAAGAAAAAGTTGCTAACAAAGATTGGAATATCTTCATTTTCTTTCTGCAGGGCTAATGCCCCTGTAAATTGGATATGAAATGATCACACCAAGGCTACACGATATCTGTCTCGAATAAGCACAAAAAAACAGTGCTGGCAGCCCCAAGCTTGAACACTCTCACAAACTAATGTGTATTATCCGTCTATTAATGTCTTTCTTTTTCTCTTGACGTTTGCTATTTTTTCCCTTCCTTCTTTGTTGCCCTTGGGTAAATGTTTTCAAAGAGAGAGAGAGAGAGAGAGAGAGAGAGAGAGAGAGAGTCAACTAGCGAATACAAATCCCCTATCCTTCTCCCTCTCTCTTACACACACATACACCCTTTATCATCCGTCCTCTCTTTCAAAATTTGAAACAATACATAGATCTATGAGTGCAAAAACATTCACAAACAGACAGATAGACAAGACACACACACACACATAAATATATAATAACATTTCCGTGAATTTCTTATGGCATTTGTATTCTTACACTCACACCTTATTTCGTCCGCCTGTAGATCTGTGTATATATACACATATATACAACAGAATTTAGTGATTGATATTACATATAGTATATATTCATAACCCCAACCCCGCTCTCTCTCCATCTATCTATCTATCTATCTCTCTCTCTCTCTCTCTCTATATATATATATATATATATATTGCTAGATCGAACAGATTCGTCAGAATGTGATAATTGTGGAGACATTTTATCAGGAATCATATTTTGTCCACCAGTGATATATCGAACAGCCGACTTTGGAAATGAATAAATAAAATGAGCCTTGTGTGAGACTCGAACTGTGTCCATCAGGAAGTAGTCATAATATAATTGCCAAGAATCTGTCCGCTTGGTCGGTAGTGCAGAGTTGCATTAAGATCTCCCTTCACGAATATAAAGATCTATATTTGTAAATTGATTCTATCTTTCGAGCGTACTGTTTTTGTCTTTTGTTTCACAAACGTTTAGATTTTCCAAGCCTTGACTGCCTTTCACCGTTGCAGACCGTGTCTCTACTCTATGGTTAGGAAACGGACAATCAGAACGAAAACGAAAATGGAATCAGCAAAGAATATGAAAATGTTATTCACATTCCGAAAGGCGACTTCTAATTCATCAAAACTAATTAGAAAATATATTTCTTCTGACAAAGAACTTGAAATTCGTAGTGCCAGGTTTTGTAATTTATTACCATTTCAAAATATCCCGCCAAGTTGTCTACTCAAGCAAGAAGAGAAATACAATAGGAAGACTGCTCCCGTTTACTTTTCATTTCAATGATTCGGACAATTTCGAGTGCATGAAATCTCACAGGGATATGAAGCCAAATAACAGCTTCTATATATTTGTATGTGTTCTTTATCAATTATGAAAGTGTTATATATTATTAAGAGAAAGGAGCGTTCATCACAGTACGATGGTTAACTTGTCCCGTAGACCAATCAGCCTAGTGAATTCTATTCACAACAATCGGAATGTACGAATTCACGATTTAATAATTGCACGTTACACAACACAAAATACGGCATATATATATATATATATATATATATATATATAAATATATATATATATATATATATATATAAATATATATATATATATATATATATATATATATATATATATATATATATATATAATTATTGCGTTATATCATATAGAAACTATTTTTTGAAATGATCTCTACTCGTTACATGATCCATCTGGAGATCATTTCAAACGAGAGTTTCTATATGATATAATGCAATTTATAATCAATCTGTCGAATCTTATATATCCATTTCTTTCAATATATATATATATATATATATATATATTGCGTTATATTATATAAACACTTTTATTAGTAATGATCTCCCTTCGTCCTTCGTTACATGGTTATGCATCCTTTAGCCTAGACAACGTAAATAGGATAAACAATAAAAGAAAATGTGGCTGTTGTAGTCATTGAACCAGTGACTGATAGGGTGGCTGCGTTAATGCAGCGTTATTCCTACCATTGAGCTAATCACCCAACGGTAACGCGAAGGCCCAAATAACTGTTTTTTCTCCAAATGTTCGTCTCGTTTATTCTTTGTTTATTCGTATCTTTCTACGCAACAGTTATGTATTCAGAATATACATATGATACAACGCTAATCATAATCATTCTGTCTCATTATATACATATCCATCACTAATGCATACATATATATATATATATATATATACATACATACATATATATATATATATATATATATATATATGTATATATATGTATGTATGTATGTGTGTGTGTGTGTGTGTTTGTGAGTGTACATGCGTGTGTGTATATATATATAGAGGGAGAGAACGAGTGATTGAGAAAGCGAGAGTTGAAACAATTTAACACCATATAGCAAAAAATATTTTGAGACGTGAAGATACAAAATAGATTTATAATAATTGAGTAATAGTTGAGACGCAGACTGGATGATCCTTGCATTATTTGCAATACTGTTTAGGCGTCAATGACACAGGAGTGTTTAATATTGAAGATGTTGAACGGACTAGCAATAACATTGTGCAATATCAAAATTTGCTGAGAGTTCATTGTTTTTAATTATTGACGAAATAAGAAATTACAACACACACGCATATATATATATATATATATATGAATATGAAAAATGATCTCCTGTCGTTACATGGTTAATGCTACATTACTCACTAGGCCAATGCTAAGAGCATCGGTCGAAGGTCCGATTCCTGTAACAGCCTCCTTTTTTTTCAATTGTTTATTCTATCTACGTTGTCTAAGGTCAGTGATACTTTAACCGTGTAATGACGGGTTATTATTTTTCAAACACGTCTCTATATGATATAACGCAATTTATAATCATTTTGTCGCATCATATATATCCATTTCTTAATGAATTCCTGTTGTGTTAAAAGAAGCGAATAGACTGAGAATATACAAGATGAGAATTTTGGTTAAAAGCTGCGTGCGTGTATTCCTGCGTGCATTAGGTTTTTGGCTTGGGCTTAATAGCCAACAACTGATGCCAGAGAGCAATACGTAACTATTAAATAAGCAACTCATCTTATCTTTCTTTTCACTATATACATACGTGTATATATAGAGACAGACAGACAGACAGACAGACAGAGATGTAAAAATATATACGTATATGAAGTACTACCCGAAAGATCGAAGAATTGGAAAAGATATATATATACCAAAGTACAAATCTATAATTCAGTGTATGAATTGTTATTTGTTTATGTCATAAAAACACTCGATGCAAAAACATTCAGTTTAAGTGGAACATTATATATGATGAATTAATCGATTTGCTACACAGTCACACAATAGTTTCTGAGTCTTTCAAGCTTAATCGGGCGAATAGTCAGACATTCTTCGGATCCCTATTTAAAAGCACTAATGGGAGTTATGTGTTTTCCCATTGGCTTTACTGGATTGAAGAACCCACCTAACCATATTCCTACTTTCTTTATCTATGTACATTAGAACACAACAATCACAATGCTGTTATATAAAAAGGGACCAAAAATTTCTAAACAATTACAGGTCAATAAACCTACTGAACTGCATCTACAAACTCGTTATCAAAGTGATTACTAACAAAATCACCAGAACCCTTGATAAAAACCATCCACGGGAACAAGCTGGCTTCAGATGAAGCTACTCGACCATTAACCTCCTCCATTTGGTATATCAACTGAAATAGAGAGCAGCATACAATAGAATGCCACTTAGAGCAGCGTTTGTTGACTTCAAGAAAATTCATTGATTCTATCCTACAACAAGGCGTAGATGAATAGAGGAATCAGACTTCCTAAGTGAACCCAGATTTGCTGATGGCATATTCTTTTTTGTTGAGAAACTTCATGATTTCCAAATAATGGTAGACAAACTAAATGAAGGAAACAAGAAAGAAAGGAGATCAATTTCATCAACGTGAAACAACGAATCTCCGCAAAATCCTCGAAAGGAGAAGAAATCAAAAGGAGAATCACATATATTACATGGAGAGATGACAAGACAGCAAATTTTATTGGAGAACAGAACATGAGATATAATAACCATGAGAAAACACAAATGGCAATTGACTGGTCATGTTGCGAAAATGTCAAACAACCACTTGACATCACAACTCACTACACGGATCCCAAGAAATTATATCCTAAAACGTGGTTGGCAAAAAAAAAAAAATGGCATGACGAGCTTGATAAGATCAGAAAGAATTGGCTTTGTGATCCCCATGATCGGGAGGTCTGGCATCTCTTGTATATATGTATAGAGCTAAGTAATGTGCATATAAGTTATGTTTTTCAATTATTGGTTGATACCTATTGATATATATTATTTTCTTAACATATTTTGAACATATTACAAGATATGTTATGCAGAATAGAATATATACGTAATAGAATTTTATGTAAAGCTAATAATATTTCCAATAATACAAACTGATTTATGAAAAGACTTTTCTCTTTCAAAAAAGTAGATGTACAAAGTAGAATTCATCCATCGTTTTATATATATATATATATATATATATATATATATATATATATATATATATATATATATATATATATATATATATATATATGTGTGTGTGTGTGTGTGTATATATATATATATCTCTTTTTTTAACAAAATTAATGAAGTTTTTATCCCATCCATCTTCTCTATGTTTTTATCATTCGGATCGAAGCAAACACACATACAAATAAGAATGATTGATTACGTCTACGTAAATATTGGAAGATGAAGATATGGTTTTGAAGGTCCGCCATTTATTTACAAAAAAGTCTAATTTAATTTAATTTAAGAATACTGTGATCTCTTTGTCTTTACATAGTTAAAAGCAAAGCGTTACTTTACCCGCCTTCTGATGATATAAGTTAAATACATTATATATCTTGATAGGGGTTGGTTGCAAGCAAGCACATAAAAATACACACACACACACACACACACACACACACACACACATATACATTCACACTCACAAACACACGCACATACTCACTTATATATAGATATATGTGCTCTCTCCTCTCTATCTCACTCTCTCACTCATTTTCTCACTCTCTGTCGACACACGCACTACACACACATACATATATATATGCACTGAACAATTGAACTTCACTGCACATGTCTGTCTTTGTTTCTCTCTTTTATATGTATATAAGTGTGTGTGTGTATATATATATATGTATGCGTGCATCTGTGTGTGTATGTGTGTGTGTGTGTCGCAGGTTAAAGAAGGAAGATATACTATTTTCAGCCATATATATATGCATAAGAATAAGTGTGCATTTAACACACACACATGTGCACACACACACACACAAATACACGCATACACACACATACACCGATTCAATACATGTATGTGTGTGTGTGGTCACTTGTAAAACTTTCTGGATGCTTATATAAATGAAACAATTCACTTTCTTTATCTTTCTAATAATTGTCTGTCGGCTGCCGGTATTTCAAAGCCAACCAGACCCAAAATCGATTAAGATCAAAAGCCCCCATAACTCTCATCGTCGCATATCAGACTCAGTCTATAGAGTTAATGCCAAGAACAAAATAAGTTAGCACAATCACAGATCGAATGCACGGAATGAAAAGAAAAAGTTTATTATATAAATGGGTATTTACTCGTGATTACAAACCGCTTTTGTTAAGCAGTTCATAAGTCGAATCTGTGTGACTGTGCCAGTATACGTATCAGTCTGGGTGTATAAAATTGCAGTTTTGCATGTGAATATATGTATTAGTGTATATACATCTTTGTGCATTCATCTATTTGCATATAATCATACTTTAGTATATATATATATATAACAGTACTAAAGTATTACACAAATGCGTACATACAGAGACACGTACACACAGAAATATATATATATATATATGTATATATATATATATATATATATATATATATATATATATAATATATATATATATATATATATATATATATATATATATATATATATATATATATATATATATATATGCGCATGTGTGTGAATATCTACCGAACCCCGTTGTATATCAAAAATTCTTCCTTACTACTGGTACCAATTATTCAGTAATATATATGTATATATATATATATATATATATATATATATATATATATATATATATATATATGCATTAAAAAATGGATATGTGTGATCCGGCGTAAACTGATTTGAAAAGACCTCCTGTCATTGTGCTATTAATTGTGCTCCTCCAAGACAATGTAAATAGAATGAACAATTTGCGAAAATGGGACGGCAGCAGGAATCAAAGCTGACTATATATATGTATATACGCACACAACCATTTACGCACACATGTATATAAATCGAATGTATGCATCTTCACTATTTTATAGTTTTCGTTCAATTGAAAACAACAATTTTTATCTTTGAAGAAGACACAAATTTAATTCATTCCAACTCGACCAATAAAGTGAAAAGACTTGGAAATTCAAAAATCTTGTTATACTGAAACTTGTTTTGAGTATTTTCCGTGTAATGAGTGACCATAAAACGATATATATCGTGAATATGAAGTTCAACAGGTGATACATGCTGTGAAATGAGCTACTATATGAAAATGATGCGTTATAACGAAAAATTGCAGAGACGAAAAGGGAGAAAATCCCGTTGTTAAAACCATTTTAGTTATTTGTTTATTTCTCCGTTTCTCTATCGTACAACTTCAGGGTTTCTGCAACATATGAAATACATCAGGAAATTGAACAGGGTAAATATAAGGTAAAAGCTACAAAGATCCGATAGAGGAAGGAAAAGTTGTCTGGGATCCAAAAGAAAGTGGACGACTTTTCCTCTCCGGTTTAAAGTGACGACTGCTGCCTCGGCGTGCTCTTTTGATCACAGGCTGTGAACGACTTTTCATGGGGAAGGCCCCTTGATCAGAATCTAAATAACATGCTTCGCGTGTCGAAGACAATGCTCAGTCTTATTTAAACTATGAATATAAACAAAAAAAAGATTTGTAGTCTGCGTGACGCTGATCATTTCTCTGAGGACCTGTCTTCATCATTTATCCTTTGTTTTTGCGTCTCCGATTGCACACATGCATCTGCAGTTAGCGCAAAAGTATCGGATACATTCCAAAAGGTTCGTTTTAACATGCAAATATAGCTTTAAAATTGACAGAATTCGGATCAAAGATTGAAAGCAAAACTCAAAATGATATTGAAAAATTAGTGAGGAACTTCAAAAATCTGTTCTGTGCAAATTCTATCAATCTTCAAGTTGTTCGAGGATGTTAAAATGAACTTTTTAGAATGTTTCGGATGCTCAATATATATATATATATATATATATATATATATATATATATACAGCATATATGAAGCAGTGGATAGTTGAACCAATGAAAAAGAATTGATAGATAGATAGATAGATAGATAGATAGGGACTGGCTTAGATAGCATCTGAGATTGTAGTAAGTGGAAGAAACTGAACCCATGTTTGGTATCTTATGAAGCTCTCAAGCTAGTTTATAAAAGAAAGGGTGGATATGTGCGTTGTTTGATTAACGGTTATAAAACCTTATAAGTCAGAATATGATTTTCCTCTGTGTTGTTTGGCTGCGTCAGAGCTCCGGCTCCGGGTACTGGTAACACAGGCCTTCACCCAGGGCGCCAATTGTTAGGGTGCATAAATGTAAAAATGCGAAAGCGAACTGATAAACAAGCTTGTCTGTATTAAGGTCAACTTTGCTTCATTAAAATCTAAAAAGTAAACGTAACAAGATTCATTTCTCTTTGCTCTTTCATTGATAGGGCCTGTGAATCTTTGTATTATTTGATGGTTCTATCAATATAATGATTGTTTTGATGACATCCTCAATACGTTTATTTTCACCGAAGAAGCAGCCAATAAGATATACGTATACTTGTGATAATATGAAATATATATTTTTTGCAATAGAAATTCTATGTTTACAAGAGAAAAAAAAAAAATTCCGAGCACTCGGAGACATGAGGAGACACGACGCCATAGAATCACTCTTTCTTTTCCAATCCTACTGTTATTCATTCTGGAATTCATACATCTTAGATTCCAGATCTGAAGATAATTGAGCCCACTCTGTTGGAGTATGACGATAGCTTGGACAGTCAAAATAAGAAATTCCAGTCAATATAAATCAAATACTTTCTTCTGTGGGGAGATTTTGAAAAAAATCATTGACAAAAGGAAAATATCATGACTCTTTATCCTGATATATTTATTTAACTCACTGTAAAAAGAAATAATTAGGTAGGTTAATTATCATCATCAGCAGCAGTAGTCTTATAGCGTCTGTGGTTGGACATAGACTCTCTCCAAAATCCGCCAAACCTCTCTATTAAGGGCATCACGGAGTCAATACTTTCTGAACTTGCCTAGTCTGTCTCGCCATCTTATATTCTGCCGACTAGTTTCGCGTGTCATCTCTGGGGATCCACATCGTGAGTCATGATGTCCAGCAGTTGTATGAAATTCTTGCAACATGTCCAGCCCATTGCCATTTAAGTTTTCTAATAGATTCTACCATGTCCCGAACTCCCATTTTCTTCCTGATATACTGTACTGTCTTGCGATCTCTCCAAATGAGGTTGAGCATGATTCTCTCATGCCTGTGTTGCATGTTTCTTAGTTTGACCTTCGACCTTCAAGTTGCGTTTTATAATCTTTGTTTGCAGTCGAGTAATGCTTTTCATTTTATATTTTCTGACGTACAAATAAAACGTAACCTCTTTTTTCCATCACTTAGAAGACTATGGGTTGAGGTGGCGCAATCTTCCAACTCAATTTTTTTCAATATTTGGTCTTATGCTAAAAACTAAAATAAAATTACCCCATAACCTAGTAGATCGATGGGGTACTATGCTGCGTTTTTCTTGATATTTCTCAGGACAATGATTGATTTGGCATCGTTCATGTCGTCTTTAATATCATTGACCAACTGTACAGGATTACATGCTATTAGTAATTCCTAACCTCGCTTTGTGGGGTGGTTAGATTTATAAAAAGTGGTATCAATTTCTTCATCGGAGATTTGAAGAACAAACAATGCACGTATGCTGTTTTTCGCGTAATATGTATAGGAAGTATCATCCAACATTTATGTCATCATCTTAAATATGGAAGGCCAGACTTCTATTCGATTCTTTCTATCTTGTAGGCGATATGGATATACCTCTGCATCATTCTATTGATGGATCCTCAATACGGAACGTACAGAATATGAAAAAAATAAAAATGAAAATCCACAGGGAAATATGTTGTTTCTATGTATGTTAACAAGTAAGATTCACATCTAAGAATTTAGAGTTGAGCACGCCAAAAGATGTTGGACAATATTTGAAAACACCTCCTGTCCAATGCTTCATATGTATTTTTTCAAAATGGATCCTACAACATTGATAAATTAACAAGAATACACAAACTAACCAGTACATGTTCCGATATGGTTTTAAAAATACTATTGGCGGATTCATTGCTAATTCAACTCTTTTCAAGTTGACCAATAACAGACCAGAACGGATTTATTCCGGATTTTTAACATCCCGTTACACCAAAATGTGTTTTTCTGAGAGAAAACTAACCCTAAATTTGAACGTGTGTGTTTGTGTGTGTGTGTGTGTGTACGTGTGTGTGTGTGTGCGTGTGTGCGCGTGTGCGTCTGTATTGGTTGTGTCTGTGACTGTCTCTGCGCGTTTTCCTCTGTGTGTCTGACTGTGTGTTCTTCATGATATTTAAGCATGGATTTCCTAGATTACCATGAATGTTATTTCCAATGTATTTGCGATTATTAATTCAGTTGGATCACCAAAGAAAAACTCATCAAATTCTCAATTCTAATGCAAACCCTTCATGTATCCACTCATGAAAAAAGGATTATTTAACACCACCCTAGCTAATGTTACATGATCTTAACGTTGTTGACTTTCATAACAATACTCCGGGTTGTTAAACCCTTCATTATGACTAATATTTTATGACTAGCTTTACTCCACGTCATCACTGGTACTTGTCATAACTTTCTTGGTTGATACCTTCTCCATTATTACTATTATTATTTTATTCCCACTTTACTCAAACTTAGTGACATAACAACAGTAATTTTACTCCATCTTGGTGACTATAATAAGAGGAGCAAACTACTAATAAGTTAACAAATTCGCACAGAAGTGATTCCTAGATTGTTCAGAGAAAACTTTCAACGTTGATAATCTACCAATAGAAACGTTCTGCAGAAAATCCATTATTTTATATAGGAGACATCATTCAGGATATTTACAGATTTGAAAATGTCTGTTAAGACTTCCATACAAAATCAGAATTGGCGTAGCGTTATAACCCCTCCAATAATTATTTATGAAGCTTAAGTTTGTCTGGCACAGGACCATTTTCATACATAGCCTTTAAATGAAGGCCAGTGAAAAGGACGTGTCCAGCATTGGTAAAGACATAAATATAAGATCATAAATCACGCTCCCATGGCATTCTTCAAATTTACTTAATAATTTTGGCATCAATTCCTGATACATCTGCCAAAATATAAATGAATTGCTATTTCAGCGCGCATCACTGCACCCAGCAATAATATTTTATCACGGTTGATATTCCATAGATTTTCCCATTATACTTGACGGCAATAATAATTGTCTCAACCGAAAAAGCAGAAATTAATATTTCATTCCTATTATTTACCTCTGCCAACGAAGCTGGAAGAGATATAAGTACTCGCTCAGATTTGTCCGTCTGTTTGTCCAGACACTATCTCCAAAAATTCTCAATGGATTTCAATAAGCTATAGAAAAAGTGATTACATGTTTGGATGAATCTCTGAATGTTCTTCCCCTGCATCATAGTGATGTATCCACGCCGCAAAATATCTCCAAAGTGGCCTCCGCACCACATGCGTGAAGCAATTTCGTTTGGTATGTGACCAAGTATTGGGAGGAAAAAGAAGCTGTAATTCCGCTGGAGATAATCGAATTATAACCGGACGACTGTATAGAAAGGGCTCGAGGAAACAACACTAATAGATTTGGGATGAAATGTACTGCCAACGACTTTCCGCAAATATTCAGGTAGTGTTGAAAATACTGATAAGGTTTGGCAGCACTCACACCTGAGAAAACGTATTTTCAGTCTTGGTGTGAGAGTCTGCAACTGATACCAGCCAGAAATAAAAGATATTACTGCATTGATTCAAAGTCAAGTAGATCATTAATCATAGAGGTAATGAAGACTTCATATTGTATTGTCACTTTTTCTAAAACCAAATACAACAGTTATACTACATCTATATTATAGATGAAGGACTCGAACCATCGCAAAATGTTTCTAAATGAATAACAGAAACAAACACAGTAAGACTGAATGAAAATTCCCCCAAGAAATCGCAGCAAAATTAGCATCATTAATGCTATGCAGAATAATGGATTTGAATCGGACAGGAGAAAACAAAAACGTCTTTTATTTGGAGTGATTATTTACAACAGATTATTTGGTGGTCATAAGTCTAAACGGCCTTGAATTAGGCTAACATAGATAGACAGACAGACATTTGTCAAATTAAAGTTATTCAGTCAGTATATTCAGATAATTCCCGAGGAAGGCCTATCTGGTGACTTTGGTCTTGAGAAGAGATCAAAAATGTTTTTCCAGGGATACTTTAATCTAATAATTGTGGCTTTAGCATTTCAGTTACTCAGACGTCACATACAAAGGAACAGAATCAGGCTCACATCATATAGATAGATGAATGGAAATCAGATCATCATTATTGGAGAGAGCACAAACGTAGATTCAAAACTATTTCCCTTTTGAATTTTTCATAAACTAATATGCTAAAAACATACATACATGGTCATTTTTAACACATTTGATGAATTCCCTGGACCTGTCACATTCAGACTATTACTAATGCAGCTCCATGTCTGATATCGGAAAATCACATCAGAAATCATTCTTTCACAATTGTTTTTTTCAATTTGCACGCTCATACACACACGTACTCACATAAACACATATACACACACATACACATACACACACACATAGATGTATAAATTCTAGGAAGTTTTATCGCTTTAAACTCTAAACATTAAAAAAAAAAATTTCAGATTTCTTTTTCGTCACTTCAGTCACCTATTTCCCAATATCATGTCCAGTCCACCGTGTAAAATATTTACCAAGAACAAATAAGTTCCTAATAAAAATAACAATGAATTAATCAGAAATATTACAAATGAAGAGAGCATAGATAAACCAGATTTTAACTGTACAAAAAGCAACAGATGCCCTTCACAAAACAAATGCATCAAATCGAATATTGTATATCAAGCTGGAATATCAAACCAAGAGAAAGCCCTTAAAAGTCAAATACTATATACGCATTTCTGAAACACCTTTAAACTAAGACCAGCCAGCCACATATCACCATTTACAAACGAAAAATACGAAAACAGTAAATCAATGTCCATGTATTATTGGAGACTAAGCGATAGCAACTTTACACCCACAGTTAAATGGAAAATATTAAGACTCGCATATGTCAGAACTTTGAAAATCCATGTTATGAAGCATTTGAAATCTGCACTTTTGCCAATAGAACAAAGAACAAAAGGTAGTATTATTTAATAGAAAAAATGAAAAGTGCTGGCACTGCTCAAAGTTTCTTTCTAAAAACATAATTTAAGACCTCACGTACACGGATACGAAAATTAGCCACCGAAGCTATCTCATTTCCCTTGTTATTATTTACACTAGTAATAGCAGAATCACTATTAACATTTATGTTATTATAATTTTAAACCTCCAGCTACATTAAAACAAACCGATTATCTTCTCATAATTACCTTAGATTTGTAGAAATATATCAAACCTAGAATAATAAGACTAAAACTAAACTCATGTATAAGTGAAGCTAAACACTGGGAAACAGATTTGAGTGAGAATCAAATACTCTCAAAGAGGAAACATATCACAAAGCACTGTTGTTTTAACAATATACTGATAAAGAAAGTGCCAACAGGATATCCTGCTAATTCATAATTAATAATTACCAGACTGTGAAATATCTCCACTAGGTAAAACAGGAAAACAAGCAGTGACCAACAACTGAACACCGAAAAGAAAAAAGAAATGAGAATGATACATGAATAGTATAAGAGAAGGTTCTCTGCCATAGAAAATAAACCCCAACCGAAGAAAAAAAGTCTTGAATAGGGATTTAAAATATAATTTCCTGAAGATGTCCAAAAGGCGCAGAAACATAAATGTGTTTATGTAGCAAATCCTTTTATTATATATATATATATATATATATATATATATATATATATATATATATATATATATATATATATATAGTGGTCAATTTGGAACGGTAAACGCACAAGAAAAACGTCAAATACAAAATGGAGAGATGAGAAGAGTTTGGCAAACCACGCTAGTCATAGAAAGAGATGGTAAATGTCTTTGTCCAACAGAAGACTTGAAGTGGCTGCAGCTGACGATGATGATACACACACACACACACACACACACACACACACACGCACACACACACACACACGCGCGTGCGCTTGGGTCCATAAGAACGCCTGTACCAAGAAACGAAGTTATTAGCTCGATTTTAATCTGAACTTTTCATCGCATCTTGTTCAATCTATGTGATTAATTGATATTCACCACTGAATATTGTGCACCAACAAGGCTGGAGATTCTGTCAAAAACATGAATATTCTTTGTTAAAAATAAATACATTAGGCAGTGGAATAATTGATGTACCTATGTCTATAGGTATAAATATCTCAATATAAGATATGCATAATCTATAGACGTATGTAAGTGAGCACCTTCGTTCGGTGATTTTGACTGATTCATCGAATATCTCTCCTGAAGCGGCAAGGGTGTGAGCAAAATTGACGGCTGAATTAGTTTATAGACGTTCAGAATAGAAAAATTGCCGATAAAATCATCTTGGAATTTTGCCAAGCCCACGAGAGTTGTGCAAAGCTATTTCTCGTCACAGTATCGGGAATATCTCATGATCTTTAAATTGGGGGTGGGGAGGCGGCAGATATGTTAGGAAAAGGTTTCGTTGTAAATTATGTCGAAGAAAAACGTTACTGTCGTCACGTAAAGAACATGAATTCATACACCATTGTCCTTTTCGATTTGTGGAAGTTTTATGTATATCTCTATTCTAAATATAGTTAAGAATAATTCGTAGATATAGTATTCCTTTGCTGTCAGTAACACTTGTCTTCATTCCTGAGTAATTAAATCCTCTTGTATTTTTTTCTGATTTCCAATGCACATATAGTCAAATGATATGTATGATATCCATTATAAAATCATGAGCAAAGGGAATAAATTCTACTCATCATACACCTTCTTGATTTCAATGAATTTCTATTGTGGAATTATCAGAAATAGTTTACCATTGTAAAATTATTATCTATTCACATTCTACACAGCCCTATTCTGTCGGTACATGAATTTCTGACCACTGATAATCACCGCCCTCCTTATTTTCAATGCTTTTCTAGAGTAAATTAGTTTATATTGCATTTCACACGGTAAGTTTTTTTGCAATGCATTTACCTTAAATATATCATAGCCCATTCCGTAAGCAATGTTTATCTCAAACCCTGAACAATGAAAATTGCTTTATTCATGATTGACAATGCATTTTATAGTAAAATCATTTGCAATGATGATACTGTAACAAAATCATTAGCAATGTAATTATATTCAACCTGATGTAGTTCCATTCGATCCGTAATGTTTCCCTAAATTCCTGGCCATTAACAATCACCTTTTCCCCATTTTCAATGCACAGCACATAGAGTGGAAGAACCTGCCAAAACAAATATCATTTAATACTAGTAAACACTGCAACCCATTGGTTCACCCCTGAGAGAAGATTATCGCACTCTGATGTGACCAGAATGGGTCAAAATTTTTACTCATTTCTAAACAAATAAATGCATAAATAAAAAGAGAAACTGCTATAAAATGGCATCTAATAGTTATCTCCTTTGGCAAATCGGTTATTATAATTCAACCTGGGGTGAACACGAACACAGACACTACACTTCTATTTCTAATTGCAAATCACCTATTTTCATTTTGCATTCCTAAAGTAAGCGCATTTTAGGGGCAACTTAATTTCAATTCTTCTTGCAACATTGTAGATCAAGGTAAATCAACTAAAGCGTTGTGCGATCGCAAACTACTATATATATATATATATATATATATATATATATATATATATATATATATATATATATATACACACATGTACAAATAACAAGGTTTGGAGAGGGGAGAGGGTGATACGTGGTCATTGTTTTTCCTAATTTGATGTCTTCATTGGCGAAAAAGTAGTTATCTTTGTGTCAAAGTCGGGATCATTTGTGTATAAATGAAATTGAGAAAGGTGGTGTGGGCGTATATGTAGTTTAGTCTAATGACAGATATTGAGAAATATGTATGTGCTTATGTAGCGTGTGTAAATGTGTGTCGTTGTAAATGTGCTGATGGGGGTTGTTTACATTACATTCTGCAATGTGAATGTGGGTAATTCAAGATTTTACAAATTTATAGGTATTGTATTACACACACATATATAATGTGTGTATATATATAAATATATATATATGGAGATAAATAGAGAAAGAACGAGAAATATATAAAGAAAGAGGAAGGCAGAGGTATAAATAATGGAATTGATTCATGTTAAATTACCAACAAAAATAGATTAAATAAAAATTCTGCTGTTTGAAAATCTGATCTTCGGTTAGTATTATTGCTTGTTGAGTTTATTAGGTTAAGCCCCGAAGTTCCTTTGATATACAATTGCCGATGAAGGAATATTCCGGTAAAATATTTACATTTCTGGGCAGCTGTCAGGCTCTCTCTATCTAATAATCTTCCTCATCCAATATATATATATATATATATATATATATATATATATATATATATATATATATATATATATATATATATATATATATATATATATATATCCAATAAAAACATTTATGAATTGTGGATTTAAAAATGATCTCCCATTATTAATCGCAGCTGTTCAGCTCAAGGGTACGTGCAACGCTACATTGGAGCTGCTATCCTATTGGTAGCAGGTACGATTCCTGCAGCAGTTCCATTTTCCTTAATTCTTTATCCTAATTACGTCCAGGCTAAATGATACAAGCACTGTGTAATAGCGGTGGATCATTTCAAATAGAGTATGAAAATAATATGACATAATTTATGATATATATATATATATATATATATATATATATATATGTTTGTGTGTGCGTCCGTGCGTGTGTGCCTGCGTGCCTGCGTGTATATATATATATAATGCTAATCTTTGAAAAACTATCGGTATCTAATATTTCCACTCAAAAGAGTTCAATGTAATGGAGAAGATTTCTTCGAACCAAATAGTACAATGATATAATTGCAATAATACCAGCCAGACAAACCCTATACATGTTTTGTGGAATTTCCTTCTATCAAGAGTGATAACAATATTTTGTTCTACACAAATCACGTTAACATTGATTATTTGAGCTTAATATTAGAATTAGGTCATCAGAATACTCCAATGTTCAAAACAGCCAAAATAGTTGAAAAATTCAAATATGATAATGTCTCAGTCTCTCCATACCTATCGCAGTCTGAATCTACCTACCTCAATCTACTTACCTATCTATCTATCTCTCTATCTATCGATCTTTAGCTAGCTAGTTATATCACAGACTACAAGAATGCGGAAACTATTCGGAATAATTTGATGATTAAAGAAAATGCTCGGTATTTCGGGCAACAGTAACCGTTTCTTTCTTTCATGTCTCGCTTTAAATTTCTGATGCAGTGACTGCAGGATATAACCGTATTTCATCGCTGCTTAGAGTCTTATAGAACGTTTCCGCATGAATTCAAAGCGATATTTGCTCTCTCTGACAGGAAAGAGATGAGAGGAAAACTCACAATAAGGGTGATGAGGTGACTGCCCTCCTATTGGGGTCGTTGGGCAAGGTTCAATCGAGGGCAAAGCCATTGTTGGTTGATTTTTTGACGACAAGATGGGGAACTTAAGTGGAAGGAAGAGAAAGGAAGACAGATGGGGGAGAGAGCGGGAGAAAGAGAGACGAGGAAACAGGGTAAGAAAGAAAGGGTATAATGAAAAAGAATAAAAAAGAACGAAACATATATAAATAAAGAGAGAAAGAAAGAAAGAAAGAAAGAAAGAAAGAAAGGAAGAAAGGGAAGCTGAATGAGCGAGAGGACAGAAATTAAAAAAAGAAAAAGAGAGGAATGAAGAAATGAGAAATTAGAACAAAAGAATGAGAAAAGAGAGAGCGGGATAAAAAGAGTAGTCAAAAGATAAAAAGAGCAAAAAAGGGAAGAAAGACGCCAAGAGGAGAAAGAAAGAAGAACTGGGGTTGGAGTGAGAGAGATAGAAAAAAGATAGATACAACTTGGTGACCAAAAAGAAAGATACAAGATTCGAAACTAAGGAGAAAGAAACGAGGAATCACTAAAAGATGGAATGGGGACAGACAAACAGGAAACATAGAAAAAAAAAAGAAGATGAGTGAAATGTGGTCGCAAAAAAAAATGAGAAATTAGATGGTTTAAAAAATAAACAAGGAGACTACGTATATATATATATATATATATATATATATATATATATATATATATATATATATATATATATATACATATATATATATATATATATATATATATATGTATATATATATAGAGAGAGAGAGAGACTGACAGACAGACAGACAGACAGACAGAGGCAGAGACATAGAGAAGGAGAGAGAGAAAGGATTAAATGAGAGACAAGAGAGACAACTTCTTTTCCTCCCCACTAAAATACATGAAAAGATAAACCTGGAGACTCCTCATTCAGTTGCAAAGAGTTTTGTCCAAGAGCAGCACTTTGATAGAGGCTTTCTCTGGGGTCTGCACACCGGCAAATCGCCTGACCGTCACTTCATGCTGCTCCTTAATGTCAAGTCAGTACGCCCGCTGCGTATCCGGTGTATCAACCATGGCTAACAGCCAAGACCTGAGCGTCGTCTACACGGACAATTAAAATCCACTCAAGGCACGGCGTGCCGCTACTTGATTTAGGAACATCTTAGGGAGAAACCCCACCTGGCTATTCAAACCCGTGGACTTCACACCGGGTTTCGCATTAGAGAGTGGCAGGGGACGTGTTCGACATGGAAGGATGTGTCACTATCGTTGTTGAAAGGAGACAAATGCACAAAAGCGTCCCAAATAAGCGCGGTTCGCGTTTCGAGGGGTCAAGCGATGGTCATTATTGCTAAATTTCAGTTAAGAATCGGTATTTTTCAATTTCATTACATTTATTTACAGCACAGTCTCGGACGTTAAATAACTCACGAATACTTTTAATCGAAGAAAGATCGTCATGGTCCGCTCAGCTACGTTGGTGGATATCCAGGATTTCGAA
>OY735213.1:20768270-20815770 GCA_963457665.1 Thysanoteuthis rhombus
TATATACTAGTAAAGAGGCTCATTGTTCACCCTTTATCCGTGAACAACAGAACAAATCATGTATTAACACTGATCTGCTGTTTACTGAATGTAACAAAAACTGAATGAGATTTTTTTTCAGAAGAACTTGTTAGTGTTTCCAATCCACAAGATATCTATTTCGTTTTGAAAAGTGTAAGTTTTGGAAGAAGACGAATTTTGAGTTTGTTGGGTTGGGGTTCTTTTCACGTTGTTACTTTAATGCTAACCTGAGCGCTTTGACTACGTCAGTTGTATAAAGATATTTTAGTGTGAAAGAAAGGAATGTGTAATTTTTTTATAAAACCCACACATCAAATAATCATGTTTTTGAATTATTCGAGTCATTAAGTTAACATCATTATTCTTTTCAAGGTAATTTACATTTTTTGATAGTATGCGAGTTCTAGTATTATATTCCATAGACTTATCATGCTATTGCCAAAATATATTGGGATCAACCTTGCATAGTCTTGAACATTTCTATGAAGCCGCTCCGATCTCTTTATTTTCTGACAAAGTCAAACATAACTCCTTCAACCTATTTTCGTTGCTCAAACTTTTTAATTCTACTGGTACAAATTTAGTTGCTTGTCTCTGAACTTTTTCTAAAAGATTTTTTTACCTTTTTCGAAGTATGGCGTATGACTTTGAAGTATTTCTGTTACTTCTGATGGGAAATATATTATTTCGGGTATTTTCTTCATTTTCAATTATGTTCAAATAAATGTCTGTTTTTGAAAAAATGATTTTGGAGGGTTGTGCGATAGACTGAAAGAACGTTTCAAGTCAAGTATTGTACTTACATCGCAAACAGCAACCCGAATCATTTTTTTCCATAACAACTGTCATTTATCAGAAGGTAAGAGAGATGCTGTGAATTGGAAGCACATTCTTGGGTAACAAATTTTTAATTCGTTTATGCTATTTTACTGGTTAGGCAACCGATCAGACGAACGCAGTTTTTAAAAAAATCTTCACGATCTCCAAGTAATGCTAGACTAACTGAACGAAGAGAGCAAGAAAGTTGGACTTCACATAAACTTCAGTAAAACAAATGACATTTACAACGAACATGTTGAGAACAAAGACACACAAATCCAAATCGATCTCGCAGCCCTAAAAAAAGTCGACTACAACATCTACGTGGGACAACGATTCTCTATGAAACCCACGAAAGAAGAGGAAATGGACATCACGACTCGCAACATGGATTCCTAGAGAGTATATGCCAAACTAGGGCCGGCAAAATATAAGATGACATAAAATATGGTGTTTCTGGGATCCCCATGATAGAGAGGTTCAGCGAATGCCAGGAAGGGTCTTTGTCCAGCAACAGATGCTAAAAGGCTGCTCCCGCTGCTGTTGATATTTTAATTGGAATAGATCTTTTCAAAATTTACATTTATTTTCGTGAAAAGAAAGCACAAAAAAAAGAAACTATAGATCAAATGAAATATTAGTGACTGGATAAGACCAATCGTTATATATCTTTATTTTGCAAAATATATTAAATCGTGTTTATTTTCAAACGTTTTACAATGATTTGAATCAACAATCGTTCCATATCTGACAGCAGGTATACCTTGTTCTACATTGGAGGAGTGTTAATACAGATATCATGGTATACCACAGTATAAAATGACATGACCTGATATGATATGACAAAAAGATATAACAGGATATTAGATGAAATATGATGACACAAAACGACGTAATATAGCATGAGATGACATAACATGCAATAAGATGACATAGAATAATGCCATAAAGACGGAACATCGCCCCCATTCATACAGTGCAACGATATTTTGATTCCTTGGCAATGAATATTGTTTTCTAATTGCTTATGCAAAGGATATGAGTCTCCAAGGCGTTTTTTCCGAAGTTCACCGCTATGTTAGCTTATAGGGCAGCATTCAAATAGGATCCCTGGGCTGTCTGGTGTGATATGGGTAAATTACAAAATATCATGATAACAAAAATGAAGTTTGAAGCGAATAACATCCATTTTCAAGACATTCTACGCACAATCAATCAGAAAATAACACTTATTACCCAGGAACAATAAAAATACGCTGCTTAATGTTATCAATCTAATGATACATTCTCTTGTTCAACAATTAGCTATCTAAGTTTTAATTCTAACGAGGCATTTCTGAAATCAGACCGTGTCAAAGACTTATCAGAAGTGTATATCCCTTCTTGTATGAATCTCTCCATATTTTATTCCATTAAATATTCCCACGAGTATCCTCATCTTTGCTGCTTTGGAAACCATCTTTCAATCAATGGTTCCACCGAACTCCTTAAGGCGTACACTGTAATTCATGAATCTAGTCAGCAAATCTATTTCGGTACAATTATAATGTGAAGAATTCACTGAACTGAGAGTCAAAGGTTCATGTTGCTTTAAAATCGCCATAAACCTATTTCAATAAGATAAAATGAAACAAATGAAAAAATAATTGTTCAAACTAATCACATCGATAAGCCTGGCACCCACAGACACATATACAATCACCCTCTGGACCCTCTTTTAACTGACCCTTCTCATTTTAGACCAAATTTGACTCTAACCCACACAAATACAACACCTCCCCTCCAAATCCCACGAAGCAACCCATAACACAAATATATCCATTTCTTCCCGCAATCTTAAATATATGTATACGCGTATGTCTATGAATGGATTTGTTCTTATTTGTTTCATTTTTAATGTTGATCTGCTTAAACATATTCTCGATTGTCTATCATCATATTCTGTGTTTAATTTAGCTAACTCCTTCGGTTGTTCAGCGAAATGCAAATCAATTATTGATCAATTAATGATGTATTCTCTTTGGTAGATGTTGTTTAGATTTCTGTTGCAGAAAGCAGATGTTGTAGTAATGTCAGTGAAATTGATCGATCAGCAAAGCTGAAAACGGCAAAAGCTTCTCTCAAAACAATGTTTATAGTAAATGGTAATGGCTGCTTCTCCCAAAAAGTTGGTGTGCTAATCATGATTTTCTTTGTCTTTGACTTCCAAGGAGCCCAAAACAAGCTATTTTTCATAAGATGTTAGTGTTCTTATCAGAGATTTGACCGGCTAGAACACAAAACTTTCGAGATTACTTATTTGCATCGTCTAGTTTATTTCTTATTCCTGCTTGGATTGTCCTGCGTCTGATTGTAATAGAAAACCTTTGGGGGAATTGATATTCACGAACGCATCCATTCACGTAAGTTTGCTCATATCGATTTGAATTTGTTTATATATCAATGCAATGATATCTATCTATCTATCTATCTATCTATCTATGTCAGCATATACAATATCTCATTCAGCTTCTCTATTATCTTCCTATCTATCTGCGCATCTATGTACCCGGAGTGTCCAAATGAAACCCTAATCTATCAAAATTGCCATCACGCTGGCAATTGTCGAATAATTCTGTACAAATATTACATAGTATCGATCCGGCATTGTGTTCAAATATCGTGCAAGGGTGAGTGATGCAAACCACTTACGCCAACAGACAACCCCAACAACGACAGCCACATCCCTCGATCAAGACACGAGATTAAAGCCCTGATGTGTATAAATAGGCATCATTGATAGCTTTTTATACCGTGATTTCCCGACTCAAAATTATCTTTCTTGTCTTGGAGAAGACCGGAAATCGTTTGCATTGTCAATTCAACCAGTTCTGCCTCTTCACTTTCCTTCCCGATCTCTAACATTCGATTTCCTATCATACAGCCGGCGTCCACGGTGACAATAATGGAAGCTTGCCGGGCAAACACACCAAGTCTAATAATAGAGAATGCTAATCTTTGTCATACTCTCTGTTCTGTTCACGGTATTTGCTAAGCTTCTGTTTGAGCAGCACAAGCCTGAAATATTTACTCGTGTTATCTTTGTCTGTATCAAAGTCAAAATTGTAGGTCACGTACTGAGAATCAAACTCCTTGCAAATTTAATTTTCAGAAGAGCTTGCTTACTATAATAGGCGGTACATAATAAGGATATTTACGTAGCTAATAGACTATTTTATGCTAAGTGCCTAATATTGTTGTTTAAAAAAAAATAACTTCTGATGGACGTTTTCTCTTTCTTTCTTTCTTCCCATCGTTATTCTTTAAATTTTCATTCGATCAGATATTTCATATTCTTTCAATTTCACATCTGGGTGGTTATCTCCCTTTCTAAACTGGGTTTTCCTTCTCCCTGCTTGCTTTCATCTCCCTTCCTCTCTATGCCTCCCTTCGTTTGATAATGGTCATTTCTTACTTTTCCTTCTTTTCCTTGTTTCTCTTACAAAGGTTTCTTTTGTATTTTTTCTTTTTTTTGGGAGGGGGGGGCTCTTGATTTTTTTCTTTCCTTTTTTTCCTTTTTCTCGTTTTTTCCCTGCTTTCTTAATTCTTTCTTTACCTTTTCTTCTTTTCGATTTCATGTCTCTGCCTTTTTCCTTTAATCTTCACTTTAATTTTTTCCAACACTTTTTTCTTCCCTTTTTCATTTTCCTGTCACCCTTTTTTTCATCTCCACTTTTTGTGTTCCTTTATTCCTTCTTTAATATCTTCTACTCTCCCCGTTTCCTATATTTTTTCTTCTTTTCTTTCTTTCGTTTTCCTTCCTTCTTTAGAGGTTTGTATGGTTCTTCCTTTCTTTCATAAATTCAAATCGTGCATTCTTTCAGGTCTTCCTTTTCGATAAACTCCTCGAAATTAAGTAATTTGATGAAATTCATCAACGATTTTTAATCAACTAATTCTCTGAAATGTTTAAATATTTCATTTTTACCCACTTAGAAGCCATTATTAGTAGGAAGTTATAAATCTTCCTGTTCGTGAGCTTCAAGGTAATTTACTTGCAAGCATTAATCCCCCTCTTTCTAATTGGGTGTACGCAACGATAAGATTCCCAAAATAACTGAATTGTTTTTGTTTTATTCAGTCAGATTAATGGAAATTTGCTATAGTACCCCTAATCGGGGACATTAGTTGAGCTGGAACCAATTATGTAAAGTTGTACGAATGTTCAGTGAATTAGATGAAGTGGGTGAACATATACAGTCGTTCTCATTCTCTGATACACTTTGATGGGCGACAGGCCTCTACAACACACTCAGTTATCTATTTAGGTGAAATTCATTCCAAGCGAAAAACCTCTAACTCGGGAACTTTTTAAACATTGATACACTTTGGCCAGTAAACTCTTGATTTAAAAGTTTTAAGTCGTACTATGAATGCCATATTTCACCTCTAAGCTCCATTTCACGGGCCTGTAGTTTTTTATGCATCCAGTTCGAAGATGAGGCATTTTTGTATATCAGGAGTTCTCTTTGGTCGTCGGCTGCTGTCGAAAAACGCATCTCCCGTGTTAGCCGCGCCGGCCATCGGTGAACCTGCAACAGACATTGAATCTACTTTTCAATTTTGACTAAGTCAAGCCATAATGATTTCATTCATATGCATGTGTATATAGATCATAATGTTTGGAAAAAGTGAGAAATAAAAAACAGATATTATCTGTTGTTGATATTTTTTAACGGTATCATGTTTCAAATACTATACACAAATATGTACATATCTATGTTTTTAAAGTATTCTACAATGTAATCAAAAACCCGACTAAAAAAGAACTTTTACTTTGCATAACATTCACACCATTTTGAGATGGACTTTAAAGAAATATACTGAATAACTTTCAGTTGAATATTTCATAGTGTTAAATAATATATAAGAAAGTTTTTCTTATCAACAAAAGTGTTACCTTTCAATGGAAAGCCAAATATACTGCGATTGATATAATCATGGAATTATCAGAGAGTTAAAAATGACCAGTTGTTTAGTCGAAAGTGCTCGGTATAGGGTATGATAAGGATTTGACAATGATTACACTCTATTGGAGATGCTGTGATTGTGTATGTGTTTCAGCACTTCAGCATATACTGGATCTACACAGTTCTGAGCTCGTTCAGCTCGAGAAAAGATTAAGGCGGGGAGATGCCAGCTCACCCAAACTCTTCACAGCCTGCCTTGAGATGATCTTCAGTAGACTAGACTGGGAGAGTACAGGAATTAGAATAGACGGCAGGTATTTGAACAATCTCAGATTTGCAGACGACATTGCCCTTTTCGCGGAGAACTTACACGACTTCTAACTAATGATCGATAAACTAAATGAAGAGAGCAAGAAAGTCGGCTTACACATGAACTCCAGCAAGATGAAGACCATGTGCAACAACCACATCAGAGATAAGAAATACCAAGATCGAAATCGAGGGCACAGAACTGGAAAAAGTAAATCACTATAACTACCTAGGACAACAAATCTCCATGAGACCCACAAAAGGAGAAGAAAATCAAGCGGAGAATCACCCTAGGATGGCAAGCCTTTGGCAGAGCAAGCTCAACCTTCAAAAAAAAAGAAGATCCCATTAATCCTAAAGAAAAGGGTGTATATAACCCATGCATCCTCCCAATAGTCATTCATGGAGATGAAACATGGAAAACAACCAAGGGACAGATCCGCAAATAAAGAACCATGTAACGTGCACATGAAAGAATTATGCTGGGCCTTACTTGGAGAGACCACAAGACAGCACAGTACATCCAGAATGGACAGGAGTCAGGGAAATCATAAAATCCATTAAAAATCTCAAATGGCGGTGGGCTGGCCATATTGCAAGAATGGTGGACAACCGATGGATATCCTGACTCACGACATAGATCCCCCGAGATCACACACACAACCGAAGCAGGCAGAATATTAACTGGAGAGATGAGCTAGACATATTCAGAAAGTACTGGCTCTGCAACGCCTATGATATAGAAGTGTGACGAATCCTTGGGAAGGTGTATGTCCAACAATGGACGCTTAAAGACTGATGATGATGACACTCTATAGATCCAAGCATACGTTCTCTTTCTAGAAACAAGAAAATAAGATAAAAATCAAGAAGGTGATCCTTGTCCGTCTTTTTCAAAAAGATGATCGCATATATATATATATATATATATATATATATATATATATATATATAGATGGATAGAAAGAGACAGACAGAGAGAGAGAGACACACACAAAGAGAAACAGAGAGAGACAGAGAGAGATGTTTGAAGATCTCATTGAAACCGGTCAAAATACAACTATGAACTGAATATCCAAGTTATTGAATACAATTTCATGTCCAACCAGTTCGACTCTTCGTTACTATATCTTGTACTATATATATATATATATATATATGTGTGTGTGTGTGTGTGTGTGTGTGTGTGTGTGTGTGTGTGTGTGTTCAAGTGATTGCTGTGTCTGTATTCGAGCGTGCTTTAATGTTTCAGGTTTATGTCTTTATTCGATTGCCTCAATCGATTAGTCCAGTATAGAAGAAGCCGACACTTAAAGTCCTCTCAGGCTATTCTACACTTCACTGAACTGTCTATCCCTCCAAGATTAGAAGTCGCAGTAAAATCTAAAGGACATATAAAAAATCAAACCAGATTCTATATTTACTCCTGAATCCGATTTAACCCGCTACATTCATGCAAATTTTCCTCGAGTGTTTTTACGACGCTTTGGACACAGGGACTATTAACAGAGCTTAACTCCGTCTCCATTCAATTCCTTGTCGGCACATGACTTATGAGTACGTCATAAAGTGTCTTCACATAGTCAGCTTTGTTGTAAAAGTTTGACGAAATTAGTTATCGGTAATTGGACAAACCGATTCTCTCAGTCAGACAATTGTAAGCATTTCAATATAAGGACTACGACTGCAAGTGCCTCCAAACTGGTATCCTCACATCTAGGTCCCTTTCAAAGGTGTGAAAAGGGCCCTGTGTTGAGACCCTTCAAAAACTTGGGGTCCGTGATCTTATTGACTGGGTACATGATTCGAAATGTTTTGATAGGAGCAGCTCTGTACTTAATGGTTTATATGATTATTCAAATAAAATTTTGGAAAAACTATGATTTCAAGGGGTATTTTCAGAGGGTTTTGTTGTTTAAAAAATCCAGAAGCTGAAAATTGAAATGTATCTTTTAACAAAAGATTGTACCATAATCTTATTCCGAATGATCCTGGCAATTGAAAGTTTCAAAACAATATTTTGTTTACAAATTTCGTTCAGACGGGTAATACAAGGGTAAAAATCGGCAAAAAAGAGAAAAATGAACTTGTAAGGTGCTAAATACCTAACTTCACGTTTTGGGATTTAACTTTTCATACGTAACAGATACAAATTGACGGGATACACTGCAGAAAAGCGCATGAACAAATCACTATTAGGTGCACGTCTGGTTGAAATCTCTCTGAAATATACTAAATATCTAGTTCCATGTTTTTGGCAGTGACTTCACATGTTTAGCAGAAATAAATTAATATGATAAATTATTGGAATGCTGATGAAATTCCCTTTCTAAATATATATATAAATAAATAAATAAATAAATATATATATATATATATATATATATATATATATATATATATATATATATATATATATATATATATATATATATTCATCAATAATTGAATCCACACTATGTAAACTGGAGACTATAAAAGTACAGGTTTACTTGAAATTTCCTTGTGAAATGATAAATACCTAGCTTCACGTTTTGGGATATAAGTTTCCTTCCTCAACAGATACAAATTGACATAATTCTGAAATAGATAAGTGGTCGAATCCTCCTTATACGGATGTACATTTATGTTTATATCTACAGCAAGAATTAGATTAAATTGAAATTTGGACACAAAGCTAATATTTTTGACATTTTTCCTTTGAATTTTCAAAAACAAATTTGTTGAAAAATGCCTGTGGCCCGATTAATTTCTTGATGATATGCAAAATCCTTCCCCCAATCACAACCAAACTATTTCTCAAATTTCAAGACAATAGTAACTATATGAGACATAATCTATAAGAAAAAAAAACTTAGCCTAGTCAGTAAGTTCACAGACCCCAGGATTTTGAAGTCTCTACCAACTGGGCCTCATAAATAACTCTGTTTGCCCTCGAGAATTCACAGTTGAGAACCTCAGCACTGAATTTTCGAAGAAGGGGCTCTCAAGCAGCTAAGCCAACACGTGCCTAAATCTTCTACTCTGACCCAGATTGTGGTACTATTTTGTGTCGAAAGAAATATTTCTGAATAGTCAATACTATCAATTCTTCAATCTCTGAGACAACAGTACCTCCTGGAAAGACTCTAAAATTCGTAGTTCATTCTCAGATATTTTTGAGTAACTACACAAACCATAAACTATGGACATGTACTTATCAGAGGAGCCATTGAATGGTTTGTTTGGTCAAGTTCACATTCAAGTATCGAATCATGTGAACCGGGAGATCCAATGAGGATGGAACCCACTAACTATGACAAGCAAAATCAACTTGCTGACTATTACTTTACAACGCTTGTTATGGTCTGTTGTTTTGTTTCATATGATTTATTCATTTACCATAGTTTGGTATCAGAGCGTCAACTGTGAGAAGTCCTGAGAGGATCAAATGAATAAACAACGGCTCACAAGATTAGCTTGCTGATCATTGCTATGCAACCTTCCTCCTTTCTTATTATTTATTAACATAGCAGGATGGCATCCAAGCATCAATAGTGGAAGTTCCCAAGAAGATCAAACCAAAATTGCTATACGTTATGCGTCCAGATTCATTTTTATATGATCTAATCGTTAATCACAGAGACACCTCTAAGATGTTTTGTTTTCATTTTTTTTTTTTAGAAAAATTGATATTGAATTCGTTCATCAGGAAAAAAATCTATAGTTCAGATGATGGATGGGAGGTATTTTCATGAGCATAATTGTTACTTTCAAGTTGAACAATATAGTATTACGAACAACAAACCAAGATAATGACACTGTTCATTATATATATATATGTGTGTGTGCGTGCGTGTGTGTTCCGGTTTCATGAAAATATCCCTTTGAGTCTCTGCTGAGAATACGTGCGTGTTAGGTCAGGGTTGATTTTTGTTATGATGCATGCCTAAGGGGTTACCCCCTATTTACATTAAGCCGGTAAACTATCTGAGAACAATAGGGAAATATCCTTACATAATTCAAGAGTCATCCATCATCGATTCTTTCACTGAATCAAATCTATTCTCATTCTTGTTTTCCACTCTCCTATATCTCATTGTTTATCACACACACACACACACACACACACACATATATATATATATATATATATATATATGTATATATATACATATATATGTGTATATATATATATATATATATATATATATATATATATATACATATATCTATATATATATGTATATATATACATATATATATATATATATATATATATATATATATATATATATATATATATATACACGAGTTTTGGCCATAAAGGAACCGAATTTTCAAAAGAGTGCAGATATGGAACGTTTTAGCTTTCTCTGACTGAACTGTTATATAGCACTGACCTTGACCTTCTGTTGAAAAAAAAAACTGCATCAAAGAACTGGTTAGTTTTTTCCAGCTATATTTGCAAGAGTCTATGTTTGTCTAGTGCACAGAGTTTTCTTTTCTCTTGCTATCTATCAATCTCAGTCTATCTATCTATTCACATCTATCTATTTATCTATCAATCCATCCATCCATCCAAGTATATTCATATCTATCATATCTATCAGTCTATGCAAATCTATCTTTTTATCTATCAATTTACATCAATCAACCTTAGTCTCTTCTTATCTATCACTCAACCATTTTATTTATCTATATATCTATCTATCTTAATCTATTTTTATCTATCCATATCTATCTATCTATCTATCTATCTATCCATCTATCTATCTATCAATCTATCTATCTATCCGTCTATCCGTCTGTCTATCAATCTATCTATCTATCTATCAAGCTATCCATTTCCTATCAATTTATCAATCTTTTCACATCTATCTCTTTATATCTATAAATCTCAGTTTATTTATATCTATCTATCTGTTTGAGTAAGTGAGAACAAAGTTTTTCATCGGTTTTCAGGTGCAAGTGTAATTATGAATCAGCCTTTTCCTATTTTTGCTTTCGAATTTATTTTTCAACAATAGATGGGTAAAATGAATGAATAGCTAATGCCATTTATCTAAATCTATTCCAGCTTTTTTATTTCGCTTATCAGCCATCGGTTATTTGTTTCTTATACAAATATATTTATGTACGTGCGTGTCAGTTTGTGAGTGTGTGTGTGTGTGTGATTGTATATAATGTGTGTGTGTGTGTGTGTGCATGTGTGTACACATGTACGTGTGTACGTATGTGTGAGAGTTTGTGTTTGAGGTAGGGCGCCTAGATGCTTATGAAAACAAATATATTCCATTTCTTATTCTTGAGGACGTGCGTAATTTCATCCGAGCCTCGTTTGATTCCCCCAGAGACAGGCATCATGGCTAAACCAACTTTTGTTCGGAAAATCTAGATTTATAAACCTTCTGAAGAGTAAAACAAAAGCACGAAATATTCATTTTGACCAAAGCAAATCCAAAGACCTGCAAGGTGTTTGAAGTAGTTGCATCTTTTCAACCGACGACGGTTTTTGAGCCGAGATAAAGAACATTTCGAACTTCAGATATTCCCCTCTTGGAACACTGGCGTAATAAATCTTCCCACTCTTCATTTACCTTTATTCAACTTTTTGCTAGAGTAAGCTAAGCTTAGTAAATATTTAGATTTAGGATGAAGAAGTGCCGGCATTGTCTCGACGATAGTTGCATTTGGAAGATCATTATAGATGTATCTATATTCATGATCGACCCCATCATGTCTCAACAGTACATGTATTTTACCTTTCATGTGCATGTGTTTATAGATAGATTACTCGCCCCCCATGTATAATTGGTCTATTCATCTCTTTTAACGCAACAGTTGTGAATTACGAGATGCGAATTTGGTGTGGAAGCGGTTATTGGGACCGTTGCATAACCGGCGGCTGTTAAGCTCAATAGTAAGAGCATCGGTACGTTGAAGCAGCTACCCTGTCAGTGGCAAGTTCGATTCCTGCAACAGCTCCATTTTCTTTAACTGTTTATTCTATGTACGTTGTCTAGGCCAAATGATACATTAACCACGTTACGACGGGAGATCATTTTGAATAGGTTTCTATATAAAATAACTATTCAGAATTCGTTCTGTCGGACAAAATATGTCCATTTCTTGATACATAACTATGCGGTGAAAGGAACGAATTGAGTACAAACACACACACACACACACACACACACACATATATATATATATATATATATATATATATATATATATATATATATATGTGTGTGTGTGTGTGTGTCTGTGTGTCTGTGTTTGCGCGTGTGTGTATAACATAAAAGCACTTCTGAATGCTTCAGGTAGTAGAAATGTACTGAATGATGTACAGGTCGGAACGTTGTGTTTATATGAAAGAAAAAGAAATTAAGAAACAATCTGATAAATATATAGAATGATGTACATACCTCATCCCACATTTTCTAACAATGCTGAGGCATCTGTGAAAACAAAGGGTTAAAACAATAAAAATGATAAAAATAATGATAATCAATACAAGGTTTTATGAAAATACTTTATATGGGAGTTACAGACAATGCCTAAGAATGTATCAGCTGAGACACTGTATTAACAAAGATGCTTGACATAATAACAGAAAAAATATACGGAATTTCGAAAATATTTCTCTTAGAAATTCAGAGATTACCGCAATGCTGAAGAATTTATGGACCGAATATTTCAGTTTGCAACAACAAATCTGAAGACAATGCATGGAATAATGAACATACTTTATCTCGGAAGTTTAGAAAATCAGGATGCAGAAAATAATCATATATATATATATATATATATATATATATATATATATATATATATATATATATATATATATATATATACATACATATATATATATATATATATATATATATATATATATATATATATATATACATACATATATATACATATATATATATATATATATATATATATATATATATACAGAGAGAGAGAGAGAGATGAAATAAGAAACTCACTTAAACTAAGAATTTTGGAAGACAACAAAGATGCAGAAAATAATCTGAATAATATATGGAATTATGAAAATACATAAATACAAAACTTCGAAAAGCGTCGAAGATACTGGAAATAGTCAGCACGTTATATTGAATGATGGAAACATCCAGTCTCAAAAGTTCAGAGAGCATCAAAGATGAAAAACATATTCCGAATAGTTTCATGGTATGATGAGAACAATTCATCAGAAAATTGAAAACCAACGGTCGATTTGTGAGCCAAAATTGCATAAATCTGACATTGTGCACTTTTATTCTCAGTATAAAATGCACGACAATCATCGCTGGAAGGGGTTAGGGTTCAGAGACTCCATACATTACTTAGCAGATCCAAGCTATTTCATGCTAGTGCTTCGACATAAGAATTGCTGAGTTGGTGTGCGATCTAGGAAGAACGCAGACAAGGTGGTTCTTAAAATTCCTTCAATCTTGATTATGTCGACAGGGCTCAAGAACGCTCTCTCAGCTAATTGAATGTATGCATATTCACTGGAGTCATTGCAGACATTGGATTCTTTTGAAGTTTCGGGTTCTTCACATGGTTCAATTTCCGTTAGGAGTGTCGAAATCTTAAAAAACACTCTCCTTCCCCATGACTGACTGAACACCGGAAATCACTGTCAGGTTCTGGATTTCTCTCTATCTTCCATCTTTATCGTTCTATCTATCTATCTATCTATCTATCTGTCTATCTATCTATCTATCTATCTATCTATCTATCTATCTCTCTCTATATATATATATATACGTGTGTGTGTGTGTGTGTGTGTGTGCGTGTGTGTGTGAATGTGTGTGTGTGTGTGAGAGAGAGAGAGAGTGTTGAGGAATGAGTATGTATGATTCGACAGAATGGTTATGAATTCGATTTCTGCATATGTATACATACGTATATATGTGTATGGGTGCGTTTGCGTGTGTGTGTGTGTGTGTGTGTGTGTGTGTGTGTGTGTGTGTGTGTGTGTGTGTGTGCGTGTGTGTTCCAAACGTATTTGTTGAAAATGTACAGTGCTCAATATTTTGCTAAATAAATAAATAAATAAAATGGAGCTTACATTTTTTCATTATTGGACTATCCACAGTTTGACAAATTGTCTCGATATTTTAATATCTTTTCAAGCGAGTTAATGCCAGCGAATCCAACGTCTATTTTTTTCGAATTATTATTTTGCACTCGTCACTATCATGCCTCTTTCTATACCTAACATACATTTTTTCCAAATTCGATATATAGCATTATTTACGTTAAAATGACCTGACGATTTGAAATATATCTGTCGAATAAAAATGCAAAAATAAAATACTATTAATACGTATTTTTAGTCGTTAAAATTGTTATCATTTTTGCACATCTTTTTTTTTCAATATTCAACAGTAACTTGTAAACATCTTTCACCAACGAATATATTACTTAATTTTACATGTTATACTCTAATAACAAGCATATATATATATATATATATATATATATATATATATATATATATATATATATATATATACATATATACATATATATATATATATATATATATACACACACATATATATATGTATGTATATATGTATGTGTATATATACATATATATATATATATATACATATATATATATATATGTATATATACACATATATATATATATATATATATATATATATATATATTTATATATATATATATATATATATATATATATATATATATATATATATATATATATATATATATATATATATATATTGAACAGAAACTAACAGTCAAGTTTTTTTTATTATAGTGCCTACCCCCTCCCGAACAAAAACGTTTTGAAATGTTTTTTCTTCCCAAAACTTTAAAACTCAATTACTTAATCCAGGAAAAAGTTCCCATACTTTTTGACCACGTGAAGAAGGTCCCTTCACTTTTCTGCCCTTGAAGTAATATTTATAAACACATAGAATAAGAACATATGTTTATTGGCGGAAAGTGTATTTCACTTCGGCATTATACTTACTTAGTAAATAGAAACCCAATTATATTTTTAAATATCTTTTTTTATCAAAGCTCTAACCTACCCCCACACATATCCATTGAGTAGGCATGGACTGCACCCATGTCGAGGCATTTTTTATAACGTGACAGACAAACACACTTACAGACACTCTCATTTGTACATTCACACAAACATGAATACAAACACACGCAGAGACACATACGTACACTAACACACAAACACTCATACATGCATGTATATACATATACAAAATAGAAATAATAATTTACGTAATTACATTGACGAGACTAAACACCCAACTTTATGGGCGAGATGGATTGTTGCGAAAACAAAGAATCCAGAAAATTGGTAGATCGTTGGAAATAAGACAGTATGTTATCTTATTTGTTTTTTTCAAATAGACTTAATACCACTCACTCTTCACACTATCAGGATGCAGGCTAATGTTGAAAAAGTTGGTCATTGTCACAGGGTGCACTACCACGCCTCTCCAACTATTCTCCTCGTTTCTGCTCATTTTTTGCAATACTAATTTCTAGAAGAAGTAACAATAACTAAAAGCTATTCATAATGGTACAGATTGCGGACCGAAATTTCAAAATTTAACAACACTTAATATTACTAAACAATAAACGGAAACTTTATTCATCATAATACCAATTTACAAATTATACTTTACATTTTTTGTAGTACTGAAAATACTAAGTATTGCTAACGAAAGCAAAAAACTTCAAGCTATTCATCATAGTACAGATGACAATTTAAAGTTTCCGTTTTGATGGTCCAGTAATACTTAGTATCATTGCTGCATAAACAACTTTTACAAACACGAACATTTCCATTTCTCGACAAAAAAAAAATCATTTTTAGATTTCAAATGGAATTTATCTATAATAACAAATAAAAATATTTATTATACAAGTTTTGGGCATTTTTCTAGTCACGTATTGCTTTATCTAAGAACATTTACGAAGTGCCTATCTTTTTGTCTATAAGTTTCAATTTTGGTTCTATTGCAAGAAAATAGCATATCAAGCGAGCATATCAAGTGTTGAAAAGAAATCTCCTCGAAATTAAAGTAAAAATAAAACATATACTTAATTTCTAATTTTTGTTTTAGCAATTAATTATTCATTCTGTGAATGAAAAATCGTGATAATTCAATTAGAATTTTTAAATGTCCGTAATTTGAAGCTAACGTAAATAGGAGTATTCAAAAAATATTAGAAAAATCATTTTAAATTAATGCTGGCTTAGAACGGATGAAAAAATGTAAAAAATACATTTAACTGTGCTTAATTGCATTCGATCAGGACTGGTCGAATTCTCCAAACGAAATGAAAGTCGAGCGAGGAAATAGGGTAAAAACACAGAACACAAATTATCCAGATTTACATCCGAATATATACGTGGAATAATAAATAAAAAGTGCCTTTAATCTTCAACGTAGATTTTATATGAAAATATTTATTAATTCATTAAAAAAAATTTACTCACTTAATTACTTCAAATTAAATGAAAAAATTACTGTTTATTTGATTAGAAATAATGTGATTGGCTATTTCTGATATTTAGATGTAAGTAAAAATATCCACATTTGGATGGTCAACATCTCAATTGCATGGTTAGCTCTTGACAAGAAAAAAAAAACACCTTGAATACTTATTTTATTGTCTTTTTGTCAAATGACGTCCATTTTCGGAATCTTAGTATGGCAAGCCTTCAGATATGCTCAAACTCCGGAGAACAGTTATGATTTAAGTATTGATATGCCAGTGCAAGGAAGATAACAAGGTTTTTTTTAAATTAAAATGAGATTGACAAACTAATATTTATGTGGCGAGATTGTGAAACTATTATTTGTGCGGTAAAGAAATTAATATTTACTAATTCTTGGTCGTTGTGCTGATCACACGTAGTACACCCTGAATTTACGCCCCTGGTACATAAAAGTTGTAGGTTTGGTTTTAAATCTGTCCACATATTTTGAAGTTTTGTAAAATACAGATTTGAATTTATGTTAAAATTGAAGATAAAACAAAAATCTGTCTCTCTTTCTAACGTCTTTCTCCGTCTCCTCTCCCTTCCTCTATTTTTGAATATTTATAAAATAATGTGAAAACAATTGATAAGGACCTATCAGAATGCGCCTTTTTGCAAGTGCCATATCCGTTCTTCCTATGTCAACGAAACATAACATTAACTTACCGATTTCAATTTTACGTCATAATGATTATATCTTAATAGTTTCCTTTTTGAAATTTAGTTAAATTTGAACTTTTATCATTTGACAGAAACTGAATTTATCATGAATTTCAGAACCATGTAACAGAGCATATACAATCTCATCATTTATCTATTTATTTTATTGTGATGAATTTTCTTCTGTGTCGTCACAGTCTCTCTCTATATGATTTTAATTGAATAATCTTACGGTTACCGATTGCATATCCACTCTAATGTTGTCAATCCTATAAAGTCGACGGATCAATGAAAATCAGATAGCGTTTTATTTAATGTTTTTAAAAAGAGATATTTATGATTTTTAGATTTTTTACAATCACTGAAAATTTAAGGAAAAAAAGAAGAGAGAAAATTAATCGATGCGCCTCAAGCGTCGATTGAAACGTAAGTGCTGTACTGATTTATTTTTATTCCAAGTACTTTGTAAAACCCGGCCATAGACACCCAGGGGTAATAGAAAGAGGGAAGGGACCACTCGGTGAGGCTGAATAGACGCGACCCTACTCAATGTAGCCGACCCAATGCCTTGACTGCTCATTGTAGCTGACTAGAATTGTTTCTACTGCGAATTCGCTGGTCTACATCCAGGTATTTTTTTCAATTTCGAAGAAGGGGCAAAACCTGCGATTAGTTCCTCTAGAATTGCATCCAAGAAGCTTTGGACCAAGAATACGTCTGAAATTCCAAGTTGAAGAAATCTCCAGACTAAATTCAATTTGTATACGTTGCATCTACGAGGCTGGTAGGTTTATCTGGGTCGCATCTATTCATATATATTCTATATATATATATATATATATATATACATATATATATATATATATATATATATATATATATATATGTATATATATATATATATATATATATATATATATGTATATATATATATGTATATATAATTTTATGAGGCCGTGTGAATACAAACAATTCATTTAAATACAAATCTTTATACTGTTTAAATACAAACAATTTGAACCCAAGGATACTGTTTTACATATATGTAAAAAATCTTTAAATTCCACGAAGTTTTAGGTAGCCCATGTATAAATTGTGAATTTCACTCATGTTTACGTCTGCAAGACTTCGTATTAACGTTATTCTGTTTTCTATAGACATTACTTGGATAATTTTTCTGGCAGTGATGTCAGCATTTCGAAAATCACTCGATTTCCCCCCGGAGGAGTACGGATTTTTACTATAGAGAAGTATTCTCCCTTAAGAAACAATCACCTCAAATGAAATCTCTCTTTAGCTCCGTAATTAAATTTGTGGCACTTGCCAACCTATGATATCTTTCAAACAATGCCCATGACTAATGGCTATGGCAAACTTTCAACAATGTATACATTGACACGGGTCGTTCAAATTCCAAGCCTTCTTTTTTTGCGAGCGGAAGGAATTTCACTTCTTGATTTCGACAAAATACACTCGATCAATAATTGCCAGTCAATCATAATGGCATTATGTGAGGTTTGAACTCACAAGTCATGACCTGCAAGTAGCGCCTTCAAGGATGGTTTGTTGATCATTTTCATGCAGGAGCTCATTTCTTGATTTGAGTGCAGCAATAAGAATTACATTTGCTATTAGTGATTCGGGTCATTGTTATTTGTTTGTACTCTAATCAACGAATGTCTCATATTCAAGAGGAGAAACGAAATACAAAGCTCTGATATATCAAAATTACCAAGCAAAACAAAGAAACACACACATGCATGCGTGCATAAACCTTTTGGATTGAGAACTCGACCCAGACAATCTTTCAGTCATCAACCACAGGTTCAAACGACTGTTTTTGGCACTTTTGGCACTTTTGGGAAAAAAATCTTTAACGAGTAGATTGAGAGCTTGAAGTGGAGTAATGGCACTAAAACAAAGACAAAGATTGGTTTTCCTTGGCGAGTTTCCTAAAAAAGTATTTTTCAGATGATCCGTTGAAAAATATCATCCTGCTACTTCTCAATGCTTTTTTTTCTTCTGAACATTTTCGACGCTTAAAAAATCATACAAAGAGAAACAGCCATTTTTATAAAGAGAGTGTTTAATGGAATTTATCGTTATAACTGCAGCTTTTCATATCTAATGTAGTTTATACACATTTTTGGAAAGAATATATATGTAGACACAGACTTGGCACAGCTTCCTCCGGTGCAATGTCTGTCTGCCTTGAAAATCATCATCTGAATACCTGGCTTTTATCTGGATTCGAACACTGACCATAGGTGCCAGGGGAGATAAAAAGGAAACTTACATAACTACAAACAGACACAATAGTAGATAGATTAAACTGCAATGAGATAAATAAATAGATGGATAGATAGATACGAACAAATTGGAATGTACAGTAGGTTTCACAGATCTTTCGACCGTGGACGATCGATAATTCGTATCCCAGTATTATGGCTTTCTAACGTTGTTGGATGAACTTAATTAATATTTACACTACAAGAAGATCGAAACTATGAATTTCTATTTAAATTTCTGAGATGATTGAATATATATATATATATATATATATATATATATATATATATATATTGATATTGATATTGATACTGATATTGATTAGGTAAAGTTTCCTCATTTTGATTGCTATGTTCACTAGGTTTCGGGTTTTTTTTGCATCTGGCCTTCTTCGGATATCATCGGGGTATCTCGAGCAAAAGCTTTCATTTAAATCACAGTACCGTTCATGCTAGTAGCAATTAATTTTCAAAATGTTGCCTGTTTCGATTTTTTCCGTTTGAGCTAAAGAATAACTTTTACTGCCTAATCGACTGATCGATTTCAGGAGTACCAGATGAGTTGAATTCTTGTGTTTGGCAATAATTTTTTTGTACTGTATTTTTTCTAAAATAAGCTCAGTCTACGCTCGTGAATCGGATAAAAGTTTCAAAATACAGTGATGTTCAACAATAACAACAAGCATCTGAATAAGACTGAGAGGTTCAACAACTGAAATGCTGTGACTATATCAGATAAGATGAGGGAAATAGTCTGAATAAGCAAATGTCTGATAACAACAGTGAAGTGAATTTATTTCCGCTATTTGCTCGTGTTAACTGAAAGTATTTCTGCCATATCCTTTGAGATAGATTTATGTAGATTTATTTTGAAACACATTTACAGTGCTTGCAGACATAATATTTTTGTTGCATTTTAAGCGTTTGGAAAAGAAATTTTAAAATTCGTATATGGAATTCTTTCCTTACATAAAGATAATACTGGGAATCGATGACTGTATCTTATTATTTTTCACGAGTTCTCGTTTCTCAATAGGTAAGTATCTGACAGTGTTCGGATTCAAAACTTGCATTTTATTTCCTACAAATCTTTGTTGATGCTTTAGATTTGGGTATATGACGACGCACATGGTTTGCCTATACTTTGAACTGGTCATTTTGATTAGTAATTATCTGCAGACCATTAAGACTTACGTCAACATCAAAGAAGTAATTTTACGATTGAGTAGCTTCTCACTGGTTGAATGTTCAGTAATGCATCTGGTTATTATCTTCGGTTGCAGCCAAGCTGAGGCCAAACGCACCATTCAACATCTCCTTTGGACTACATCAACTGGGCATCCTAGTCGAATATGTATCCCAGGATGTCCAAAAGCTTCTCTAGACTTGCATCTCGGAAGAGTCACTCAAGTGATATTTTTTATTGTCATTTTAGACAGAATAAAGCTTTCTTCTGTTATCATGGGTATAATAATTTCGTTGTTGTTGAAAAGTTAGCTTCGAATTCTTGAAGAAAGACAGGAATTATCAATTAATACATGATTAAATTTGCCACTAAAATATATAAAGAAAAGCAAAGATTCAAAAATATTAATATAAATCAATCCTACTACTTTAAAAGCATGCAATATATATATATATATATATATATATATATATATATATATATATATATATATATATATATATATATATATATATATATATATATTGTCTGTAAGGAAAGTGGGAAATATATTAATCGAAATTGTTATACTGAAATGTTTCGAAATGTTTCGCCTTTGGGCTTTGTCAGAGTGGTTCTTTAAATGGAACAATATGGATAGATTTGTTTTTCCAAGTAAATAATGTCTCATCATTCAACCAAAACATATATATATATATATGATTATGAATGCATTACATCATTTGAAACTTTATTTTAAATGACCTTACGATATAACACAGAAAATGTGTCACTTGACCTAGACAGCGTAAACAGAATTAAAGATGAAAGAAACTGGAGCTGCTCCGGCAATTTCAAAATAGAGTTTCAAATAATTTAACGATTTGAGAATTCTTCAATCGAATTATATATCGATATCTCAATCATACATATATATATATATATATATATATATATATATATATATATATATACGTATATGTGTGTGTGTGTGTGTGTGTTCATGTGTCTACATACGCTGACGTGTGTATGCGTATGTGGGATCTATAGAGTTACCAAATATCCACCACTGATTTAGTTGAATCAGCAAAGAAGAGAAATTATGTTGGAAAAAAATTATAATTAGATAAATGTTTATCGTTTTCAGGTTGTGGACAAATTCACGCATCTATGTTCATGAGTATACTTACGTATATATATACAAATATGCATTCATAAATATGCACATATATATGTATATATATATATATATATATATATATATATATATATATATATATATATATATATATATATATATATATGTGTGTGTGTGTGTGTGTGTGTGTGTGTGTGTGTGTGTTTGGTGTGTGTGTGTGCGTGCGAATTGAGTTATATCATATAAACTCTTTTTGATATGATCCCCCGTCATTAGACGGTTAATGTATCGTTTGGCGTAGATATATATAAATGGTCTTTGAATTTCAAATGTGTTTCAAGCATAAAATATACAGAGAAAACATAGCACCAACTATGACATGCAGACGAAAAACATGGAGATAAGTAAAACGAACCAGCCTGAAATTGCAAAGAGAGCTGAGGAAACACCAATGCAAGGGATAACTCTTAGAGCTAGAAAAAGGATCAACATGGATCAAAGGAAAGACTAGAGTGAAGGATAATATGCAAAAATTAAGCAACAAAAATGGAGGTGGGCTTCGCACTTATAAGTAAGAGATGGCAACAGATGGGGCAAAAGACTAAACGATTCGTGTCAAGAAGACAGTAAACGCCGTAGGAAAAGGACAGATACACGATAGCAGAATGAAATATAAAAGATTGCTGACAAGACATCGTAAAAAATGGCCTTTGTCTAACACTGAACTTGTAATGGCTGCTGCTGCTGATGATGATGATGATTATGATGATGATGGCACTTTATTTCGTAAGGTGTTATACTGATCAGCGAGTAGACACCATTAGTACGCTCGAGGACTAATCTCTGATCATTGGCGCTAATTTGAAATTTTATCCGTTGTTTAATTTTTCGTTACCTTCTCAAATGCCAATTACAACCAAACCAGTTACTTATTAGTGTCTCATTTTAGGACGTGAAAATTTTCCACCGATATCAATCGATTTCTTGAATACCGACTCTTTAAAGTTCACCAAACTCTATTGATTACTTACTCTCATCTTCCTACCGCCCCACCTTTGTATCAAGGCGTAGTATAAACTAACCCAAACATTGATACCGTTAAACAAGTGAATGTGTAATGGCTGCTCCTGATGATGATCATACTAAATTCCGTAAGGTGTCATACCGATCAATGAGTCGGCACCATTTGTACGTTCTAGAACCATTCTCTGATCACTTGCGCTAATTTGAAATTTCATCAGTTTTAAATGATTTTTCGTCACGTTATTAAATACCAATTACAGTCGAACCACTTACTTATAAGTGTCTCATTTTAGGACGTGAAAATTCCTGATGACTGGTTTCTGATTCGACAAAGATAACGCTCTATTAGACAAATGTTCTCATTCTTAGAACACCATTAAGAGTCATCAATGAAATGCTTATAAAACCTTCAATTTCCTAAACTTTTGTAAAACATATTTGATCTTATTTATGTTATCGGTCGATAATAGCAAATATTTCCAGACCTAATAAAAGGGACACGCAAAGGAGTTAGAAAGTATTGATTGTCGGTATACAATTGGTCGGCAATAAAATTCAAATTTATCTCCTGACTTTCAAGATTAAAGGGAGCGCCATCTGCTTTGCCTCTAATTTGTCTCCTTTCATATGTTGTGTGTGTGTGTGTGTGTCTCTCTCTCTTACTCTTTTTCTCTGTCTGTCTGTCTGTCTCTCTCTCTCTCAGTATATATTTGCAGTGTATGTGTGTATGTGGAGTGTGTTATGTTAGTTTGTTAGCTGTCACGTTTCAAACGACTGTGTACTTTTGTGTGTTCATGTTTGTGCTTGTATGTGTGTAAGGATTTTGTTATCTGTGTATCTGTACTGAACTATAAGGAAGTTCGTTTATATATTCCTGTGCTAATGTATATTTCACTTCTGAGTTCATATGCGTGTGGGTGGATGGTTGAATATGTGCTCACGTATACATCTGTGTGTGTGTGTCTAATGTGCAGGATCTATATATGTACCTGTATGCTCATTTGCATATTTTTGTGCGTGCATTTGTGTGCATGTGCTCGAATATATAGCTTTGTGTGAGTGAATTTGCAGGAATGTGTTTTTTATGGGTGTGTCTGTGTGCTTATGTGAGTGTGTATATGCGTGTGTTTATTTGTCAATGTTTTTTAGTTTTCATGTTTGACTGATCCCATGTTGACGTTTGTATATGAATGTTTGTGTGTTTAGTATAAATGTCTACACGTGTTTATGTGCTTATGTGTGTCAGTTTATGTGTATTCAAGTGTCTGGGTTTGTATGCACGTGTGTGCATGCTTATGTTTGAGCGTATCTATGTGTATTATGTCTATTTGTACGTGTGTGTATTTATGCGTCTGTGTTTATGTGTGTATGCTGGTGTGTTGGTGTGCGTCTCTGTACTGGTATATCTGTGTGTGATTTGTTTCGTAATTGAATAACCCCCGAGATTAGCATAATTGACCGACATGGGAAGTGCTGGCTCAAACAAATTGAAGTGTTTCTCTGCCGATATGTAATCATTTGTACAGCCAACACCTTCGCCAAGACTTAGTTTGAATCTCACCTCCAGCTTGTCTGATATCGATTTTGCTTCATATTTCCAGATTGATCTGTTTAGAGTTACTTTTTGTGAAGTTGATTTTGACGTTCTTGCCAAAATATTTCCAACATTTGTTTTTTGATGTAAAAATTGAGATGAACGCTCCACCCTCAACCACTACAGAGAGTAATTAATGAGGTTTTCAGATCTTGTGACTAATACTTACTCAAAATTTATGAGCATAATGTGACACCTCCATTTATAGATATATGTGTACATATTTGTGTATGAAATAGATAATTATATATAAGCATACATGTGATGTAAAAAGTATAGTTTATTAGATAATACAATGAATACCTGTAATATAGAGTGAGATATGTATGGATACATTCTCTTTCTATCTATGTATATGTATGTGTGAATGTGTGTGTATGTCTGTGTGTTGAATGATGTAATTATGTAGTCTGGTTAACTTAATCAATTCGAACTGGACGGCAAGAAAACCTAGTATATGGAGATATACATTTGAAGGCATACATATCGACGTGATTTTTGATTGTATATAGGTGTCTGTGCATGTGTATATGTATATATGTGTACATATGTGTGTGCATGTTTGTGTGTATGTGTTTGTGTGTGTATTCTTGTTGCTGGGTCTTTACCATACAGTGTTGCCAATGAAACTAGTTGTTGAACCAATTTGAGATGTGAGCTTATGCTAAGATTAGGAAATCAGTGAGAAAATTCCAAGCACTCTTCTCTGGAAACTAAAGACTTGATACACACACACACACACACGCACACGCACACTCACACTCACACACATATACATATACATATATGAATATATATATATATATGAATATATATACATATATATATATATATATATATATATATCATCAGCAGCTGGTATAAGTTCATTGTTGGACGAAGGCCTATCCTATCTCCTTTTATGACGATCGTGATTGAGCTAATCTCTGCCGGACCACTGCACAGCAGTTCACCTTCTCAATGAGATCAGTTTTGATTTGTCTTGAACTGCAGTGGTGAAAGGAACATTCATAAAATGCCTTCTATTCAATTTTTCCTTCCCAAAGTTTCTCCTCCTTGGTCTTGCGGCTTTTTTCGGTAAAATAAAAGATACAATTTTAAAACAATCGGAATTACTCTCTCAGACTAGCAAAGTTCTATTCACTTTTGATAGCAGCTTTTCCATTCATGAAGTACATACCAAGAGTTACAATTTCTATTCATTCTGTGGTAATTATTGTTAATAAGAACTACCTTTGAATAAATCGTTCTTCTATTTTGACCGGTTCAATCCGTGCAAATATATATATATATATGTATATATATATATATATATATATATATATATATATATATATATATATATATATATATATATATATATATCAGTGGCTTTTTAGCTCAACGGTAAGAGCATCACTACATTGAAGCAGCTACCTTATCGGTGGCCTATATATAATGTTAATAATCTATAGCTGATAATCATCTGTGGTCCGTTTTGTGCTGATTTATATTGTGCACCTTTGTTAAAGAGACCAATCTCTCAGCCAATACAAATCGCTCTGAAGCAACAACACTTGGCCAAACCACATGGGAACTCTGAAATATTAAATTATACAAATTTGAGACAATCTAATCAACAAACCGGACGACATTAGAATATTATTGATTGAAAACCGATGAAAACAGAAACATGAAAAACGTACTTGTGAAACAAATAAAATTAGGAGGTTACAATGCTCTTGATAAATGGAAAGTTGTTTATACAAACAAACTGAATATAAATAAACGTCGGTTGACTCCGATGAGGAGCGTGGGGAAAAGTGACTCTAGAAATCTTAGACAATATTCTGAATACAAAGACCATAGAAGGCAGAGATATCTCCGTAAATTCAAAGTAATCCAATGAGAATAAATACGAGATGATGTTTCAAAATGATAGAAAAAATACCAATCACCTGCTATGAAAAGAAAAGAGAAGATGTCGTAAAATATATCAGCAGAGATTGTTGTGATCGAGCTGGAAGTGAATATAAAAGTAAACATGGCTGAATATGCCAAGCCATACAAAAGGTAGTGCGCAAACGAGTTGTTTGTCTGTGTAATTGGCGGTAGGAGCACAATTCAAAAGCCGTATCAGAAGATGAAGAAGGATTTTGAGATTAAGACAACTGCCCTGTATGATAGTTGTAAATAGGGAGATACTAATCTGAAAAATACATGGTTTAACTGTCCTGATGAAGGAAATTGATGAATGCAGCGTATACTGAGAGCTTACCCGCGAAGCAGTGAAGCGTTTGTCATGGAGTTGGAGGGTCGAACACAAATGAATTCGTACTGGTTTTCAGGACATTAGAACTGAGATTAAGGACGTAAATCAGAATAATTGATTTTATTAAAACGATCTGGCCGATATGTTTTAGAATTTTCGGATTCTAGCATGTTGAATTATATTTTTAGAACAAAATAGAGAGATCTTGAAATTGTACGGCCATATTTTTGCAACGAATTTTCATTGTAGTTTTTGACATTAGTCAAGAGCCGACTAATTTTTTAGTCGTTTCCTCCTTATTTCAACTTGGCCTAACATTTTTCGATCTTCAAAGGTGATGAAAAAAAGAAAGGTATCCGACCAGACTTGAACTCTCATCCTATATCCTTGCATCTTGTCTTTCGTGGACGACGCCTTAATATAATCGGCCACAGAAAGGTTTGTCAAGATTCGGCACAAATCTAAAGTCATTTTATCATTTCTAACTCTAATTTTCTCAACCAAGAAAGAATTTCAAATTACTGAAATTATGAGATAAAGTATTTTCACTATTTTGGGGGCTAGTCATAGATATTGTAGCAAACACTTGAGAAAAACTGATAAATATTCGCCGAATTTTGTGATAGAAATAATAATAAAATGTACTCCATTTGGGGTAGTTTCAGAGATTTTAAGCCAATATTTGAATCGTCATTCTTCTAGACGAGGGCGATAGATGTTATCACATTCTGAAAGGCGTTCTCTTGATGTTGGCCGTCCATGTTTCGTGAAGAATAGAATTGGAGATTGTAAATCAATGCAAACAGAATATACTGAAGATATACCTTCACCTATGAATGATTAACCCAAAGATTATTTGTTTAAAATGTATAAAACAGAAGATGTTCATGTTCAAAGATATTGTTGATGGTTGCTGAAAAAATGTTATTATAAAAAGGAATAGTCACAATCTGGCAGCTTGAAATTCAACCTCTTGAGAAGAAATCTATGGAAACTTAAAGAAATATTAAAATTCAATAAAGATCCCCTATACTCATTTAATCATTGACTGTTCTTATTTATCAAAATATCTATTTGTAATAAAAATCACAGTCTAAATTATGGTGCTTTCGAGGAAGGCTAAAGAATGTTTCATCCGTGAACGTTGTTATAACAAACAAACAATAAGATACACCAACTCCCATGAAATTAGCATAGAATGATAAAATCAATTAATTCTTTGTACAGCGTTTTCAACTTATCTCACTCTTCATAGAGTCGACTAGACGATTCGTGAGAAAAAAAAAGCCTTCCTTGTTGTAGTAACATTACCATCTTGGTACATTTGGAGCTAATTTCAGTGATTTTAAGTCCATATTTTATTCGTCATTCTTTGGCGAGAAAGTCGGACTATTGACAACAGCTTTCTATATTTATCAAAGAAGGGAATTGAAGGGTGTGTATTATGACACATAGAGCTAGTCAAAGTATGGAATTACGCTTTCTAGAAGTGATTCCAATCTAAGCTTTCAGTATCACATTTGCTATTGAAGGGTAATTTCTTAGTGGATCTTATATTACTCACTTTAAGCCTCGACGCAATATCCACCTCTGTCTTCTCCACCTCTTATCAACAGAAGTAGGATGGTGAGCTCAGTAATGGGGAGTGAAAGAAGTGGGGATGCAAGTAGGTGTGGAGTCCGTCTGAGCTGTTGCTAACACAGTCGAGGAACAGTCGGTGTGCTTGGGGCTTAGGAAAACGAGAAATGAGAGAATGACTTTCTCGCTGTACAAGCAATCATATTGTCTACGGGAGTAGAAATTAAAGCCAACCTGCCAAATCACGAATATAATGAAAATATTCTGTCAACGCCATCACTGAAACGATTTTGTAATGAGATGAGTGATTCCTTAGCAGTTTTGCATCTTACAACGGAACTTGCCTTTGATTTCAGTCAACAAACAGCACACACTATAAGTTTAAAACGAAGGACTAAAGAGAAGTGCTTCACATAATAAAGTACAATTCTCTAACTAATTATGCGAGAATGAACTTGGTCTAGAAGATAGACCCGTGCCAAGTTCACTGATTCTCAATCTGTAGCAGAAAACCTCTAAAGGATTAAATGAGAGAGGGTGATATCGAAATTATTGCTGCAGTGAATCAATTGATCCCTCTCGAATTCGATATAGCTTTTTGCTACTGTCATCTTAACAGGTGAGGCAGCTACTAGTAAGTGGGTTGACCTGGTGTTCTTCCCTCCACTCTCTACTCCATTGATTATCGTGGCAGGCCAGATAGAATATCTGGTGATAGGACAAAGCTGAAGGATTTGTGCAGTCATGCCTTTCTCAAAGGCACACAGGCGAAGTGAATGCTAACAGCTTCAACCCGGAGAAGTCAGCCATACCAATTATACAAATGAAAAGGCAATTTCAACGAGCAGCAGTCGCTCCTGTTAGTCTCGGTACAGCATTAGTATTTCTCCACTTGGGACAGTTTTAAGATTATTGAACGATCCCAGATATTATTTCTGACATCGCCCCATCAATGTCACGTTCATAACTTTTAACTTGAGTCACAACCAATCTCGACTGTCCAGTCAGAACCCATTAATACTAATTCTTGTACAATTAATTTATCGCTGATATCATTTGCTCCCAGCTGTTTAATCGAGCCCTTGGGGCTATATCTGGAGCACTTTAGCCTCGGGATAGGTCCTCTGGCATCTTTATGATTATTATTATGATTTTAACTTTCGCACCAATGATTTCTGGTGGCTCTCGATGGGACTCAAAAGACAGCAGATCTCAATATAAAAGCAATATCCTCAGTATTCAACCTTTCTTCTTCTTCTTCTTCTTCTTCTTCTTCTTCTTCTTCTTCTTCTTCTTCTCTTCCTTCTTCTTCTTCTTCTTCTTCTTCTTCTTTTTCGTGATCACATCTGATGTCTGGTGATTACTGCAGGAGACTGAGTGATTAATCTCCTCCAATCTCAAGCACCTTCCTCAATATTCTCGCAAACTAGAACCACATCTAGTACAGGAGGGTCTCAATTCTTTATCGAATTCTTAATCCATCTCTATTTCGATTTTATTGTCTTTGGCACATTGCCACATGCACCAATTATTATGTGTGCAACCCTAAACTCAATGTTCAACGGTTCTCTTAGTGTTCAGGTAATGTCAATGTTATTACTTCTACTATTATATGATTTTACGACAGCTAGCTAAATGTGTGGGACATCCGGTGGGAAGTGAACTCACTACAATAGTTATTGTCTGAAAGACTAGTTTAGAAAGGATTGTTCAATGACAGAGCATCCAGGTATTCAGTAAATTTAGCCTCGTCTGTGAGGCTATAATAGTAGGATACCCTGAGAATATTGTCATCACAGTGATAATGGATAATGATATCTATGACCAAGTCTGGAATAACATTACATACTGTGTTTCATACTCAATGAGGATCGAACTTACTACAATGGTAATGGTCTTCCATGGTTTTTCGGTAGTTTACTTTAGTCTAACAAAAGGCTACATGTATGGGGTACCCAGTGAATACCACTCTCCTCACAGTAGTAGCTGAAACTAGTTTACTAAAGGCAACTCAGTGACATAAATTTCCACACCAGTGATATCTGGAGATGCTTACTTGGGATAGTAAGTGACAGCAAGTCTTTTCAATAACCTAGAACTCCCATCAGTATCCTGTTATCATCATTTTTTAATATATACATTTACTACATGGAGATTAAATGCTATCAAGTCTCCTAAATATTCAAAAACTAATCTCTATACTTTCGCTGAGTTTAATCGTGGTATACTCTTAAAAGTTACTCTTCATCCGATTTCATATTATTCCCATTTCACTCGGATCTTTGACGCTATACAATCTGCTTTTCATTGTATGTACAATCGTCACTTTCATCGTAATCTTTTATTGACTAAGTACAGATATCTCGACAGCTTTCCACGTTCTTCCATCGGTCTACTGGATCAGTGGTATACATTATCTGACGGATCTTCTTTTCTCTTTCACGATCACTAAATATGCTCCCCTGGATGGACATGCTGACATCTAGTTGTACCCAAAATAGCTTTTGATATCACTGTTTGTTTTATTGTTGTTGTTTGTTATTTTCAATAATTTTTTTTGCATGGTCCAAGCCAAATCTTCTGAAATTTACCAATGTCCCACCATCTAGTAGTTTCTATTTATTTATGCTTTTGGGCTTCTCATCCAAATTTCTTACACGAAGCATTTTCATTACCACTGATCACAGACAATTTTTTGTTGATTTTTATCACAACGCTAGGGCCGTTTTGCATCCTCCGAGTGTTAAGTTAACATCAGAAAAAAATTAATAAAGAAAATTAAGTAGTAGTAGCCCTCAACGAGATTTGGTTTCACATTCCCTATCATTAGAGATCCGTTTGATTTTAACGACGCCATTCTAATTTAACCACGGTGAACCATTACAAGCCGAATTTCACATTTACTCATTACATTCATCCTTATCCAAGTTACTTAACATCATATTATTTAGTTATACCTCGTGTTCGTCTTAAGTTGTCCGAATTTCTTAAATGAAGCATTTAAAATAGTATTCATTTCTCACTTATTTATCCCTTAGGTGGATAATTTTTTTAAAAATTCGATCCATCTTGCTTGTTTAATACGATGTAAAACAAGCTTAGCATTGCCAGGAAAGACTAGGAAAATGAAATTAGATATGAATTAGTCTGACATGATTAATAGTATTTGGGGCTAATTTGTTTCAGAAGCTTATGTACATGATATACTTTTGCGTATATCTTCAGAGATGCAATGTTTGCTTTTCCATGTATACATATATATTTTGATCTCATGGTAATTAGACTCATACTCGGATACTGTTTGCAGTGATTTTTATTTTGTCATGATATCCTCTGTGCTGCAGCGTAGTGGCCATTTTGTCTGCAATTCCTTTGGGATTGTTTTTTGAATTCTTCATGAGATGTTTTCCTTTCTATTTTTGGTTGTGATCCATCGTTTGTAACTATTTCAATAATTTGTCGCTATTTATTCTTCATTTTCTTTATTATTATTATTATCATTATTATCATTATTATTATTATTATTATCGCACCATTTGCCTGATGGTCGTCACTGGAGGCTGAGTGACAGTAAGTACCCGCGGTTTCCATCTTTTCTCTCATCGTCCTCACCTATCTCACTATCACTTTGAATTATATGGTTTCAGCCACGCTTTTTTCATCTTGGCTGTTCGGCCATTCCTAACAACTGTAAATCCAGTTCTCTCTTCATTATCGAAGAAGAAATCAGTACTGCTATAGTTTACTTAATCTCATTTTTTCCCTTTATCCCAATTTCTTCCTCTCATTCTCAGCGTCTTTGGCACGGTCCCGACCTTTGTGTTCCACCTCTTCAGATCCCTTGCAAAATCCTAGTATTTTCCTAGGTTTTCATTCTCTTTCATACTCACTCAGTGATCTGCAGGCACAGTCAAGTCTATTATTTGGTAGATTCTCTACCCCTTGTTCAAAACTACCAGGTCCAGTCTTCGCACTTTGATGGGGTGGTTAGTCGGCTGTCAAAGTCCAAGAGGAATTTGTGGCTTCTGTTTTCCCGAACTGTTCCCGGTTTGAGTTGATACAATTAATTTGCATGGTCTAATCCTAGTCAGTCATTTGCTCAGTTCCCAATGTAAAACTGTTGCATTTGTCCGTATTTGTTCTCCTGGTCTAGTTCACTATATTCACTGGTTATGTGCACATAAGCGGCACTGCTCATTGTTTAGGTTCTGTCGATATTTGCAATTACATATTTTTTCCCGATGCATTTGTTTTTGGCTGACATTTTGAGCGATTCCATTTCCCTTCAATTTTTCTCTACGTAGCCATGTGCATGATTCCCCACCTGCGATACTCGAATTCCCCGTGTAGTTTTTTTTTTCTTTTCGGTTCTCATTCTTCTTTTCCTTGTTATCTACTTTGCTGCTCCATCTCTTGCTACTTTTTCTTATTTGTTGCACTACTTTGGATGTTTTACATGATATCTTTGCACGCAATTACTTTTCCAATCCCGTTTGGCCTTCTGGACGCAGATTTCTATGCTGATGAGTCTTCTGCCGCCTTCCTCCCTTTCCACATACAGTCTATCTGCGTCATCCCAATGGTGTAGAGCCTTGTGCTTTGTCATAAGCTTTCTCTCCGTTGGTTCATAGATTGGAGTTCCTCCTTTGTCACTTCAAGGAATTCCTTTGTCACTGTAACTATGTATCGTACTACTGATACTGCCAAAGTGTTGATTCCTTTCATAAAATTGTTAAAATGGATAAGAATTTGTAATCATTATTGTTTGCATTTACAGATCAGTTGCCGGTAGCCTCGTAGTTGTCGCTGAAGCCCTCCTCTCAACAATTCCACAGTCCGCTGCACTGCTGTGATTTACAGTACTGCACCAGCTACTGAGTGGTTGTCACTGAAGGCTGAATGACAATCTACAGCACCCCACCCCCTATCATCATCCTCACATATCACAGCTGTGCTATGGTATGTACTGTCCCAACCATGGCTTTTTCATCCAGGCTATTAGGCCATTTATGACGGCTGGATGTCCAATACTCTCCTCAGTATTCTTGCAGACCCTAAGAGTGCCGTGATCTGCATATTATTATTATTATTATTATTAGTAGTAGTAGTAGTAGTAGTAGTAGTAGTAGTAGTAAAGGGGGGAAATAGCAGTGATAAAGATGTATGGCTTGCTGTTTTACATATCATATATTTACTTAACCAACGTATATCAGAGGGCCAACAAAATGGAAAGATGGATTCCATGATTGCGCCACTTCCCCATGTTACAGGAGTCTGCCTGCTTCGAAAATCAGCATTCAATATCCTGGTACCGGTGTTAAATACGTAACTATCTTACCTGGAAAACAAGTCTGACATTTGATTCTATGAATAGAATTATTAACTGTATCTATACTATTAGTATTCAGAAATTACTGGCTCTGCGACGCCCACGGTAGAGAAGTGGGGCAAATCCTGGGGAAAGACTGATGATAATGATACTATTAGTATAGTTAGTATTATTTGCCTAATATGGAGGGGAGGGGTTTGAAATTACGATATTCAGTATGTAATTTTCATAACTTCACACTTCTAAAGATTTCTGTTGGGCATTTGAATTCAGTATGAAGGTTTTCTGGCGATTTACAACCAGAAACAGCCTCAGAACCACGTCACTATTGAAGTCTGTGCAATCTCAAAAGAAATCTTTCTTTTATGAAATACAGACGCAGTAAAATTATTGGAAGAAGGGAATGAAAGGAAAGATTTCTAAAAAAAAATCTGTATTTTACGCTATGAGTTTCTGAATTTTACGCTATGAATCTCATAATCGGATAGTTTTTCTTAGTTAAAGATAAGTTACCTTAACTTGATAATTGTGTATGATTTTGTCAAAGTTATTTGGTCATCTGTTATTATAGCATAGAACACACAGACATGAGAAATCAACCGCGAAGATATCTTACAGAATTATCTATTAAGCGGAAATATTTCCGGCAGTAGAGATCTTCTCGCAAAAATTCGCACGTACGGCACGTAACAGAATATTTCTTTTGTTTGAATCATACGGTAGAATGGAAGGAAATGGCTTTACATAGCTTTATGTAAAACACTAGGAGAATTAGTTGTGCTTTGAGTTATATCTTGTTTGAAACATTTGTAGGACTTTTGAGAGTACATAACTTTTTTAAAGACTTTGTACGGGAGAAAATACCAAAAACATTTGATGTTATTGATTTTTTTCTTGAAAATTAGAATAAATGGCATTTTTATCAACACATTTTTTTTAGAAAAGTATCTTAAATGAAAATCAAATTAAATTTGGAGTGGAGTGTTTCTTTTCGGTCTTTTGTGGGTAAGAATCCTTGTTAATCTGGAATCGAGAGCGAAATCTCAGAAAATTTCATCGAATAGAGAAACATAGGTAGAGGTGCAGAATTGGTCTAACTGTTGAATGCTCTTAAAATGGAGTCAGAGAACCGAGAATTCTGATTGGGGTAGTTTGTGTACGACTCGTACTAATGACCATTAATTCAGATCAGCGATTACTGTGTGCTGTAGGTAATATGTACTTCAATACAGCCAGTTGTGCGCTACTCAGAGTCTAGCCAGGGTGGCGTGTCAATGCATATAAGTGATATAGCTAAATTATATGTGTATGTGTAGGCCAATATATGTGTGTGTGTGTCAAGCTGTATGTATGCCATTAGTAAGATAAGTGATATGCGTGTGTGTTGGTACGTTTGTCAACCACACACCGAATAATGTGTGTGCAAGGATCTGTGTGTTATGATGCCCACTATGTACTGTACAGATATGTGTATGATGGGATCGACGTGCGTAAAATAAAATCATTAACAGATGATTTTCAGTCAATTCACTATCTGCCTCTGGGGGGGGGGGGTTAGGCACAGAACAGTCTCGAATAGAAAAGATGACTGGCTTCGAATTTATAATTCCCGGCTCTTGAGATCTGATAGAATCATCCGAAAATAGAGGACAGAGAAGTTAAATGAAACAAGGATTATTTCTCAAACCTACTTAGTTCTTTGTTTGGAAGCAATTTTTCTCCTTTGATTTACGTAATTCTCAGGGATTCGTCCCCAGCTGTCACACTGTTCCGATGACATCGTTTTGAAACATCCCAGACTTTTCATCCGAAGATGGGTCGGCACACAGATGCATAAAATGCAAACTGTAATGTACCTGATTCCCAACTAGTTCGGATTTGATGCCGTAACTTGTGGATGCAACAACATCGAACTGCAACATCGCTACAAGGTCGAAGGATCATTGAGCTCTGGCAAGTTACATTCATTGCTCAGAAAAATGCGATAATAGACCCAATATGGAATCCCATTGATCGACCATGTCATGAGATAATTTGATACAGAAAAAAAAAGAAGTACCGGCAAAAGATTTATTAGAAAATGTTTTCTCGGACAAGAAGAGAAAAGGGAATAAAGAAAAAGAGACGTGGAAAGAAAGGAACCAGGAAGAAGAAAAGAGAAGGGAAAAAAAAGTCATTTATTATAAATCATCACATTTCCGTCTGTCTCTCTGTCAGTGACAGCTTACTGTAAAGACTACTCAACATTACCCCATGAAATTTCCTGTGGGTACACCTATGAGTCCTAGGCACGGCACTTAGCAAGTCAGATTTTGAAGATGAACCCCAAAATGTTTTCTGGCGACGTTGATCGATCCTGAATAGGAAATCTTTATTGAAATGGACCCAATTTCTGTCCCTCGGGCACAAAATGATCGACTGACTGATGGCTTTTCAGACAAAGTGGGGAGTCACTTTGATCCTTTCTACAAAGGTCGAGAGGGTAAGAGAGTAAACATGCTAGTTTAGAGTGATCTTTTCTCTGTTTTACAACCTCTCAACATTTATATGCTGGCTACATTCTTTGTCTTACCGACCCACCTTCTAAAAATTCTGACTCTTACTCTCCCTTGTATTATAAAAATCTAAGAGATGGGTTTCTTTATTTATCTTTCGCTGTAAATAACAACTCATGCTATAAACAAGGCTCTGTTCTTTCTTCAAGGAAAGATGAATTTACATTAAAAGGATACAAAAATATTAAAAACTGGGACGGTTAATAAGAATATTTCTTTAAGGAACGGATTATTTTTTAAATTATGAATGAATTAGAATGAAAGAACATGCATATCTTGATATTAACTTTGAAAAAAAAATGATCTATAAATTTGCTTACTGGTCACGTTTTGTAAATGTTATGTGTGGAATTTTTGTGTAATATTTCTCCAAATCTTATCACATTCGTAAATTATTTTTTTGTATGTCTTATCTCGGAAAAGTTTTATTTATTTACTTTTTATTCATAGAGTTATAGATAACCGACCTTACAGGATAACACACAAAGCAAAAACAGTAATAAATACATCAATTTCAATTATATCATTAATTACTGGATTAAATACTCGTTCTAACGGGTGGAGTAAATTGATGTTTAAAAAATTATTTCTTGAAAATTAAAGGATTGATAGATGGAAATGAGATAGTATTTCATTAAAAACAAGAATTACTGATAGAAAATTATAAGTACATACATCATCTTAATTGTTGTTGCTTTTTATCGCAGCTAAATTCAAGCAGGGTTCCATAGAGCTGTAAGTGAATAAATTGGCAGCGCAAACCGGACTCACGACCCTCTGTCAGAAGGTTCTTACCGTTCTTACCACTGAACTACAGGAACTGACACCCTAAACTGACATATTCAGCATCATATTTGGTATCAAATGGTTGTTCAGTTCTATACAATTTTATTCTATCTTTATTTTATTTGATGAAGAATTGTAGAAAAATTTTATTCACAATTATTATATATATTTATATTTTTCTGCTAAAATTTATTTTGATCTTAATACATAGATATAGAAAGTGAGTTTAGATTTGAAGGTCATGAGTCTGATTCCTACCTGGAACTTATTCTTTATGCCGATTCACGCTGTCAATTCATTTGCTCACTGCTGAAGGGTATCCAGCTCAAGTGTAGTTGCGATAAGAAGCAAAGACAATTAAAATGAAAGTAGATATTAGAAAAAGGATTAATAATGAAAGCAATATAATGTAAATTGATGTATTCACTCCTGTTTTGTTTTTGTTTTTTTGGTAATTCTTTTTTCTTTTTTTTTAATTGAATGCTATCTAATTTCTAACTTTCGCTCTTTTTTTTTACGAATTCTTTTTTACAATATCAATTTACTCCATTCGTTATGGCGGGTACTTAGTGTATTTTGGAGAAAAGAGGGAATAAGATGAGAAGAAGAAGAAGAAGAAGAAGAAGAAGAAGAAGAAGAAGAAGAAGAAGAAGAAGAAGAAGAAGAAGAAGAAGAAGAAGAAGAAAAAGAAGAAGAAGAAGAAAAAGAAGAAGAAGAAGAAGAAGAAGAAGAAGAAGAAGAAGAAGAAGAAGAAGAAGAAAAAGAAGAAGAAGAAGAAGAAGAAGAGAAAAAAAAGGAAGATAAAGTTGAGGACAAAAAAAAAAGAAAGAGAACAAAAAAAAAACAAGGGAAAGCAAGAGTAAATATCGACGAAAGATAAGATGTAGAAAAAAAGAAAAAAAGAATAAAGGAAGAAAAAGGGATAAAAGAAAGAAAAATAGGAGATGTGGAATGGAAAGAAAACAAAAAGAAAGGGAAAGAAAATATGTGGAAGGTAAAAAAGAAGAGGAAAAACGAAAGAAAAAAAGAAGAGCGAGAAAAAGGAAACGGGTGCAGAAATAAGGTAGAACAAGAAAGAAAGTAAAAAAAATGAAATGTTTTAAGAAAAGATGTAAAAGAATAAAAAAATGAATTTAAAAAATAAAACGTTGAAAAAATGAATAGAAAATAATCACTGAACTCTGGAATGAGTCGGTCACAAATATAGCAAAATCCAAATGAAATCGATGACTGTGTGAAAAAACACTTGGTAAAGAGTTTTAATTATGGCTATAAAATCTTTCTGATTATCCGAAAAGCGCAAAACAAGATCGTTGTGTAAGATTCCAATCTGTAGCGAGAGAAAGTAATGGAAAGAAGAAAGAGGAAGAGATATAACGGCAACTGTACTGCAACAATGTACAAACGAATTGACTGCGACAAGGCACAAATATCAACGTTGAACGCATGTTTCCAATGAAAATTAATTACTGTTTTGGTAAAGGTGCGAGACAAGATTAAAATCAACAAATAGAAAAATATCTATTTATATAATCAACTGAGTGATTTTTTTTTCTGATTCTCTATCTGCGACAATGGACTTCTCCATCTATAAGTAACATTTTCATTATATATCTCAAATCAATCATTTACAACAATGGACTAATACATTGAAACAAGTTACCATTATCAATTCATAGAATTTCAGATATATCTGTTGATTTTATTTTTCTCGGGGATTAAATTGTAAACTAATAAATAGATGAAAGAAATCAAAATGGGTTCCAAGCTATTGAGCAAGTGTTAGCCTTACGGTGAGCAAAAGTTAACTAAGCTTTGTTAATGTCTGGCAGCATCGACATGGAGCAGTGGCAGGAGACTGCAATGAGTGATACCCTGCTATGCTTCTCAGATGCCTTGCCATGGCGCAATGGTTAGCAAAATATTTTACTGCAAGAATAAGTTCGATACTCACGTGGTATTTTATATTTATGGTCTTTCGTTAGACTAAGCTAAGTTTAATGAAAAGTAGATAATTGTTAGAAATAAAAGGTTTGTCTTACAAATGGTGATACGCAGGAAAAGTGAGTCAATGTGCAGTTGACCAATTATCAATACAGTGTTCTCCTTACTATTTTTTTTATTGAAGCTGTTGTTGATTTGGATGGTTTAAAATGCTGACAGTATAATTCTGCGGGTTGTTAGTATTAAAATTCTTATCCTAATTTCTATCACTACGTTTCGATGGATATTGTCTCTGATTTCTATACTGAGTGATCGAAGAAGGTCGAAAACGCATCAGCCGAAATGCTATAATAAAACTATTGAGGATGAAAATACTCGTTCGAGCAACTCATGGAAGAAAGTGTCCGTATTCTTTTTTCCAAATCCGAATCACTCATGTAGACAAAACTCAACATTGACTCCAAAAGATGGGTCAATTTTGTGAACAAGTCGATGTTTTAGTTGAACCCAAACCTCGGTTTATTGCAGTCAGTGGCCCTGAATCGATGATAACGTTACACAATAATTGGGTAACCAGCGAGGATCGAGTTTACAAATGCCGGTCTATGAGACAGACTACCAGTCATAGCTTCACTACAGGAAAAAGATGATAAAATAATAAAAAAGAAAGGAGAGAAAAGTCCGTAAGAAGGTTACTATTTTTTGCATCACTTTAATAAAATATTCATTCTTGGTTAAATTTTTCATTTTTATTGACAGCGTAAACATTGTCCGATGCGCAAGGCATTTTTTTCTTATAAGAAACCTTGAATAATTGATCAGAGACTGAAGATATTGTCAATATTTCATCGAGTGAAACATTCTGGCGCCGAAACAGACGAAATAATATCCGTCTGCCGCGAGCAAAGAGCAAGAGAAATATAATCAACTTAAAAGTTGGTTACAAAATGTATTTGGAAAGAGCTAGCAACTTAAATGCTATTATTAAAAGTCTATGATAAATTGGTGAAGATGGACGGAATATTTTGAAATAAAATGAATATATGTGTGATAGCTATGAGGCAATTAAAGAACAAAAAGAGACCAAGCAAATGAAATATTGACTTGTTGTGTTACGCACACTGCTTGGAATAGATTGGTCATCATAAAACTTGTTGAGATCAAAATATATAAACATATGGAAATTTTATATATATATATATATATATATATATATATATATATATATATATATATATATGTATGTATGTATGTAATGAGCCATATGATGATCAATATATATTTCATAATAAAGTTAAAGAAACTGTACGCACACACTATATATATAAATGTATATATATATATATATATATATATATATATATATATATATATATATATGCTCCTCCATTCAGGGTTGAGCACTCTTTAAATGAAGTAACTCATCCATTGTAAGCTTATACAATGCTCTTTCATAGGAATGGAGCACTTTGGTGGATTAGGAATTTCTGCGTAATAAATAGATCGCTTAAATTCAGCCTTACATGTGTATGCTTGTTTTAACATAATCTTTTATACTGTTGGTGTGCTAATTTTGTGCTCCTAGTTATGTGTGGATAGTAATGTATTACTTTTGTATTTTTCATTTGAAAAGTTTGGTTGGCTAACATTAATTTAAATAGTGTTTTTGATAGTTCTATGTTTTGTTTCTAAGGGCTTTTCTAGGGTTGATATTTCAGCTTAATATGCAATGTTAAATCTTAGAAATTTGTTTTGCAATGGACACCAACTGCTATTTTTACAGTTGAAGTCTGGTTTGTGTCACAGTATTATTCCTTATTACTTTTTGTTATGCTTTTCAATGATGTGTAAAAGTTGTAAATAAAACTATAGCTTATATTCAGTGAGTACTTATTGAACATTTGGGTGAGTTAGTGGGATAGTTTTAATCTATCAATTTGAGGACGATTTTCCCAATGTTAGTTTTGATTCGAAGACAAAATTAATTCTTTTTGTTGTTGCTTTGTTTTATTCTGTTGCTTTTCACTTTTTCATCGTATTTAAAACTAACTTTCAGGCTTCAGCATATCAGTTGCTAACATTGTTAAATATTGTTTTCTTAGAACAATTGCATATTAGCCTTGTTTCTATAGATTAAGGGGTCTTTTTTATGACTGTATTTGGGTGGTTGGACTTTGTGTTAGCATATATAAGTTCAGAATTTTCTTTTATACATGGCTTGTGGGTGATATCATTTAGGTTGGAAATGACTTAAAATATATTATTTTTATGCTTGCCTTGATTTCTACTTTAGACTTCATATCTCCCATTTCCTTAATCTATCTTAAAATTATTTTCACATTTTAAAAATTTGATTTTGGATATAGGTTACATAAAATGTTTAAAAATAGATGAAGTCCGACATTTCAGTAGAATCAAGACTTCCCATTGGAACATCAAAGCCAAAAACGTCGTTTTTTCAGTTTTAGTATAGGTTTTCGTGAAATCTATTTGCCTAAAGAAGCCCGAAGGGTAAAAACATAAATTTTCCTAATATTTCTCTCTCCCTCTTTATATATATATATATATATATATATATATATATATATATATATATATATATATATATATATATATATATATATACATTTATTGCCTATGCATTAAATATTTCCATTATTAATGCAGTGGTCTTCTAATCTCCAAGATATTTATAGGGACTTTCTTGATTAATCTCAACAAACTTGCATTATCATTTTTTGTTGGGGATGAATTTACTTAAATGCTTGTTTCAACTGGCTGCCCTCACTCATTTTGAAGCTGAGTGCATCATTTTCATTTCATAATTAAATGCTCTTTAACTTACTAGAATGGCAACACTTTCAAAAAGTCTAGCTCTTGATGATTGATCCGGGTGTCATGTCATACATGCAAAATTTGTCTGTTCAATTACTTTTTAGAGGCACAGTGCTGTATTTTCATAGATTCTCTCTACAAATATACACATGCACGCACATACACATATGAATAACACACACTCATGCGCTCAAACACACACATATATATCTATGTATGCACACACGGACACGCACGTATATATGTACATATGTATACATGTTTATCATGTAAAGTTTAGTATATATGTATATATATATATATCATAAAAAATTAAGAGAATATATACTTATTCCGAAAATATAGAAGTCAGTACCTATTTATATATCTACAAATGGTCAGACACACAGCGACAAATTCATTTTCTGCACCATTTTACATATAAGTAATCTTCTTATTTATACACATATGTATGTGTGTGTGTGTGTGTGTGTGTGTGTGTGTGTGCAGATATACATGAATAAGAGTGTGAGTGTGTGATATTTATATCGAAAAGTTATGTGCCTTTGGTTGGGTTAATAATCTATTCACGCATGTCAAACGTTAAGAAAATTTATCGACTATTGGAAATGTTTTTATCTGTGCCATTCTGAATTCTGAACAAAGCCAAAGTAACTTCGATAGGATTTCTAATGAAGGCAATATATTTTATATTCACCAAACTTTTTTTACTCCCTCTCTCTCTTTTCTCCCACTCCCTCTCTCTCTCTTTCGGTTTTATCTCACTTCGTGAAGCTTATAAATATCCGTCTAGCTAGGTCGGTCTTTATGGCAGGCGAGGTTGTTACTGCGTATTTACTACCAGTCCAAGTATTTAGTGTCGAGTGCTTGTAAAAAGCTAAGATTTCGTATTTTGATTTTCAAGGCAAGTAGGATCTCTGTACTTGAGAGATTGTTGCAACATGACCTTCCTTATCCTAGACCGCTCATTTGTCTTTGTGTCGGTCTTAGCTGATCTTTGTATATTTTTCAACGCTTTTAAATTTGATTGGAGGTTCATGCTTCAAGATTTTAATGGAGTAAAGATCCATTCCTAAACAATTTAAAACAGTTTATATTTTCCTTTTCAACCCGTCTTATATGTTTCATGATGAGAGTTTTAGGTTTTTGTTGTGCTCGAATACTTGAGATCTTTGTATAAAACTTTTCTTTCTTACATTCGATTGCGCATTCCACACTAAAATCCCTAGGTAATTTAATTTCATGATTCCTTCCATACGGTCGTTTATTTTTCATTGAATTGCATGTAATCTAATTTCTGTGAACGGATCAAATATCGTTGATTGTCTTTTTACCTTCTGCCTATGCATATCTGCCCCATTTTACGCATTGCAAAAGCATTTGAACAATACAAGGATTCCGATTTAAAAACAATGAAGATGAACGAGAAAAAAAAGGGAGGCGAACGAAAACACGGAGAGGGAGGGAGAGAGAAATAGAGAGGGGCGAAGTAGTTGAAAAAGAGGAAGGCAAAGTATAAAAAAGAGAGAAAGGTGAAGAAGAACAAATAGAGGAAAGCAGGAAAATAAAAACTGATGTAAATGATGGACAAAAAGAAAAAGCAATGTAAGATTCATACACTTGGCTCTCCACCGAAAGAGGAATGGTTGGAGGTGATGTACATCAAAGAAAAAATAATCTTATTTTGACACAAGGCTACAGTTGCAGAGCCCTTCTTAAGGATTGAACTCGCTATGTTGCTAACTGGTTTGCAAAACGAGCATGGTAGCCTTTGTGCTATGATAGGTGTCCCAAGAACTTACTATCCCTAGTCTGGCGCGAGGCCTCCGACGTAAGAAACTCAGTGCACTATACGACCAAAAGAGATATTTTAAGTGGAGAAAATAAAAAAGAAACACTAATTGGGGACAAGTACTGAACGAAGCTGATGAGCAACTTGTATAATGCTAACACTTATTTCAGCATGATACAAAGATTTTTGATTGATACGAAATATCGGGCATTAGATAAACTCGTATATTACTTTGCAATTAAAAGATTATTCATTTGATGAAAGCAGATGCATTTTTTCCTGCAAGATAGTGTAGCGACAATGATTGAGAGGGGTCTGAATATGATTTTTTAAAAATCTTAGCTAGAGCAAGCTAACGATGTTTCTAACAAAGCTCACCAACGAATTTCCCAAGCTATATTTCATTGTCGGAAGAGACGAAGGACAGGCGAGAAAGTTATTTTCGGGATAAAATATAAAGCTTGTAGACCATTCATCAATACGCCACGGTGAAGGAAAGGTAATTTTGAGAATACTGCGCGAGCTGTACACCCCAACGTAATACAGACAACGCCCCCCTCAACATGCACAGGGTGTGGGTATTAATTGACAGGGGCTGGGTGCTTTCGTTCTCGGTGTGAATGGGTGGTTACACCATCGTATGCACCGAATCCATTCCTGCTTGAAATATATGAAGGAATTTTTTATGATTGATTCGCTTTCTCAAGTTGAACAAATGGACTAGAATTTCACGCGAAAAGAGATATATGGGCGAGACTTCATTAACAACACGAAAATACTGGAGAGTTATGCCGAAGCCGAATTCGTATTTCTCAGTAAACGTGGTCATACGCATTATTGTGTAATATTATATGTGTTTATGTAAACATCTTCGACCCACATACAAGTCTATACCGATTTGTATATGTACATCCTCACATATAAGTATGTTCACGTGGAGAATAGAGAACATCAATAAGTATGTACCCTGGAGATATTAAAATCGTTTATTTTAAGCAAGTTGTTTTTCTACATAATCTCCACCTTTATCAATTCATTTAAACCAAAGTTTCTCAATCAAACATGCTAGTCAATCATTGTAGAGTAAAAATTTCTAGTCAAATTTAGCTAATATCTGTGCCAGGCTACCGACTTATTGATGTATTCTCCTACATATATATATATATATATATATATATATATATATATATATATATATATATATATATATATGTATATGTATATATATATATATATATATGTATATATATATGTATATGTATATATATATATATATATATATACATGAGAATGCATATATATATATATATATATATATATATATATATATATATATATATATATATATATATATATATATATGTAAATTTATGGTGTGTGAAAGGATGTTATGTATCCGACATTATGGCGAAAAAGACAATCGGGAAACCGAGTAAAAGTATAAATATGTTTTATTTATCCATATTTGTGGTGATAATTCCACCCGATGGCTTTGTCAGACCGAGAATGATAAAATGGTAGCTCCAAAATATGTATTGGGTGTTTTCTATGGATATAAATACCACAAAATGGCAACCACAAACGGTAAAGCAGTTCATATTAAATCTGGTTTGCATGTTTAAAACTTCTGATTGAGGTGCTGTCCAGTAATTGGTATCTCCAGGGATCAGGCTTGCTTCGTTTGGGTCGTGTTTCGTGCTATGACCAAAAACGACAAATCATTTACTAAAGGTTGAACATTAGATTAAATTCCAGCAATAAATATTAAATAATAAACAATACATATTTATATAATATTATTTTCATTGATTAGAAAATAAAGTTCATTGGTGAAATTTTATGCATTCTTTACATGTTGCAACCATACCTGATTGGTGTTGCAACTGTCTGCAGGGTTTGGGTCAGTAGGAAAATCTGACTCCTTTAATCCAAGTAAATACTCCGAACGATATGGCCAGTGTTATAATGTTTGAATGGTATGGGTTATTGACAGACCAATCGATATTTATCAAGTTTAATACATAGAAATGTGGTTGGTCTAGTCCAAATAGTCTCTGAGTAACTAACTGTGAGAAATGCAAAAAGTGTTACAACTGTCCCCAGACTCCCCTATGACTACAGAAGCTTTTGCACTCATGATCCTTCTTCTGCGACTTTAAAACGCACAAAGATAACTATGTTTCTTGTTCAATTCAAAGGATTGCAAATAAGGGCGAGCTCTATGGTCAACTTCTTTTTCTCTCTCTATTCCAGTGAATCAAAGGCTCTTTTAATACCACTTCAACAGAAAATCATTGTGCGTGTTCATTGTATAAGTATTATTGCCACATGATGCATTAAGCCCTGATGCTTTCTCCACATCTTGTCTTTAAGCACGACACAACTCTTCGGCATCAATAGATATTGATCCTAAAAGCAATTTATATGAAATAGAGCAAATTGAGATTGCATCCAAGGGGTCCAATGCTTTTGCACAACATTGTATGTATGCAGTAACGCAGCATTTTGTCATTGCTTAAATGCGCAAGGAGTGCAAATTTAAACTGTACATTGGCTTCATAATGTACAAATTTGAATTTCGATGGATACGTTCTTGGAAACATGTGTTTGCATAATCACAAGTATATAATTTCATCTATCTATCTACCTATCAAGGTTTCTATCTATCTAGGTAATTGTGAGTGTACTCTGTACTAATAGATTATGATATTTATATAAATATGCGATATAAACTATTTTTGTCTCGGAAAAGGATTTATGATCAGTTGCTACAAAGCTGTTTGAAATGCAATCCATTCTCTGAAGTGTGATATAAATATGTCCTTACGCAAAATCCAAACTCTCCCCGAAATACCACCAAGATCTCCAAAATAGAATAAAAATAAAATGTTAAGGTGTTTAATGCTTCTGTATATTACAATTTTTTCAGGGGTAATTTTTGCTCTCTCTCTCTCTCTCTCTCTCTCTCTCTCTCTCTCTCTCTCTCTCTCTCTCTCTCTCTCTGTTTCCCCCCCTACTCTCTCTCATAAATATGTATATATATATTAGGAATTGGATATATGATCTGACACAATGATTATACACTGCGTTTTATTATATAGAAACTCTTTGATTTCCCGTCATTTCACAGTTAACGTATCACTTGGCCTAGACAACGTTAATGGAATAAATAATCAAAGACAATGGGACTGCTGCAGAAATCCAACCTGCGACGGATAGGGTAGCTATTTCAACGTAGCATTACTCTTGCCATTGAGCTAAATAAGAGTTTTTATGTAAAATAATGCAATTCATAATCACACACACACACACACACACACACATATATATATATATATACACACATACATTTATACATATATGTGCGTGTGTGTATTTGAGTCTGTGTGTTATATATATATATATATTGTTATATATATATATATATATATTGTTATATATATATATATATATATATATATATATATATATATATATATATATATATATATTGTTATATTTGTAGTTATGCATGTATGTATATAAAGAAGAGATATCATACTGTTCTTTTTTCATCTGCCAGAATGCCAAATAGGGAAACTATGGATTCTTTTAGATTACATTACACCATTCTTTCAGGCCAGCCTGTCTCGATAAGCAGAGTTTGTGATTCTGCATTTTATGTTGCTAGGAACATTAACCATTGACACCGGCGCAAAATATACAACCATCTCTTCCTCCGATTGAGATAAAACACAGGCACGCGCAAAGGCACGTCTTCAAGTTCGGACTGACATGAAGTTTATTAATTGAGAAAACGTATCGGCTAACCGAGCTTAAATTTCGGCTGAATCTGCTCAAGGTAACCCAACCTTAATGCCGTTTCCCCATTATCACATCGTCTCGTCAAATGGCATTTTACGACGCTCA
>OY735213.1:20820770-20850770 GCA_963457665.1 Thysanoteuthis rhombus
ATCAAACTCGGATAGTGTTAAGGAGAAGTGATATTAGATTACATTTCAGAAACAAATTGAATTATACGAAGCGTCGATGGCTGACCGATTAGCAGCGAGAAAAATTGACTCGGTGACTCAAGTTCAAACTCGTACTGAGACTAAGATCGTGCTGGAAAAGCTTTGGGAAAGGCACGAATCTATATCCGCCTTTGGCTACGGAAAATTACGTATGAAGTGAATAACAATGCTTTGGGTGTTTATTACTTTTACATCTGTTTAATGGATTGCGAACTTCGGAGAACTCTCTGTACCAGACATACTTCTGATGTGTACAAAAAAAAGAATGATGCAGTAGTCAACGTAAAGGTGCTACTGAAGTTCATTAAATTTAACAATAATATCCATCTATCTATTTCATGTTTTTTTCACAGCGATTTACTACCCTGTAAATCTAAATCCAAGCTAAGTAGGTTCTTTTTCTTGTTTGTATCAGACTATGTTCACGTTTACTTGAAAAGCTACTGGCTTTAATTCAGCAAATATCCATTCGTTCGTGAATGCAAAACTCAAAAACTGTAAGTACTAAGACAAGCGAACTTTTTGTTGTCATCCATCGGACTGTGAGGCAGGTTTTTAGTGAGTTATCTTCTTTAAATTCCCTGAAGTTTTTATTTGGGGTGGTGATCAGTTTCGTATACAAATTCGTGCTAAATTGGTTCCTTAGCTCGCGTTAGGGACAATTCACGCATACCTAAGATTGTACTCACTCAAATTCAGCATGTGTCCATTCATCTGCCTAGAGTTATGTTTATCAATGTTTTGTGTTTACTCATGGAACCCTGGAGCGTGGTTTTCGTATATTACTGGGGCCTCTGTTCGTCCTGTTGTAGATAATAATGATGCTATATCTATCTATCTATCTATCTATCTATTTAATACAAAAAATCTGATTTTGCTTAACTGTATTTGTACTTCAAGTAGCCAAAATGGTGCAGTGTAGCCAGTGTACCCCTATTATGAATGATTTTGATTTATCAGTAACCAAGGCCCCATGGAAGCCATCCCCAGAAACTAACAGGAAATCTGCCCGTAGGACGAGTATTTCATCTAGTTTTATGTGTAAATAACCATGTACAGACATGCAAAAATATCGAACTGATAAACTAACTAAAATGAAAATCGTTATACAGGTGCTGGGGCACATGATTATTTAAAATATTGACGTAAAGGATTGTACGGTTTGAACAACAGAAGGGGCATCTCGGATCTAACTAATTTCTACTCTCTTTACGTATATTTTAACCGTGTTTTGTCGGCGATCTTTATATTCAAGATTTGTTTTCGATGATGCTCCATCTCAGCCCGACATTCTCCAATCGTTGACTGAATCATTTTCCCTGACCTGCACTGTTAACTAGCGATTGTAAGATGACAGTTTGATACTTGTGATAAAAGACACAGGATTAGATAACACAGATCATTAAAAATGAATATTCCATAAAAGATGTACCAAATTTGCACTTGTCAGTCTACCGTTCACATTTGAGAAAGAATGCAATTTTGAATATTGACTTTCTTTTGGCTGACTTTTTATCTGGTATAGATAACGTAGTATCGCTTTCAAGTCGATGCTATTTGCTGCAAGTTGACTAACTCATCGAACTGACAAAAAGTATTTCCTTGTTCAAAATCTGACGATTCCTGATCTATTGTACAATACTCATGTGCCTATTTGATTTTGTAGTTTTACAGTAATTTGAGTAATGACCGATGAATATTGAAAATTAAATTTGAATAGTATGATTTTGTCTATTTACTTATGGCATCTATAAAAAAAAGTGAATACTCATGGAATCTTCACTACAAATTTGTTTCATGCTTCTCTGCAATTATAAAGTGAATCTCAGTAAAAATCAATACTAGATCTTATATATATATATATATATATATATATATATATATATATATATATATCCTTTTCTTACGTTGATTTTTTCTGGCATTCTAGATTTTGATATTTAGAGAAATGCATTATGGTCTTCATTCAGGATTCAAAATTAAAAGGAATTATATGTTAAAGTTATTAGAAAATTACTGAGAAAGTATGGATAGTATCTAATACTGTTAATAGTCAAGTTTATCACCTTAAGGTTTGATAGTTACATATATTCATAATGTGTATGGAATATAGAATATCATATTTATGTTATTGAGAATTTGCTTTAACAAACACGTGATGTTTTTGGAGTCCGAATTTAACTACTGATTTGTTTTTTCATTTAAAATATCTGATAGAAATACCGTTGAAGTTAAGTATTCATACTCCCACCAATAATATGGCTAAAAATATTAAATAACACAACAATAAAATAATTACGAACGGACAACAGAAAAATGTAGATACACTGAGTAGCAATTGCAGAAATGCCAAGAATTGCCAAATTGGACAGAAACGTAATCTACCAAATGTGATTTAAAAGACTGCAGTGAATATCATCGAAAAGCCAATTGAATCAAAGTTTTATATGGGAGCCTCATTCAGCAGCTTTGAATCGGGTTCATCGGATTCTTTTTCCCCCAACGATAGACTACTTCTGAACACAAAACAGATCCGTTGCTCTTTATATATTCGTATACAGGGGATCCCAAAAATCTTTATTATACTAGCTCTATTTTAACATGAATATCGAGCACTTTTATTACAAACACAATTTAATATAATCATTATACTGTGTGTGTATATATATATATATATATATATATATATACATATATATATATATATATATATATATATATATATATATATATATATATATATATATATATTTGAGAAGTATCCTGACCCAGTTCCAGTGGATAGAGAGACATAAATGTGCACATCGGATAATCCTTCTCAACACAGCTTCCAATCAGAGTTGCATACTTTTTCAATTATTTGATGGGGTCGTGGAAGTAGAATTCTGTGAGTTGGGACTGCAGCCCGTATTGCACCTGATTAATCAACGTATCTTCAACCTGGAAGTGCTTGCTTTCATTGGGGCAAAGCGGTGGAAATCTAATGGTGCCAGGTCCGGAGAATAGGGATGAATGGAGAGAAAAATTATAGCCACAGGCGCTTATTTCCATTCGTGCAACATGGGAGGTCTGCACTGGTGCATAGTCTTGCAAGGTTTTAGACATCTTTGCTTAGCATACCGCGTCTATTAGTTTTGATTGCATCCCGTAATTTCAACAGAACTCTTAAGCGACAGTCCCTTAAGATGACAGTCTCCATTTGTTGGCTGGTGTCACAAACAATGGCCAACTGAGGGTAGCTGGGAATAGAATTTCGTTTTCCCTGGTAGCGGTCTATATTCTCCAGATCTGCGCTCTCAATTCTGTTCTTTGTTTTGTTGTTCTCAATGCATTTGTTACATATGACCTTAGTTTTACTAGAAATCATGCGAGATCCTATCATTCAATTTCTTCAATCAGCTCTTTTAACATTGATGCGTATTTGAAAGATTCTCTCTGCAAAAAGGGCGGTGTCGTCAGCAAATCGTAGGTTAATTAGATATTCACAATCAGGTTGATTCATTTTTTGTTCTGTTTGAGTTTCGGAGAGCCTTTTGAGGCAGACTGTGAAAGGTTTTTTGATAACTGCCGTTGTGTATCTTCTGCCTTCTTCTCTTTGTTTTGGGGGGTAGGTTTGTTCAGTTGGACTGCGCCAATATTTTCCTTCCTTTTTGTCAATTGTTTGAGCCTTCTGTGGCTTAAATGAGATTTCTGGTTTCTTCTTAGGATTCATTGATGAATTCTTAGTTCTTTGTCTTAAACATGTTGGTGACTTCAATCAGAAAAGTTATTATTTTGTTGCCGACCTCATTGATGCTCAAATCATTTTTTTTTTTAGTCTGAGCCGGGAAGACCGTGTGCGCTTTTAGAGCGTCAAATGGTTTCAGTTTCGTGTATAACATAATTCTGTATTCTCTCTAAGTGCTAATTTGAAATTTATATCTCACTATTCTGTGATTGCTTCCTACATTGACTTGATTTAGGACATGGATATTTTTGACCATCTCGCTTTTGTCTGCTAGGATGTAATCGATTTTCTTCATGGTTTTGAGACCGGGATCCCCCATTTCCCCAACGCATACGCAGATTCAATAGATATCAAATTGTTTGCAACAAGTCAGTTTTAATTTATATATTCACCAACAACACGTGCCATTGTTATCCTCTATTATTGCTGACCCAGACTGGTTTTACACTGTTCGTTCTGTTTGGTGCGAAAAACCATTCTTCCGTCGAATGAATCTCTGAGCCAAAGTTTCGATTTGTGTCAAACATTAACACATCTGCATCCCCATAATGGGATAACAGAAGTCACAGACAGGGGCCAGTAACCCTGAGAATTTCACATTGCGTCACGATGAGAATTCAATTGAATAATATTGGAGTGAGTTCAAAATCGAGGGTTATCGAGCGGGTTATCTCATAATATTTCATTATTTACATCTTACTTTGAGAATTTTGTCTATCTCAATCAGCCTTTTCGATCGTTATCTGTTTGTATCTTAGTCTGCAATCATCTTTCTCATTCGATCAGTCTATATATATATCTCCTCCTCCCTCATGTCTCTCTGTCTTTTCTTCTCAGCTATCTACTGTATCAGTGTCTGCATTATTCACCGCTTATCAACCATAAAATCTGATTTTCACTATCTCCTTCACAGTAGTTATTTGCTGATGGTACATAAGCTCACAAAACGTACCGCTTACAGAGCACTATGTTGGATTCGAACTCACAGTTCGAAATCCCCGAAGTTTTTTACACACACAGAAACCCACACTAACATATATATATATATATATATATATATATATACATATACATGTATGTGTGTGTGTGTGTGTGTGTGTGTGTGTGTGTGTGTGTGTGTGTGTGTTTGACATTCTCATTTCCTGTTGAGTGAATCAGGGGAACCAACTCTGACAAGACTAGTCAATATATGTCCGCACGTGTAAATCCCATGGATGCATATTTACGCATATCTGCATTTTATTTCTTTATGTTGGCATGCGCAAATCTTCGCTTGTCCTGATAAGGAACAAACCTAGACCCTTTCCTTTCGTCTGAAAAGAGCAGTCATGTTTTACATACAACCTTTCTTATTCATTCAAATTAGACGTACACATATTCATATCAGGGCAAAATTTATCATGCGTGGTGAAGTATGAGAGTCATTTTTTACTCTGTTGTTTTCATTGGCATTGATTTGTAATATATTTTCACAGTATACTTGTTGCTTTTTATGATTGTGAACATCGATTCAGTAGGATAAATGCAAAATGTTTATTTTCAGTGTTCATCGAAGTGCAGCTTTGGATTTGAGACATTCTGGAACCGAACTGAACCAAAGGGAGTCAGAGGTTATACAATCGGTCAACAAAAGAAAATCGAACATCTTTTACCATAATTCTAACCTGACATGAGAGATCGATAAAAACTCATTCTTTTTATTTGTCGTAATGCATTAGATTTTATTCCGAGAGAGCACATAGAAAAATTATGAATATATATATATATATATATATATATATATATATATATATATATGTTTGTGTGTGTGTGTGTGTGTGTGTGTGTATAAATCTTCTATGAGATTTTCCAGGATAGTGTGTATATGTATATTAAGCAAAAAGTAAGGGTTCAGTTTAACATTTTAGTCATATTGTAAATAGAAACATTTTTACGTTGAAACATTACCGTTGCTCAATTAATTATGCATTCCAAATATGTGAAAAGAGAAACGGGGCTAATCTTCATACATAAACATCTGTATGTGTGCGTTTGTCGGTCCGTCTGTCTGTGCGTGTGTATCTATCTATCTATCTCTCTCTCTCTCTTTATTTATATATATATATATATATATAGATATATATATATATATATGTATATATATATATATATATATATATATATATATATATATATATTGCCCCTTATTGCAAGGCATGACCAAAATTAAACCGATCCAAAAACACATTTATATCTCAACTTACATCATTGCCAGCTTTTTTTTTCTGATTCTAGAATGTAACAGGGAAGTTGTTTTGAGGGTTTGTGTGCAGATCTAGAAGTGCATCCTCTTCTATTTCTTCTATCGATGACTTTTCAGAGTGAATTTCAGCTTTGGGAAATGATAATAATTTTGTTCATCTGTCAGCTGACACGGCACAAATCCTCCGGCAACATTATGCATCATTGCATCATCATTTTTGCTTTTAGAATCAGGAAGTCATTGTCAGTGCCACATAAAATTCCAGTCAGAACCACTCATAACAGTAGCATTCGTGCACCATTTCGCAATTTTGCTTCCTTTATGGAAAGACCTTATATATATATATATATATATATGTGTGTGTGTGTGTGTGTGTGTATGTGTGTGTGTGTGTGCATATATATATATATGTGTGTGTGTATGTGCATGCGTGTGTGCATGTGTGTTGGTTATATCGAAAACAACTTTGGCATGAATACTCAACCTAGAAAAAGGATTCAAAGTAAAAAGGTTTCTATTAACAATCTAAATATACTGGTAAATTGATCACCCACTTTCCGTTCAGCGAACGTATACATGTACACACTAAGGCGTGTTTAAGTCAATATATATATATATATATATATATATATATATATGTGTGTGTGTGTGTGTGTGTGTGTGAAAGTTTTTTCGATATATTTAGTGTTTAAAAATGTATAACTTTTTAAACTATATGTGTGTATATTTGTATCATATTGATCTTTAATCAAATCATAATTAGTGGGTTAATAATATTAAATACGCAAAAATACGCACATATATATATATATATATATATATATATAGAGAGAGAGAGAGAGAGATAGTTGTAATTGTTGTGGATAGTAGTCAGGAAGAATACATGAAATCAATTCTGGTTGCCTCTTTCACTTTATCCTACATATGTTGGCTACGGTCTTTGCTTTTCATTGCAATATGATAAATGATAAATTTAAAAGTGACGCTGAGAATACGTAAGTCCCTATCTTTATCATGTGTTATTCATGCATGCTAGCATCAAAGATATATGTGAAGAATGATATTAGCTTCGGTTCACAAGCCCGACTGTGTGAGCACACAGTACAAAGGTACTTTCTATAGGCCTGTGTGCACTTGTGTAACGAAGATTAAATGGAAGAAGAAGGACACAATTCACTTTTATGATGCATGTATTTTCGTGCAGGTTGAAAGGAAGATGACTTGGAGAGCTCGTGATCTGAATACAACTGTACAGTTACTTTCACTCACCATCTTTTTAGATCTTTGCACGATTCTATTCAACAACGAAGACCCCGAAGATCAAATCATGGCATATTACGAGCTTCTAAACATGGACTTCATTGCATTGAATATAGATGTACATTGAAACTGAGTCTGTATATCAAATGATATTTTAATATTTATCAACCAATTCTGACCAATAATTACGATGTATATATTGGGGCGACCCATAAGACTTACGTCCATTTTCCCTTGAATCACAAAAGTATATATTCTATCATTTTCCTTCTTCTAAATGTATACCTATGAATTCTCCACGTATTCCAAATCTTATACTACATCTGACAACTACAATATAAGTTTTCAACAAGAGAATTCAGAAAGTTAGATAGCAATTGGCCGGCAAGAATCTTTGATTTCAATTTTATAAACATATACTACGGCGAGTAAATTATGGAATTTTGAAAGAAACACCAATCCCTTGAGTAAAGGACTCTTCTAAGATCTATAGTAATTCAATCGTAAATAAAGATTTACCAGATTTTTTTTTGATTGGATACATATTGAAATTAAAATAATTAAAGATTTATTATTAGTTTTATTTATATATTCCTTTTTTGTTATTAAATTTTAATTGTTAATGATTCAGAAAATATAAGTTTCTAAACTGAATAATAAAATGTATTTTACCGTCTATAAACATATATGTTGGTACGTCTTGTAAGGCATTAGGTGTGAATTGTATCTTCCCCTGCTCAAAGTTGTGCTAATCAAATAAAAAAAAATGACGAATAACTTGTTATCATTCATTTGGTGAAATAAAATCTTTATTTCGTCCTATTCTATTTTTACTATTCTCATTTCCATTTATATTGCCGATTGTAACATTTTTTTAAAGTGAAAGTTTGGACTGATGCCTAGCTAGTTGTATATTGATTATGTCCTACTCTTATGTTATATTAAACTTACTTATTGTATATATCTAAGTTAAAAATTGTTCCGTTGAATTGTGTCAGTTGAGAAGTTTAAAGAAATTGCAGTCTTTTTAAAGAGCTTTAAAATATATACTTTCATTTCACTGTTTAGCTCTTTTCATAACTTACAAATGTGGAAAATTAATACGGTATGAACTACTCTATCCTTTTAAAACCGCCAATTACTTCTCCTTACTTTCTATCTTAGCCGAGAAAGTATCAGATAGTGATACTATTCTTTTGCCTAAATCATCACAGTTTCTTTTTTGGTGACGATAATTCTAAAACAATCGATTCATACTTTTAGAGATTAGTGCTTATTCTCTGAAGTTATTTCAAAACTTTTGGTCATGCTCTTCTGATTTTCTGTTTTATAGAAATACAACCTCCAAATATCTTTCCCAAAATGGCAAATTTAAAATCAAATTTTAAATGTGATTGGCTTTATATAGATTGGGGTTGGTTAAAAACAAAAATAATTAATCTAAATACCCTTATCATTATACTATACTTAACATAATGGAATAGAGTCTTTATAATTATTACAATAGTTATATGAATTACTTAGATGTTTCATATTTATCTGATGTTTATAGGAATAGGTTTCATTTTATATATTTATATATATATATATATATATATATTACTCCAGTGTCTATTTTCCGTGTATAGTTTTATTTAACCACTCTTGTGGTGACATTCGATAAATAATTTATTTTCAGAATCCAAAATTAAAATCAAATCATTCTTGCAATTTATAATTTTAAATTTACCCTCCAAGTAAATCTCACAAGTACATAAACAATTATAATAAGATTAAAATCCAGCTGGCTTATCTGTTGGTTTAATTTATTTCTCTAAGATTTAGGTTATTATCCATTTATTTATCACTCATAAATAGTATCAATTCTTTTGTCACTTCTCAGTCCGATACTAAAGTAATTCATAAACAACTGAATCCATTTTAATTTCGAGCTAATCACAAATAACAATGTTACTGGTACTACTCCGCTGATATTTTCAAATGAGAGTTTTTAATAAAATTCTCATCTGAAGAAAGAAGTTTCCAAACTCAATAAATGTCCAAAACATTTAGATTATCTCATGTCTAGAAATGTTATGCTTTCATCTGTGTTGCGTATATTTGTGTAATGGTGCAGAAGTTTGTATTCAGCAATACGCCTTTCTAATATCTCACTCAAATATTAATTCATTTTATGAACTAAGTACAAGTATTTCATTGTGATGAAGCTGATACCTTAATTCTACTTAACAATTGATCTGAAAATACTCTCTTAATCTATCAATCAGAAACATTTCTTTTAAAGTAAATCTCACAAATTTATAACAAATATTTTGAAGAACAAATTATGGATGAGTGGGGATATCATCTCCATTTACTTTTCAGATACTTAGGTTACAACATATCTATTAGTCAAGTATAACTAATCCAATGGCATAGATTTCATTCCTTATTAGCTTTAAGGGGGTTTTGTTTATCAAACATGAAAAAAAATCTCTTTTTTTTAACTTTATATCTATTTTCCAGTATAAGGATTAATAGTTAATATAACTTTCAATTCAGACTCTCCCTTGTTGCGATATTCAGCTAAGACTTTATTCCTCTGATTCCTCTGATTCAATAAATCTGATTTATTTCTGAAAGTTATAATTCTAAATTTTCTTCTGGACTGATCGCACATCTACTATAAAAGCTGTTTGGATGCCTCGAGCTGTATGAAATATTCCATTTTATTATTGGATTAAATATTTTATCCCTCAAAGATCAAACATATTTTTATATGGCAGTTCTAAGCATACGCTTTAATTGTTGGAAGGATGTTTTGTGAGTATGAAATCTCAATTTGTTATCCACCATAAATACTCAAAACTAGAATTTTTTTACATTTTGATTTTCTTAATAATAAGTTGATAGAGATATGATTTCTCTTGTCTAAACATTTATTGTTTGAACGGCATTCGTCTTTATTTCTGAACTGGTGGTTGGTTTGATTCGTAACTTTGGTTTAGGATTTAATTTAATGTTACTTATACAGCTATAACTGTTATAGTGTTTTTGTCGAAAAAAATCATACAATGGCTTCTCCATTGGGATATGTTTATTGATTAAATGAAAGTTCAACTTGCCGATATTATATCTAACTAGTTTACAAAAAAGTGGATTAAACCACGAAATTTTTCCTCTGTTTCCGTTTTTTGGGTGCTTCCGTCATCTGATTGGATATCAAAAAAAATATGTTATTCGAATGTAAATGGGGTTTTTGTTTTCATAATTACAGGATAAAATATATCGTACGGTGCTGGAGAGTGCATTAATATTCACCGGGTATATATCTTTGTTATTCCGTTTTTTATACGTATTAATAGCTCTACTTGCAGAGTTAAGTATTGAACATTGTGATTAAACATTCACAACAGATGAAATCTATTTCTATTTTTTTTGTATTTTCATGATTTGAATATACACACACACACGCATACACACACACACACACACACACATATATATATATATATATATATATATATATATATATAATAATCTTCTTCGTCAGAGTACTTGAATATTATTCACATAATTCGAATATCATACCATAAAATTTTCGGATCGACATTAAGCTATGTGTCATGCTGTAAGATCATTGATTTACCATATATATGTTTTGCGGGGGTTGTAGTGTATTGCGTGCAAGCAAAATTGAACAAGTGCATTCATCTGTATTGTAAATATACGCCATTAGGAAGATGAATATGATATTCAAAACAATTGTCCTGGGTGAAGAGACATTCATTGATTGGCTATACATTGGTTTCTTAAACAAAGCCTACTAAACAAGGTCTGGTTACTCGCTCAAAAGATATCGTCATGTGACCAAAGTCTTTTGGTAGCATGCCGTATTAGAGCTGATTGTTTTAAAAATTGGGAGTTGGGGTGATCGATGGACAAGTAGAATCTTTCGCCTTTTGCTTGGCAGTGATCGCTGAAAACGTTCTGAATTTCCAAAATTATAGCCCGAACGCATTCGGACACAAACAAAGAGACCAATTTAGCATAATGTCACATTGCCAGATTGAGCCTTTCATTTGGAAAGGATTTAAGAAAAGAAAAAAAAGATTTCTCCCTTCAAAATGATGAGTTAATGTGTAAATTTTTCCCTCTTCAAGCTCCATTGATCCGGCTAGTACACACGATGCATATATAGCCAGTCAGCCAGCAAGATCAACTTAAAGACTGCAAAAACCTTTATCGATAGTTTTGGTAGACAGTATTGAATAGTACTCCATACCAAATTACGCAGTCAGTAAGAATTGCACTTAGTGTTAACTTGAAATTTGCATTGAAAATAGCCTTTCCTTCTTCGATTATCACCAGTGAATAAGGGAAATAAAGCAAGGATGTTTTCAGTCCTGTGCTAGAGAAAAACAGGAGCAATTTCCATGTTTTTGTTTGAAATGCTTCCATCTGGAATATGAATACTACATGAGTGGTAAAAAAGTAAGATTACAAAGAGTAAAAATGCACTTGTAATATCTTTGAAGTGCATCTCAGAAAGAAACATGTTTTAAGTGAACATACAGCCCAGTATGTGTGAGAGTTGATTAGAAAATTACTTTTCCACACATTTCGGGAAATATGTTATCATATCAGGAATTTATTTGATTTGGGTATATTTGTCATTTAATTACGTAACCATCAAAATCATGGGTGCCAATTTTGAATTTTCCTCTATCAATGTAGTACATACTTGTAAAAGAATCGTTTTAATTTATTGACTGAGCCATGTTTTCTGACGTAGAAGTAACCGATCATATTACGCTTCCCTTATTGGTTGACTATATTTTTTATTAAGAAAAATCTAACAAATTATATTAGCAAAGAAGAATATTTGATATCTCAGAACATGAAAACCTCAATCGGTTTATGCATAGACTATCATACAGAATATGGTGCCTTATTGCAAATAGCTGGTCTAGCAAAGCATTTCTACATTAGTGAGTTCAACTCTCATTGGGTGGCTTAAGCTTATATTCTTGTGCCACACAACAGTAAGCTTTGTAAGTAAATAAAAGCAGCTGAATCCTTTTGATTTAACTGGAGGCCATCGCTGCAGTAGCCGCTGATAGACAGACTATCAGTGCAAGCAATACTATTAGCTTGATAAAAATTTACTTCGGTTGTTTGATGTAAGCTAGCATTAGAAGCGTAAGGTTTTTATTAACTTCATTTAAAAAAAAACGCCATTCTTGATTGTATTGTGATGTCTGTCATTTCAGCATGCATTAACAAGAATGTCAAAATGAGCGAATTTTTATTTGTTGATTCTAACGGAAGATTTTTTCAAAAAGCAACATTTACCTCAGTTTATGTCATGAAAAGCAAAACATCTGACTCAAACGTGAAAGAACTGAATGCTCGAATGTGCGAGATGTTCCACACAGAAAATATCTCGCCGATCGGCCAGGCAGACCGATTCAGATAGATAGGGATCAAATCAGGATATTCCTTGAGAATAATCAACGTTTTACAATAACCAGCATTTAAAGTGGCCGAATGAAGATAGTTTTCGATAAAAAGGATTTTGCTCTTAGCGATCAATTTCCTGGTCAGTAAATCCACCATTTAAGTTCCTCTCTTGTAAAGGGTGCTGGGTATCCCAATATAAATGCTACCGATATTTTCATTTCTTTTTATTAGATTTCTACCTTTAAGTCATGTCTCTCAGATTTCCCTGATTCTCGATTCGCATTTTTCTTTTTCTTTGTAATTTATTTCTTCATTTCCTCCCGTTTTGTGGAATTGCAGACCAATACACTAAAGTACGCGTGGTGGTCACTCGCAGATAATGTCGTAATTGATTTCTCAACCGGCAATTCAGTCCAATCTATTGCCATTGTTTCACACCAGTAGCGTAGTTCCCTTTAAGCAATGCGCGTGTTTGAGCACAAAGGAAATTAATGTGTCAATTATCTTAAATGAAATAGTAATTACTGGTTATACGTTTAATCATAAACATAACACTGCTTATTCTTTCTGTTAATTGGTTGTTTGGTTTTGCAAATAACGAAATTTTACAACTCTAATATCCTATTCCAGTTAGTGTAAGCGTTCGTAATGTATACCATTGTAATTATGTGTCTGTGTGGGTGTGTGTGAAGTGTGTGATCTGTGAATTTAACCTAGTGATGCGCCGGTGTGTGTGTCCTGGTAGTTCTATGAGTGTGTAAATAAGGATATTTAGGAATGTATGTCAGTCAGGCTGAATAAGCGATTGGTAAGTCGATGTTTCCTCAGTGTATGTATGTATTTTAGAAATGGACATATTTGGTCCGACAGAATGAATTATAAATTGTGTTACATTATGCAGACACTTACTTGAAATGATTTCCCGTCGTTACACTGTTAATACATCATTTAATGTAGACAACCTATACAGTAATTTGGCTTGAAAGCAGTTATTTGTCCTTTGCGTTACTGGTGGGCTGTTTACCATAATGGTAAGTGCATCGCAACGTTGAAACAGCTATCTATCGGTGGCAGGTTCGGTTCCAGCTGCAACCCCATTATTTCGAATGGTTAATTCTATTTACGTTGTCTAAATTGAATGATATTCTAACCGTGTAACGACGAGTCATTTCAGATATGTTTCTATAAGATATATATATAAGGTATATTGTTGTGTGGGTGGATAGGTTGAGAAAGTAAATACTAACCTGATAAAAGTAAGAAATACTCTTTGATTTTTCATTTTATCAAATGACAGACTGAACAAAGTAGTTCAAAGTATAGAATAACATCTCCACTAAGAACGATACGAAGTGGAATGCAATAATACTTGTTTTATCTTAAACAAACCAAAGCAATTTCAACGGCCATGAGAAATAGGTTGTTCAAAATCATCTTGAAACAATCTAAGTATTATGTGACAGAGAATCTCCTAAACAACTCCAGGTAATGATGATGTGTCAGACTAAACTCATATTTATATACCAGTGCACTCTATTCATTTCGAATGAAAAATGAGAGTTCAGAGAACCCAAGCGAAGAACAGAAAAACGATTTCATTTGTCTGTCCATTGTATGCAGATGTCGAGTCCACTGACAATTTGCAGACGCTAACCAGAATTAATCATTTTCAGCTTTCAGGCGTAATCAGTGAGATAAAACTCAAATCAAATTAAAAGATTGGAAAGGATTGTATTTTAGTAGAACAATTTCTTTTACGTTATTTCATTCTAATCATCCTTTTTTTTCTTTTTTTTTTCTTTTTTACTTAATTGATTTATTTTGTCACAAAACTAATTATCAACAATTAATGAACGGGTGCGAAACGGCTGATTAATTTTATCATGGGAGTAACTAGAATATCGCTAAGAATTACATTTTTTTCATAAAAAAATAAGATGTCTTAAAGATAATCTATTTGACCAGGGATCTCATTCTATGGTTCAACGTACTAAGACTAACCCTAAGATGACAAGCCTTTGGTAGAGCAAATTCTATGCATCTTCCCAATATTCACTTATTGAGCTGAAATATGGAACCTAACCAAGAGACAGACTCGTAAATTGAGAACCAAGCAACGTGCATATGAAGGAATTACGCTCATCCTCACATGGAGAGATCACAAGACAATACGATACATACCGGAAAAGAGAGGAGTCAGGGATATCATAGAAACCATTAAGAAACTCAAAACGTAATGGGCTGGCCATGTCGCAAGAATGGAAGACAACCGATGGACATCATGACTTACGACATGGATCCCCAGAGATCACATGCACAATCGAGGCTGGCAGAGTATTAGATGTACAGACGGGCTAGACAAATTCAGAAAACCCTGGATCTGCAATGTCCACGATAGAGAAGTGTGGTGAATCCTGGGGAAGGTCTATTTCTAAAAACAGACGTTGAGAGACAAGTGATGATGAATATCATAAGACAGGAACAGAATTGGAGAAAGTTCACACTCCAAAACTTCCAGAACTATCATACTAATCAATATTTGCAGACATGACAGGACGCTTAGTGTGAAGTGATATCTATCCAGAGAGTTTCACACTGCTAGTAAGTTGGATGCCAATTATTTATCTATTGAGGTCTGACGACGAACTAGGCGATGCTTAATTCACAATTGTACCAAGAAGAAAGTTTTCATTCTCGACTCTAACCAAATCAAAGGCGGAAAACTTTCTTAGCGGTGAATATGATATGACTTTCCAAAAGTGATGAAGATATTTGAAAAATGAACTTTTCTAAATTGAAATCAGTCTTCTTTTTAAATAATTTTGGCTACCAAATGATCTCATATATCTCATATTTCTTGTTCATACTTCGAATACTGATTTTTCTTAATCATCTACCTCTCCACTTATAAGACAAGTAACTCAATTCTTTCACCTCATTTGTCCGTGTAGTGTGTAGGGAATATAGAGTTCAAATTGTGGTCAATTTGTTATAAAATTATTTACCCATAATGTGGTACTGTAGTTTAATTTATTTGGTGTGTGCATAAATTCCCAACGCTGTTTGCTTGAAATGTTTGAGAACACTTATATGAATTTCTCTGTATGTGTTCTGAAATAGATTAAACCGTGACTCTTCTTATCATCTATCGTTGCAATCCACATCAATTATCTCATGACATAGTAGATCCTTGATTCATCATACCGTGTCATACATGTTATTCTTCAATGCTATTGAGGTTACTTGGCACAACCCATCTCCTCAAAATGTGACATGTTATCAGTAGCAGGGAATAATCCCTGATTATACGTATTTGGAGTGAGGTACTCATCATCATCATCATCATTATCATCATCATCATCATTCTTTCAACGTCCGTCGTTGGCCATAGACTTTCCCCAGGATTTGCCACACTTCTCTATCGTGGGCGTCACGGAGGCAGTACTTTCTGAATTTGTTTAGCTCGTCTCTCCATCTAATACTCTGTCAGCCTCGGTTGGGCATTCTGGAGAATCTAGATGGGATTAATAAACCCATCAAAATAAGGTTCAAAAAGTTTGTTTTTTTTTTTTCAAAAGAAAAAAAAAGGTTTTATTGAAGGGGTCTAGTGGAGTACTGTTGCTAATTTTCAACTCCATAGACGAAACGGTATGACCAGGAGCGCAGGAAAACACGAACAACAGACACACTGACACATGAATTAACTCACTAACACAGGCACATATTAAAACGGATAAAACACTTCGCCACCTTTGGTCGCTAGAGTAGTTCAATATCCTTATTAATAATCTAATCCTTTGGAAATAATATTAATGGAAAACATTCAAATTCGATAAAGCATTAACTTTGTTTCTACGCATTTTTTTTTATGGGGTCTGCACTGGTTTTCCAATTTCGAAACTTGGGGCTAATGACTGTAAATAAGAAGGTGGCTTACCACTCCACAGCTAATAATGACATGCAGACCACTGTTTGTGATCTGTCATCCAACTAATCTGAAATTAATAGATAACTATTTAAGAACGATTATTCACAAGCTAGACTCACATACTATCAAAACTGAATTCGATCCTCATTTGTGCTCCATGATTTTGGTCTCGTGCATAAGTAAGCTAGGTTTAGTAAGTACTAACCTGGGCGCCTGCAGTAGAGGGGAAATTAGTGAGCCAGTCTTGCAACCAATTGCAAGTAAATTTGATATTCAATGGATGCATAACTACTGCAGCCTTGAACCATAGTAAGACATCCACTGGATATCCAATTTACCGGTAAGCTCAGTAAATATCTACTTTACTTCCAGCTGTAGAGAGAGAGAGGAAGTCAATTAATATCGCAGAACATTGATAGTAAGTTCAATCCTCATTTTGTGCCATATTATAGCCTTGGTCAGAAAAGCTCAGTAAATATCTACTTTGGTCACTGCACTTGGTTGCTGTTTTGCAAACTAGTCTTGTATTCAACACAGTTTGGTGCTATGATAAGACTAAGCTGAATAAGAGCGTTTCTTGTATATTTCTGTTATCCTTATGCGAAACTTGAAATACTATTGTTGCTGCTTCTAATACTGTCCTGCTTGTTTGAAATCAATAATGAAAACAGGTATTCAGATTCAATAAAGAGCATTCATTCTCTATATTTCTTTGCTTTTTTAAACAAAAGATTTTAACTATTTGATAATGATCTAATCGAAAGTGAGCGATACTTGCCTTCGTGAAAGTTATCGACATGAAAAAAACGGATAAAGGAAAAAGAACTCAATATAACTGAAAAATGTTGCTAAGAACAAATCGAAAGGGAAGGTTATCCAGTAGCTAGTCTTCGATCGAGATAGTGATGTATTTTACACGCCATACGCTCCTGCGTTCGATCCCTGGTTAAATCCTGCATTCTAAATGCTGACTTTTGAGGCAGGCTTTAAGACCAACACTCCTCAAATGAAAAACTGACATAACACAATCGCCCTATCATAATTGACTCTGGGTTATAATCAGTTTAGTGTATCCAAAAAAATAGCGTGCGATGGCCTGCGTCGTAGTTGAGAATGACGCATTTCCTTCCAGTGTTAAGATTCTGAGTTCGATCCCAGGTGAAAGTGAGGGTTTTTTGAAAGTGACATTTCACTCGGACTGGCCTTCCCCACTTGGAAGACTGTGTGAAAACAAACTCATCATCACAATATGTGACTTATCAATCCCTGCTTAGTAAATATCACGAGGGATCGCACTTCACGTAACTATCAAAAGCTCCTAACTTTCGTGTTCAATCATCACCAAGTGGCTTGTGCTAGGCGTCGCTTAGTTTTGGAAATATCTACATGAAAAGAGTGGGATCGGGGGTACAACTGCTGAAAAAATCCTTATCTATTAAGTATGTCACATGGGTGAATAATTCCTATTTTCATCGTTCCTTACGACACCTGCTGTAGCAATAAGACGCAATTCTGAATGCTACTGCTTGTAAGTTTAATCCTCAACGGGAGACTTCCTGTTGTAACCTTGTGCCAGACAAAGCTAGTGTTCATAAATAATAGCAAGAGCATCAGCTGTAGAGTGGTAATTAACGAGTTCAATTCACTAGACAATCGATAATGACTTAAACACAGAGAGCACAAATAGTGGTTATTCTTCTTTCGTTGTTTTGTTCAAGAATATTATAAGCTTAATAAATATTTAGTTAGGATCCAGTGATAGAATCTTGATTAGAATGTTAGTCGTATGGTAATAGGCGGTGACTTCGATACTTACGGGCTACTCCGTTATTTGGGCCTTGTACAAGACAACGCGGTTAGTACTTTACAATGATGGTTATCAAACTAGTATCGCTGATCTGCAACGCAATGTTCAATAACCTTGACCGGCTGCTCACTGCTAAAGTGTTCAATCCCCTTCTCGTGCCCAAGAACTGTGGTCTTGTACTAGAGTTAGTTAGACTTATTAAATATATACATGAACTTCTATTGTGGTGTGATTATTAGCATGGTTGACCTTCGGATTATTTATAGTGAGTGCCTTATTATTATATTCTTGTGTCAGAATAAGTTAAATTTAGTAAATATCAATTTTAGTGCTAGCCTAATGCTTGTTAATTATCAAGAAAACCTCCAAAAGATTTGCAAACGAGTTCGATTCTCTTTGTTTTTCAATATTGTATACCTGCTTCAGACTAAAGTGGACTTAGTGAGTATTTAGATTGTCGATGTCTTGCAAACTGCTATCTTAGTCCATTCAATACTGCGTTTAATCATCACCCAGTGCTCCAATATTATGGCCCTGTAACAGACAACGTTAGGCGTAGTAAACATCTTGAGCGCTCACAGTAGAGAGATAGATAACATCCAAGTTACACCGCCCATTGTAAGTATGAAGCATTCAGTTATCATTGGTTGAATTTTGGCCTCGTGCCAGACTCAGATAAATCTAATAAATATCTATATTTATTTTGGTTTTTATTCCCGTGAAAGAGATGCATTTCGTGGATTATGTTATATAGGAAGCCAACATACATAGATACACATAAAATATACTATTATGGTATCTGCATATTGAAATGCCTCTATGTAGATCCAACGATCGGTGGATAGATAGGTAGAAGCACAATGACGGATAAAGAGATGAAGTAATTGATCAATCATCTCGTAATCTAACATTTCATGAATTATATACTTTGCGCTCCTGGCTGAGCGTATCATAGATTTACAATTAAATGTAGAAATCTGAAATCAGTCACAAAAGCCGACATGTCCGGACATCAGATGTGAGAAGCCCAGAGCTATCAAACCCGTGAGATGATTATTTGGCGCTTTGTTGCCAAGATGGAGAGATTGAGTCATTTGACCCAATCCATCCATCTTGTGAGCTGAATTCTTCATAAACCAATTCTCCTCTTGAGAGAAGAATCAAGGAGATTTGAATATTCGAATATGTTACCCCAAACCCTAAAATCTAAGAATATGACATTTTTTAGCGTCAGTTTATATTGAATCCAACTATCTAGACATGAAAACCCAAACTATATAGATGTAAAAAAATCAACCTTCCTTATTTGTCATTTTCTGTTGCAACAAATTTCCTTTGTCATTGTAACTGCAGTCCATGCTTCGAAGCATACAACATCCTGCAATGAAAATTGTAGATATTTCATGTGATGAATTGAATAAGACACCATTTGGTTTGAAAGTGCACATGCAGTGCTGCAAGTTTTTAAACAATGAGTACTTTCCTGAACCTTCACTTGTCATTTGCAAATATCCATTATATATATATATATATATATATATATATATATATATATATATATATATATATGTATATATATATATATATATACATCAACTGAATTATGATGAAAACAACTTAGAATCGGAAAATAGCCTGGATAATACATGATAGGATGACATCGGAACATCTAAAACCTAAAAAAAAAAAAAATACAAAGAGATCCAGCGGAATCATTGAATGAAACTTTGTGATCAAAAGAATGAATGATAAGACTTACCCAAACAAATTCTAGAATAATGTAATGAACTGTTGATATAAAAATATTTTCGAAGGAATAAAAACACAAACTAATTTTGTGCAAAGTTTGGTCAAGCATCAAAGCAATAATAAACGACCGCCTTTATCTGAGGCTGGATCTGCTGTACCAAGAAATTAGAACACAAAAGAGAAGTAAAAACAGAAGCCATACATAGGAGAAAACCATGATTACGACACAAATAAAAGGAAAATAAAGAATAAAGAATGGAGGAAAAGATGATTTAAATGAATCAAAAGTGAGATATTGAACCAGGAATATATTCAATGAAAAATGAATGAATGAATGAATGAATGAATGAGAGAGAGAGAGAGAGAGAGAGAGATGGGGGGGAGTAGGGTCGTTGGGAGAGAATGAAAGTGGGAAATAATATAACTTTACATTAAGAATCTCATTAAATTAAATCAGACTTTTCAAAGAATCAAAAACAGTCGACGTTTTTACTTGAAACAAAACAAAGGAAAGAAAATAAGAAAGGAGGAAAAAATAGATCTAATGAAATTTAAGTCCTTTAAAAAGGGTTTCATTCTGGGTGACAATCGGGAAGAATCATTACATGAGTTATTTTGATGGATGCCTCCATCCATTTAGCGACTCCCCCCTCCCCTCAATATATATATAGCTGTTTGAGCTGAGGCATCGCTCTGATTTGTAAGCTTATCTTGCAGAGTAAATTTCATTCTTGATGAGTGTGATATACTTGTGGCCTTGTGCTAGGCTAGTTAGCTTCTTCATCATCATCATCATCATCATCATCAGTCTTTTACCGTCTATCGATGACATAGACATTCGCAAGGATTTGCCATACTTCTCTACTGGGGACGTCGTGGAGTCAATATTTTCTGAATCTGTTCAGTTCGCCTCGCTCCCTATATTCTGCCAGCCTGGGTTGCGCATGTGATCTCTTGGAATCCATGTTTTGAGTTGTGATGTTCATCGGTTGTCTGCTATTCTTGCCACATGGCCAGTCCATTGCCATTTGATTTACCTGTGATACCTCAGACTCCTGTTTTTTTTTCCCCCAATGTATTGTGCTATCGTGTGATCTCTCGATTTGACGTTAAGCATAAATTTCTCATGTGCACGTTGCATGGATGTCAGTTTGTGGGCCATTCTCAGGTTAGGTAACATGTTTCAGCTCCAAAGGAGTCTACTGGGAGGATTCATTGTTTGTATACTCTTATTTCAGGACTAATTGGATTTTCTTGTTCTCGAAGGTTGAGCTTGCCATCCTAAATTGATTCTTGACTTTATTTCTTTTTTCTCGAGGATTCAATGGAGATTCATTTTCCTTAGTGGATGTTGTAGTCTATTTTGCCCAGAATTGATTAATATGTGTTTATTTCCAACTTTTTGTTGTACATGACTTTCGTTTTGCTGAAGTTTGGTAGGGGGTAACTTGCATGCTTTCTTTGTTCAGTTTGTCAAGTATTAGTTCGAAATCCTGTAGGCTCTCTACAAACGGACGATATCGTCTGCAAATCTGAGTTTACTTAAGTATAAGCTGATTGTTCTGATTCCCTTGTTTTACAAGTCTTAAATTCTGAAGATAATTTCGAGGCAGGCTGTAAAGAGTTTGGTTGGGCTGGTATCATCTTGTATTTGGCTCTCTTTAAGTATCCTCTTTGCTGTCGTGTATCTTCTGTCGTCTTCTTTCCGTTTCTTTTGGATGGTTTTATTTAGTTTGGTTGAGTTTTTTCCATGAGGTTCTTGGTTTTATCTGTGATATTTACTGATGATTTTGCTTGTTCGTTTGTTTTTTTGGTTTAAACATAGTAGCAAGGCTATTTTGTTGCTGAATTCGTTGGTTTTGGTGTCTTTCTCTTCTGTTTCGAAAAGAAGTACGTATTTGTTTTTCAGTTCAAGCTTGAAGGAAGCTCTTTTGGTATGTTTAGTGGTTGCAGTTTAGTGTGGAACATTCTCCTACTTTCTCTGTTGGAGTTAATAGGAATTTTACATTGTACCACCCAGTGGTCACTTTTTACATTGACTTTATTTAGGACCTGGATATCTTTGACGGTGTCACTTTTTACTGCTTGGATGTAATCCATTTTGTGTTTGGTTTCATGGTTTGGCTCTTCTAATTCCATTTTTATTGTTTTATTCTTCATGAAAGTATTCATAATTTTCAACAAGTTTGCAGTTTTTAATTTTACAAAGTATTCCGTCTCGTTTGGTACTTTATATCCAAACGTTCATTTCCGTCTACCTGTACATTGAAATCTCCTATGATGACATTAAAACCATTTTCTGGTATCTTGGAGTAGTGGGCTTAAGTTATCGTAGAAGTTGTCTATTTCCTCTGTAGTTGACCACGAAGTGGGGGGGGGGGTGAACTTGAATGATGTTCAGTTTGCACCTCTTTTAAATTTGTACGATGGTACTGGCTTTGCGGTCAAAGACAGCTTTGAAGCCATGAATGTTGTTTTTGAGTTCCTTCTTGATGAGAAAATCTACGCATTGGTTTACTTCTCTTTTGAAGTTGTAGAAGATATGTTTGCTCTTCGGTTCGATTAGTTCTTCTTCAGGCCTTCTTATTTTGCTAATACTGACTATGTCCCATTTGATTTGATTTCATTTTCAAGATTGGTTAGATGCATGCTTGTTGAGAGAGCTCTTATGTTGCACGTACCAATGTATAGTGTTGGTTTCTTGGTGATGGATTTCAAGTTGTGTTTGGATTTGGGTAATCGCTGTTGGAGCACATCACCCCCATCTACGCAAATAATGTGGCTGGGTCTTTTTGACCAAACAGGATTGGCAGTTAGGCCATGCCATGCCATGCTGGTCCATGACGTGAAGCCGACGCTCCATTTCAGTTAATTTTTTTATTCATTTGATTCTTACTGTAAAATCTCCCCTGTTTTTCTGAGAAAAAAAACTCCATTTCTATTGAGGGCAAGGTGAAAAAAAGTAAGCTTTAAACTTAATCTTGACCCCCTCTAGGGGAACTCTTCCCAACCCTCCCATCCAACCAAACATAACGCCCAGTCTAGTAAAGATAAAATCAGGCGTCAAACCATAGAAATCAAATAGGAAATATATTTCCACAACCAGTTGAATGGACGCTGCGAAGATTTTAACAAAAATAAAAATTGGTTAATTCTCTAAATTATCAAAGTTGAAATTCCTTCCAACCGACTAAAAGCCAACTGATTATTTTAAGAAATATCAATTTTAAAACACAACCAACTATCAGAGAGAAATACGTTCATTTTTAATTCTTCATGATTCAAGATTACCTGCAAGTTCCGAGTAAATTAAATTTCTATGGTTGTATAATTAGAAAACGTTAACCAAAACTGTCAATATAGGTTTCTTCAGTTTTTACGTTTGTCTGACTGACTGGCTATGTATTACGTGCAATAGCCTCACTGATGGAGCTAGAGGGCAGAACATTTATATTTCTATTCCTTATCATGTTTTGTTTTTTGTTTCTAAGGAATTCCCAAAAATCTCTCTTTGTAAGGTTTCAATTTGCAGAGTGACTTTATGCTAAATTATTCTCTTAATTTGAGTCCAGTACTTTTCAAATAAGTTTTGATATCAGTATTGACCATGCTGTCCAGCAAAATGCGAGAAGAGTAACTTATTAATCGATCATATTTTTTCCCATTGTTTTTATTAATCACCACCAAGACGGCATACAGCCAAGAGACGTTGGTCATTAGGTGGTTTCTTGTGAGTGACTAACCAGACCTGTCCTTCCTCTTTCTTTTCTTTTTTCTTTTTTTTTTTCGCTAATCTTGTTATTAATTCCTTTTGGATTAAAATGACATAAATCTGTTGTTTTTTATTATTGAAGTATTTATTTTCAGAGTCATAAAGTTCTGATCAGTTTATGGGAATATCTTAAGATTAAAATGTATTTAATCATAAGAAGTGTGTACATGAAAATATTAGAGGGAAAAAAAGACAATAATTTTGAGAGTTTGGTTATTAAAAAGAAACAAACAATCAAAGTTAGAGAATAAAAGAGATAAAAAATACTAGAAAGGCTTGGATATTAAATTTGAAGAAGACAAGAAAAACGGGAAGAGAATGTAGAGGGAAAGAAATAATAGTTTTGGCATTAAAAATGAAGAAGGAAGAGACGAAGATGTTAGTACTTTGACTTTAACTATAGTAGAAGAATGAAAAAGGAGAAAAAAGACTGAGTATGACGGAAAATGAAGCGCTTTGACATTAACAATAGAAGAAAGAGGAGGAGGAGGAGGAGGAGTAAAAAAAGTAGAAGAAGAAGAAAAGGAAGAATTGTTCGTAAAATAGATGAGAAAGAGAATTCGAACTCATAACTAAAAAAGAGAAATTATGCCAACAGAAACAAAGTGAAAATGATGAAGCAGAAACATTCTTTGTTGTAATCGAGAAGAAAAGACTTGGAACAAAAGAGAAAGTAAAAAGAAAGAGAACTAGGGGCGGTAATAACTAATAAAGAAAGACAGAAAGTAAAGAAGGAAGAAAGAGACAAAAAACCCCACTAATACCATAAAAGGAAACAGGAGATAGAGTGAGAAAACGTACGAAGCCTTATCGACGTGATTACAAGTGAAGACAATGAGAGAGAACTAAAGAGGAATTTAACGCAAAAATCAGTGAAATCACTGACAAAAAAAGATATTTTCATAGTGAAGATGAATGGCGCCACGTACATTAATTAACCGATCTTTCTTTCTATCCAAAAAACAAATGATTTGAATGCAAAGATTGAATGTTATAATATTTGGCTCCAATAATCTTTGAACAAGAATCGTCTGGTTCCTATTTCAAAGGTTCCTGTCCAACAAATTTATTGCATTCCAAAGAATTGTCATCTCTTCTTCCATCTTTTCCTTTTAGATTTTTCTTTTGCACTATCTTCTGTTACTTGTACAACAAAAAACATTCTGATCGTGAGTTATTTTTTCTTCCACCTGTTGCAAGTAATTTCTGCCACGATTCACTTAACATTTTCTTTTGTTGGTATTTCACTTTCTTTCTTTCTGCTCCCCTTCCCTCTTCCTTGTCAACCTTCGTTGTTGACTTGAGAGGACACATTTTTGTCAAGATTATTAGCGTAAGAACAGAACGCAGGTATGTAGGTTCATGACTTTCCCAAGGACTTATGGAAAGGTAAACATAAGCAAATTTTTAACTTGGTTTTGCCAATTCTGTCTAATAAACATGAAGCTATCTCACACTTAAAAAACAACACCAATGAGACATTTTAAACATTTTGTAGTCATGACTTTAACGCTCAGTAGAGAGGAAACTGCATTTCGCTACGTTGGTAAATATCTGAGCAACACAAGCGAAAGAACGTGGGTGTTGTGCACTTGAGCTCTTCTGTTTCAAGGTCAACGATCACATTAAGAAGCTGTAGTTTGTTATCAGTGGAAATCATTGCCTGACTGGCCGTTTATTTTTTTGAGGTGGTAAGAATCTCTAAAAATCACGACGCAATCTTTTTCTACAAAAGATCAAAGTCATTCTTACACAACATAACAACGATGCGCACGCTGAAATGTCTTCATTGGCGTGCTGTTCAAACATTTTCTTCTTGGACAGTCCTAGCATACACAAAAGCGTAAACACACATCGCTTTTTAAAGTTACTCCATGTATAAACTTGCGTTTCCTATTGTCTTCAGTTTATTTTCTTCTGGACAACCTATAACTTCGCTATAACTTTCCGTGTTAACTGGGTTTTTTCTTTATCGATTTAAAACCGTCCATCGTATAAGTCACGAAAAAAAAGGCTTGACTGACAGCAAGGCTTCTCAGATGAACACATAATAAAATAAAGCAATAAACATTCCAAGTAACTTTAAAAGCTGAAAAGCAAAAAATGATTTAGTTGGTGACAACGACGTTGGTAGTCAGTCCAGTCATAGGAGCAAAATTCCCGGAAGACGAACGAATGAACGTTGTCAAATGTCATCATTAGTAAATCACTCATCACGCGATGTTAGCTGCGACAGTAATGGAAGACAACAACAACAACAATGATTATGAAGACAACAAAAACAAGAAAATCACGATGTGGGGGTTGCAAGCTGAATGATTGTTTAGTTGTTGATGTAGTGTTGATAATTTTTGTCGTCTTTATTAATGCGGATGCTCTACGTGTCAACTATATAGAGAGGAAGACAGCAAAGGTTAAAGTATCATGGTTGAGTGAAGCAATAAGAATGTGTATGGAGCAAAGAAGAGAGGGATAAGAAAGAAGGGAAGGTAAGAAAGGGGGATGTGAAATGACAAAGACCCTTTAAGGAAGAAAAAAATGAAAGAAGGGAGAAAAAGAAAGAATAAAATATCCAGACTGGGTTTTGAAAGAAGGATTCCTACATAACAAACAAAAATCGAATGAAATGGCATTCTCTGGAAGAGAATAAAAGAAATTAGGGAAGGAAAAAGAACAAAAAAAGAAAAAAAGAAAAGTGAATAATAAAACTAGGACCACTTCCGGTGTCGACCAACTCCTTTCCAGGGTGACGTCCTGCAATAATTTCCGATTGTTCCATTTGTTACTGGCAAGCAAAGACAGGTCTTAGTTATCATTAATAGAGAAGAAGAAGAAGAAGAAGAAGAAGAAGAAGAAGAAGAAGAAGAAGAAGAAGAAGAAGAAGAAGAAACATTAAGCGAATGAATGAATGAATCAGTTAATGAATGAGGTGAAAAGGTCACGTCGAATATACAATGACTCTGAAATGCACAATTAAATGATTAATCGAAAAACAATGAATTGCTTTGGGTTGAATCGTACGAAAGAGAATGGAAAACGCAGACGAACAAAAAAATAAACGAGTTTAAAGAATAAAAGCGAACGATTTCATCAAAAAAGATTGAAATGATTGATGAAGAAACGAAAATAAGAAATGACGTGGGAGAAACGGGACAGAAAGCTGCGTGCGAATGGCTGTAGACCTCCTTCATCCCCAACTAAAATGTGATGTGTTCAAAAATTCACGAGAGACTTTGGAAATTATAACATTGTGGGGGTAAAAATCGAATCTTGATTTGTTTTTCTCTTTTCAGATTTTTATAGGTAATGGAAAAAATATCTCCAATCAATAATTATTATAGAGATAAGAGATGAGTAAAAAGAATATATTGAAAATTCTAGGTTCTTTGAGGAGTAGTATCACATCTTTTGGAGATGGAATAGAGATTCATTCAATCAAACAATGATTGGGGAAATCACTTTCTATATCTGTGTGTATAGCCACCGAGATTACTCGACAACCATTGTACGGAATTGACATTCGTCATATATATTAGTCAGCACACAATGTGGTGCCATGACTAGTTTGAAGTTGTTTGGAACAGTGGTCCTCGCGAATCTAATAAGAATAAATGAATTATCGATGATGGGTTTGCTAAGCACGATTCTATGACAGGTATTTTGCAGCTTATTATAGGCTGGCATAGGGCCAGCATTGTAGAGTTTCCATCGTGCACTGAACCCACACCGTTAGTATTCGTCTCCAAAAGTATCTTTGTATCCATTGCTCAGAAAAAAGAATCCGAAATCCATCATAATTATCTGCTATTTAAATCAGTATTCTCATTTGGGAACCTCTCAAGTAATTTTCTTCTTAGAATGAAATAATAATCGTCTACCCAGTAAATCAAATAGTTTTGTTTCTAGTTTGCTTTCATTTACTATGACTCAAAGATTGAAACTAAACAGCTCAAGACTGATACAAAAAGGGCGACTCTTACTGAGAAAAGTTTCATTTTTTGTAATGATTTTGTAAACAGTTTTCGTCTGAATGTTTCAGAAATGCTGATCTACTTATTATTTGGAGATCTTGACAGAACTTAGCAAAGACGACGGTGTTGTCAGCAAATCTGAGGTTAATGAGGTATTTGCCATCTATTCTAATTCCTTTGTGTTCCCATTCTAAGTTTGTGAAAATTATCTCAAGGAAGGCTGTGAAGAGGTTTGGTAAGCTGGTATTACCTTGTCTCACTTTTTGTTTCCAAGTTGAAAGTTCTAAGAGTCTTTATGTAGCCTGATAAAGGAACTGCTGTGTCAGTAAATATGTTGCAGTAGTCTTACATATATGGGGTTTACACCTTGTACTATTGCGTCAATGACTTTAGGGGTTTCTATTGAATCAAAGAACAAACAACAAATACTATTGCAAGCAGCATTCTATATTCAACTGCTTTCTCTTTTAGTTGATTTACAGAATGAAGATGGTCGACGGCTGAGTAGCTATGTTTCTATTGTTGGTTTTCATCTAGCGTTTTAGTAATTAGGTTACTGATCACTTTGGTGAAGAGTTAGTAGATACAGTTGAGTAGGCTTATTGGCTTGTAAGGCTCGACTTTCAAGAACACAAAAATCCCACTAGAACTAAGAAGAAAGGTACAGAACAAATAGATCCTACCAATAGTCATCTATGGGTTTAAAACATGAAATTTAGCCAAAAGATTGACCCCCAAAACTGAGAACCGTGTAACATACACAAGAGAGAATCATGCTCAACTGCACAGGTTGGAGAGACCCTGACAGCACAGTATATTAGAGAAAAGATAGAAGTCCAAGATATCATAGAGACCATTGAAAAACTCAAATGGCAATGGGCTGGACATGTTGCAAGAATGTCAGACAACCACTGGACATCACTATTCTCATCGTGGATCCCCAGAAAATGTCCAACGACAGACACTGAAAGGCTGATAAGGAGGATGATGATGACGATGATCTACTTACCCATTGTACGTTCAATCTTCTTGTCTTTCTTTACTTCTTCGTCAGGATGTTTTGATCGCTGTATGCTCTAACCGTTATCGGATGTCTGTTATATTCAAGTAGTCGGTTTTCGACCCTATGCAAAATCTGGACTTTTGAATTCAGATTGTCAATGAAAGTTGGTCCTGGTCACTTCTACCTTCATACCATTTAGTTTTGAGATATAATAAATATTTAAAAAACCGGCCATAAAGCTGATTTTCTAAGCTTACACGAAGCCTTTCATCCAGTGAAAGATTGGTGCTGCACACTATTACTTCTTCCTTCCCTCAACCATTTGGACTCATGCAGTGGTATTGTTAGGTAAATCTACTCTCTCACCTCCAAAAAAGAAAATTAGACAACTTGTTTCTGTTTATATCAAGACAATTACTCAGTCTGCCATCTTGAGTGACTGAGATTGGTACTGTTGGAGGGTATTGACATTCGATCCTAAGCAAAAAACTGTGATTTCGAATGTTAGTTTCCAAAGCAGGATATCCTTCACCACTTGTAAGACTGCTAAACACATTTTCCCTATCGCTCTATTCTGTCATATTCGACCATGTGCTATACGAACGTAGGCTTAGAAGACATAAAGCGTAACAATTAGACCTGCTTGTATAATTGGATATTTCTCGCCGACGCCAGTGAACGGTGTCAGTTAAAAACCGGGATTTCGGCTTCACTTGTAATATTCCTGACAACGTTAATCCAACCAAACTAACCATGTGACAACAAATCTGAATAAAAGTGCAGTGTAATCCCTTTAACCCACAGTTTCATTGCAGTTAGTCTTGTACCTGACTTGGCTAAATATGGTACCTTTACCGAGTAAAATAATCAACATTTATTCTCGTCTTGGAATTGTTTGAAGTTTATCGAACTCAAATCCAAGTCGGAGGCTGAGTCGACTTTGTTTTTACATTACAACAACAAGAACAAGAAAAATCCTCACCTAATTTAGGGGATTAAACTCTTTATTTTTTGTCTGAAACGATAAAACAAACTGATA
>OY735213.1:20855770-21040770 GCA_963457665.1 Thysanoteuthis rhombus
ATTTGGGAAAATGTAGATCAGACTTCGAAAAATACAGTCGCTTTCTAGTCTCTCTCTCTCTCTCCCTCTCTCTCTCTCTCTCTCTCTCTCTCTCTCTCTCTCTCTCTTGTCCATGTGCATACATGGGTGTTTCTGTGTTCATGGGTGGGGGTGAAATATTTACATATATATTTCGCAGCGGTGAAAACGGTCGGTATTGGAGCCCATCTAAAAGCCGGGATTTAGTAACAGATTTTAAAATAGATTAACCATTCCAAATCGGCAAAAAGAATCTCCTCGTCTCCATTTGTTTTTGTATCTGACTAAACTAAGCTTGTTAAGTTCAGCTTTTCCCCGTTAGATCGAATTTCTAAGGCTGAAGATATTGTCTTTTTCTACAGAAAATTTTCTGACGTAATATACTTGACTGATCCTACAAGCAGGCGAGAACTGAATGAACTTGAAAGATACTCATGATATTCCCATGAGATTTTGCAAGCGATGGTAATTTTTGCATCAATTTAATAGCATATTTTTATTGAATGAATGAGCTGATTTTTTTCTATTTCACGACAGAAAATACAAAACTTATTAAGTATTTCCGATAAGTTACAGTACATCAAATAAGGATAACAACATTATATCAAAAAGCTACTCAGATATCTGCCTCCAAGAATTTTATGTCCAATTCAATGGTTTGCAATAAAAACCAATGAAAAAACAATTATGGCTACCATTTTCGAAGCGCATCAAATATAATATCCCTACTGGCGAGAGACAAATTATCAATTAAATGAACGTATCTATATTCTAAAAAGTTAAGTATGTCTGTATTCTTATAAGTCAAAAACTATACATCACAAAGAAAAACAAAGTCATATTCGAAATCAGCATGTTTCAATTTACTTCACACATTTGTAGGTAAAGTTTTGAAAAAACATTCAATGATTTCAATGGTGTCTGCGTTGCTTTGTTTTATTTTCGGAAAAATTTGGGGAAAAAAAAACAATAATTTTAATTTGTTTTCTTCAAATTTAATCTGCTTTTAATCTATTAAACCTTCAAACGTTCCAGAAAAGGTTTTATTGATACATGATTCATTATATCACAATATTCATACTATATATTTATATTATTCATTATATGGTTATAATCCTAAACTGAAAATTTACCTGTCTTTCATCATAAGAAATTGCTGGAGTGAATTTCTCTTTCTATCAATGCTTATGTAATTTTGGTGGTATAAGTAATCGTAAGCGCGCGTGTGTGTGTGTGTGTGTGTGTGTGTGTGTGTGTGTGCGCGCGCGTGTGCCTCTGTGTGTATGTGTGTGTTCGTTCTCTCATAAGCATATAAGTATCATAATTACTCTGTTGGATTATTTACCTATTTCCCAAATAAAGATAACGCATTTATAATTATTCTCGGATCATGTATTCATTTCCCAATCACACACACACACACACACATACATAGATATGTATATAATGTATGTGATTGGATATATGTATACGTATGCAAGAATCTTATTTGATGAACTTTGATCGGAAATTATTAGTGTAACTTATATTTGCATACCATGTGGGGAACCCATAAGTGTAAGGTTTTCAATTTCAAGTCCTCAATTATAACTGTTATTTTCCAAACAGGCTGACGATTTTTGTTTATATTTATTAGAAATATTATAAACAGAAGCATATGCAAGAAAACCTCATCTCATCAGTATCTTTGAAGTCTATTCATCTCTATATTGCTTGTCCGAATCACTCAGGTATAATGCATCATTCAGGAAAAATTATTGGTAGAACGAGACAATATCTTCAGTCGTAAAAATATCATTATTTATCATTATCATCAATATTACTATACGGAGGCGTCCATCGTCAACGATTGAACAATGACATTCAGCCTAGCCTCGAAAATACAATAAAATTCTTATATGGAACCTGAATCTGCCACTGTCGGTGTCAAGTTATAGTATTCATTTTATTACTCATAAAAGAAAATACTCTGATCTACACGAGTTGCTTGTAAAGTTACAACAGAATAAAGAAAATGTGGCATTATGAAATATCTATTTGATATGATATATAAAAAAAAATTATTGACTTCATATAAGAAAAAACAAAACAGAATATGTTAAAGAAAAGTTGAAGTAATGGCTATCAGTCGTGAGGGTTAGTTCTAGAATCAAGCAGGACAAAGAGATAAAGAGATCCTAAAACTTAACCTATAGTGTCTGACCATGGACCACTTTGACACCATTCCTCTGAAGGAAAGCTCAAAGTTTTGTTAAGATTTGCCTTGGCTGTTGGCATTAGGAAATAAGCAAGGCACTACAGCACTGTCCAACTGTTGGTCTAACACTTAAGATCGGCAGTCCTACATTCTAATAGAGGAATTACACTACTATCTTAATATATGCATTGGGGACATTTTCATGTCGTCATTCTCTCAGTTAGTATGTGTCCGTTTGTCTGTCAAACTATAAAAAGCATCTAAACATGGGTGCAGTCCAATCAAATTTGGCATGCATAAAATGGACACAGAAATACGCTTCGATTGAAAGTTTTCTTTGAAAAAAGTCTTTTAAAAAAGGTTTAGAGTTGGATTCTATCTAAATTGTAAATAATATGTGATGAGACCACTTTTATAAACTTCAATGCTAAGAAAATGACAGGTCTAGTTTTTCATCGAACGCACATTGTTACTTTGACCCCTACATCAGAATCAATCCACTCACTTCCACTTGCATACCAATATAGTTAGATGTTGACCCAATAAGGGGGGCATAATTTTTTCCAGAAAATAACTTTCATTGAACTTGAAACCTCGAGATTTTCTCTTGATTAGTTTGATTTATTTCAAGTGTTTTCTGAATTATTCATCTTTTCAGAAGAGAATTTCAATTTTCAGGAACATTTTTGTTGAAGGAGTTCAGCTTGAAAACATGATTTCCCCCCAAATATCGGATTTCATCTACTTGGGATGCGTCGACTTTTCCTTCCATTTATATAATTTATGGACAGAACATTAATGAAGAATTTCAGATCATATGAAATGTACAGACATCATCAAGAGTTGTGACGTAATGGAGATAAATAGAAAATTAACAAAAGTGTCCAATCATATGAAAATTGGTTGTGACATGATAATTGAATTCATTTATTTTTGTGTTCATTAGGTATCGTCATACAAAGTTCAACGTGTCTATTTGCTTGGTTGGTGAAATTGTGTGAGGTATTTTTTACCTTTTTTACCTTCCAACGTAGATTTTGGAGCTTAATAGCCGAAGCTAATAAGGTTGAGATTTTAAAATTTCAATAAAATGCGATGAGGACATTTTCGTAAACTATAAAACTAGGAAAATCTGGGGCCCAGTTTAGCATCAGACGCTCTTGGTCCCTCGCTCCTGCTTTAGAAAATATCCACCCATATAATAGCTTCAACAAGGATTGAGGAGCAAAGTCCTGGATGGAACGGATGGGTTCGATCTCCCAGCCCCATTCCTCCAATAGCAGAGAGTTTACCACTCATTGCTCAACTAGAAGCAAGGAGCCATGATAGATGAAGGTTTTGGCGACAGATTGTGGGATTTAACATGGGCATGGGACATTGTTCTCACTGTTTGATAGAAATTCCTTAATTTTCAACCCTCAGTGACCAATTGTGCCAGTGGAACCCATGAGCATATGAAGTCAGAGAACGATAAGTTTCAGTAAACCGCCAGAGGCTTCATTCTCAATATCTGTCATTGATTTACTTTCTTACATAATGATTGATCAAAAGTTAGAATCGAATTGGTAACAAGCTTGTGAATTGGATGAATACAAGTCAGCTCTTCTGGACCCATGATAATCATGGGTTTGAAGATAACTGACGACTGACCAGGGTGATCTTATTTTGTGTTTCCATCATTTTAGACCACCTAGCCCTTGAGTATTAGCCGAGCATCAAGGACGGATACCAGAGTCAATCAGCAACCGTCTCTCTTTCTTCTTTAGAGCACTCTTTGATTCTCCTGTTTGTGAAATACTTGAGGCCCCAGGACTTCTTTACATTTGGAACAATGTTGATGCATCCGACATCTGCTCGTTATCTCCTGAATACATGGAATAATTGGTTCGATTTTAGGCTAGATGCACGCAATAATTCCCATGATATGGATCCATGGCCATCAATTGTTCGGTTATTATAGTCTGCATTATCTGTAACTATAGCGTGAAGTGCCCTGGGGTGAATCCACGATCCTCAATTTTCTGTGGTATTGTAGCACTTCTTTTATACATCTGCATCTATGATTATGAACAGTCAAACCTAAGATGAAACTGGTTGCCAAGCAGATATTTTGATGCAAAGTGGTTAAATTTGATTTAAACCAAAATCCCAAACTCGAACGGTTGAAGTAGACATCTTGATCTGGTAGTTTCAATCATGGCTTTACCGAAGTAAGAGGAGCTTCAGAGATTGTAGAACAGATAGCATTGTCTTTATCACCAACGACATTTCTAGACTAGTCTGATAAATACTATTCTCCTTCACAACAGACCTGATGTCAACCTTCAAAATTTCTGCTGCAGCCATAATAATACTCTCTTCATTTGCTTCTTTAAAATGTAATGGAGAATTGCTGAAGCCGTCCCCCAGAATGTTTCCACGTTCTGTTTTCTTCTTACGTCGCTGATCAAAATGTCACTACCAAAATAACTCTGATGTTGTTGCAGCGAACATGTATGTCTCCTCTTCATCTTGTAGGTAGATAAAGTCTTTTACTGATGTCAGCTACTCATTAATAATACAATTATCATCTGCCATTTCCAAAAAAAAAACAAAAACAAAAACAACTGGACGATTAAGTGACTTGGGGCTTCCGCTCCCAGTTTTACACCTTTTTGAGCCATCCCAGTCTTCAAATTGAGAACACTTGTCTTCCAGTTCTGTTGTTGCTGTTGCTTGATTTGTAATGCACTGTGTCGGCAGCGTGAAGGTCATTCGTATATTTCAGCCTTCCTCTCACTACATCACATCAATGATCCAAATATTTAGTGCAACAATGAAGTTGTTTCGTCTGGAGGTTTTGGGCCCTGAGAGGAATTAATAAGGCTTATTTCTCTTTCCTGCATATCTGTCACTTCCCAACAAAACAAACAATGATCTTTTTGTGGAAATAGGATGCTGACCAATCTGCGCTTACGACCAACAACTCCTACTTCGATACATTGCTACTGGTGCTTAAATTTTCCTTTTTCCTGTGGGTTGACGAATTCCCTCCGGCATTTTACAGAAAAGACTCGAACAGGGACTAAGTTTATGCCCACGTTGCCTTGTTCGTTTGGTTCTAAGAATACCATCACATCTCTCCTGGGTTAACTTGGTAGTCTGTGCTCCAACAGATGTTTGGATCACACGGAACACAGACAATTATACATTTCCATCTGCAATAAAGGTGTTCAACAAAGCAAACTTATGTACTTCTGATTAATTTCGCATATTGTAATATTTATAAGTAAATTGCTTCAAGTGAATGAGTGAATAAGACGATATTTATAAGAATGAAGGTGCTGGAAGTTAAACCAGTAGCTCACACATTCTGCAAATTTGTATTATTGATATTGAAATTACATAGCTGTGTTTATAGGGATATGGGAGATTGGGTAAATCATTGTTATTCATTTGAATCAATGCCGAGAGTAGATGCAGGTACAGCTATAGTATCTGTGGGGTACAAATTGTGAATGGACAATTTGGCAAAAATGGGTGTTTGGGTAATAGTACCCTAAATAGTTATAAGACATTAAAATATTCTAGGTAAAAATTTTTCATTCGGAATATGGACCATACGAAAGTAGGAAAGCACACCAAATATATTGGATATGTGTACATAGTCCTTCTAATTCTAATACCATTGCTCTAACTACGTCACTCTAAAATGTCGAAAATTTGAACTTTTAACTTAAAGAAAATGTTCCACTAATTTCATGAAATAAAATTTTGAATATATAAAGAGAAAATTAGAAATATTAAAATCGATGAAACATTGCAATAACAATTTCTCTTAAGCTAGGCCCATTTTTTCCCAGATTGACTCGACTATGATAACATTGACGCAACATTCATAAAACGTACCAAAAAATGGGAATGGTATCAAGCTTACCACTCATGGCGAAGAGTACAAAATTTTGTACGAAGATACAAATTTTACAATCCCTGTTCCTGATTGCCGCTCATCCTGTCAATCCCTCACTAACCCATTACTATTTCACACCCACACACTCTCTATCTCTTTCACCGTTTGTACACAAAAAAATTGTTGCAGCATATTGGGCAATTTTTTTTGTAGTTACAATTTACAACCTCAGGGTGTTCTGTCGTACAGTGATGTTCACCCGAAGGCGATTACCAATAATCCTTGACAGCTAAAGGAAAAAACAGCACAGAAAGCGAAAAAAAATTGTAAAAGATTCAGCTAGTAAGGAATGAGCGAGCGAGACCTTATGCGATGGCTGTGATAAGTGGTTGCATGCTGAATGTGAATCCAGCCCAGAAAGGATAGATGAGATAGTCGAAGATACAAAAAATATTGCTTTGCAATGTCAGGGGTGTAAAAAGTTAATTAAAGATACAACAAGAAGGCAGAGAGTATAATCGCCAAAGAAGAAGAGAATAAAAGACAGAAAAAAACGCTTTCGGCTCTTAGAGGAATAGAGATAAAAAGATCATGAAAGAGTTCAAGGGACGAGAGAAGGGAAACATGGAGAGAAAATCTGGTGGTAGTTACGTAATAGGTGCATGTCAGACACATGAGTGAGATTGTACGTCAAAAATATGTGTGTGTGTGCGCAATGATGTGATGGTTGTGTGCATGTAGTAGTTGTTGTTGTGTTCCCATCCCTTTCCCATGAGAAGATGAATGGATCAGCTGATCTCTTCCCCAACATATGAAGGGGCGACTAATTGATTAGTACTGACAGGAATAATCATCGACCAGAGGAAGTGTGAACTTATGTGTATGTGTGCGTATGTTAAAAGTCACACTCAGATACGTATATGTTGAAGCTTGTATGTGTATGATTTATAAAAAGATAAGAATAGTACGGATTTAGAGATACATAAAGCCAGATTTTAGAGAAGCAATTCGGGGTGGATGGCAGTTACCCTAAACTGGGGGTTCAGCCAGTGGGAGGGTTTTGCATTTCCCAGAAAAGGGGCGAACTTCGACAGATTTCTGCATATCGTTTGAGAGAAATGCAATATGGAAAATGTTGCATTTTTGATGCATGAATCTTTCAGTGCCGTTTAATCTGGTTACACCATCAAGGGAGATACATTAAATGAAATATTGATTTTTTTAAAATTCAGTCTCCTCGTTCTCAATATGGAACCAGTTTACAATTCTCCGTAGATGCAGCGTTTTTCCTTCTTTCAGATTCGTCATCATGTTTCCTAGCGACCGGATCTGGAAACAATGGCTTTCCGGAAGATTGTCAGTGCAAGAATAGTATGTGCACATAAAAGAAATTACGTAGAGAGACGATCCGAAACGAAGAGAAAGGGAAGGAAGAAAATGGAGGAAATTAAGAAGAAGGTGATAGAGGTCGATGTTTGCAAAATAATCGAGACATCAGCCCAGGAATAAGAATGGGTTCGTCAGGAGTTAATCCAAGACCTCTATTCCTAAAGATGAGAGACTTGGAAGAGAGATGAAAGGTCTTGAAGAAGGTGAAAAAAAAAACTAAGGATGGCAAAAGAAGCAGTGAACAGAAAAGTATGAATTATCCAGGATCAAACAGAGTCAAAGAGACATATAGTTGGCTGAGAAACTCTGGGTGGAGCAAAAACAGAGAGGAGAAACCAGGATAGTTGTCCCCCATTGTTGATTGGGAGAAAGGAGACTGAACGGGTCAGTTGAAGAAAATATGGACTGAATCAAGAATTGACATTTTTAAATGCATGGTTACGGGTTTGGAAAGTCTAATGAAAAAGAGCTGATGTATTTAGAATATAAGTGAAAGAACCTGGACCTGCTGTTACATTTAGAACTGAGAACTGTTTAGGGAATAGTAAAAACTGACATATTGAGATTATACCTGGTTTTAAGATGTATGGGAAAGATACGATCTAAATTAAAAGTGGTGTAATTATACTGGTAAGGGAAGATATTCAAGTAGAATTGAGAAATGAATGGTAAAGATAACTTATGGCTATGGATGAAAAACATTACGGGAAATAGCAATCTGCTTGTGTCTCTATATAGAAAGGATATGCAAGCCTAGATTATAATAAATTTCGACCAATTTGATATTGCTAGCAATTTTTCAAGGACAGAATAGTGATCAATGGTGATTCTATCAAGCTGAGTACAGATTGGTAAAACTGAATAGTAAAAAATAGTGAGAACTCGGTTTCGCAAAAGTTATACGATAATATGTGCAACCTATTTTTTTTTTTTTACCTTCATGCAAATCTGAAATACACTAGTGTGGGCGGTGCATATAGGTAAGACTATAATAGGGCCGATTACGATAGATTTCATGCGCCTTATGAGACAAAGACTGGTTCCTAGTGGTAAATGCTACTGATGTGTACAATTCATGGGAGTCTTTTAAATGATGTTGTCAAAAGTGTATAACCTTGGTTGTTATAACGGATCGTTGTGAAATAATCGACTGTGGTTCAATAAAGAGGGGTGCGAAAAGGGGAACATTACGTGCTAAAGAAGTATCTAGAATGTAGAACCAATGTTAAATATCGAGAACGTGTGAAGCGAAGGAATGCAACGAATAAGATGTCACAAATTGCCAAAAGGAGAATGAGCAAAGAAATTTGAAGGCTATGACAACTTTTGAAAAGTTGAAACAACAATGGAAGATTGTCTCAGAATGTTGCCAAATGCAGTATAAACATATATGTGTGTGTGTGAATTATCGATTGCGTTATATCACATACAACTTATTTGAAATGATTTCCCGTCGTTACACGGTTGATACATAACACAATTCAGACAACATAATTAGAATAAATAATCAAAGAAAATGGGGCGTCTGCAGAAATTGAAAGTATTAATTGTGACATATTATGTTGAAACTCTATTTGAAATTATCTCCCGTTATTACACAGTAATATATCAGTCGGCCTAGACAAGGCAAATCGAATGAGCAATGAATGAAGATTGGAATGCTGCAGGAATCGAACTTGCGACCAAAAGAGTAGTCGCTACTAAGTAGCATTGCACTTACAATTGAACTAAACAGCTGCAATGGCCAGAATAACAGTTTCAACTCCGAATTCCCATTTTGCTTATCTACATTCTATATTTATGTATTTGATTTCAATTTTCTCAACATTTTCTTCGTAATATTATTGGTTTTAGGGTTTTAAAATGTTTCACCGATGACATTTCATCTGGTTATTTATCTATCTCTCGTAATGAAAGTCTTTAATCATAGTGCTTGCGTCTGGTCATCATAAATTATGTTCGTTGTATCGAAGTGTCACTGATACTTCTTATCCGTGATGTTTGTGATCCATCAGTTCAGTTGGAGATATATCATATAGCTGTTAGCTGTCTGCTAGTTTAGGGCCTACCCTTACATGGCATTATTTTTTGTGGTTTATTCCCATCACATTCTTAGTAGGGTTAACTTCTGTGTATTCAAGGTAAATATGAAAATATATTGATACATTGTGATATATTGTGATATATTGTGATATATTGTGATATATATATATATATATATATATATATATATATATATATGTGTGTGTGTGTGTGTGTGTGTGTGTGTGTGTGTGTGTTTGTATAATGACTTCGCAAGAGAAACAAATATTCTGCTTTAAAAATCAGTTCAAGTAAAACAAAACACAACAACAACAACAACAACAAAACAATACGCCTTTCTAGATTTAATTTCTTGCTCTTTTATTTCGTTTAGAATGATAACGGAATCGAAAAAAAATTCCTCAAAAGAAAAACAAACCTTGAAACAGAAATTCTAAAGACATTTTAATAGTACATCATACTAAAAGTTTCTTTTCTATCTAGGATTTGCATTTTTATTCGGATTTTATGATAATGATTTCAGACGTTCAGAAGCAAAAGGAAATAATGATAAATCAAATCAACAGAAAATTGAGGACAGCATTTTGAAGCTTCTTTCTAAGTAGGGAAAAAGAAACAAGAAAGAAAAAGAATGCCGATGTTGGCTACACTGATAAATAAGCAAGAATAAAAAGATGTAAAGACTAATTATTAGATAAAGGAATAATAAATGAAATACGTATGAATTTTCCAAGTATGAACAAAATAAACTCGAAGAAAGAAAATTAAATTAGCCCAGATGAAAAATAAACCAGAGAAATTGAATATTCATTTAAATCGGAGAATTAAAGTAGAAATGTGGGAAAGAATGAAAGACATACCGATATATCAAATACCAAAAAGATAAAAAGAAAGAAACAAAGAAACAAAGAAACAAAGAAAACAGAAAGAAACAAAGAAACCAAGAGACAAAGGCAGAAAGACAGAAAGAAAGAAGGGCATTTAAGAGATATGAACAAAAAAAAAAATAGATGTAAATGAGAAAAGAAAAAAAAGTTGCCATGTAAGTAATGAAAACAAATGGAAGAAAAAAAACTCGAACACAAAAACCCAATGAAAGAATACCAGAGGGAATTGTAGAAATAAAATTCGTCAAGTCATACATACATCTGAGCTTTTTTCTGTTTACATAAAAGAATTTTGAGAAAGTATATCTTACTTTTATGCAATCTAGATAAGATGTGAAATGAGCAGGAATACAGGAATTTTATTATTGTTAAAATCATTAATGCAGAATAAAACAAATGCAATTTTGAGCAATGTGTATGATGAGATGTTCCGGATTCCCATCACAAGGTGAGAATACCTTACAGCTGCTATTCATATGCGTCTGTATATGTAAGCATATGTATATACAGTGAATCACAAAAATTCAAATTCAAGTGGAAATTTCGAAAACTTTCGTTATTATTAGGTTGGTCATCTTAAAAACGCAGTCCAATGTTTAAGCAGTAACCATGAGTTGGGTATTTTTAACTGAATTTTAGCTTGAATTTAACTTTTGTGATGCATTGAATCTACATTATAAATTGCAACTTGTTTTTTCGAACGTCCGTCTGGTAAGCAGCAGCAGCAGTATCTTCCATTGGACACATTCCTTCCTTAAGATTTGCCAGACCTCTTTTCCATGGACGTCACAGAGCTGATACCTTTTGAATTTATATTGTCCCTCACGCCATCTCATTTTTGCCGGCTACAGTTTTGCATATAATCTCACGCAATATGACCAGCCCATTGCCATTTGAGTTTTCGAATAGATTCTATGATATCCTCAACTCCTGTTTTTTCTTCTCAAATATACTGTGCCATCTTGTGATCTCTCTGCATGATATCTACTTTGATTCTCTCCTGTGCACACAGCATGTTTCTCAGTTTATAGGTCAATGTTTTGATTAAGTTCCATTTTTCCACGAGAGACCATCGAGAGGATGCATTGGTTATCTACTCTTCTTTCTTAGACTAATGGGATTTCCTTGTTTTTGTAGGTTGATTGTACCAAAGGTTTATCTTATACTGGGAAAAATGAGAAAAGTGCATGTGTAAAAGTTCAGATCATTCGTGAGTTGGAAGTGAAAATGAGAGGGGCTGTGTGTATGCATATGTAGTTAAATTTAGCGACGGTATTTTCAGGAAAAGATATCAGGTATGTATGCTGCGTATTTAAATGTCTGATCTTGTGGGTGTGTTACTTTTGGGGGTGTCCACATTGGTATCTATTGGCTGAATATGCGTGTGGTTAATCCAAAAATTTTATAGAGTGAAGGCAGTGTATAATTTTCATCATTTAAACTTTTAAGATATGTCAGTTTTGTGTTTTGTTTTGTACAAACTTGTTGCTGAGGAGAATGTTTTGCTATACATATGTATCAAAGACTGCACTTGATAGGGGACAAGTCTTCACTTATGTAGCAGTGTTGCCAATTTTAATGTTATGCTGTCATTCATTTTTCCGAATTTGTAATACATTCTAATGTTTCTCTATTCAGTTTTTCGAATTTGGGAGTTCAGTATTGCCGATTGAAATACTTTTTTTTTTAAATTTTAAAATTTGAGAATTATATCCAAATGAGAATATATACATTAAGCGATATATCTATTTACACAGAAATTCCTCATCCACCAGAGTGCTCAATTCCCATTAAAGAGCATTGCGTAAGCTTAGAATGGATGAGTTACCTATATATATATATATATATATATATATATATATATGTATCATTTGTTAACGATCGATAAATTTATAGGAAAATATCATGTTTGAGGTGACGTAAAAAAAAAGAAGAAAAGACTGAAGAATTAAAGAAAAAATGAAACACTTTCACTGGGAAATATTCGATAGATTAGCCGTAAGAAACATTACTGGACGAGGAAATGGATGAATTCAACAAAGGGGGATTGGAGGGTAGCAATCCGTCATGATTTTGAATGCAGCCTGGAAAAATAAACCAGAATGGATTCGAGTCATTAATATGCGTCATTTTAATGGAATTTTGCCATGATACATTGACAGCATGGTCTATGACACCAGGTGAAATTTTGAAGACGAAGCTTTTAGACTATAAGTGCAATTGGCCTTTCCGACAACACGCCAGAGAGCCAGGAAGACAGGAAGAGGTGGCCGGTGAGCCAACACTCAAGTCAATATTTTAGATGAACAGCAGACAGCCGGGCACCGTTTGTTGCGATATTTGCCCGCGCGCGCTCGCACGCATGCTCGTTCACACGAAACCCCGCACGCAACGACATTTTGCTGATGAGCAAAAGGAAGATAAAATGATGTCTTTCGGAAATTATCTGCGAAGAACACGCACGCATAGAAAATGCTTACGCTCGAACAAATGCAAATGAAATATATAACAAGCATACACACATACTCACACACACATGCACATGTACATATATATATATATAAATATATAGTCAGGTGCAAGATCAAATTGTTATAAACTGTGGTACGACGATAGTGTTGCGCCAGTCCTCTAAACAGTGTGTGCTTGCCTGCCTGCCTGCCTTAAATATTAGTATTTGGAACAATATTCTTCCTGGACGCAGACACCTACCACTGACACCAGTAGGTGATACATTTATCTATCTCTCGTCATACTAATCTATCTACCTTTATTTTAGATGTGTGTAAGATTTCCCAGTGCTATGTTTTTTAACAGGGAAACTGAATACACGGTTGAAAATTGGAAACCTTTGAGCATACCTTATACATTAGAATATTCCTATCTATCTTAGATTGTTGATTCCAATTCATCCAAAACAATAGCTTTATTTAGAATAAAGAAATCTTATCCCTTGTTTGATTTTCTATTCTTCCCTCATCCAACATTCGGAATCAAGCGAGAATTCATAAACATATCAACAGCATTCTGAGATGTATTATGATATTTTATTCCTTTATGTATTGTTATCAACGAATGATGCTGATATTGCTTGCATTAAGCAGTAGGTGAAAGATAACAGTATCAGTTTATTGCTTTAAAGGTCAAATGTTTATACTGAAATGTCATATTGTTCAGTTTTCTCTGTCGCAAAATTGTTACGTTGTCGAATTCTTGTCACCTGTGGTTGAAACGTTACTTATTGTATATTGTTAACAACTGTTATATTCCAACTATCAGATCTATGATTGGATGTTATATGTACATCGTCATGTTCATTCTTACGTTGCATTTCGGATGCTTTTCAAATATTTTGTACCCGTTTGCTACTAAAAAAAATTTTTTTGTGATTTATTGACTTTACCACTCTTGGTTTCAATGTTATAGTTGTCAATGACTGACTTGCTAATGCCTACATTCTCGTAGCAACCATAAGATCGCTTAGGGTACATAGAACCCTTAAGAAACGAACGCACAAGACATTGTGTGCTGCTTACATATTTGAGGTCGAGGAAAGAAGTGGGGATATTTCTTTCTTGTGAGTTATTCAGTAGGGGCAGGATGGACGGGTTTCCTGTCTGTGTACATGGAAGTCAAATTTGGTTTGGAATAAGTGGGATCGGTGTGAGTGTTGGGGTTGTCTTAGATAAGATGGCACAGTGAGCGGAGGAGTCAGGATGAAAATGGTCTGTTCTCTGGAAAGATCTGTTTGACTGTAAGCTGATCTCACATTTCAGTTTATTCCGTATATGGTCTTATGTGGTACTAAGTTAAGCTTAGTAAGTATCAATTCGTCTTAAACCTTGAGTACCTTTTGCTGCACGATGCTACACTGAGTAGAAATCTATGATTATTGCTGTGGAGTGAGTTCAATCCTTATTGAGTACCTTATATTTGTGTCATTGAACTAGTCTATACTAACATTAGTAAATAAGTATAATTTGCATATTGAATGATTGATAGTCAAAAAATGTTGTTATAAAGAATAACAGAACGATGAAAATAGCACCTTAATATGATTTACCAAATGCTTCTCCGTCCGTCTATGATTGCAAATTTCGAGAACTGCTAGAGCTAGGGCCACTAAATATTCTATGGTTGATAATGAGACTCGGGGCAAGTTTTTAGCGAATCAAATTTTGAAATTTTGAAAATTTCCCATTAAAATGATTTTTTTAGTGAGGTTTTCACTTTACAACGAATATTAACACTGAATTTGTGTCTGGCAGCGTGCATGCTTCCGCAGAAATTTAGTATTATTATAATTCACCGAATGTCCGTACGTCTGTGTTAGATTGACTCAAGGACTGCTACAGATTGGCCACCAAAATGTTAGATGTTATTCCTTATAGGACACCGGGGTACAGTTTCCACATATTAGTGTTTACAAATTAAAATTGATGATAGTGAGGTGTCTGCTTCTGCACTCTCCCCAATAACAAGGTTTTACCAAGCATCTATCCCTCTATATGATATCAAAATCTGATTCCGTTTATCTGTACGTGACACTGGCCAAAATGGTGCATTGTTGCCAGAAGTATAGAATCAAGGTATCCCTAAATACAGTCTGGGTCTCTCATTAGTTCCCAAAGGTCCCGCTTTGGGCCATCTGCACTATTTTCGAATTCCAGAGTATTTCAGCTGGTTGAAAATAAATGAACAAATAAAAGACGTACACTAGTGTATAATTAACTTTCAAAATTGCTGGTTGCTCCCTTCCCTGTTTGGTTCGCTCCTGAACGCTGTCAATTCTCTAGACAGGATGAGTTACAAAAAGGTTACGGATTTTATACATATTTAGGAAGAAATCTTTGGACAAAGGCGATTTTTAATTCTGTGAAGATGTAGTCTTTTCACTCACCGCCAAGAGAACATTCGTGGGAATCTAAATACCTATGCAACCAATTCGAAAATAATGATTTATACAAAGGATTATACCCACACCAGAGGCAGATGCAAGAACAAAAAAATGACGTTGGATACAGATCATAAGGAATCAAAAAGTTGTATATATAACAACAAGACCTATATCTGTAGGTGTTCAAACACACATGCACACACGTGCACATGAAAAAAAAAAGGAAAGAAAAGGTATGAAGACCAAAACATTTTGACTATAAAGCATAGTTTGCATGAGTATACGTATTCATCGATCAATGTATATCAAATAATCCTGAGGCACAACTCTGGCAATATTATTGAAAGACCACGTTTAAGCTACTATACACATCTATATACACACGCACATATATATATATATATATATATATATATATATATATATATATATATATATATATATATATATATATATATATATATATATATATATATATATACTCACAAACACATGTACACATATGTGTGTGGGTGTGTTTTGTGTGTGTTTCGCCTAGATAATACCAACTTTATGCAACATATGGCTGCTTGAAGATCAATTTTTTTAACCGATGCTTTTATTTTCTTTCGAGACCTTCTTTTAAGAAATCTACCAATTCGACGTTGATGGTATAATAGTGATCTCTTTCTCTCTAGATAGATAGATAGATAGATAGATTGAATCTGAAATGTATATAGGAACAATCTTTTTTTAATCTCCTATCCATCTAACTTCGACTTTAGTCACTTGAATAGGGTTCTAAGAGTTCCAATTATTAAGGGCCCAAACCTAGATGTCCCTCTGTTTCTGCAATTCTTAGGCAAAGTTCTCGTGAAATATTCACTTTTTGTCTTCATCTTCATGACAGGATTTTTTCTCCTTTTTTAGAAATCATCAGATCTGGTCCATTTAAAGGTCAGTTCATACCCCGGAGTATATTACAGTTTTCTTGGATACCTTTTGCTACATAATCATATCATTTGTTTACAATTTTGGAAGCAAATCGTTGGCTTAATTCCTAGTGTATGATAGCCCCTACTTTTGGGGTCTGTTTTGATATTTCTTCTGTGCCAAACTGCTACATTCACTTTTGATGACCCAATCATAAAATCTAGTGTCTCACTCCACAGGTGACATATTCTGTTTTTCTTTGTTTTCTTTATTGCTATACTCTTAATCTGGAGTTGAGTGTATAATCCTGTGCTAGCAACAATGAGAACAACAACCGTGACCCTCAGCAAAATTAAAACCCTTCAAGGCTACTGAGGAAGCTGAAATCTAACATGCAGCCTTATTTCAATTTTTATGAAAAGATTTGGGGCCACCAAATCCTGTTCCTTGGAATTCAACTTTATTTTCCTATTTTATACCTGGAATTATATCAAGAACTGTCACAAATCTTTGTGCCATTTATGTAGACGACTACCTGAATTTCTTAGGATCCCTGCCATGGAAAAGATTGAACACTGCTTTTCAGTTAAATAAAAACTGAAATTCAGTCTAATGACTGGAATGGTTGCATTTATCAATATCTATGTGTGTCGCTTTGATCGTCCCTAGTAGAAACTTGACATTTTGCCTGCACACACCCCTTAATGATTAAAGAAGCTTCAGTCAGGGTGGAATTTTCCCCTGAAGCAGTCAGTCTTATTTTATTTTCAATAAAATATAATTGATCAATATGAATTTTCTCTGGACTTCAATGATGTATTTTGTTTCCCTTTTAGATACTCTTTACGTAATCACTGATCATTGGCAATAGCTTATATCATTTCCTTTACTTTTATTGATAGTTTTACAGCACATTTGTGCGTATTTTGTTAATCTCAGTTCAACTGTCAGAACAAATTTTCGATGCTGATGAGTCTTTCCTCATATTTTACAAATAGTCTGTCAGTATCATACACTGGTTATGGAAAATATCGTAACATATTGATTGCGAGATTAGCTTGCAAACCTAACTTGATGTCTGGTGCCCTTTTATATTGAGTTTACCAACTTTTAAGTGATTTATGTTTCTGATGATACTCCTTGAGAACCGATTCAAAATAACATTTGAGTTATGTAAAATCCTAGAAATGATATGACCCTCACCATGGTATCAGGGATTAATCAGCTTATAAATAATTTACAATCAGGATTCACCTTATATAATTTTTTACATAATATATTGTAATATATAATGTACGAACAGGCGTACCTGGCCTTGACCAGAGAAAATCTCTCCAAATCTAAGCGCAGTGGGAAGCAAATTATATTTTCTACTCATTTCATGAAATCAAATGAGGAAGCGGCTGTTTTTGAAGAGCACGAATATAGACCCCAAAGAAATCAACATCTTTTTTCAAGTCGACCCGAGGATATTTCCTGTAAGTAATTTGATACCTGCTGATTTCGGACATGTCTTCGTTTCCGTGCTGTAAAGCATAGCATTCGACATCTTGGAGTACAAGCATATATACGTACATACTTTAGCAGGTTTTCAATCTAGATACAGCCAAGATTACATAAGCATTGGGAGAAAAAAGATATCCACATTCGCTGTTTTCCTCTGTCTTTTTCTGTCTCAAAGGGAAAGTTGCAGCTTGTTTTAACATTATAACTACATCGTAAATAAAGTTCATTCTAAAACTTTAACAATTTTGATAAAACCAACACATATCAAGAAAGTTTAAAGGTCAGATAGTTGAAACATATAGGATTGAAAGATAAAATACAAACTCTCCCTATTGGAATTTGAAATTGGCAAATTAAATTTTGAAATTCTTCACACACTCAGATATTGAGCTACGATAATTTTGAAAACAAATGTATTAGTACGTTCAGGATTGGTTTAAAAACTTCCCCATTTAGTGCTGATCCTAATTTGACGTCCTTGTTGAATATCTCCATTCTTTTTTTTCTAATTCGGTGTCTTTCTTTATTTTGTTTAATTCCCTCCTTATATGTAGTATAAGATTTCTCAAAGTTGGCAATACTGCCCTCTTGGGGGCGGTGGAGAGATTAGAGGGCAGTAGAGAGCGGTGAAGAAAAAAGGTTAGTACGGTTGCTTTAGTACGTACATATATGAACACTCACATACACACGGACACGTACCCTTGAAAGTGTTTTTTGTAAAATTTCGCCATAAAATGGCCAAAATGTCAACCCCAGTTTCCACCTCATAGGGTTGCATATGTAGATCAATATATACAAAAGATGAGGGATGAGTGAAAAAGTACATCTTGCATTCATAAACAGTCTACATGATTCAGGTTTATGTCGTTTAGCAAATTACAATTGTACCGAGCAATAAGGATTGTAAAAGAATACATTTGCTATTTCCCTCGGTTAACTCGGCAACTTGAAACCTCCTATTTTGCACACATTTTCAAAATCGATGAAAGCAGAGACCAGGGTTGCCATTCAAGCCATACTATGGCCAGATTTGAAAAATCTGGTTTCCAAAAAAGCATTTGACCATTAACTTTGTGGTTTTTAATATCAATTAAAAAAATAACCTGGAAAATCATGATAGTGTTAAAGTTTCGGAACTTCTGCTTTAAGAATTGAACTATTGGACATCACCTAATGGAGACATTACTGAGAAAACATTGCAATACTTCAGTATACGCTGTAACTAAGTCAACATTCCTATATTTCAATTTATAAAGCAGAAACCCCTAAAACTGCTTGAGACCTTTCTATTTTCTCTCTATGGTAGTTATTGGATTTTTCGAAAACTCCAATCCTGACATCTGTAATGAACTAATGATCTAAAGACATGTCTAACATATTTGAGGGCTTTTCTCTTGCTTAAAATACGAGACCGGATGATCAATCAATTCTTAGATATCACCAGTGAAGAAGCAGTAGTGGTGGAGGACTTTGTCTCACTAAAAAAATTCATTGAGCTGAGGCTACTTTGAAAAAAAACATTTCTTACCGCTACACTGCATTGGGGAACAAAGACAAGATGTACTTCATTACTTTCCCAACATCATATTTAGTAGAGCAAAGCAGTTGCCCAGCTACTTTCCGAGCTAAGAAATAGACTTCAAGTAACTGAAAGCTGGGATCTGGGACTTCTTACTGCCTTCCAACCTGATATTGAAAACTAAGCACACTTCTCCCATTGAAACTGTGAAAACCATGTCATTACGGGTGCAGCATGAATTAACCCATCATGTGGCTGAAAGAACTGAATTATTTGGTGTTTTTTTTTAGGTTTTCTTTTATTTGTGAAATACATAGATATGCGTACACAGTACACTATTTGATTAGTTGTCTTGAATTTTCAGTAGAACCTATCATATGTTTGTTGGGGGTCTCGGAGCCAGGGGGATCACCCCCCCCAAGAAAAAAATTGTGAACCGCTGATCTATGCCTTCCTTTATTACTCAGACCATTCTTTCTTTCTTTCTTTCTTTCTTTCTTTCTTTCTATCTTTCTTTCTTTCTTTCTTATACGTAACGTTGATTTTCTCTCTCCATTTTTCTTCAATATCTAGTGCCTTTCTCCAGTGCGCAAAACTCTCTTTCTTCCCTTTTTCCATTTCATCCAGTAAGTCCTTCATTATCCTATGGAACATTATTTATTTCTTTCACCAACATCCATTAAATTTTTCTCTCACTTATTTCTTTCTCTTTCTTTTCTTTCCCTCAGATCGTATCTTTCAGTTTCTTTTGACTTTTTGCTATTTACAAAGTCCAGCATTGTACAATATACGACCACAGATATGTTGGAATGAACTTACTCCGGTAGTGTCTTTTAGCTTGCTAACCATTACTCCAAAGCGAACCGCCTCTTTTTGGCTTGTTTCATTGTATACTTCATGTTTCCTTCCTTTGTTTCCTACTTGTATAGGTTTATCTCTTTTACCTCTGATAATTCTTATTTGATTCCTCCTTTATTCATTACTTTCTTACCTCCCATTGTTTTTTCTTTTCCCGTTAATTCTAATTAACTTTGTTACCTTTCTCTTGCGTATATTCCCGATTCCCCTCTTATCTTTTATTCTTAACTGTTTGATTTTTCCTCATTGGAATATTCGTTTGTTTGAAAACATCAAGTCTTCGTCCCTATCTTCTATTCATTGAACAACCGTAGCGAACGAATGATGGTGAATCCTTCGATCACTTATGTGTTTTTATGTGCTCCTGCACTACAGTGCTCCTGGCCGTACTGTTTTGTCAACAGACATAAAAATAGGCCTCAGGCCTTAACCAGACCCCTTCTAGAAATGTTTTTATTTTGTTGTTTATTACAGAGAGGGAGGCTTAATTCAGGGCCTCTTTTATTATTAGCATCTAGATCCTCCAGAATCTATATGTTTCTCGATGTTTTTTTCTCTATCTTGGATATTTCTAGTTGAAAACGCCAATGATGTCATAAATAATACAGCCATATATATTCTTCCAGTGAATCTTTCACATGACTTCAAGTTTTGACGCTACGGTTGTTTAATTATTGAATGTGACGAGGAGTTTACTTAGTTCCTTTCTTGCTTTTTACTTTCCTTTTATTCATTTACTCTAGCAGCTCGGACTGGCATTTTCGGTGAATAATTGTTTACACAAGGCCACCAGTGTTGAACGCTCAGTAAGAATCAAAACGCTATACCGTTGCAATGATTCTATAAGTCTAACTCAATTACTGTTTTGCTGCACCAAAATGACCTCTTTTATGGTATTTACTCTGGTAAGCTTGGTCTAGCACAAGGCTGCAAGTTTGAAAAAAAAAACCCAAAAAAACGATGACGATCAAATTCAATGAATAATGATGATCTCAAAAAATATTTCTTATGTTTATTTATATTTTTTCTAATTCTAATTAACTTTCTTTCTTCCCCTTTTTCTTGTAACCTCTATTTGTCTGGATATTTCCAATACCAGTTGCTTTCTTTCCAGCAGTTATTTTTCCTTCTCTTTCTTTTGTCATTATTCATTTGTTTGGACTTTATCACTAAACTTGTTTTTTTTTTCGTTTCCCTCCGATTTATTCTTCCAACCTTTTTGTCCCCCTTACTTTTGTTGTTCTTTCATCAATTTCCATCTCTGTCTGCAAAATGCAAATAACGGCGCAGAAAATCTACGCCGTTACTTATTTGTCTACATCTTGAACCACAACCAATTTTGCATCGACCAATGCTATGGTTTCAATATTTTCTCTTACTTTGGTGTGTGAGATGTCTGTAAACAATTAGGGCGGCCGTTCATTCTGTCATATTTGCTAAATCGTTGGGCTTCTCTTGGCTGTGTGGATATTGGACATGAAACAATATCTGAAGACATGAACAAGGAGACATTTTGTTTTCCAATATCTTACATACGTTTATTTTATTGGTCCTGCGTTGAATACTGCAATCGACCAGTTCATATCTTCGATTGAAATACATTGATCGAACTTTGCTTTACGAGGGCTGACCGTACAGTGATTCCCTCTCGTTCTCGGTTCTATTTCTACAGTTTCAGTTACCTGCAGTCAAGTCCAGAAATAAACGGTTTTACTAAACAATGGCCCCAATGCACAAGATCAGAGATGCTGGTGATTCTGATATGCCGAAAAAAACCTGTAAAGTTATTTCTTCGAGTTACTACTCTTAATTTCATGAGGAAATACAAGATATGCTGAGGTTGCTAATATCTATGACAAGAAAACACCAATTCACCACAGAACTTTTATTACAGTACAGTGTTAAAATTGTGAAATTTTATTTTCATTTATTGTAGCTAATCTCTTACTGTCCCAAGTATGTAGATTAAACTTGGAACTTACAAAGATATGTATGTATAGGAAAAACATAGTATATAAAGGATTATATATTACATATGGTTTTAGCGAAATATTCCCTGCGAATGAGTGGGGACTGCTCTGTTAGATCAGGCTATGGTGAAAGTAGGTACCACTTCTGGGGGCGGAAATTATGAGTGGCCTTTTTGGATAGCGTTTGTTTCGAAATGTGATGGTATATGAGATGTATATGCAATTTATGATTGGTTTATGATATTGATGGTGGGGATGGGGGTGATGACGTCATCAAGATGGATGCCAGGCTATCATGTACAGACCGGTTGTGAATAAACACCCAATTAGAAGTTATATTTTCTATTATCATTCGGACCATCCTCATCTTGATTGTTTTTCATACAACGTTTCGGCCGTTGTACTCTACGGCCTTTATCAGGTATCATCTGGTAGGTGTGGGGAGGTAACGAACCAAACCCTTTATTTAACCGATGGGGGTATATTGACCTCACTCCCCTCTTAGCATTAGTAGTATTATTATTGCCACTACGCTATGTGTCCATACTTCATCTCAAAAGAAAAAGTTATACGTGACTTTTGTGAATTTGACCAATTTTTTTCGCAATAACTTCCAATAGGGATGGGCAGAGGGATGTCAAATTCAAAATTTCGACTGGAAGAAGACACTGAGAATGTTATGGTCAACTTACCGTTAGACTTACTGCAAAGGTCTCTCGAGACCATACGATTAGCTGACAACGGTAATTGCTCCATCAAATTTCAGCGAATCAGAGACATTCTACTAATATATGGTCTAAAATGAATGTAGTTTGATTACAATCAAAAGTCAGCGTGTTCTTCCCTCTAATATATATGAGCTTGATGCAAATTTGCTTCATTAGCTTGATGCACCATTTATAAGTAGAATCCTATGCACAATATTAGGGAAATCATGTCTTTGAAGTTTAATCAGATCTTTCAATCCAGCTCTCAGTGAATTGTAGTACTTCAATCACAAGCGTTAAAAAATGTGATACAAGGAAAACAGACTCACTGTGAACTTACGCAAACGAATATAGGTCAGCGTTTAAGCGCTTGTAGTTCTATTCGAGAATCTATAAAATCATATATATATATATATACATATATATATATGTGTGTGTGTGTGTGTGTATTTGTGTGTGTGAATGCACTATGCTATTGAAACTTATTTTAATATGATATAGTAAACAAATAAAGTGAAAGAAACAAATATGTTTGCATGAGAACTCCTAAGAAACACACCAATTTCAAAAAATATTTCCAAGAATTGCTATGTCTCGAAGAGAATCTGAACATAATTGATTTTCCCGGCTACAACCTGCTTCTGAACAAAAAAAAAAAAGAATTATTAGCTAAAGGCAAACACAAAAGGGATTTTTCATTAAAATCTACATATTTTGTCTCTTCAAACTTCAAATGACTTAAAAAATTAGTTACACTGCAAAGTAAGTTCTAACTTTCATACACTTGCAATTTTGAATCCTGGACATTATAAATATTTATAAATATCAAACCTTTGAGTGATGAAATTGTCTATGAGGATCGGGTTCCACCCGTTTTCCAAGATAAGCTATTAACAAACGAAAAAAAAAAATTCAAATCCGGAACGCAAAAACCTTTTGAAATTCAAACTCAGAACGCTAGCAAAATTTAACATATGAAAACCGAGTTTTCATAAGATCATGCAATATCTTTTTAAATAGAACTCACTTGAAAATCTTAGATAAGCGTGAAACGAATTTATCGTGAGGAATGTTTGTCTGATATGAAACTCTAGTTCTTGTCTTTAATTCTCTACACTCTCAAAGATTGTGATTTTACCAACATTCAGTCGGATCAACTCACATTCTCACAAAACACTCATACATCTCCCGATTCACGCACACACAAACACACACACATATACATATGTATATATATATTTTATGTGGCAGCATATTTTCTTTGATACATATCACATCAAAATTGACGAACAAGGACCATTTTTTTAATCTCTTTTTAACTAATATTTTTGTCATTGTACGAGAAAAGGTTCGTTAGAAATTGCGAAAATGATCCTTGTCAGTCATTTTAAATGAAAGATGTATTAATATATATATATATATATATATATATATATATATATATATATATATATATATATATATATATATATATATATATATATATATATATATATATATATATATATATATATAATCATATAGGCACATATCCCAATATATATATATGTGTGTGTGTGTGTGTGTGTGTGTGTCTGCCTGCTACCCATAAATAATCATTTCCGAAGTTTATTGGCGTATATAGAGGAGATAGAGGAGATCATGTTGAAGAACAAACATTTCCTGTGTAAAATAAATGCCGTTTCTCAGGATCAGGCTAAATTCGCATTCAAAAACACTGCATTACGAATTCAAGTTAACAACGTCTCCATCTAATATTTATAGGAAGAGAAAATGGTGTTCATATGAACACATAATAGTAAGTATAACTTTTCAATGAAGCTAATGTGGATCATCGAATTCATTTCTGCACAAATTTTTTATTCATTATCGATGCGCTGATAACAAATTCAAAAGCCAATCACTTTAGAGGCTGCTTATATAATTGATAACTGCTGGATATTCTTTGATATACAACCTGATATAAAACATTCGTTCACGTTGCCAAAAGTAAATGGTGTCGGCGACTAAATTATGTTATCAATTAAGCAGGAATTTCACAGACACAGACACAGACACACACACATATATATATATATATATATATATATATATATATATATATATATATATATACAAGGAGAACGGTCGTTGTAAAAAAAATGTGTGTGACAGGTGTATAGTTTGTGTGTTTATATGCGACAAATCTTTAAGATATCTATGTATGTATAATCATTGCAAGCTCTACCAAGAGCAAAACGTATAATTATTTATTCATGGACAAAGAAATACATACAGATTGGATAGAGTTGATAATCAAATATTTATCTATCTATCTTCTCTCTTTCTCTCTCTCTATATATATATATATATGTGTGTGTGTGTGTGTGAGTATGTGTGTATTTGTGTGCATGTGTGTGCATGTGTATATATATATTCGTATTTCAGTATGTAATTGATGATGAAATTAATAAAGTAGAAAGGATTCCGTTTTAATTATCTTCTCAAAAGGCTCCAGGAAACTGAACTAATCAAAGAATAACGTACTCAAGATGACCTTAAGTAATTCTTCAATGTCAATAGAAGAAACTTGGGATTATCGACTGACAAAAGGTAAAAAGGTAAACCTCTAAAAATGGTGCCAGTTCTGATGGAATCAAACAATTCTTCGTTCTTTTCTAATAGGTGGGCAATCGACAAGACAACCCACCGGGCACACATACATACTTGCACATACATACACATGCAGCTGCCATCTTTATCCGTATTCCCAAATCTGTTTAGCCCTGCTCTTTATTTCTCCTTCATTTTATTGCCCTAACCATTATTGTTATCTCCCATTGGTAAACTTATCAGAAATCCACATATACATATTCCATAGTCTTCCTAGTTTCTTTTCACCTCATTTTCGCTACCAGTATGAACCCTAGTATTTCCAATTTATTTTCATTTTCTCCGTCTCTTCTCTATTTTCTCCAACTTTTTCGATGTCCCACTCTTAATATATTCTTTTTTCAGTCTTCTCCCCGATCTTCTCAACAAGTTTATTCACAGTTGTTTTTTGCATTAATCAAAAATCAATTGGGCTTACCACGTATCCAAGATAAGAGCAAATTTCTATCTGACGTCAATGGTTCGTTTTCGAAGCCGGGTAATGGCCTATAATTTTGATTGATGATTTTCTTTGCGCTTCCTCTCTCAATAATGCTTAACCTCACATGGAGAGACCACAAGACAGCACTATACTTCCAGGAGGGGACAGGAGTCAGGAACGTCATAGAATCCATTAAAAAACTCAGATGGCAGTGGGCTGGCCATGTTGCAAGAATGACAGACAACTGATTAACATCACAATTCACAACATGGATCCCCACAGATCACATGTGCAACCGAAGCTGGCAGAGTACAAGATGGAGAGACAAGCTAAACTAATTCAGAAAGCACTGGCTCCGCGACACCCACCATAGAGAAGTGTGGCGAATCCTGGGGAAGGCCAATGTCCAACGACGGACGTTGAAAGACTGATGAAGATATGTGTGTGTGTGTGTGTGTGTATATATATATATATATATATATATATATATATATATATATATATATATGTATATATATATATATATATATATTCTTTGTCTGTTCCACCTTTTTATTTTTAAATTCTTTTAGCTTCTTTTTTTCACTTTTTCTTAGTCTTTCTTAAGTGATATTTCATTTTCGACTTCTTTGCCCTTCATTGACTTCTCTTCTTCTATTCATCCCTTTCGTCTTCTTTCTTTATTCTCGTTCTTTTCTGTCTGTTGAGCAACCAGAACCATCGGAGATGGCATAAGGGTTATATATATATATATATATATATATATATATATATATATATATATATATGCTTCTTTTTGTGTTTGTGTGCTAGCACCACTGGTCATACCGTTTCGTGTACTTAAAAATTGACATCAATAATCCACCAGACACCTGGTAATGTAAAAAAAAAAGCCTTTTGACCTTTTGAAGGTCTTATTTTGACAGTTCATTAATAACATTTTCTCTAGAATCCAAACTTTTTTTTTATTCTAGTGGAAAATGCAGTAAAGTCATAGAATAGAATTTATTCCGAGCATAACTATTTCTCAATGGAATTTACTTCAAATTTTGACTTTACAATCGCGATAAGGGTTTTTTTTCATATTTTATGTCTTCACCATATTTATTAGTTTTCCATTTTTTCATTGTCTTCACCTTGTGTATCTGTATATTCAAATAATATGAAGATTTCACACAACCCTACCGTGATTGGAACTCACAGCCAACTGATTGTTAGGAGGCCTTGTTACTGACGTTGCTAAATTGGCAAGTCTTGTGGATCAATGGTAATTTATCATACTGAAACTTCTTCCTGATAAATGAATACATTTATAGACAAATAATCAATTTTTTATTATCATGCTATAAGAAAAAAGTTATATCGATTATTTTGACTTATAATAATAGTTGGAGTGGGGTTTAACCTGGCATCAGCCAGTCTTGTCTCCTTTTCTTTTCCTTCATCTTGCCTTCATTCTTCTCCCGTCTTTCTTGCTCGTTCACTTATTTTTCTTTGCTTTCTTTTTCTTTTCGCCTTTTTATAATGTTTCTGTTTCATCGCTTTCTTTTCCTTCTTTTTTTAACTCCTTCTCCTCCTCTACCATTGCTCTTCGAAAACTAAATCCACCAGCGCCACTCACAGCCTTTCTTCTCTTTTATACACCTATAGCCAATATTTTGACTGTTATTTTCTTTGCTTCACTTTTTCTTTCTAAACCATCTTTTTCAACCTAGACTAATAGCTTAACTATTCGTCTTTCTTTTCTCTCCCTCTTTCAATCTGGCTCCCTCTAATACATTAATGAGAAGGGAAATATTCAATTCACGGCAAATATCTCAAACGCATACAGAAAGAACTAGGAGGTACAAAAAGAATGCACTGTCTGCGACAACACACAGGGAAAAGACATGAAATGTTACCTTTATAAACCAGTACATTGACAGAACGAACGAGTTGCATGCAAGCATCGAATAAATGGAATAAGTTTTATGTTTGTTGCCAAGTGTGAATTTGGTCCACCCTACTTAGAGTGCACATCACGCTAATTTTTTGAACCTAGGTTGCACAACTAACAAATAAAATGATTTTTAAAAAGACTATAATTACCTCCACTGTGACTACGACGAGTAGTGGTGTTCCATTTTATTGTTTTATGCCACTTATTTTCTTTGTACTTTTTAGGTTGCTTCCTTAGTTTTTTGTTTTTTTTTTTGTTGTTGTTGTTTGTTTGTTTGTTTTTTTTTTTTCCTAAGCAGAATTACTTCACTGGTGCCTTAACATAAAAATTAGCATTTAAAGTAGGTTCAGTATAATTTCTATTGAGAAAGAGATTTTTTTTAAATGCTGAAGTTACTGGCCTAAAAATAATGTTTCTAAATATTACCACGTCTAGTGGGTGGGGACTATCAATGGTAGGTTGATCCCAAAGACTGCACAAAGCTTCTAATGATTTCAAATACATTTGGCACGACCAGTATGTAGTCACAGACAACGTCTTGTAGCATTTTATCTCAAGCCACATAATTGCAAAAATGCAAAAACCAAAGTCTAGCAGAGAACATACGGTAGAAACTGGGGATGGTTTTTTGGCACATAAGCAAGGATTTGGGGGCTTAATGATTAAATTCTGTCCGTTAGTAGACTTCAATTTCTTTCTTTTTTCTTTTTTGTAATCTTCCCCGTGATGCCTCTGTTATTCTTTTTCCTTTTGACGTTTTCTTTGCTTCAAGAATGTTAAAAATCGAACAATCTTTTTTCTACAATCATGCAAATCATGAATCGTCGATCATCGCGAGCAATTTGAGTGAACAAGAAAGAAAATGGAATGAACAAATAGCTGAATAACAAAAAAAAAGTTGCGATAGCAATAAGCAAAAAAAATGATAAAAAGTAAATGGGTTTGAAAGGAGGAAAAAGAAAGAAAAAAATGTTTAATTTTAAAGAAATGAAGAAACAAATAATAAATAAAACGAAAGAATATAACCAAGGAGGAAAGAGAATTAGTAAGAGAGAAGGAGAGAAGGTAGGGTTGAGTATATATGAATGAATATGAATATAATAAACGTATAAATGAATGGGTAAACAATGAAGAAAAAACAAGAGAAATAATGAACGGAAGAAAGGAAGAAAGAAAGAGGGAGAGAGAGAGCTGAGAACATTGACCAAATATGAAGCGAAAACGAATAAGATATAAAGGAAAGGAAAGTGAAATAAGATAATAGGAACTAAGAGCAAATGAAAGGAGACAAAAAGAGAAAGGCCTATTAAAAACAGTGTATAGATGACTCCAAGTGTGTGCAAACAAATCGGGGTAACTGAAGAAGGAAAGATGAATGAATGAAGTAGAAAGAGAGGAAAGAGAGAAAAGGAAAAATTCAACCAAGAACCAAAGTTGCCAATCTAGATGTGATTCTTTGATTTTTCGATTGCAGAAGTCACTCTCAGATTCCAAAAAATGTAAAAAAATATCTCAGTTGGCAACACAGGACTTTTTAACATGAAAAACAATATTTAAAAATATGAATATTCCTGACTTTGGACTCATAAATCTGAAAGAAAAAAACGAAGAAACTTTGAGGTTGGCAAGTCTGCTAAAAACACAACGTGATAAAAGAAATATTCACAAAACGGAAGATAGTCAAGAAAAAAAGAAAAAGAAATGAATAAGTGATTGAAAGATAGAAAAAAAAAAGAAGCACAGAGACAAACAGATGAGCATGAAAACAAACAAATCGTAAGAAAGAATGTAAATAAGGGAGAGAACAAAAAAAAGAAGAAAAGAATTGGAGTGAACAGTACGGATAATTCCCGAACCCGCATCGTAAGACCCAGGAGTGAAAGAGTGAGACAAAGGAACGATTAGACATATGGTGGAAGGGGAACGAGAATAAAGGTTATTTGGATTTAGGGTCATTAATTCTAGCTGACTGAGGTGAAGCTGGTATTCAATGAAGGGGAAGGTGGATCATAGCGAATTAGGAAGAGATTTGACCATCGAGAGAGCAGGGGAGTGAGTGATTCAACTGACCAGCTGCTGCTCGTCTGGGTAAAACCCCCGAAAAGCCAGGAGAGGCCATCATACGTCCTGGACCACTCAACAACAGATGGGCCTCGTCATTTGTTCATTAATGGACGTGCCTTTTACAGATCTCTAAATATAACGCGGTATTTGGAGGAGAACAAGGCGGGAAAATCTATAAAGGCGGTAAAATGCGAAATATTCATTCAGAAGTGAACACGCGACACGATTCACTATGATTGGACGGAGATTATTTGCGAACAAAAGAAAGAGAAAAAAAAAAGAGTTAGAGGAAGACTTTTGGAATTGATACGGTTCATGATTTTTCAACACCGGTGGTGCCTGATGGCTTTCGGTGGAAATTAAGTGACAGCAAGTCTCTTGAAATAAATATTGATTCAGCCAGACTGTTGTAGGAATTAACATTCTAAACGATTGATGGTCTGCGAAAATTCTTGATTGATGTCTTTTCAGGCCACCTATCAACTGGAATCTAAATATCCTTAGCTTTTTTAGAGGTTGAGTGTGTATGTATTTGCTACCTCTCCCCTACATTGAACTTCTCGTCCCCTTCGAAGTAGGGAGAAGGGGTATACAAGCAGTACCTCTGGTTGAAAGTAGTTGTTTTTTTGTAAGATGGCAAGCAAGATTTCGGTAAAACAAGATTTACGTAGAGCAAGCTTGTGTTTCAAGAACAAGAAAATCCTACTGGTCCTAAAAAGAAAAGACCATAACCGCTGCATCCTCCCGATGGTCAAAAAATTGACCTTCAAACTGAGATCTACGCATGTGCATATGAGAGAATCACGCTATAACCTACATGGCGAGATCAGACGACAACGCAGTAAATTAAAGAAAACACCAAGATATCATAGCAACTAAGAAAACTTAAATGGTAGTGAGCTGGACGAATCGCAAAAATGTCAGGCAAGCGCTGGACATCATGACTAACAGAATGGGTCTAAAGAGATCATATGCAACACTGTGGCCGACAAAAAATAAGATGTTGTGACCAGCTTGACAAAGTAAGAAAGTACTGACTCTGCGATTCCCATGGTAGAGAAGTAAGGCGAAACTTGGGGAAGGGCTATTTCCATCGAAGGACGCGAAAAGGCTGATGAGTAAGTCCTCGAATACAGCAGAATTTTTTTTATCATAATGCATGAATTTGCAGGTTCAATCCGGATGTTTGGTGGTTATTGCTGAAGATTGAGTGACTCCTGCTTTCTGCAAATCTCAAGCATCTTCTTCGGTATCTGTTATTATTACAATTATTAGTCTCTGATTCCTTTGCATATTTTCAATAGATGTCCGGTGGTTATTACAGGGGATTGAGTGACAGCACGTCACTCTACTCTCCTGCACCTTTCTCATTATTCTAGCTGCACTACTGGCGTTCAGGCTGTCTCAATTCTTTCTCAAAGTTCTTATTTACACATCCTTACTCTAGTTTGTTAGTACTGTATCAAGTATGCCAATTATTATGGGAACCACCCTACACCCCATGTTCTTTATATTTCTTTTCCTGGAGAAGATTCCATTCGTCACTTTTTTTCAGCCTTGGGTTCAATTTACAGACAGGTAATGTATTGTTTACGACTATCAAATCCGATCTTACTTGGATGGGGTTGATCGGTCTAGATCTCAAACTGTTCAATGATATTACCATCACCTCTTTTTATTACTGTTGTTATTATTTTCATTATTACGTGTTAATGCCTAGGCTTGTACAGTTGTCAGGGCCTTGGATTAAGTGAACGCAGGTGTTCTTAATTCCCTAGAACCGTCTTCGGTATTCTCGCCAACATCAGACCCCTTCCTCTCCCCCACTGATCTGAATTGTATTAGGCATCTGGTACTGTGAAGACCGACCGGATTACCAAGTTTCATGCCACTTTTCACCATTCAAGACAAAAATAAGTCAGCTGTCATTCGGTTCCTTCTCTTCAACCATCACCCCCAGACACATCCGACCCCGCTTGATCGAGATTGGCGTTCCATTCAATATATTGCTGATTCATATCCGGGCAATCACATGTTGGGAAGTGTGTCACGTGACCTATACGCATCGTCCCGCTGCCTTACTTCAACCTAGCCTCTGGATTTATTCATTTATTTATTTATTTATGTATTCATTTATTTATATCGACCCGTTGTTCCTTCCCATTCTCTAACCCTCATCCATCTTTCCTCAAAACAGACTTCGACTACATCCTCACCTTTTAACAAGACAACAATCGCCCTCTCTTCTCTTTCTGAATGTAATTCCTTGTTTTTAATATCAACCCGGACAACGTCTTTCCAGCCATTCTCTGCCATACAGGGGACCCTTCCAACAATTAATGTTGTCTTCTCCCTATTGAGGTTGATTAAAGGCTGCTACCTCACTATATAATGTAGTTATGGGAGAATGGTTTTCCGAAATATACTAGACAATTTTGTTTGGATATCCAGCGACGGGACAGAATGTAAGGAAAAGTAGATTCATATTTTTCCCAAATGCATTCAATATCAAGTGAAGATAAACAGCTTCAACTGGAATTCGAACTCAGTTTACCCATATTATTACCGTTCCATCAACCTGCATCTCCATTGTTTTCACCTTGGCTACTGCGAAAGAGATATTATTCCAATTATTAGCAATTAAATAAAAGCACTTGGGGTTTGGGTCTGTTTGATGGATTAGATAGTTGGATATTCCCTATCTGTGCCAGAGGTAAGTGTTCCACAGGCATATGCAAATATTTCGAATATTGATAATTTGTTGGAAGATTAGCGTAACGCAATCTTTATTTAGTAACTTACTTTAATAACCAAAGCATTTCAAAACTATAATCACAAAAATTACGCTTTCTTTCTTTCAAAATTGTCTGTGCCTTTGCAGTTGTCTTTATTTATTAGGTTTTGTTTATTCTGGTACAAGGAAACGAGTGTACGTCGACCAGCAAAGATCAAGCTTGCAACAAAGTAATAAGGGCTTACTAGACAAACTACCTTAGGCATGCATGCACCGACAAACATTCATGCATCCAGCACGGATAGAATGAATTTATGTCTTTTTCAGACATTTTTATTGGTGGGTAATTCTAGCAGGGGAGTCATTATCAAAAACACCACGCTATAAATACTCACGAGCATTTCATCTATTGAGCTTCGCCTCGTACGGCGTAAATTGAAATGTTGATAGGATGGTTATGTTGAGTAAATCTTTCAAGAGAGGACGGCCTAGCTGAGCTGTGGACAGGTCGCCGAAAAGAAAGTATTTGATAGACGACCGTTCCCGTTTTAAATGGCAATGGATTGGTCATGTTGCGAGAACGGCAATCAACCAATGGACATCACAGCTCACAATATGAATTCCAACGGATCACTCGCGAAATCAGGCCGACAAAATATAAGATGATGTGACAAACTAGATAAATTCAGGGAGTACTAGCTCCGTGATGCTCATGATATAGAGGTCTGGCGATTCATGGAGGGGGTTTATGTCCAAGGACGGACGCTAAAAGCTTGATGATGATAATGATTATGGAGATGAAAGCTTCCATCTGTGCATACTTGAAAACTTCCATCTTCCGAATCCATCGAAAAAATTGTCAAAAGACTGAGGCAAATTATCTCGTTGGGGCCTCTTGTACTTCAAACGTAGTTTAGCAAAAAGTGGTCCTGAAACGACACATGTATTCTCGCTGATGCGTTTTAAAAAAAGGGGCGAATGATGTCAACCTGGTGTATATAAGTGTCCCCATATACGCACAAATCTGATATATCCTTTTGAAATACATACATGCATACAGGATATTGCACAGGGATAGAGCACTCTGGTGGATGGGGAATTTCTGCGTTAATAAATATATCACTTAAATACAGCCTTACAGACCGTCAAGTTTCGTAGTCCAGATGTAGGATATCGGTTTCTAGGTTTGAAGCGAAGTTTTCTATCCTGCCTTGCGGTACTGGATGTGATAATGGAAAGTCTATAGCCACACTGAAGAGATGTAATACATCGAAACAGCTGTCTGTGGATGACACAATATATATATATATATATATATATATATATATATATATATATATATATATATATATATATGAGTGTGTGTGCTCGGAGCAATATCCAAATATATATTTGATATGATAACCCTCCTGTAAATAATCACAAGTATTTGACACCCAGTGCAAGTCTAATTCCCTAAAGTAATAATGATTTTGAAAGATATTGAGCTCAAAATAAATATGATAGAGCTATTTCATTAAATTAATAATGATGTGATGGTTTCCGAAAACAAATTTTCATACTTTAGAAAGTACGAAATAAATTTTTGAACATTACATTTTTATTCATTTGATTAAAAAAAGTAGGCCCAGCTGTGAGCCCCGCTCTTTGAGAGCACAGAGCATTATTTGAGTTCTACTTCGAAACGTCAGAACTTGACTTTCATCTTGGGGAATATAAATAAGTCACAGAGAGGAGGATGGTTGAAGATGATCACAAAAATACGCGTAACTCACGTCCAAATGTTAAGAGCATTACGGATCTTGCAACTTCTATTTCGACCATAGCTGGGGAGGCAAGACAATATGGATCTATGGCTTTCCCGGGAGCTTTAGAGCAAAGTAGAATTAGAAGGATACAATGTTCAATACACAACTATTTCAGCCACGAATTATGCCATTCTTCTTTCCTTCCAATCTTCATCTACTTCTATGAGTCCGTATTTTTCTGTTTTCCTCCTCTCTCACGTTTAATTACATTCACTCGTTCTAATTCACTGCCTTTGATATTTTCAATCGCTTTTTTCTTAATGAAGTCATGATAGCGTATCATACACGAGTAAATATCCGTGATTGCCACACCCGAGGTGTGTTGGGGACCAATGGAAATCACGTTTTTCGGAAAGCTGTTCAAAACGAGTTTCATTGTTTGGAAGACAAACATGCACGCTGTCATGATTCAGCTCAACGGGCAACTCATTATTTGAACTCGATAAACGAGCATTTGCTAGAAAAGACGGAGAGCAAAAAATACAAAAGGATATAATAAACCTTCAGCTGCAGGTGTTGTCGTAGGTTCCGCTTTTATCAGTTATAGGCATCGAAAAGTTTATTTACATCACCTGTTCTTTTTCACCTCAACGACCCGTCCCTGCAATGAATAGATGTTTCATCTTTCCGCATTTACCAGTGAAAATATTTGTCTATCCATACATCTCAAGACGTAGATGCAGATTCTGATAATCCTCAACGTAGTTCCACCTCATAAACATACACAGTTCAATAGATTTTCTGTTGGGGGTCATCGTTCGATTACGGTTGTTGGGAGATCTCAATTGATAATAGTTTCTAGGTAACGTTTTCACACCTGAAATCCTATTGTGTAGAGATTGGGTCAATATCAATCTTTTGTTTATCGATTGCTTTGAGCTGCCAAGAGATCAATTCCTCTTGTTCTGTAGTTGTCTACTAACCAGAGATGGGATCGGTTCAGTCGTCTACATAGACTACAATTAGCACGTGAAAAAAGAGGAATTCATGGAGATGAAAGAGGAACATTCAAAATAATGGAAGCAATAGAAAACATCGAAGGTGATAAATTCTTCACAATGGATATAAGAAACAACGGCAAAATATGCAAAAAGAACAGGAAAAGGACTTAACAAAGAAACTTTTTCTCACTGAGAACTATCGATAATTGGAACATACAAATGGATTATGACTCAAATATACTGGAGATATGTGGCGATTTCAAGAACAAAATATGACAAGTTTACAACATAAAACAAGTCTGAGAACAAAGCCAGAAGACAACTCCAAATATAAATGCAGAGTCGAGCAATGAGCGCAAATATATCCATCATTTACTCGCTATAACTGCAAGTTCTTCACGTGGTGTATTGTTTAATTATTTTTACAAAAATTGGAATACTTCAATTCAAAACAAGAATGTTGCCATCACACTTTTATTTCACGAACACTTTTTTGCTTATGAATTTCGTAAAAGAAAATGATGCAAAATATCTGTACAGTTCTACCGTCGATTATTTTTGTATCTTCTATCGTGTTTCCTATGTTACGTAGAGATCTTAATTATATTTTTATTGAAAAAAGCAAAGAGGTCAAGGACTAAAATTGGATTTACTTTATGGAAAATAAATCTGTTCTAAACTCCAATGTAAAGGAAGTATAAAAAAAAACATATCGGTTGAGCTTTCATATCAGTATACTTATGTATGTACAAATTATCCCTTTTCCATTTCATCAGGCTCTAAGAAGATCGAAATAAGATGAAAACTCGTGATAAAACCATTGCATTGGCCAATCAGTGTGCAGGACATATATGATACCCGTACTGAATAGGTTCAAGGCTCGAAATACATGTTTGTATCATTTGGAAACTCGTTGTAGCACACTATTGTGCTCCAGTACATAATTTGAGAAGTACTGATTTAGAAAATAACTCACAATTTATGAAAGTGAACAAACAACTAGATACTTTTTTACCCAATATTTCAGGAATATACCTTTATAAAAATCGCATTATGCGATCAAGAAGCGATTATACACTCTGTTACGAGGTGGACATATAACCTCAAGCACGTGCATACTCCAAATTCTTTCTTTCTATCTTCCTATTCTACATATCTATTCATCTCTGTTCCTAACCATCTATATCGGTCTGCTCTTATCTATCTATCTATCTATCTATCTATCTATCTATCTATCTATCAGTCTGTTCATATCTATCTTCACCGATCTGCCTCTCTCATCTATCTATACCTATCTGCCTTTCTCTCTCTCTCTCTCTCTCTCTTTCACTATATATATATATATATATATATATATATATCATATCTCTCTAACTATATATCTGTGTCAATCAATATCTATCTATCTATCGCAGTGAGGTCATAACTATATATATATATATATATATATATACATATATATATCAAAGAGATAATATCAATAGATTTATCAATCTCAATTGATACCGATTCATCTATCTATTTATCTCTCTATCTCAGTTCGTATCGATCTATCTATGTATCCTTCTACATTTTAATATTACTAAATAGTAACATATTCATGAAGCTTTGTAATTGTAACTCACAGGGCATGTTATTATATTCATAAAATACCATAAGACAATGAATGGACGGTAAGAGTTTTTACAAACGAAATTTCATTTGAAAAGGAGCAAACGATTTTTTACCAGTCCGAATTCAAATCATATTATCCAATTTGAACAATTAGAACAAACTTTCATCGTCGTCGGAACAATAAGCTTCAATGGTCGATTCAATTCGTTGCATATTAAACGAATCAAAAATAGTTCACTTTTATAATCTTCGTAAATACAATTATAATTGAATGTCATTTTGCGAGGAGAAACGTTGTCAAATTTCTTAAGGTTATATTTGCATTCCTAATATCGAAAGAAATATTCTAACGATGAAATTTTACTTTACAGAGAAAGGTAAAATTGTCATTAAAATATTTGAATTGATTGTATAGTTTTTCCATACAGGTTGGGTGAATTCTCAAAAGTTTCCTTTTGTAATTCGTAAAAAAGGGTAAAATACGCCATAATTGCATTATTTCGGGGATTTTAAGGTTTTTACCGTTATAATGAATTTACCATTATAAATCATAGATTTTATACGAAGTATATTGATAATGAGAAAGGGATAGTACAGACAAAACTGACATTTTATCGCATTTTCACTGTTTGCTGTTCTGATCATGGATTACAGGTATATTGATAAATGATGAACCGAAATATCTTTGGAATGGTTCACTGAAATGATCATGAGCTGTTGCTTCAAACCAATCTTAACAAAAGTCTTGCGAGAAAATGAAAAAAGCAAACTTATTGTTGCAAAGTTATTAGAATGAAATGATCTTCAAAGTGTGTTGACTGAAAATGATTTTTCAATCGAGAGCGAACTCGATTAGAGTATACACTCTGATTATCAACGTGTTATCATTTTTTGTAATCGGACAAAATCCTGGAACTGAACTTAGGCTACGGAAAGACCTTTTCTCAAATCACAGCTACACTATTCGACCAGTGGCAAACATCAGCCGTCCAGTAGAAATCAATGCTGTTCTTGAGCTTTTTGCGATCAACAACTTCGACACGATTAAAGGTATTCTCGTCACGCACTGCTCACTGGAACTAACTTGGTATGACGAGTTTTTGTCTTGGGATCCGGTTAAATACGCCAACATTTCGATGCTTTATGTGTCAGCAAAAGAAATATGGAGACCGACTATCATCGTGTGCAATTCTGTAACAGCACGAAACATTGACAATGAAGTTAGTAATCTAGTATTGCACAGTGATGGTCGAGTCGTTTTGTGGTACCAAGAGATACTACGCACTTTCTGCACAATTGATGGCCGTGATTTCCCATTCGACACACAACATTGTAACATTCTCATCTGTGTAGCCATTCAGAAAGCTCACCATACGATAATTAGACGACTTTATTATCGTAAAGCAAGTTTTTTCAAGAATTTCCAATGGGATGTTCATATGGAAGGGATGAGAATATCAGAGGATAACTCAGGACGGAGTTTGACTAAAGCAACTCTTTTTCTTTGTCGCAAAATTAAAATCAATACAATTGCTATGATGATACCCTCTGCGATTTTTACTGTTGTTAGCGTCTTCGTTTTTTTATTACCTGCCGAGTCGGGGGAGAAGGTATCATTGGCCACCACGCTTTTCCTTTCTGTTATGGTGTACCTTGTTGAAATCGATAAGCTGACACCGAAAAATTCTCATTCTATACCTCTCATAACGCTTTTCCTTCTAGCTTTGGCCATTTTGAGTGGATTTAATACCATTGGTGCAATCATAGAGAGCAGGGTTTATATTATCCAGAAAACAAAAACTGATATGAAGAACCATTCATTTCCCAGCAATACCAAACGAAAAAAAGCTGAACCTAAAAGGAATGAATCCATCCAAGTAAATGATATTGATCAAGATCACAATCGAAATATTGAAAACGAGAGAGATGATAATGTTCCCGAGACAGAATTTGGTTCGAATTTAGAGCAAGAAAGCCAACCAAGAAATGATGTGGATTATAAAGAACACAAAATGAAACACCAAAAACTCAGCAATGTATTTTTTGGCATCGGTGTATTGTTCATTATTACTTCCATTATTACAATTTACTCAAGTAAAACTTTATTAAAAGGAGAATGATATACAGGACCAGCTCAAGTTACTGGTAAGTGCTATAGATGTCTTTCATGTGCTTGAGACACCAGGACTTTCTCAATACGATTGGAAAAATTGGAATCAGAATGAAATGGATTATGAAAAAGTCAAAATAAGAAAATGATTATGTGATGTCAGATCTTTCAATCCGTCTGTTGAATACATCTCATTGATGTGAAACTTTGATAAACAATTAACAACGGAAATTTCCGTTGTCGAAGACATGCTCAATCAGGTTCGGCCAGTCTGGTGAGATAAAGTGTTCACATTGAATTTGATTGCAAAGTCGTAAGTAACTCATATTCAAGTATTGTAATATGATGCACCTATTTTTCTGTCGTTCAATGTTTGTTTCTAACCGAAACACGTAAACATGATTATCTTTTTTCCAGGAATGTAAACACACCGTGCGTTTGTTATACTAATCAAATTATGACCTGAACATCTCATGTTGTATCAGAACTGTTTCAACCAGGTTGTAATAAAATTTGCTTTCCTATATACGGTTTTTTTTTTCATTCTAAAACGTTTATACATACGAACATCCGTGTCAACTAATTTGTTTGTCCGCTTGTTTATTTGTTCAACTGTTAAGCTGCGAGGGTAGCATTAGACCAAACTGATTTATAAATAATAACGAAAATTTGCATGATTCAAACCCGTACTCCATCGTCCAATACCATTACAATTATGCTAAGTGAACATAATGAACAGGAGCGCAACATTTAGAGACTTGAACCCTAACCCACTCCTACGCTCACACACTAAACTACTTTTGCCTAATCAATATTTCTTTTATTCAAAAGCTCACTGGAAGAAACTAATTTCAAAAGTGAAACTTTTTCATGATTTAGAAATAAGTTTTAAAAATAACAGATTCATATTTCTTTCTTTTATTTTTTTTTGAATAATTCAATAATTTCTGCGCAGTAAAATTCCTTAAACAGAGAGAAATATAAGTTTCTCTTTCCAATCATAAGAAACATTTTTAAAAAATAAAAATCTCCCAAACACTTTCCTTGATATTTGCAAACTTTTTAATATAGTTTCAGTCGGAATTTATTTTAATTTTCTTTTAACATCATTTGAGAAATATTCTCAGGAGCTTGATTTCTGAAAATTCGTTTCACAATTGAAATATATTATAAAAACGTCTGGGTTACTTTTTCAAACTAGGTTTTAATTCAATTAGTGCCTCAAAGCATTAGAAAAAGATTTTTAAAAGTGATCAAACGAAAGCCAATCAGAGTTATGTACATTCTTTTTGACTTTGTAAAACAATGTTCTAAAAATAATTACGGATTGATTGAAAACTCACACTGGGTTACAAATAACAAAAATTTGATATTTAATTTCAGGAATTCGATATTTGTTGATTTAACAAGCATAATATCAGTCAAAAAGGTTATCATAGGTATCTGGCCAGTGCTGTCACATTTGCTGTCTAGCAATAAACATTTTTTTTTTTAGATTGGCTTGATTTTTAAAATATCGCTTTTAAAAAATGTTCATAACTTCTAATCTGTCCATGAATAACATCCCCGTCATTTTCAACAAGTACTATAAATCGAAAAATAATTTAACAAAAGGATGGCAAAGTTCAGCTTGCCCGGAGTACCAGAAACCTGAGAACCGATCCTGTTGATGTACCGTCGTATTTTGTTTTTTATCGTCTTTCACCTCAAAAGAAAAAAAAAACAGAATATTGAGGAAAGATTCCTTTTGGCTCTCTTTTTATATTTTTCTTTATTATTTTTTGTGTTTTCTTCCTTGAGTTAAGCCATTCTTCCATAGCCTTCTAAAACATATGTTCTCTAAACTGTCTGAATAATGTGCCTTGTCTGATGCATTTTCATTTTGATTCTAAACAACACGTACTATACATATTTTTACATTATATTGATAGATTGAAGAAAAATAACATTTTCGGGAGATCATGCTCAACAAGTTGTCAGATTTTTTTTATTAAAAATAAAACTGGCAGTACACAGGAATTTTCAGACTAACTAGGTCTACCGAACTCATTGTTACTTTTGACTGGACCGTTCTCCCTGCTAATGCTTTCAGTAATCACTACGCAGTTATTAAGAGACATTTTCTTTTGTTTGTAAACAACATTTAATCTTGAAAACTTTTTCTTTTATAAGCAGAAGAAATTTGCGTATATGATCTTGCGCAGCAAATATTGATTTTTTGTCACACATACCATAAACTGTATTTTGAAGGAATCAATCAGATACATCTGTGTAATTGTTATTAGTGATTTTCAAATACTGCAAGTCAAGGGAGATAAATGAGTTCAAAACATTATGGAGAAATATATATTTTCATTGGTTTCGAGAATTGCGAACCAACAAAACTTCAAACTTGTTGCTGCGATACTTTGTATCATCTCATTGCATACACATACGTACACCCACCCACAGAGATTTCTCTAATTATAGTTTAGTAAATAAGAAAAAAAAGTAATCATTTTTCAAAGATCAGACTCACCAAGTTGTTTAAATTATTCCACTGAACATAAAACGGGGAATACGCAGCAATATAAAAACTAATTGAGTGTATCGAAATATTTGTAACTTCCTGTTTATCCTTTTATTAATTAGTTTATAACTCAATACGATATCTTTTCTTCAACATCCGTTGCGGTGCAATGTGCAGATGATATAGCCCGACCTTTGAAAAGTATACGATTAAAAAATGCTTCCTGTCTAGACAGGTACTTATTGTATTTCGGAATGTGTTCGGCATTTATCATTAAATCGAAGTTATTGCAAGTTGTGGCTTTAAACGGTTGTGATATCCGGACGTGATAAAACAAGTCTCAATATTCGCTATGACGAAAGACAAACAACAATGGTGCAATGAAGTTTAGTATGAACACATAAGAAACCAATCGATTCAGGACGATTTGGACTAGTAAACAATAGTTCCGTTTGTACATAAATCGGCTCGAACGGGTGAATTAATGATTAAGTTAGACAATGAACACTTTTTCCTTTTAAAATGCCGGATGTCATTAAGAGAAGACATTTTGATGAGGGTGAAAAAAACATGTTTGAAAACAAACTTGAATCAAACTTTTATGTAAAGTTAAAAGTTGGAGAAAAGAGTTTCCAAGTATTAGCACTGAAGATAATCAAGTGCAATATTTTGGCTCACAAATGAAATAACAACTGGAGAAAATTTGTGTTATGGTAATTCAATGAATGAAAATAAACCGATCTTTGTATGTTCGGAAGTAAAAAATCAATGTCACTGTAACTGGAAAGCAACCAAAGAGAACATATCTCTGCCAATGCTGTACATTAACTAAAATTTGAACGTATTCTTCATTATTTATTACATTTTCTGTAGATGCAAGTTAACCTCGGCAAATGGTACTTTTATCAGGATAAACATGCAATTAGTCGTGCATAATAATAAACTAGTCTACAACTCGTTGCTTTGCAGACGGTTATCATAAATATGCAATTATTGTAATAACGCCTTCGTCGAAGTGGTCTCATCCAACTGCCGTATCTTTTTGTTTTTTCAATTTTTCAATTTGTTATTTTTGCTTACCAACTCAGGTTACATTTCATCATTGATATTTTTCAAGAAACCAAACTGTACTCCACAATCAATTGCCTATTGTATTTCTAACGGTATAACCAGGGATGGGAATGCAAAATGCTATCTTCACCAGTGCTTAATCAACTCAAAAAACTCGAAAGCGAGTTCAGTTTCTCCTCCTTTCACTTTTTTGTCTCCTTTTCCCCAACGACTGAAACCAGCCGTTCTCCTTCAATGACTATATTTATGTTTCATGAATCCCTTTGCTTCTCTACCTACTTTTTTGCAGTCTTTGTGTTGCAATCTCATTCCTAGAATCTCTTCTGACGTAAACTTTTTATACTTTTAAAGTGTGGCAGACCGATGGACGGACAGATGGACAAGTTGCCAAAAATAATATACAATCGTTTAGCTGTTCAAAAGTAAATCGAAAATTACAATGTATCGATAATGAAATTAATCATAGAATCATCGAGTCTTTATGTAAATCTGAGTAATAATTAGGTATTGCGTCAATGATACATTTTATCCAGAATCATTCTCAATTATATATAATGATCAATCAACTGTCATCCACCGACAGCTGTTTCATTGTATTATATCCCTATTCAATATCCCGTCCAGTACTGCGAGGTAGGATCGAAACCTTCGCTCTATACCCTGAGGCTGGCATTCACCCTTTACCCTACGTAGAACAAGACGGTCAGAGGAACCGAATTTAAGCAATATATTTTTCATATACACAATTCCCCATCCACCAGAGTGCTCCATTCCTGAGTTTGAAGAGCTTTAATAGCTCATAATGGACATGTATCAACGCACAATACATATACTTTCATGAAAACATGTCCTCCGAACATATTCAACTGAAAAAAAAATATCTGAAGGGACTCTTCATGGCTGGAACGCGTTGTTATATAGAAAATCTAAAGCCAATACTCAGATTCAAAACAATTCAATTCCTTGATTTCCAAATTATTTCTGTGGGTGTTTTTAGGATTTAACCCCCCAACCAATTTTCTACAGTTTCTTTCAAATGTTCATGGTTCTTCGAATTGCACCCCAAACCCTGCAGTTACAGGGTTTCCAGACCCCATACGCCGCTTTTGAAACCACGAAAACATGTTTTTTTCATGGAATATAAGTAAGTAGTCTCCAATGTTATCATTTATAACATTTTCATTTATTGATTCTTGGGAAATTTTCTTCGATTAACTCTTAATACCTTACTCTTTTTTCAATTCTACTGATAAAATGTTAGGGAAAATTATTTCCTCATTCTGGGAGTTTAAAATCTCTTTCGGTTTTCATGTATTTATTTGTAAGAATATTTTTTTTCATTTGGACTACCCATACTCAAAATTCTGAATTCGCCTTCAGAATGCATAGTTCCAGGCGAAGAAAATAAAACCCGAATAAATACAAACGAAGACGTATATTTTAAAAAGTGTGTTTTTTGTATACTAGCTTAAAATAACGGTTATCCAGAGCTTTTTAAAAACTACGGTCATGAGACCGCGACTTGGGCGATAATTTAATGTTTTACAGCGATTATTTTCCGTTTTTCCAAATAAAAGTGTCTTTCTTTTCAAAATCAAATCTTATTTACTGTGGATAGTTTGAAACAGATAACGATATAAATAAATTGATGAAAAGGTTATATCTGACTAGAAAATAAGTTAGAAATGCATCGGACACAAAGGAAGAGATTGTCGAATCTGTCAGCTTCTTCTATCAGCCCAGATATTTTGTGCCCACCTAAAGTAAATGTCCTGTGTAAATTATCCTACACCTGCATATTAGATGGCATTTTCTCTACAGCAACAGCAGTAAGAAGAATCAGTTGCAGCAGCTACATATATCCGGCTCGTTTCTTTTCTCTCCCACAGACTTTTTTGTTTTCCCGGATAAAAAAGTTCCGCATTTGTGTAACTCTTTGTTACTGGTATTCCTTTTCTCAGCAAACCGTTTGAAACACAACGATCCTTTCTATCGAGACCGCAAATGCATATATGTATTGTCACTCAAGTAAACAGGACCGAGTTGCAATCATTGGAAATATTTTTATTTCATCCTTGTTGGACAAAAGATTAAAGCAAATATATATTGCCTATCAACAGAGTTGATAATGATCCTGCGTGAAAATCAATTCTTAAACTCTTTTAGTTCCATGGTTGCCAGGGCATCGATTTTAAATAACTAACTAATCATTCATGCGCTTTTTATTGCCTTGAATATAAGTATATATATTTTCAGATAAATGCGTCGAATTCATTTGTGTGCCGCGTGGACAGCAGGTACATAGATTCATTTGCCTTCTCACAATATTCATTCCAAGTATTTCAAATGAACAGAAACACGAATATACAGGAGTGCAAGTCAGATCTACCAAGATGAACAGGGCTGATTTGAGGAGCATTGTGAAGATCAATTGAACTGTTTTTGTTCAGCACAACAGATTGACCGCAGAGTTTACAGTGGTCATCGACTATGTGCTTGGAGATAGTTATTTTATGACTTGATCTCATTCAATGCTCTGCATTTGGAATGCTGAACTGATATCTTAAACAAAAAGAGTGTTCATTACAAAAGTTCCAGTCGAATTTACCAACTAAAGTGTTGATGATTTGAAGCGGACTTGGATATTCAGTTGAATTGCATTTCTTCAGTACAACAGATTGCCTTAGCAGTGTGCAATGATCCTCAACTCAGTATTCAACATGAATTATTCCGTGACAATTTCATTCTGTCATCCATATTTGAAGTAAGCCCGCTATTCCTGTCGAGAAGCAACATCACTTACCTGTATTCTATTGCTACAATTCTTCCATGCATTCGTGAACCTTGGAGTCTCAAAGTTTTGAATCTTCAAATATTGCCTTTGAAAACGTTTAACGTTCACATTAGGATCGTTAGAAAGATTGCAACTGTTGAAATGATGTTATTGACTTCTGTTCCCGACAAATTGGCTTCTGTTTTCCAGTTTTGACCGTATTCAATCTATCTATCTATCAATCTGTCTATAAGCGTATCGTCAATATTTTCTGAAAGCTAAGGCAGCATTTTTTAGTTTACAACTAATTCAAATTTCTTATTTTGTCTTTCATAAACACACAAAAAAAAAACCATATGCTTAACCGTAAGAACAAAGAAACAAGAAAAGCAAAAACACCTTTTTACATAAAAAAAAACTTGGAATAAAGCAGAATAGAATAATCTACAAAGTTTGTGAAATGAAGATGAAATTTTCAACCAGAGTAAATACGGTGGGACTGTGCATTTTCATTGTTTATATCACGTCATCATTTTTTGTGATCGGGCAAAATCCTGGAACTGAGCTGAGACTACGGGAAGATCTTTTCTCAAATCACAGCAACATTATTCGCCCTGTGGTAAACATCAACCGGCCAGTAGAAATCAACGCTACTTTAGAGCTTTTCGCTCTTTTTAACTTCGACACAGTCAACGGTGTTCTCGTTACGCAATGCTCCCTGGAGCTTTGTTGGTATGACGAATTCTTGTCTTGGGACCCTAGGAAATACGCCAACATTTCGATGCTTTATGTGTCAACAAAAGAAATATGGAAGCCAAATATCATCGTGTGCAATTCAGTAACTACAGAATACATTGACAATAAAGCAAGCAATCTCATATTACATAGTGATGGTCGTGTGGTTTTATGGTACCAAGAACTAATGCGTACTTTCTGCAAAATTAATGCTCGTGGATACCCATTCGATAAACAACGTTGTAAAATCCTCATCGGTGCAGCAGTACTCAAATCCCAACATACAATAATCAGACAACTGAATTATCGTAAAGCAAGTTTTTTCAGCAACTATGAATGGAATGTTGATATGGAGGGAGTAAGAAAATCCGAGGACAATTCAGGTCGGAGTTTGACTAAAGCAACTATTTTACTCCGTCGTAAAGTTAAAATTAGTACGATTGCTACGATGGTACCGTCGGCAATTTTTACCGTTGTTAGTATCTTCGTTTTTTTATTACCTCCCGAGTCGGGGGAGAAAGTATCCTTGGCCACCACACTTCTTCTTTCTAATATTGTGTACCTTGTTGAAATGGACAAGGTAGCCCCGAGAAATTCTAAATCTATACCTCTCATAACAGTTTACCTTTTGATTTTGACTGTTTGGAGCGGGTTTAATACCATTGGCGCCATCATGGAGTGTAGGATTTATATCATGCAGAAGATGGAAGAAGGTATGAAGAACCACTCGGTTACCCGTGACTGGAAAAGAGTAAAAGCTGCAACTAAAAAGAATAAGACTAACCAAGTAAGTGACATTAATCAATATCACAATCGTGATGTTGAAAATGAAATAAATGATGTTTGCGAGACGGATTTTGATTCGAATTTAAGAGCAGAAAGCCAAGCCAAAAATGAAGATAATTACAAACAACATGATACAAGATACCAAAAACTCAGCAAGATATTTCTCTGCATCGGTTTAATATACATTATAATTTCTATCGTTTCAATCTGCTCGTCAGCATTCGTATAGGGGAATTGATACGTAGCACTGATTAAAATTAGCACCAAAGTTTAGGGGCGCCAGTCAGGAGTGTGGGACATTCCATATGAAAATGAAAAATTGGAAAAATAAATAAATCAAACCGAATTTTGAAAAATACAAATATTTCTAAATAAGACATTTCCTTGATGTGAAGTCAGATTCTTCTGAGGAATATATGACGGACAAAACTTTCTCTTGGGGCGAAATCAAGAGAAAAAAAGTAAAAGAGGTCCCCATGGTCGAAGATGGGCTCAGTTAGCTTGTTTGTTGAGATGCAGAGCTAACAATAAATCAGATTGCAATATTGTAAGTAACATAGATATATATGTAATGTAACTTGATGCACATATTCTTTTGTTTTCGGTTAGTGTTTGATAATAATTATTCGCCTTGATGTAAATTTATACTATCGTCGCTATGATAATGATAAAGCTGCTATATTCATTGTACGATGATCTGACGCTGCACCAGAACTGTTTTCTTTCACCTATTTATTGTAATTGAGTTTTTATGTCTACGTATTTATAACTATCGTTGTAAAAACATGAATGAATATATATGTTAAAACAATACTTTAGAGAGTATGTCCAGAGTAACAAGGAGTATGGGGACCTAGCTGTTGGTAAACAGTCGTATTTTGTTTTACTGTGATTCAAATACTGAGGAAATTTCCTGTTTAGATTTCGTTTCATTTCACTAGGCTACTACTCTTCTCCCAACCAGAATTACAGACAACTATCTAATGCTTCAGTCCATCATTTCTTGAACAATTTCAGAGTCTCTCAGCTTTTATCATAAAAATTATTTCGCCAGCAACTGAATTTTCGACATCTTATTTTTTATAATTTTATTCATAGTCATATCATCATAATTCAATTACCTTATTTCTCAAATGATGATTTTTAAAGATTCTAATTTTTCTCAAAATGTGTAGATAAAAGCAAAAGTGCCTGAAGGTCAACACAACCAAATTCTCATGACTTTTCTAGTTGATAAGAATATTCGTAGAGATTCATTATTTTAAAAAAAAAACTTGTTAACCTCCTGGAGATGACTTTATTATTGCAATTAGTCAGATCTTGAATTAAGGATGTTCCTATTTCAGACATGGATAACAAGGGGAATGGAAAAGAAAGAGTGGTTCTGTAAGGTCATGCCGTGTCAGCTTGCATGTCCGAGTTCTCCGTTTTTTTCTGTAAACATTGGATTTCTGTTTTGAAACATACTATTTTTATATAATAACAAGTACATACTTTGTTACTTAGGATGTCATTAAAACAATTCATTTAATAATGCAGCCATAGAACAATATAAAGACATAAGAAATTCTATAAGAAGACAGAAGATATGAATCTATGATTTTGAGGTATTCGTCCGACTGAATTATCAATAATGATAAATATTTTACAAATTTCAGAAGCAGTTCCATTGGGTAGTTGCCTAGGGCAAACTGCCAACATTAGTTGATTTTGGGATCGAATCATACCGGAAGCAAAACATTTTTTCCTTGCTTTCGAGGTCAGTGGTGGATTGACATTAGAATGAGCGGGCTTTTCTTTTCTTTCCTACTTTCGACGTTGGTGGCGGATCAACCATTAGGTTGAGTACATTTTTTCTTTCCCTTGTCACACTCTTATTATTGAGTTTTGACTTTAATATCGTATGTTACAATGACGGTGACAGAGACCATGAGAAAAAAGGAGTGAAGAAGTGCACAAATAAGAGTGACGTACTCAAAAACTGATGACGAATTAACTCCCACTTCTAAAGATTCCCCCACGCATTGCTTCCCAACCTTCTAGAGAAAAAAAGCATACATTGAAGCATTTTGCAATCCATAACAGTTGCTGGGTCTGCTGATGCGATTGAATACAGTGATACCCTGATTGGTGCTACCCGTTTTAATCCTGATTCACAATAGTTCATATTTTCATGAAAATTTTTGTCATGTTAAATTTCCGAAATTATTTCAAATAAATTCTCCGTAATAAAAGTGTGCAGTGAAATTTGGATTAGGTGCAATGTATGTGAAAATAAGCAGATACACATACAAGAAAATTGATTATGTGACGATATACATTAACACCTTCTGACGCTTAACCAGCCCTCGAAAGTAGCGACTACATGACATAGTTATGTAGTCGCTGAGGCTCAACAATATTAAATATGATCGTTTCCAATCAACATGTGCTACACAAATCTTCAGATTATATTATTAAATCAAACAAAAATCGAAGTGTTTTCTTGTAAGATCTGACCAGAAGTACGGAAGCATTTCTAAACCAACCGACTCTACCGAACTCTTTGTAACCTTTAACAGGGCCCCGCTCACTGCTAATGCTTTCAGTAATTACCTTGTAGTTTATAAATCAGACCAATACATTTTTTCAAGATATGTTAAACCTTTTCAAGAAAATGTAATTGGCACATAATGTATCTATATTATAGCCTGAACTTTGAAAAGTATGCGATCAAAGGGATACTCCCAGCCTTGACAAGTACTTATTGAGTTAAGGAATGAATGATATTTTTCATCATATGATGTATGGTATGGCAAGTTGTGGCATAAGTTACGAAATATCAACAGTGTAAAGTGTGATATGTACGTTCCTAATTTTTGCGATATTAATTTGAACACTTTCTGTGGGACACTAATCCCGTTGCAAAATCAGATATGTCTCTAAAAATCATTTTCTCATTTGAAACAAAATTCCTCACAATTGAGATGCTTAATTTTTCAACTCAGAGGGAAAAAGCCAAGTGCACATGACAAGTATCTACACTTGGACGTTTAGCTCTAAAATGTACAAAGGTAGCTTGATGCAGTTTTTTCATACAAAAAGTAAAAGTCATTGAGACACGATATCCCAGTAATGAGAGTAATGATTCAATTTGCTTAGTTTAACTTATATCATCGAAAAACTAACGATAATAACAATTGCCATTTTAGATTTCTGTCCTTTAAAACTTTGAACGTTACTTTTTTTCTGTTTTATCGGGTGTACGCGAAAGGTCCAAACTGAAAATCAGATTCCTACGGTGCATTAACATTTTCAATAGATATAAAGAAAATAGAATAGAAGTATTTTTCTATCAGATCATTCTTTAGAAGAGTCATTAATTCGATACGGCCGTAATGTCATTCCTTTGTAATATTCCACCTTTGCTTTGCAAATCCTGAAAACAGGACTAGATTGCAGTTATTGGGATGCTTTTATCTCTTCATTGTTCATCACCAGGGAATCGATTTTTGATGACAAATTACTCATTCATGACTGCATCACATTGAAAATAAGTATATATTTTTCCAGATAAACCCGACGAATCCATTAGCGTGTTGTGTCGACGGCAGGCACGTAGATTACTTTGCTTTTCTGCGATATTAATTTCAAGTATTCTAAAAAACAAAAAAAAAAACACTAGCAAACATAAATGTACAGAGTACACATATACAGAAGACCAAGTTATATCTACCACCATTCGAATGAACACAGGCAATCACGGATCAGTATATGAAGGTGTTCGTTCAAGTTTTCACAAATAAACTGGTTCCAGTTCGATTTACCCATGGGAGTACCACTGAGGTGCAGCGTGAAGATCCATTAAATTGCTTTGGTTCAGGGCAACGAACTGTCAGGACAGAGTACAGTGATCATCAGATAAGTACTTGATAATAATCATTTTATAACACAATCTCATTCAGCGCTTTATTTAAGATACTGGACTGATACTCGAAAGAAAGGATATTTCCAGTTTACAAAAAGTTGTTTCGATTTACCAACAGGCGTACTGATGAATTGCTTCTATTGAATTCATTTGTTTAGTACAGCATCGTGTATATTATCATCAATGCCGTATTCAAAATGAATTATTCAATGACTCTATGATTCAACAATTTATTTTTTTCATTATTTCATTCTGTCTTCTATGAGTGAAATGCAAAACTGATAATTCAATAGGTGAATTTTTTCTCAATTTGATAAAAACTTCTTTTAGTAAGAAGCAAATGACAATCTTGTGGTATATATTCATGAAGTAGACACATTACTTCTGTCATAAAGTCACAATTGTGGAAACGACGTCCGCTACAAATAAGTCATAGCTATAACTCGTTCATGCCTTTGTGAATCTCGGAGTTTGAAATCTTACAATGAATATGTAATGCATTTAAAAATGCTTCAAAATTCACCCAAAATTCTTAGAAGGATAGCACCTGTATAGATTATGCTATCAACTTCTGTTTCCGACAGATCCACTCCTGATACTCGTTTTTAAAAGTATACTACCCATCTATCTATCTATATATCTGCATATTAGGAAGATTTTCCACAAATTAAGGCAGTATTTTCAGTTCATTATTCGGTGACAATAATTTTCAATTCATTATTTGTTTTGCACAGAAAAGAGCAATATATGCTTTACTGAGACAAAAACCACGAAACAAGCAAAAAAAGTAGGAACAGCTTTTATATAGACAGTTTTGGAAAAAAAGCGAAATAAAATAATCTGCAAAGTTTGTGAAATGAAAATGAAATTTTCAACCAGAGCAAATACGGTGGGACTGTGCATTTTCATTGTTTATATCACGTCATCATTTTTTGTGATCGGACAAAATCCTGAAACAGAACTGAGACTACGGGAAGATCTTTTCTCAAATCACAGCAACATTATTCGCCCTGTGGTAAACATCAACCGGCCAGTAGAAATCAACGCTACTTTAGAGCTTTTCGCTCTTTTTAACTTCGACACAGTCAACGGTGTTCTCGTTACGCAATGCTCCCTGGAGCTTAGTTGGTATGACAAATTCTTGTCTTGGGATCCTAGGAAATACGCCAACATTTCGATGCTTTATGTGTCAACAAAAGAAATATGGAAGCCAAATATCATCGTGTGCAATTCAGTAGCAGCACAAAACATTGACAATGAAGGTAGCACTCTGGTATTGAATAGTGATGGTCGTGTAGTTTCGTGGTACCGAGAACTAATGCGTACTTTCTGCAAACCTGATGCTCATGGCTACCCATTCGACAAACAACATTGTACGATCTTGATTCAACCAATCCACACAGCCGACTACACAAAAATCATGCAACTGAATTATCGTAAATCAAGTTATTTTATCAACTATGAATGGAACGTTGATATGGAGGGAGTAAGAAAATCCGAGGTCACTTCAGGTCGGAGTTTGACTAAAGCAACTATTTTACTCCGTCGTAAAGTTAAGATTAGTACGATTGCTACGATGGTACCGTCGGCAATTTTTACCGTTGTTAGTATCTTCGTTTTTTTATTACCTCCCGAGTCGGGGGAGAAAGTATCCTTGGCCACCACACTTCTTCTTTCTAATATTGTGTACCTTGTTGAAATGGACAAGGTAACCCCGAGAAATTCTAAATCTATACCTCTCATAACAGTTTACCTTTTAATGTTGACTGTTTGGAGCGGGTTTAATACCATTGGTGCCATCATGGAGTGTAGGATTTATATCATGCAGAAGATGGAAGAAGGTATGAAGAACCACTCGGTTACCCGTGACTGGAAAAGAGTAAAAGCTGCAACTAAAAAGAATAAGACTAACCAAATAAGTGACATTAATCAATATCACAATCGTGATGTTGAAAATGAAAATGATGACGGTGTTTGCAAAACTAATTTTGATTCAAATTTAGAAGAAAGCCAAGCCCAGAATGATGATGATTACAATGAACACAAAAAAAGACACCAAAAACTCAGCAAAATATTCCGCGGCGTCGGTTTAATGTACATGTCATTTTGTATCTTTTCAATCTGCTTAAAAGCATTAATACACAAAAACTGACTCGTCGCACTTGTGAGTGTTGTGGGGCATCTGTTTCGTGACTTTGACTGTAGGACTTCTTTAATCAAAATGAAAAAAGTGAATAAATTAGACAGAATGGAATCCTTGAAAATGAGAACATTCCCTAATGTACTCATATTTTCTTGTAGTAATATCCGATGGTTTAATACTTTCCGTTGCGGTGATTCTAAGAGAGATAATCTGCAAAAAATCCTATGGCAGACGATAAGCTCTATTAAGTTTATCTTGTTTGGTGAGAACAATGCTCACAACAAAGTGGATTACATCTTAGTAAGTATCGTATGCGTATTTGTAATGTGACTTGACAAAATTATTATCTTGTTGTTGCTTAGTGTCTGTTTCAAATAGAAAAGTGTAATTATGATATGTATTTATCTATATCGTGAAAATGTAAACTCTCTCTGTTTCAATAATAAATCTGTTATATTCATTAAATGGTATGAAACTTCCATGCTGTGTCGGAACTGTTTTCTTTCATTTGGTTATTATAATGAAATGTTTATTTCTTTATATCTTTTATTCTCGTTCTAAAAACATTAAGTATTGATTATAATAATACAATACTTCGAAGGGCGCCAAACTTCAACCTGCCCAGTGTACCAGGAACAGAAAAACAGTGCTTTTGGTATTTTATCATATTTTGTTTTAATTTGTTTCATCTGAATAACAACCAGTTGCCAAGTATTGAGGAAATTTCTCTTTCTGATTTTGTTTCACAGTTTTCCAAACTATTTCCTCGTATTTCCATTTTAGGGTTGTTTTTTTTTTCAATCATTGCTTTTTATTCGAACGATTCGGACTGATTTTTAGTTTCATGAAAAAAGTTGTTCTCGAACATTTTCGAATTATGTACCCCGTTTAAAGAACTTTTCTGTCAATTACCCCCAGGAAAGTAGTCAGGAGAATACATATATAAAGAGGCACAAAGCGGCACAGCACTATCACTATTTATTTGAGTAAACAATACCTTTGAAACTGAAACACATTTATGTTGCATTTCGAATGTTTAGAATCAAACACGAAATTCACTGAAATCCATTTTTTGTCATCATAAACTACATTAAGTTGGCATTGTAGTTGCATTGGAGTGAACCTTGCTACGTTGCACGTACAGTTTAGCGAAACCCTTAAGTCTGTGCTTCACCGAGAATCTTAATAATTGTAGGTGACAGCAGGAAGGCAGCTGGTGTAGTCATATTCTCTTCTTTATTCAACTTATTAGAGTGTAATCATTTCAGGAACCATGTATGACCCGTTCCTTTTGAAAGTCCTACGTACATCCTGAAGTACTACAAAATATTCCACTTATCTGAAACATTGTTTCGTTCTAATTAATTTTGTTCCTTTTGGGAAGTACTATAATTGTTGATGAATTTTGTAATAGTATTCGACTATCAAGCTATAATCATATCAATTAGAAACTACATTACGTGAAATGAGGTCGCATTTATGTTACTAACTAACAATGATGAATGATTCTAAGAGATTCTGAATTAGCTATTTCAACAATTGTTATAATTCAATTACTTAACATTCAAATAAGGGATTGTTGTCTGATTGCTTATGTCTTGGGGTAGACTGTAAGATGGATTTCAACACTTGCTCTTAAACAGTTTTCAATAAAAGCTCAGTTCTTAACGGAACCACGATTACAACTTGTCATGAAACTCTCATTACGGCTCAATTTACTGACAACTATTCAATACTTATTTACATAGTGTAACTTTTAAGAAGTCCTCTAACTGCGTCTTGCGTATCCTGGTCGTTGCTTAGCTGCCCATGTCTCGAAGAGTAGAGTTCTTGGTAAATTAACATATAGGGCCCTATTTTGCCTCGCACTGGACTAGTAAGGAATCTATCTAGATCACTAACCAAGGTATAACCACAATAACCAGAAATCCAATGAGTTTGGAATGCTTTATCAAATAAGATTTCTTCTTGAAGGAAGAATTTCAAATGAATTCCACTTTTTTGTCAGATATTTCAGTAAAATTTCATTCCTCATTGTCAAAACTAGAAATATTTGTTCATTTCCATTTACAAGTCGGCTGCAACCATCTCTGTCTTCAATAAAGAGTAAAGTAAAAACTGTCATGTAATCATTATTCATGCTTCCCTTAGTGATCATACGATTTGAACTTAAAATGTTGGTCCGGCATATTTGGTTTGGAAAATTCAGTCTGGAAAATTCTGTCTGTTTTAAATAACATAAAAGACTGAACTTCCTGAGACAGTTTTTGGGACCGAATTTTTTTATCACATTACAGTTCCTAGTAAAATTTGATAATATGATTTCATTTTTTATTTTGAAGATAGGTATTTCAAGGGCTATGGGGTATGTCATACTCTCTAAGACAATTTGAATGAAATTCTGGGGAAGTATGTAATAAGGAGAGAGTAATTTCTTTAAAAGCCAATTAATGTACAGTTTACCTTCCCTGCATCATAACTGTATGTCTATATCCCAACAATAACTCCAAAGGTTTTCCCTGAATTTCAATTCTATTGGAGTAATCCCATTTTTGCATCAATCTATAAACAGTTACCCCTCCTGGGTCGTAGAAAAGTCAGTAAAACATAAAAAGTCGCAGAAATAATTTTATAAAAATATCAAGAGATATCTGCAATTCTCTAAGCACTACTCCACTATAAACACTATATTTCGTACACAGAAAAATGTGAATTCTATTCTAAATTATTGAAATATATTAGATAAACTATAAAACAAAAGAAACATGATGGAAGAAAACATTCTGAAATCATTTTCTTTTCAACAGGAAAATTACAATTAATGAAGATCTTCTGATCAGAGAATTTAAAAATAAATTATCATTTTTCTCAAATTTAAAATCTTATATGGTCAGCTTTCTCACCTTTCATAGCTTACGTGTGAATTTATTTTGGAAAATTCAATTTTCAAATGAAAGCAGAAAACCTGAATATGTGAAGAGGAATTTCATTAGACTCAATTGAAAATGATTCAAGTCCGATTTACTGTTTGAGATTAAAGATATCTTAAAGATATTTTTCAATCCAGCAATTTTTTTTTTTTTTTTTGGCTCAAACAAATTTCGGTAAATTTTCATATTTTGTACTATCACTGAACGAAATCTTACTGGTTTACTCACATTACATAATTTTCCTACAAAATTACTGCTGTAATCAATGTTTGAGCATTTGTTTATTTTTTCAAGTGACTCAAAATTCAAAAGAATGCAGTGTACAACTGTATTCATACATGGATTTAAGAACATTGTTTCATTAGCTACTTTCTATTGGTGGCATTTTTTTTTGTTGTACACGAATTCACACAGATATACACACACACATACACACAAATGACTTTAATTTGACTTACTCAGAGGCATTTAATTTCTCCTAGACACGAAAAATAACAGTTAGATCTTTGTAAAAGTCATAGAAATGATTAAAAGAAATGATAATTATGACGAAACATACAGTAGTGTTACAGTATCGATAAAAATGCTACCGAAAATAATTAGACTGCAAAGGAAATAAATGGATATTTAAAATTAATTAGTATAAGCTTAGAACATGAATTGGATTTCAATTCTTAATTGGAATCTAGTCACTTTCTATATATCTGGGTTGAATATCCGATAGAACATAGTGTTTTTGCAAAAAAAAAAAAAAATTAAAATGTAATCAGTGGTACTAAAAATAAACGCACTCCTAAGAGTTATCTTACAAATCTATTACGTTGCAATACGTCACCAGACAAGCACAAATATTTTTAGCACATATATTCTAAGATATTTAGATTTGCTATCCCTTTAAAAACATATCTAAGGGGTTGATTTTAAAGATTAACTGCCTAGAGGGCTACATTACGTAGAAAATTTTATTGCATTTTATTGAATGGTCTTAGCAGTAGGCTATCACATACGGACCGACAGATGGACAGACTGGCAGAAATTTAGTGTATTATGATTGTTAAAGAATAGATGGAACTGGAGGAATTATTTTGAATTGTAAACTGCACATTTTATAGAAACCTCTCTATCTTCATTGAGTATGTCTGACAAATCAATAATTTTATTAGTGTGTTCAACCATTTCGACACCTTCATTCTCTATTGACTGAGTGGAGTATAGAACTTGTATCTGACTCAATTTTAGTCTGATAGTTACTTACGTATCAGGCATAATAAGGAGCAAATGTTCAAATCGTCAACTTCATAGCCTCATCGTTGCGACCGGTACACGTGACAAATACATTGATAGAAGACTCAAGTATTTCTGTCGCTAGTTCGAAATTTCGAAAAATTAAAAAAAAAAACGTTCTGGGAACGTGAAAAATTTTAAATCTATATGATGAACGGATAGGCTGCACATTTGACACATACATACAGGACAGACTGGGCTGGCTGGCTGGCTGGGCACAGGGGAAAGTTGAATCACTCACATTATTTAGCTAGCCTCATTTTTAGTAGAACAATTATACTCCTTTTGCTTGGATGCTAAGTTGGAGTCATACGTGTTATTAGCAGGAACGAGACAGTTCAACCGAGTAACTCTTCATAAATATCTTAGTCGGGTAGATCTCTGAATTTTTGAGATGAGGTATTATTATTATTTCTATTATTATTTGGACTATCCTCATCTTGGTTGTTTTTCATAGAACGTTTCGGTCGTTGTACTCTACGGCTTTCATCTGGTATCATCTGGTAGGTGTGGGAATTGACGAACCGAACCTTTTATTTAACCGACGGGGGTATATACACCGCATTCCCCTCTTAGCATTAGTAGTATTATTATTGTCTCACACTGGGATCACTACGCTATGTGTCCATGTGGACACATAGCGTAGTGGTTATAGAATCAGACAAAATTGCAGCAAGTAATCTGATAGTTCTAGGTTCAATCCCAGTGTGAGACAATAAGGTTTGATGAGGATGGTTCGAATAATAATAGAAATAAAAAATCTTAGTCGGGGTTGAATTAAGGCGGTATGCTAAAATTCACCCTTCTCAGTAACCTTGAATAGTTCTCATTTTAGTGCCGGTCATTTTTGTTGTCATTATCGTTGCCATTACGAGGGGTAAATAAATTAACCCCAGTGTAAGAGTTTGACATTATTAACGTAATCCAGTAGTCTGGAAAAGAGAAATAACAAAACTCTAATTTTCCATTCCCAAACCATAATGTATGAAAATTTGTCTGAATTAAACATTTTTTAAATCCAATCTATACTATCTTAGCCTACATTCTACTCTTCCAGAAGATATCTGTGAAACTCATCGAGAAATTTTTGAGATATACAATGACCAAACACGAGTGAATGCATACATTAAAGAAAAATTAATTTGTGGATATTTAAATTTGAGAGTTTCAATTTCTCAAAAAATTTATAACCCACCAATAAAATGGCGTCAAACTAATCGATCAATCGAATTAAAAAAATGAGTGATGTAACAATACATCCCAACATTATGAATAGTGGAGACATTTTTCTTTTGTTTTTTACGATAATTTGGACTTTTCTCTTCCTAAAAAGAACGAGAAAAAACGTTTTTCAAAAATGTATTTACTTTAGAATGCGTGTGGCTAAGATTTCAAAAGTCCCATGAGTGCGATTTCGCTATCATCAGTCTTTTATCGTCCGCAGTTGGAGAAAGACCCTCCCCAGGATCCACCATACCACTCCATCGTGGATGTCGCTGAGCCAATAATCTCTGAATTTGTCTGGCCTGTCTCTCTATCTCGTATTCTGCATGTGATCTGTGAAAATCATGTTGGGAGTCGTGATGCCCATTGGTGGTCTGCCATTCTTGCAACATGACCCGCCCATTGCCATTTGAATTTCCTAATGGTTTCTGTGATGTCTTCAGACTCCTGTTTTCTCCCTGATACAAGCTGTCTTGTGATCTCTCCATATGAGGTTGAGCATGATTCTCTCATGTGCACGATTCATGCTTCTCAGTTTGCGGGTCTGTCCCTTGGTTAGGTTCCATGCTTAAGCTCTGTAGGTGACTATCGGGAAGATACATTGGTTGTATACTCGCCTTTTTAATATTGATGAGATCTTATTTTTGAAGTTTGAGCTTGCCCTACCGAAGGCTTGCTATCCTAGAGTGACTCTTTGCTTGTTTTTTCTTCTTTCCTGCGCTTCATGGAGATTCGTTGTCGTGGTCCATCTTCTCCATGATCCAAATCTACGCTCCCACCTCACAATCAACCAAAGAAGAAATAGACAGCTTCTCTGACAACTTGAACTCTCAATTGCAAGATACTAAAATATATTTCAATGTCATCATTGGAGACTTCAACGCACAGGTAAGAAAAGGAAATGAACGTTGTATCGGCGAGTTCGGATACAAAATCCGGTGAAGATCTGGTAAAATCCGCAACCGCAAACGATTTCAAAATTATGAATACATTCTTCAAGAAAAAATCCAGTTGATAATCGACTTTGAAGAGCCTCAACCAAGAAATATAGACAACATCTCAAAGGACAAAAGCGACATTATCAAAGACATTCAAGTTCTTAACCAAGTAAACATTGGAAGGAACTACAGAATTGTAAGATGTAAGAAGCAAATAAACATCAATAAAGAACGCCGAAAAATATTCCACACCGAACTGCAATCACTAAACGTACAAAAAGAACTCACCTGACCCTTCAAGATAGAATCGAAAAACAGGTGTGAAATTCTTACCGAAGAGAACGACGCCAGCATCGACATCAAATAACTTCACAGCAAAATAACAACCTGTCACTATATTCAAACTAAGACGCACACAAACCATAATTAAAATCTCGGAGACTTATTCAGATAGATATATAGCTAAATAGATTGGAAGACAGAGAGATGGATAGATTGATGGATGATAATTGTTTTGGGTTAGCATGAACATAGACACCACACTGTGATGATTATGTTGTGAGTCAACCAGTTTTGTTTCGTTTTGCATTTTCCCCTCTATTATTTTTGGTGCATCACTACTAATACATTATATCTCTGCCTATAATGCAATATTTGGAAAGATAAAACCAGAGCAAAAAATTCCCTCAAATATATATTAGATGTATTTCAGATAGGTGTGGAACACTTCCATACGTTTTTGATGATATTAATTTGAATTTTACATCTCAACATACTGAGGTCACTTTTCACGTTGACTTGATTTAAGACCAGGGCATCTTTGACAGTGTTGTTTTATTCGCTAGGATGTAGTCCCTTTGGTTTTTCGTTCCATGGTTCGGACTCTTCCATGTCCATAACATAGATTTTTTCTTGAAGAAGGTTCCTATGATTTAGCGTTTCCGGTTGCAGAATTTATAGGGTTTTACGTACTTCATATCCGAACTTTCTGAAGCAATATTCATTAACTTAATTAAGTCTTACTTGACAATGAAGTATTTTAATGCCCATCTTTACAGGAAGAAATATTTTCCATTTATTCTCACCCCAAAGGAAAAAAAAATCATTACAAGTGTATATATTGTAATTCGTCACGTGCGTCATCTATACTGAATGCAAAATGAACAAACAGTAACTATAAGAATCAATCAGGACTGCTTCAAGAGGAACTCCTACCGCCTCTCTCTACACAACACCTCCTCCTCTTAGTGGTGAGCATGATAACGCCAGGTCGCCAGGTCTTGTGAAGATGACATCAGACGACAAGACCATATGTATGAAATAGGAAATATCTACTTACAAGCATTTGAAAGGGTTCAGCCCATTTTTTTTTAACAAAAAGAAATATAATTTTAAAGAATCAAACAATATTGAAAAAAATTCCCTAAGCCAAATCTGACTAAAAGCAAACGTTAGAGTTCAGATATTTTCCACTTTTTAATTTCAATGTCTATATCTTCAATGTTAGAAATCTTCTTCCATTTATTTCTCCTCAAAAGCAAGAAAAAGAAAAAAAGAAAAAAAAGATTTCAGGCATTTTCATTGTAATTTTTCACTAACTCAACATGTACTGAATACAGAATGAACAAAAGTGACCTCAAAACTCAATCAGGACTGTTGAAAATGTGCTACTTTCGCCTCACTCTCCTCTAAGAAGCGAGGATACTGATGCAAAGTCTTGTAGAGATGATATCAAGCCCTAGGACATAGCAACGAAATATACCTTTACGAGAATTTTATTTATTGATCCACTGGTAAAATTCTTTGATTGATTATTTATATTTTAATTATTTTCTTTCGTCAGTTCCAGTGATAAAATGCTACAACTCAAATATCAAGGGAAATACTGGATCTTGTATTACTTTTCTTTTTTATATTTGAGTTGTTGATTTTTAATCAAAGTATTTATTTGTAAAAGTGTAATGTTTTTTGTTTTGTCTTTATTCTTTTTCATTTACACCTTCGTTGTTGAAAATCTTTGATTTACCCTTGAAAATGCGAAACGTTTCAACTGGATAGAATAAAACCCGAACAAATACAACTGGAGATATAAATCAAAAGTGTTTCAAATGCATGCATCAAACAATAAACATAAACGAAAATGTTTCAAGTGTGTCCAATGGTTCACAGCAGGAAATTGGTTTCTTCCTCTGCATTCAGTGCGTGGTTTATAAAAAAAAAAACAAAAGAAGCTTGGAAAGTTGCGTATACTTTACCTGTTCTCGTAGGTAACAATGTCGCTCAGAATAAACGGACTGATATCCAAATCACTTATACGCTCTAATAAATGAGATGTATTTTGCCAGTTTGATTCGGTGATATGCCTAGGTTTTTCAATGTAAAATATATCCACTTTATTTCAGCGGATTGGTTATTAACCTTGATTGTATTGATAGTAAATGGTTGCAGTAATATCTGACCCAGTTTGAATATCACTGCAATGAAGTGGCAAGGTAAAGTGTTTCTGAATCAATTAGCACTTGAGAAGTACCTCTTCAACATGATGAACAAGAATTTTTATCAAGAGAAGAATACAATTTAATGTTCTTAGATTAATTGTTCTTAGATAAAATCTTCAGAATACCAACGATTCCAATGATTTTCAATAAATCTCGGAATATTTCAATGAACATAGTTTTGGGCCATCACTGTATTGAATTATCTCCTATAATTGAGTTCTTAACCTCAAGATATAATTCATTTGATACAGCATTTGTGTAACTCCTTTCTAATATTACACCTTTGCTTTGTAGTTCTAGGAGATACTTTTATTCCATCAGCTATAGTGATTATTCGACAAAAGATAAAAGCAAATATTTATTGCTTCTCATGAAAGTAACTTATGATACCGCAAGAAAATCAATTCTTGACATCTTTCCTTTCCATAATCACAATGGATCGCCAGGGTATCGATGTTGGATGATAAGTCGTTGCACAAATTCGCTCATTCATGGTCTTTCTTTTCAATGCCTTGAAAAAAAAGGTATATACCTTTTCAGAAAAAAAAAACATCGAATTCACTTGCGTGTCAAGTAAGTGGGAGGTACATAAACATTCATTTCAAGTATGATAGATAAACTCCGGCAAACAAGGACTCGTTCACACATATACAGAAACTCAGGTTAAAATTACCAACAGGAGTACCACTAGTTTGAGGCGTACTGCGAAGATCAATTAAGCTGCTGTAGTTCAATACAACATTGCCTGGGCAGCATATGGTAACCATAGACTATGTACCTGATAATAGTTATCGTGTGACACGATCACACTTTATTCGTTATCTGTATTTGAGGGGAAGACTGATAACACTCAAAAAGGAGCATTTGGGAGATCAAATAGCTTTTATTTAGTACAACAAACAGTTTGAGCAGCGTATATCAATCATCAATTTTTTAAAAATGAATTTATTCTACGAATATCGGAGTCTCCAGGTCAAACATCTTAAGAAAAATTTGTGGTACATTAAACGACGCCATAAAATTTGCATTGAGATAAACACCTGTAAAAATTCTGTTATGAACTTCTTTTTCCGAAAAATTGGCTTTTGTTTTTCTGTTCCCAAAATATATTATCTATCCATCTGTCTTTATGAATAAAGTGAATATTTTTAAAATTTATTATTTTGTCATGTACACAAGAGAGAATGAACTCTGTGTGCTTTACCAAGTGAGTACAAGAGTCGCAGTTCATTCTATTTTCCCACATTTTCTTATAATTTTTTATAAAACAAAAAGAAGCTTTTTCACTTTTTCTATCATTTTGTTTGGAAGTTTCATTTTCATCAAATAAAAATGAAACTTCCATTTAGAGCAAATGCAACGGGAATTTGAATTTTGATCGAGAATATCATGCCATAATTTTTGGTGATCGGACTAAATCCAGAACTGAATTCCAACACAGAACGGAGATTACGAACAATTTTTTTTTCAAATCACAGCACTGATATTCGACCAGTTGCAAACATAAGCAGGCCAGTAGAAATTAACTCCACTTTACAACTTTTCGCCCTTTTCAACTTTGACACAATTAAAGATATTCTCATTACGCGTTGCTCCCTTGTACTCTGTTGGCTCAACGAATTCTTGTCTTGGGAACTAGTAGAATACGCCATCATTTCGATGATTTAGGAGTCAGCAGAAGAAGTATTGCGCCCATAAATCATCGTGAGCAATTCTGTAACTGCACAATTCACTGACAGGGATAAAGGCAATCTGGTATAATATAATGATGGTCACGTTGTTTTGTGGTACCAGGAAATACTGTGCACCTCCTGCATAATCGATGCCCATAGCTGCCCATTCGACAAACATCGATTTAAAATCCCCATCGGCGTAACCATCCACAGAGTCCAACATATAATAAATTAGCTGCTGTATTATTGTGAAGCACTTTTTTCAAGAAAGACGATTGGAAAATTGATATGAAAGGAATAAAAGAAAATCTGAAGACAATTCAGGTCGGAGTTTGACAAAATAAACTCTTTTCCTCAGTCACAAAATTGAAATAAACTCGATTGCTATGATTGTCCTATTATACCGTTGTTAGTGTCTTCGTTTTTTGTTGTTTTTTCTTGTTTTCTGTAGAGTCTAGAGAGAAAATATCATTTGCTACCACGCCTTTCCTTTCTTTGATTTTGTACCTCATTGAAATGGACAAGTTTGCCCCAAGAGATTTTAAATATATGCATTTCATAACTGTTTAATTTTTGAGTTTGGCCTTATGGAGTTGGGTCAATACTATTGGTGTCATCATGGACTGTATGATTTAAATCAAGCAGAAAATGAAAGAAGATATAAATAACTACTCTGTTACCTATGATAACAAAGGAGTAAATGCTGCGTCTAAAAACAATAAAGACAACCAAGTGTGTGACATAGATTAAGAAAACAATTGGGATGTTGAAAATGAAATAAATGACAGTGCTCCAAGAATAATTTGGTTTGATTTTAGGAAAAGTGGGACGACCAAATACTTAGAGTAATTACAAACAACACAATACAAGACACCAAAAACTCAGCAAGATAATACTCGGCATCGGTAAGTAATGCATATCATATATTATAACTTGTATCATTACAATATGCTCAATGAAGGATTTGCTATGGGAAAATGAATCTTCAGGATTGGCCAAAAGTACTGGGAAGTGTTAGGATGCGTGTCTCAAATAACTAAATAAAAACAAAGAAATGGGGAATGAATAATTTTAACGGAATAAAAGTCAAAATAAAAGTATTTCCTGATCAGCCAAGATACTTTATAGGGATATCTGGCACTTAGATATTTTGTTGTGATAAAACCAAGATGATTAGAAAGAGAAATACCCTTGGACGTCGACAGCCAAGACTGAGCTAATTTGGTGAGATAGACTATTCACTATAATTTGGATTACAAATTTCAAATAACATACAGAATTATGTAATGTAATTTGATGCACCTATTATTTAGTTGTTGTTTCGTGTGTGTTTCTAACACAAAACTGTAAATATGATCATAAGTCGTCGGTAATGTAAATGTAAAATCTCTTTGTTATGATTATAAACCTTTTATGTTTCATTACATGATGTAAACACTCATGCTTCGTGAGAAATATTTTCTTTTATCGGGTCATTTCAATTAAACTTTTGCTCCGATGTATTTATTTGTGTATCTATTTTTCTCATCTTAAGATGTAAATCGATAATGCTTTAGAAGACGTCGTCGGAGTTCAGCTGGCTGGGAGACTAGGATATCTAAGTCCATAGTTGTGCCATCGTATTTATAACCAATTATTGAGGAAATTTCACTTTTTAGGTTTAGTCTCATGATTTTCCAAACTATTTCTTCGCATTTCAATCTCCAATTTTTGTCATTGCGTGGATAATTCTACCTCCTGACAAGTCATAAAAGAATCCCATATAAAGGGGTTTGCAATCAGAACCTAATTTACCAAACAATAACTTTGAAACCGGAAAACACATTAATGTTGCATAGATTCATCACTGAATTCATGGCAATCCAATATTCTGTCATCGTACAATTACCCTAAGATGGCATTGTATTTATACATGAATTTCAAATTATGCCTTATCAGTCATCTTTGCCATATCACCATCATCTTGGCAACAATGTCGTTACAATTGCCCAACTGTGTATCTCACCTCTATCTGACCCACCTATCCAAATTGACTCACTGAATAATGATCAAAGAGGTTGACACGTGTCTTATGGTAGCTGTCAATCTTAAATAGAAAAATGTTGTCTTTCTTTCAGAAAGTGAATTTAATTATATACTTACTCATACTCACTCTTTCACTTTGACTCTCTCTTTCCTTTTTCTTCTCTCTTATAGTTAGAACTATAATTCATAAAATCAATAATCAGTTAGTTTTTTGCAACAAAAGCAGTTCATGCAAAATATACCCATTTACTTATTTGCTCTCGTAAAAGTTTTTCTGTAGCAAGAAAATTACACCATTAAATAGATATTTGCCTTCATTTCAAATTTCTCCAGCACAAATAATTTGTATCAAGTGGTCAATCTTTGCTCTCCGACTCTCAGTAGCCTGAAATGTTTCGCTCAACGTTCTGTTTGCTATACCTACCGTCACGCACATACAGGAATTATCATGAGCACACATATGGAGGCTAGAGATTATTTTTCGTTTCTAATAGAAAGACTTGTACTAACACCTTCACTGGGTCATACTTTTTATCAATGAATGCCATTTCATTTCTGCTTTTTTGTGAATGGAATATATGAAGCACATCGTTCTACTTATAGAACTTTACATTTTTCCGCAATTTATGTTTATTGCTTGAATTTCAGATACCGAAATTTCGTCTGACATGCGGAGTATTTGTTACAGCCAAATATTAACAGCTTGATATAGTTTGTGAACAGTTTTTTTATCATGTCTAAATTGATCAAACAAGGATTCTAAGATTTCACTAAGTTTTGACAAATGAATCAGCGAATTAGAAGAAAAGTACATACGTTTTATTACAAATTATAACTGCCTAGCTTGCAAATTACCCTCCCACTAAGCAAAATAAAATTTGGAAATAAACAGAATCAAATTTGTTTTGGTTGAAATCTATTTGATCATCTATGCTCAGAACGACGTCTGCACGTTCCGTACATAATCTAGACGACCTCAACGCTCATAATTTTGTGTCTACCCATCTACGCGAGCGTAAATGTAAAATCGTCTTGCTTTGAAAGTAATGTCTTTCTCTTCTAAGATTCTAACATTCTAATATCCATCTCTTCTTTCAGTATGCTTTTCTGTACTAGCTGTGTCACTTGTATCATTGCCTTAAAATAATTTTGTCCTGCAGGTAAAATGTATGTATCTTGTCATCGATATCTCGTCTGTATGAAATTGTGTATATGTTTATTTCTGTTTTGCTTTTATTTTTATTTAATTTATTCTGCTGTTATATTTGACCAAAGTATAATCTAAGCAGTATCTAAATATATACATGCTTTCTGCTCAAAAGACACTATGAACATTACATCATTGCTTTAGTCAGATGATCATTTAATTATGCTCCATATAATTGATATTTTATCGCAATGGTGATATCAGCCTATTCAATTTCTACAAAGAATTTTTTTCCAAAAAGATTCATCTTCTAAACTAACCGTTAAGAACAACGGGCATTCTCAACAAATTGTTGACCCATCGTTCAAGAAAACGTTTATGCCATCATAATATACTTACAAGTACGGTTAGTCTTATGCACAACATGTATGTACCTAAAAAATACATAAAGCAAATGCAATTAGCACTGACTACAAAAATACTTAATTGGCAGTTTTCCAATCTGATCTGAGCTTACTGCAGGTACTGCACGGCCCTGGTGACTAACATTAAAAAAATGTTCATTTATTTTTTGCATGAATTAAAGTTAGTTAAAATATTCTTGTAAATTGATCCTTTGATATAATGTTTTTTATGGTATATGTTTATCAATGGAAATAACATTTCAGGTATAGAAAATTTTATCTGAGTAAATTAAGTAATTCACCCTCCTGTCACCCCAGTCAACGCTGATTTTCTATGAAGTTCCTTTTCGAATATTTTTCGAAATAAATTCGGTCTTGTATATTGGAAAAAATTAAAAAAATATTGAGAGTGGAAATTATCAAAAAGTCTCCCAATAGGAAAGACAAGAATCCCTTGCTTTAATTTTTGCTTCCACCACTTGATTCAGTCACTTATGTTGGGCGGAAACACTTTTTTTTTTTTACTTTGGTAAGTAACTTTTCACTTCGACAAACAAATACCTAGTTCATGTTGTATTGCACAGTTAGTGATGGCGTAGTTTATGAGACATAAAAATAAACCGTATATATTCATATATACTACGATTCAAGCAGCTTCTGCCAGAACATTTTCTTGGGATCCATCGTGGAGAAAAACAAGTGTTTGGGTTTGGTTGGTATATTATAAGGTGAGGCAACCTGTTTCCCTCTAATTGTATGCAATTGATAGAGAGGACAAATAAAATGCCTGCTAAATAATAAAACAAACTTCAAAGAAGACACAGGCGTCGTCATTCCTTTGTTATTATTCTTTCGTCCATCTTCGACCTTATCACGATGCATCATTGATAGCCTCTCATGCATGATTCAACCTGTCCTATCTGGTGGTCATTATATTCCTAAAATCTTACGTTTTACTCAAATGCATTCTTCTACCTGGTTTGAAACGTTATATAACAATATATCAATTAAATGTATACCTATTACCAAGAGTACTAACTTGCCCATTCAGATTGTATCAACAATACGCAAAGGTAAGGTCGGTTTCAACACTTTTCTTCGTTTAAATGATGATGACAGAAGACGAATCGAATGTTTCATATTTAAACAACTCATCCAAAAGAAGTCTCTTTTTCATTGTAACTTTTGGCCATATTTACGTTTTAATGAATTAATTCGACAGGAGGTTAGAGCCATCAAAGTGATAAATGTACCAACGAACCCCGGTCCCTCCAAACTGTATACGGTACACTTTGATTAATGCCATATGCGCAGGAGGAGAAATACATTAGATATACACAAATGTATCGACATAACACTAATCCATAATTTCATGTTGAGGCAAAACAACGAAATCATATATTTTTTTAAATGATAACCGACTCAATCTCTATTTAGGCAATTTTATAATAATTCTGTAGATTTATCACCGCAATATTTAAGAATGTAATGATATACATAATAGAAGGTCAATAATTGTGAAGTTGAATAAAATCAATCGATAAATTTCTTTTTTGAAGGAACGATTTCAAATACTTTCTTGACGGACATTTCAGTCACATTTTCATTTTTCATTGTCAAAACCAGAAACATATACTTATTTCCATCTACGAATCAACGATAGCATTCTTTGTCTTCGATAAGAAGTGAGAACCGAATTGTAATATTATACATGCTTTTCATAGTGGTAAAAAATTTGCTTTTATAAATATTGGTTCTACACAATTCGGCCCTGAACATCCTGGAAGCAAATTTACACGGGCTAATTTTTTTAAATTTTGGGATCACAATTTCAAGTAAAACTTAATATTGTGACATTATTTGATTAGTTACTACCGTTCTAACTCTAATCTTTCCCATCATCAATGTGTCTAAATCTTCCATTAATTTGCATCCTTCTAATTTCTTTTTCCTTCGCTCATGATATTTCCATTCATTTTTCTGACCCATTTTTCCACGACAAAATTTTCTGAAACCAAAATTTCTGAAATATCCTGGCACTGCTTTCCATGTGTATCCGAGTATTTTTGGTGAGTATCATATCGAGAGAAGCTATAAGTCCCAAAATAATTTCTCTGGGACTCAGTTTATTCTCATCTGAGCATTTCCTATCTGGCTAATTCACTAAGCAGCTGTGGATTTCATGTCAAAATTATCAAATCCTCTTGACATAAAGTGAAATGATTTCATAAAACAAGTTAAAAAAACTGTTGGAATTATTGCAGCAATTTCTCCTTTGAAAACCTTAATCTAATATTCTGAACTGATCGATTTCTTCTTTAGCAGCAGGGAGAGTTTTTTGGGGCATATCAGATTCAGATTTAATAACCAGCTTATCAAAGTATATTGATATATGAATTAAGTGTGTTTTAGATCGTTTTTTCAAGTTTACGATTTGTGAGGAACTTCATTACAGCATTATCAGACTTTTAGAAATTCACGTTTCATACGATGAAATATCGTATAAGTGGAATCAGAAATTGATGATAGAATGTTGATTTACTTTCCATACATTTGGGAAATCTATCTTTTCTGGGACTGAAATGGACGAAAAAATAGAAAGGGCATCCGAATGAACGATCTTTTTTTCAGATAGCAAGTTAATGTGACTGAATAGTTGGAGCCGACGAAAAATCGATGACATGTTTTGTTTTTTTTTTCTTTTGTTTTCCAATTCTATGACTGATGCAAGATGATTCACGATAAAAAAGTGATTTTCTAACTTCATATAAGAATTAAAAAGTGTACACCTCTGCTAACACTATGTACTAACAAAAATAAGATATCATTAGCTTGCGTGCAACTTCGTTACACGGTAGGTAAATGTACGTTTCGACCCTGCAATTTTGCCACTATTGCTTTAATATATGAAAATATCTCCCAATCGGAAAAGCCTGGATCCACCATCAAATATAATCCCTTCTTCCTCAACCCATAACCGATCCTTCCATAGAATATGATTTAAATGCATTCAATACCGTCAGAGAACGTGTGGACAAACGGACGGACAGACACGAGTGAATATAACTGTTTTCCAACTTCACTTGCAGAACTGAGCAAAAAGCTCCTATTAAGCCTAAGGAATCAAAGAATTGCAACATATATTGCTGACAAATTGTTCTTTCTTAATGATATCTGCTTAGTCAGAGACAATATAAAAGCCTGTGAAAAATTAAATCCATTGTGATGTTTGGCATGAAGCGATGGTAATGATTGGCACACATAAAAGACAATGATGTGGCTTGTGGACACTAGTTTTGATTAAGATTTGCGCATGAATCAATTCGATAAAATAGATTAATCCAATATGCTTTACATTACAACTGATAGTGGACACGTTTTCCTTTCAAAACGTTGGATGTCACGAACAGAATATGATAGCTGATTAACTGTTATGATTTTGATAGGGATAAAAAAAAAGCATATTTTAACAAACTCTATTCAAACTTTTATTTAAAGTTTATGTAAAGTTTCAAACATTGGAAGCAAAAATGATTAAGAGCATGTTCATCGCAATATTTTTGCTCACGATTGAAGTAATAACAAATGAAAACAATCTTGAAATAGCCAACACAGACCTTTGTCCTTTCCAAACTCTGAATAAAGAACCAATGTTTCGATAAATAGAAAGCACTCAGCGAGTGCTTGAATAAACCACGTACAAATATAATCATTATGCCTCTATCAGAACAGTCTCCGCTAACTGTAACATTTGGTTTATTTTCAATTATTTATCACGTAATTTTCATAAAAAACACCCAGCTACATTTCAATATTGATATTATTCAGGAAACGAAACTATTCTCTTGATAGTTTCGAGGATGGTCATTAACATTCAAAGAGTTTTTTGGACGACTGAACTCCTTGTTGCTGGTGTTATAAACAAGACGATTCGGCCAATTCATTCTGCAGACCTCTCCATGTGTAATATCCAAAGATGACTTTCCAAAGATGGTAGTAAACAGAATATTCCAATGGTAGCTAGGTTACAACACAGGATTTGGGTAATGTTGAACTCTTCTTCTTTCCTTGTCGGGCCGGGATTTCTATACCTTATCTATGTTGACTAGTGGAAGCCACATCAGGTTGAACTCTGCACTTGTCAGGCCTACATTCAGTCGATATGTTGACGTGGGCTGCTTTCTTGATTTTTCTCTGTTTCCCACAGCGTCGCCTGCCCATTATAAGTAATTCTTCCCAGAGAGGGAGGTGTTCACTCTTTTCTCTCCTAATATGGTCAATCATTCCCGATCTTTTAATCTCTCCTTTGATCACTGCTTTTTTATGCTCGTCAAACCTACAGAGGCCTGCCAGTGTCTCCAGTATAGACCTTTCCGCATTAACACGGTTAATGCAGATAGTAGTCAGATTTTTCTCTCGTGAACCACTCACTTTAGTGAGTAAATTGCAAAGAGTCTTAGAACTGCGAGAAGTGACTCTGATTTTGTGCGACTGTAGTGAACTGTATCATGGTCTGATTGAGTTTGCATGATCAAAAAAGACCTGCTCATCAAACACACAAAAACAGGAAGTATTCAATCGTCCGAATAATTTTTTGAATGAAACTATACATTTCTAGTGAAATATTAATTGCTTTGTTGATAGTATTCCTAAGGTGGAAATCACTGTAGTCCCTGAAAAATAAAACATAGGAGTTTCTTGAAGCGACCAACCCCACCTAACTAAATCGTTCACTCACAGACAATTGACAGCAAGTTCAATTACAACTCTTTTTGCTCGCATTTCTACTTTTCTCAACGAGCAATTTCAGCTAATCTCCTTAAAAGAGTTTTTCACCAAATATTCATTTTCTTTCTCGCCCTCTCACCGCTTTCTTTGCAATTCAATTAATTTTTTTCTCTTCCAACGTATTTTTTTATCTTTCAAGTGTGACAGGCCGATTGACAAACCGACGATTTGCGTAGTTGTTCTAAGGTAGATGAAAAAAGAACAACGTGCTGATAATTAAATTAATTATTCAATTATTGAGTCTACGTGTAAATCTGACAATTGATTATATAATCCGTTCATGATACATTGTAAACTATATTATATTGATATTATTGCATTGAAATCAATTCACAAGAGAAAAACACCGCCGTTTTGTTTGTGATAATTTATGAATATTGATGAAATACGTGGTTTTATGTATTCTATCACAAACAGAACTGGCTTTAGATTCAGAATCAATCAGCTTATATGAAAACTAGCAGTATACCATGTGTTGTACATGGGCTGTGAATAAGTTATAAATAAACTGAAATTGTTTTCGAAGAGGAAATGGACCTGCAAATTGTCTCAAATATATATTGAATAGATAGATAGATAGATAGATAGATAGATAGATAGATAGATAGATAGATAGATAGATAGATAGATACATACATACATACATACATACATACATACATACATACATACATACATAGGGAGATAGTGATATAAAAGTCGTATGATTATTATTGGGATTACTGTGAATGCAGGCCCCATGATAGGATGATTATGTGGCGAATCAACCCGATATTCTGCATTTGTTAACATATCTATTGGATCATGTACAGCAAACACAATAGAGGACAAAGAGACAACGATCAGAATAGAAAATGAAGAGCTGGAAAAAGTACAACACTACTCTAGGACCACAAATCACAAAAGAATTATCAAAAGAAGAAGAAACCAAGCGTAGAATCACTCTAGGTCGGTGAGATTCCGGTAGAGCCGACTCAACCTTAAAGAACAAGAAAATTCCATTCATCCTGAAAAGAAGGGTATACAACAAATGCATCCCCCGACAGTTACCAAAGGAGCTTAGACATGGAATTTCACTAAAAGACTGACCATTCAATGGCCCAAGAAAGAATCATTCACAACCTCACGAGGAGAGATCACAAGGCAGAAAAAATTACAAGAGGAAAGACAGGGATCAGAGTTATCATGGAAATCATTAGAAAACTCAAATGGCAACGGGCTGACCATATTGGAAGAATGTAAGACAACCGCTGGAAATCCAAACTCGTAACATGGATCCCCAGAAATCATGTGCAAAAACGCAGCCAGTAAAATATGAGATGGCGTGTCAAACTAGACAAGTTCAGACAATATTGGTTCCATGACGTCCACGATAGAGAGGTGTGGTGAATTTTTGGGAAGGTTTTCATCCAACAAGAGACACTATAAGCCTTATGATGATGATGATGATGATGATGATGATGATGATGATGATGATGATGATGATGAATCAAATAGCCCTCGCTGCAATGTACTGGTTTGAAGGAGTAGAACAATAGAGCCCCCAAATTTTCTCAAGACACATTAGATATATCAATTAAATTATTCAACTACAAAAAATGTTTAAAGTGAGAAAATATCGAGTGTTTTTTGTATAATACATGCAGTAGCAACCAAACAGAATACACGCAAGGATCCAGTGGGGGGATGTCCGCTTCACTACTGTTTGGACAAAATTCATTCATTCATTTTGCTGCCAATATCTTTGAAAATTTCTTTTACCTTATTCTTTCGTCAATTGAAGGCAATGAAAAGCTACGATTCAAAAGCAAGGTAAAGATGTCTCATCTCATATTTTTATTTTTTTCTTGTTTTCGATGTTTCAAATTTCTTTTGATTTTCATTCTTTTTATTTTGGTGAAAAAAAATTCAGGTTGGACTGCTTTTACGCGCAGTTCTGGATTAGCTTTTGAAATTCAACGATTTTCAGCTCACTTGAATAGAATGAAATAAAATTTTATCAAATAAAATGAAAGTATATATTTGAAAGTGCTGTCTTTTTCAAGTCTATGTCATTTTCTGTTCGAATTGAAGTGCGGAACACTTATCGGTAGAAAATCTCTTTTAAAGTATGCATTCAGTCTCGATGAAAAATAACACCAGGAGAATTCGAACACATTTAATACGCTACCAAAAGCAAGAATGTCATTCAAATTATATGTACTGAGAATCAGATAACTTTGTTTTTTTAATGAAATATTTTTTGATATTCAGTTATTTGTTACCGGGGTTTTCAAACATGAAACTAACTAAATCTATCCACGAGTTCATACAATGATTACAAAAATGTTTTTGTTGTTTTTTTTTAAAGCCACAAAATAAGAGTATGACATATCACCAGCGGTTCGGTTGTTAGTTTTGAGTCAATTATTATAAAAAAATGGTGGCAAGAAATATCTGACGCAGTTTGGTTAGGCTTATTAACGAAGTAGTGACATAACAAAGCAGTAATATGATTAAAGAGTGACAAATAAAAAATCCCAAAAGAGTGACATAAATATTACCCTAATGAAGTGACGCTGTGAAATGCCCCAGGATCAATTTACTACATCAGAACTTCTTTAGGAACATAAAATTCAAGTTAAAAGACAATTTCAATGACGGTAAGCAAAAATAAAGTTTGAAATTTCGTAACAATTCATTATATGCTGGGATAAAATCTCAAATATTTCAACGATTCTGATAATTTTAATAATTTCTCTCGTGTGAAAAGATTTCCATGATTGAAATTTTTGGGAAACAGTATATTAAGTTACTTGTTTATTCTTTAAAGGTGTCAAAATACATCATTACGTCCCTTGTTATACCCAACTTCACCATCACTATAAACAATACTGGATTGCTGCTATAGGAGATACTTCTATTCAATCAACCATTATGTATGGTCGGCTAAAGAGGGAATAAGATATCTATTGCATATCAACGAAGTCGTTTTCGATCCTAAGAAAAAATCAATTCTTGCTTTCATGTCCGCAATCACAATGGTTCGTCAGGGTATCAATTTTTAAAAAGAAATAAATGCAAGCATTTGGCAGCACTTTCCATTACCTTGAAAATAAAGATATATTCCTTGATGGATACGTTGAACCCATAGATTATTTTGCTTTTTGCAGCATCCATTTCAAATACGTTAAAAGAACACTTGTAAAATCCTACCAGCATATGCCCAGGCAGTATATAGTGACCATCGACTATACACTTGAAAATAGATATTTTATGACTCGATCTCATTCAATGCTTTACACGGGCTGTATATTTAAACAACAGCCTGATATCTCAGGGAAAATATAAACATATATATATATATATATATATATATATATATATATATATATATATATATATATATATATATATATATATATATATATATATATATATATATATGATGACGTGTGATTTATATTCATGAAATAGGCCCGTTACTCATGCCGAAAAAGTTTCATTTGCTAAAAATACATCAGCTACCACCAGTTCGATGCAGTAAATTTTCTATGCATTCGTGAACTTTGGAGTGTCAATGTTCTATATTGTAATATTAATAGTAATGCATTCTAAAAAGCTTGAAAATTCACACAGGAATCATCATGGGGATAACACTTGTATAAATTCTATTATCAATATCAGTTTCTGATCAATACTTAAAATACTTTTGTTTTTTGCTTTCAACACTATTTCATCTTTGTATTTATCTATGAGCGTATTTAAAAAGTGTATCAACCAAAAATCAATAAACCAACAAGGAAAGCGAAAAGAATCTTTTATATAAGATTATGGAGGAAAAGCCAAAAAAAATGATTTTGTGATAGTTTGCGAAATGAAATTCCCATTGAGAGCAAATACGACGAGAGTGTGCATTCTGATTGTCATATCATGTCATCATCTTTCATGATCAGTCAAAATCCCAAAACAAAACTTAGACTACGGGAGGATCTTTTTCTCAAATCACAGCCACGTTATTTTCCCAGTGGCAAACGTCAGCCTACGAGTAGAAATCAATGCCACTTTACAGCCTTTCGCCATTCTGAGCTTCAATACAATTAATGATGTTCTTGTTTTGCAGTGCTCCCTGGAGCTGTTAGTATGACAATATTTATCTTAGGATTCTGACAAATACGCCAACATTTTGATGATTTATGTGTCAGCAATTGAAATATGTAGGCCAAATTCCATCGTGAGCAAATCAGCACAGCACAAATAATCAACAATGAAGCCGAATGATCGGCTATCACATTATGATGGTCAAATGTTTTGGTTATACAAAGAACTGATGCGTAATTGATGCCTATGGGTATCCATTTGACAAAAAATATTATGAAATCCTTATCGGCGTACCCATCGACAAAAACAATCACACAATAAGCAGGCAACTGTATCATTGCAAAGCATATTTTTTCAAGAACAATTAATGGAATGTTACTATGAAGGGAATAAGAAAATCAAAAGACAGATTGGAGTTTGACTTCAGCAACACTTCTCCACAGTCGCAAGGACATCGGTGATTTTTACTGTTATTTGTGTCTGTTTCTCTTATTGTATACTGCGTTGAAATTGACAAAATTGTCCCCCCAAATCCTGAATCTATGCCTCTCATACTGGTTTACTTTTTAACTTGGGCCATTCGGAGTGGGTTTTTTTATCATTGGTGCCATCATCGAATATACGATTTTTACTATACACAAAAGAAAAGCAGATATAAAGAACCACTCAGTCTATGGTGACAAATTAATTTTCAAAATGCTGATAATTACAAACAACACAATACAAAGTGCAAAAGGCTCAATAAGATATTCCTCGGTATTGGTGTAATATACATTATAATTACTATCATTTCATTTGCTTAAAAGCAGTCGTAAAGGAGAAGAAACACATAGAACTGGCTTAAGTTAGCGCCAGGTTTTAGAGGGTGCCAATCGTGTGCCTGGGTGAGTTGTACTTTTTACATAAGAATGAAAAATGGGAAAAATGTATTAATCAAACAGAATGAAAACATTGAGAATAAGAAAAGTTCCCAGATGTGAAACCAATTTTTGAGCAGGAATATCTGACGGTTGAATACTTTCTGTTGCAGTGAAGTGAAGAGATATAATCTGCAAGAGAGACTAAGAGAAATAATCTGTTAAAAGATTCCCATGGCTAGCGACAAGCTTAGTTAGGCTTATCTAGTTTGTTGAGATTGATTATACACCATAAATTGGATTGCAAAGCTGTAAGTAATGAACACATTTATGTGTTGTAAATTGATAAACCTATTCTTTTGCTGTTGTTTATTGTTTGTTTCTGACAGAAATATGTAACGTACGAGCTCTTCTTTATTATAATAATAATAATAATAATGATAATAATAATAATATATCTCTTATATTCATTAAATGATGATCTGAAACTATAAGGTCGTATAGGAAATGTTTTCTTCACGTGGTTATCTAAATCGAATTTTTAATCCGATGTATTTATTTTCCCTGTTCTAAAACATCGAATGATAAATAAGATAATACTACACTTAAAGTTACGCTTCAGCGTGGTACCAGCAACTCTAGGCCCGGTCATATTGGCGGGATATCGTATTTTGTTGCATTGTCTTTCAGCTGAAGAAAAAACAGTGGCTGCATATACAGGAATATTCCCTCTTGGATTTCGTTTCATAGTTTTTAAACAATCTCTTCGTATTTCCATCTTTGGGTATAATCATTGGTTTTTATTCGAACGATTGTTTGGCTGACATCCTAGTCTCTCTAAAACAATGGTTCCCGAGCATTTTCGAATAATGTACCTTGTTTATGATATTTTTCACTCGGACCAATGGTGGGAAACATACCTATATAAAGAGGTACAATACAGTACTGCGCTATCAGAATCTAGTTTACTCAATAACCTTGAAACTAAAAAAACACGTTTGATGTTGCATTTCAAATGTTCCTAATGCATCATTTATGACAATCCAAATTTTGGCCATTACCATAATATAGTGCTGTAGTTTTGTAGTTATATTGGGGAGAGTTTTAATACATTGCACTTACATTTCAGACAAAACCTAACCTTGTGCTTCACTGAGAATCTTTATTATTTTGAGTGACAGACAGGCAGCTACGGGGATCATATCTTTTCTTTATTGAACTCGCTGTAATGTAAATATTGTACGAATTATGTATGACTGATATTTTTCGAACTGACATTTCTAAAAGTCTTAGGTACCCGCTTAAGTAGTAAAAAATGATGATTCAGTGTAATAGATTCTTAAATAACTATTTCAACAGTTGTTATGATTTAATGACTAAATATTTGATGTTGTAAATTGCTTATGTCTTGGAGGAAGCTGCAATTATAAGATGTGTCTTAACATTTGTTTCTTGAATAGTTCTCAGTAAAAGCTCAGTTCTGAAGGCAAACAATTCTCCTCTTACTGGAACCACAATTTCCATACCTAGAATAACAGGCAATTATGATATTTTGATTCATTGTCATTCACCCTTTATCACCAAATTTCATTCACCACCAACTAAATTGCCTTGTATTTTTGATCATTTCCAACCTATTTTCTTTTCTGTATATTTTAATCCGCAGTTCACTTTGTATCATGATCAAAAACATAAATCAACTCATTTCTGAATTGTTTCTCTTATTCAAAATTTGAAATCACCTGAAATTATATACAGGAAAATAGAGTGACAGAAAATTAACACAAAATAATCCTCATTTTACTATCATTGTGCGAACCCCTTGGAGTTAAAACATGGAACATAACCAAGAGACAGACTCGCGAACCGAAGAGCCTGTAACGTGCACATGGGAGAATCATGCTCAACCTCATATGGAGAGATCATCAAACAGCACAGAATATAAGGAAGAAAACGGGAGCCAGAGACAACATAAAATCGATCAGAAGACTTAAATGGCTATGAACAGGCCATGTTGCAAGAATGACGGACAACCGATGGACATCATGACTCACAACATGGATCCCCAGGGATCACATGCAAAACTGAGGCCGACTGAAGACAAGATGAAGAGATGAACTGAACAAATTCAGAAAATACTGGCTCTTCGGCGCCCACGATTGAGAAGTGTGGTGAATCCTGGGGAAGGTCTATGTCCAACAATAAAAAACTGATGATGATGATGATGATGATGATGATGATGATGATGAATCCTTTTTTTTTTTCTTCTAATATACAAGAAGCGATGATAATTAAAGAATATTCAAAGAAATCGATTTGTAAAAAATAATATTTTTATCACGTCTGCTTATCGCAAAGAATTATATTTTCAATCTTAGAAAAAATCAATACCTGAGTAAATTAAGTAATACACCCTTCGTTCGCCATTTTAGTTTGAAATAAAATGATTTATTTCATCCTTAACTGAATCTTTTACCGATTTAAGAAGCACTGCTTAAATTAACGCAGTAAAGACCATTATTGACTCGATACGACTAATAAAAATGAACACATCACACAAGCGAAGAAACATTTACAATTTATGTACGTACAAGCGAACGCAGATGAACACACACAAACACATGTATACACGCACACTGACAAAGCTTCCCCACTTCCACAGAAAAATCTTTCTTCTGTGGCTTATACTTATGTCATGTATAAAGCATTCCATATCGCTTGATGAGTTGATGCTATTGAATACAGCAATAGTTAGCTTAGCATTTCCCTGTCTAGCGCTGATTCACTGAGCGTTTTTTTTTTCAAATGTTTTTCGTAATGCATTTAGCCATATCAAATTTGTGAAATATTTATAATAGATAAGGAATAGTCACTACATAATGTAACTATACACAGTACACTTTGTTTAATCTGCTCTGTGTATGAGAATAAAAAATATCGCATATACATACATCCTTAACCAGCTAATGTTGCTACTAAAAGATATACGCAACAGTAATCCATCCTCTCTGGTCGAGGCTCAACAACAACATTATATATTCTCAAATGAATGTTGACACAATCTCAAGGCTTTGTTATAATGATTCAGTCCGACATCAAACGTATCTAGAGCCGTAATTGGGGTATTACTGTAATCACCAGAAACTTAATAAGTCAGAAGTTCTTTGTATAATGAAATTTCATTCAAAATGAAAAGTTTTTACATGGATTTCGAATACTTTTTTGTTGAACACATCCGCCATATTTTGACAATTCATGGTCAAAACCAGAAATATCTGCTTATTTCCATCTATGAATCAACTACAAACAGCTTCATTTTTTTAATAAGGAGTAAACACTAACTTTGAAGTTATTTATACTTTTTATGAATTCAGTTTTAGGGGAATTCGATCCTGAGCATTCAGTGTGGGAAATACCGAATTTTTACTTTATTTACTGTTTGTAGTAAAACTTGATGTTATGATTTTATATCATTAATTCCATCTGTTCTCAATGTTTTTCAACATCAATATTCCCGTATGGCCTTCCATTAATTCCGAATCTTTTAATTTCCTTTGTGTTCCACAAAATATTTCAATAATTTTTGTGTCTAGATTTTACGTGACTAAATTTCCTAAGACTGAATCCTCCTAAAATCGCTGTTCATACTTGTTCTAATTTTTTGAAAGAGCATCGTATCAAAAAAAGCTTTAAATCTCAAAACGGTCAATCTATTTCCTTGAAATACCCTGTGTATCTACGTAATTTCCTGTCAATTTATCCTACATACAGATTTGTTAAGCTGTTAATTTGATGTCCTACCTATAATTCCTCCTTGATATGAAGTGAAATAATCTTATAAATCTGCTTAGAAAATGGTAGCTTTTCTTGTAGTGGATAGAAATCAATATCGAAAATTCCATTTCTCTTTTGAAAATACTTGACTGATATTCTCAGTTGACAGATTTATTCTTTGGCAGCGAGGAAAGTGTTCCTAATTATTGATATCACATTCACATTTAATACTAAGTTTATTATAAAGATTTGTGTATAAACTGATCGTATTTTAGGTTGTCTTGAAAATGTTTCTGTTAGTCTAAAATAAGTAGAAAAAATTAAGATTTTGTAAAAAATTCATTACAACACAAGCAGCCTTTCACATATACATGTCTCATACGATCAAATATTGTCTTAGTAACATCAGAAATCAATGTCACAACCTTGATTTACTTTTTATAGAATTCTGATAGCTATTTCCTCTGGAACTGAAATAGAGGAGAGACAAAGAAAAGGCATACGAATTACAAATGTCACTTCATATATTGCTATGCTTTAGGGGAGATAACTGTCTGTTTCTTATTTTCAAATTTGGACCATGTTTTCATCTATGACGAATTTCACTCAATAGGAAAAAATCCTTGATCCGCCCTAAATTAAATTCTTCTTCCGTTCGTGAATGATTCTTCCAGCTAATATGATCGAAATTCACTGAGAATCTTTGGAGATATTCCGTATAAAACATAAATCAATGCATAAATGTATGAGGAATAAACCAATAAATATCTCTCAATTGGGAAAAATGTCTGGGTCCACCTGAGAATCTAACCAATTCCTTCCTGTTATTCTCATGGTTCATACACCTTGACATTTTAATTGAAATTCATTCGGGAGATATTGAGTGAACAAAGAGACAAACGCAAGTGGATACATATATCTTTTCGAATTTCGTTGACAAGAGTGAACAAAAAACTCTTAGTGAAACCAAAGAATCTAAGAATTACAAGATATCTTGCCGAACAAAACGAGTTTCTTAATTACATTTGCTAAGTTAGGGACATTACAGATCCCTTTAATCTAAAAACATCGACATAAAACCATCAGTTATCATGGGAAAAAAATTTTTCGGAATAAAATGAGCACAACTTTGAAGAAATTCGCGGATATATTTTAACTTTCATATGATTTATTTTTTTCGAAAAGTAATTACTGGATACGTTTCGGTGGAAGAGTCGATTGCGTCATATATTGGGGAGGAGATATTTTTTAATCAGAGATCAATTGTTACCTTTGAGTTGGAGAGTCCATTGCTACACACAGGGATACAGGGAAAATATGCCTCCATTATATGTGTACATTGTTTCCCAAACGTGGAAAAGTATAAGATTATACTATATGACTATGTCCATTAGACAGCTATCAACTAATCAACTAAATATTGCTTTTATCATGAAATCGAAGTCATTGTGAGGTATGGCAAAAAAACAGTCGTAATATCCAGACATAATAAAGCAAGTCTCAATAATCACTGTGTCAAAGGGGAAAAATAGCAACAATGAATGCAGAAATCGAGAATGTATTGATATCTTCGGAATAAATCGATTTAAGACAATGATTTCGTTAAGGAACATTAGTTACAGGCTTGTGCAGCAATCAGTTCGAGCAAATGGATTACTGATTAAGTCACCAATATGCTTCATATTACAACTATCAATGAACACAGCTTATAACGTCGGATGTTATTAATAGAAGACAATGGCTTGTAAGAATGGTGAAGCAGAGAACACATGTGGCGGGCTGAGTTCAAACTCCGCCTGAGATACTTTACGTTACTTTGCAATATTGCCCTTTGAGATAGCTAGAATCAATTCACCCCCTATCTGAGGGTAGAATAAAACAGGGTAAAGTGAGTGGCGCCATTTAGGCACATCTTGCCTCTAAGCCGGAATTTCAGAATTTGATTGGTGTAGCCTAAGTATTACTCAGCTGTACAATTTACAGTTGTTGATCAGCTATTCTAATATAAGTAACAAAATCTTTTTTTTATTATTATTGTATTACATATTTATACAGTGCCTTCTAGAAATATTCACCCCCTTGGTATTTTCTTATATTGTTGTATTATAATCTCCTATTTGAAGTGATTATTATTTTGATTTAATGTAATAGATCTACACAAAATTTCCTAAATGGATGAATTTCTAAAAAATCTTATTCTACAAAGTTCTAAAGAAACTGAAAAACTGTAAGTGGTGTGCGATTATGTTTTTGGTCCCTTTGCTAAGATGCCTGTGAGAAAAAAATGGTGAAACCAAATACCCAAGAAGTGACATAATAAGTAAAATAAAGACTGCCTGTTTGTCTCATGATCTGCCACTTAATCTTAGTATATACAGCTATTCTGAAAGGCTCCTGAGTCAACACCACGAATTAAGGAGCACCACCAACAAAGCAACATCATGAGGACCAAAGAACTTTCTGAATAGGTAAGGGACAAAGTTGTGGGGAGACACAAATCTGGGTTGGCTTATAAAATATATACCAAACATCCAACAGAACACTATTAAATCTATTACAACAAAACGGAAACAGTACATCATTAACCGCAACAAATCTGGCAAGAGAACACCAAACTAATATACACCCACCTCAAAGGACTTGTAGGTGTAATTGCTGCAAAGGTTGAGTCTGCAAAGTATTGATTTTGATGGAATGAATAGATATATGCACTCATGAAAATTGTTTGTCTTACTTTTTGTTTGTTTCATATTGAAAAATACTTTGAATCTTTGAAGTGGTAAGCATGTTGTGTTAGTCAAATAATACATCCCCCTAAAACAATGAAGACGTATATTCATTCCAAATAGTAAGGCAAGGAAAAAAAACTATAGCCAAGGAAGGGAATATTTTAGCAAGGCAATGTATGTAAAGTGAAAAGTTAAAGCAGAAGTTTTGGGAATATCGACAATGAAAATGATTAAGTGCACGTCTCTAGTTTTTGCAATATTTTGTCTCGCAAAAGATGTAAAATAAAAGGAGATTCGTGAAATGGCTGGTCCAATGAATAAGAAAAATAAAACAAACCTTTGTCTGTTCCAAACTCTAAAGTGAGAATAGATGCCTCAATTATTTGAAAGCACTCAAAGAGCGCTATACACTTAAATAATACTCCATTGTTTGAAATATCCACCATAAATGCAAGAAAGTTTCTGAAATAGTGTTGTGATGATCAGAAAAAAACATGCAATTCGTCGTATATAATGATTACCAACTCAATACTTTGTAGCTTTGCTGGAGGGTTTCATGAATGTAAAAATACGATTTTTGCAATTTTGTCAGAATAACCTCATCAAACTGCAATATTTCGTTTATTTTTATTTATTATTTCGTGATGTTTGCTTACAAATTCAGGTTGCATTTCAGCGTCGATATTTTCTATGAAACCCAACTACACTCTACAAGTAAAATACCGACTGTTTTGCTAACAGTGTTCCAAGACGTAGGAATTTAACGCAAAACTGTATCTGAAAATAATCATATTAGTTGCCTTAAGCGACCACCTCTGTCACTCGACCACATCTTCCTTTCACGGACATTGGGCGGTGAGTTCAATTTCAACTCATTTAACTTTCTCGCTTTTGTTGTCTCCGCAGCTGAGATCAGCCATTCCCCTTCAACAAACATCTTTGTTCCACACCCTATTCCTTTGTTCCTTTCTCTCTTGTCCTCTTCGCAGTCTTTGTGTTGCGAAGGTATTCTAAGAACATCTGTATCTGATTAATGTCGATTTGTGTAGCTGTTCCAAAGCAGATGAAAACCTTCCAATGCATCAATCATTAAAATCAATTATTGAATAGCCGAACCTACATCTAATTCTGACTGTTGATTAGATAATGCCTTTGTGATACATTGTTCACCACATAATGATGTGTTGATGTTATTACATTGAAAGTGATTCACAAAAGAAAAACACAGCCATTTTGTTTGTAATAACTCATCAGCAGCGTCGGTCGTTGGACATAGACCTTCTGCAAGATTAGCCAGACCTCTCTGTCATGGGCGTCATGGAGCCAGGACATTTTGACTCTGTCTAATTCGTCGCTCCATCTTACTTTCTGTAAGCAACAATTGCACATATGATCTCTGTTGTAAATCGTAATGTCCATCTGATATTGATATTCTTGCAACATCACCAGCCCATTGTCATTTGAGCATGATATCCTTGATTTTTGTGTTTCTTATTATATATTTTGTCGTCTTATAATCTCTCTATATGGGTTTGAGCATGATTCCCTTATATGCACATTGAATGGCTCTTAGTTTAAGGGGTCAATTTTCTGTTATGGTTCTTTGTTTCATTGCCATGAGTGACCATCAGGAGGTGATAGACCCTTCTCTTAAGGACTTTTAGGATTTTCTTATTCTTGAAAATTAAGCTTGCTGTACCGAATGATTGTCAACTTCATATGATTCTTCTCTTGATATCCTCTTCTTTTGAGCATTTAATGGATATTCGTAATCCTAGGTAGATGTAACCATCAATTTTCTTCAGCTCTGCGTTTTCAATTTTGAAAATAAGATGATTATCGTTTGGGTTAGCCTTAACCCTAATCTCTGCCATTATAATTATGATTTTACAAATCACACGGACATGTTTTTTGGCATTCTCAAAGTTAGCTTATTTCTGGAGTATGTTGATTAAATACTCTGGCCACAATGTACCGTTTTGGAAGAGAAAAAGAACACAGTTACACACTTCCTCAATATATATATATATATTAGATATATATTAGGTGTATTGTTTTGATTAGTGAACGAAATAAATGTTTTATGTAAGAAAAATCTGTAGAAATTTAAATGTAATTCATGCAAACATTATACAACCAGATTCAATGTGAGTGCTGATCTATTTGATGATCGGGTCTTCGAGGGCAATATACCCCTGTTACGACAAAGATAACTAAAACTATTTTGAAAAATACATCTATATCATAATATTTTTAAATCAAACAAATATACAATAATCTCAAGCTATCACAAATCAACTTTGAAAACAAAAATACATTATTTTTTTTTCATCTAGCATAAGTGAGATATCTTCCGTCGTATGATTTATAACAATTTGATTTGTTGTCCATGGGGAAAATTTCTATACATAGTTTTTTCACTCTGATATTTTTGTCAGCTTCATAGAAATATTGCTAATCTTGAATGTTTGTAAAAAAAAAAATGCTTGATTGCATATAACTTTATTTTCTTTTTTTGAAAGTTTGTTTTTCACAAATCAGACGAAAAAATAAAACCTAAGCAATTACATATGAGGGTATACATTAAAAAGCGTAGGTACGCCACTCTTTGCGATTTAGTCAGGCATGTACAAAAATTTACGGTGGAAAACTGGTTTGAACCTGTGTATTCAGTTTCTGATTTATAAACAAATAGATGCTGGGAAATCTATTATTTTATAGAAGGCAACAATGTTGCTCAGAATATAAGAACTGATAAACAGATCAATTGAATTTGCAATATAACTCTTTCGTTGTGCAATCCCTTTGAATGAAATGTCGGAATCTTGTCTTGGGAGATCTTTTCTTTCATTTGCTACCATTATTCTCAGGCAAAAGATAAAAGCAAATCTACATCGCATATCAACAAAGGCAATTATGATCCTGCGAGAAAATTAATTATGAAACCACAATGGATCGACAAGTATCGATTTTTGAAAGAATTGAATGCACTTGATTACTTATTTATCACTGCACTTGTCATTGCCTTGAAAACAGAGAAATCTTAGATAGACGAATCGAATTCATTTGGGTTTCATGAGTGTAAGAGATGCATGGATTCCCTTACTTTTACACTATCTCCACTACATGTTTTGTAAATAAATACCAGCAGACATTGCTCAGTATTTAACGGCGTTATCTCCAGTTTTAACCATTTTACAAAGGTTCCTGTTAGATGTACCAACAAGATATCTGCTAATCTTAGATGCACTGCAATTAAAATACTTTCATCTAGGACAACAGATAGTGTGCGCTGTGTATAGTGATCATTAAATCAGTATTTGAAAATGAAGTATTTCATGACTTGATCTAATTCTGCGTTTACTTGTCATTTTCATTCGAAATACAAGACTGATACCCAAAAGGAAGAATTCTTAGATTATAACTTCTTAGCATAAATGATGACAGTTCTTTGATTTATATTCGTTTTTTCGTTTTAACATTGTTCTATCCATCTATCAATCGATCAATCTATCTGCTTTCCAACCTGCTAGTCTGTCTGTGTCAGTTTATGTATCTATCTATAAGCGTATTTTCTTAGAAATTTAGGCCAAACCTTCAGTTTACCATATGGTGACGATTTCATCGATGTTTCTATCGTGTTTGGCTCAGAAAAAAGAAGGTAATCCATTCAAGCATCTATTCAAATGCACTGACGAAGATATCGGTCCAGATCCTGGCTTCAACGAATATATAGCCATAAACTCAAGCCTGACTCCTGAAATTTTTCTCTTTTGACTAAGTCGAAGGTAAAATTTGCTTTACCTTTGAAATATCTGCAGAGTTGTTTTACAAAGGATTTATTTTGGATGCTGATAAGTATCCTTTTGAAAAGAATCACAGGGCTTGAAGATGTGGTAACTTCCTTATCTGTCTCCATTCTGGTAGGATGGGGTATTTTATCATTCATACTTTCCTATGAAAATTACGATTTTTATAACAATATTTCTTCCATATGTAGTGTGCACGATGAAATGTTGCCAAAAATTCAGCATTTTCTCATTGTAACGACTGCACTGAGTGGCTAAGCAAGATGTTGGCGATAGTGATCAGCTTCATATCCGACTCACATCAAGTAATCAATATAAGAGTTGATCCCAAATGCAACTGTGGACATGATAAAAAGTAATTCTCATTGCATAGATAACAAATGAAAGCAACACCTAAAAAACATATATATACCAATAATTCAATCACTTAGCAATTTTTGTTTCCGTATAATTCTTGTTATATCAATTTGGTTTTCGAGATATTTGATATTTTGTCGTGTGAATAGATCTCTCAATTGAAGAATATTAGGAATCATATTTTCTATAGAATTCTTGTTATATCAACTTTGTTTTCTGAAGATTCAATATTTCATGTTTATGTAAATATCTCAGAAATGTTATTATAGAAAAGATTTCTTATAATAATATGGTTTTATGTAGATTTAATGATTTATCTTATGAGAAGATCCCTCAGAAGACATTAGAAATGTCATTTTGTATACAATTCTTAAGATATTAATATCGTTTTCTGGAGATTTAATATTTTATCTTGTGAGTATATCTACCAGGACATTAGTATGTTATCTGTTGTATATTTTTTCTAAATAAGTAATCGTTTTATGTAGATTCAATATTCATCTTATGAGTAAATCTCCCGACTAAAGGACATTAGAATTTTTTTTTTTGGTTTGTTTGAATAAGAAATGAAGCCAGCATTAGAAAGGTTGGCTTGCATGACATTTGAAGCCAGTATTAGAAAGATTGGTTTGCATGAGAGTGGGGATCGACCTTAGGAAGGTTGGTTTGAATAAGTAGAGGGGCCATCATTAGGAGAGTTGCTTTGGATAAGTTTAGGGGCTAGCTCTAGGGAGGTCAGTTTATATTTGATAACGGGCCAGTACTAAAAAAGCTTGGGTTGCCTATGATGGGGCCAGCTTTAGATAGGTAGGCATGCATAGAATTAGGGATAAGCCTTATATTCCTGACCATCCTTATACAATATAGTATTATCTAAACAACTTATTTACTAAGGACCGCGCCTCACTAACCCCATACACATCCCCTGGTAGGTCTTTTCTTGGAGGAACTCTCTTTCACCGAACTAGTTGAGCCTTTATGAGTTGATCGTTGGTCATTAGAATGTCTTCTCTTTTTCTCCGTCTCACCACAGCAGAAAGTATTCAACTGTTAAGCATTTCGTCAAAAGAGGATACTTTTTCAGTGAATTTCCCTTATTCTCACTGCATTCAATTTATTCATTTTCTCATTTTTCTAAGTTTATTTGGAAAGTTTTTACGTTCTGGGACGCATCAAATGCACCCCTGATATTTTTGTGCCCTAGGCGACTACTTATGTTGCCGACACAGAGGGCTAACCCCCAAAAGTATTTACCTTATTATTGTTTTAATTTTTAAAAAAAGTCATTTCATTTTTTTTCAATTATAATAATTTGAATTCAATCCATTACTGCTGCAGGTACATCTCAGTTGCATGTCAACGGCAGAAAATTTGCAAAAAAACTGAACAGTCAATTTTCTCGTTCAACAATGTTTTTCCAATTAAAGTTACGCGCAGAGAAACATAGAATCAAGCAGAAAAAGAAGTCCTCAGTTGGTCGAATGTATGACTGAAGAGAAATTCTGTCATTTACAGTTGATCCATAGAGATACAATGATTTAAATTCTGGTCATGTAAAGTTAATGGATCAAATTACTGCGGAGGCTTTCAATCTCCCCATGCAATAAATGTTGTAAAAACATAAGATACATATGAAATTTCTCCGAAATTGAGGGGAATGTCGTCAATCTGTGTATATTCCCATGGTCATGAAGGCCATCTCTCTACAAGATATAGACCCTATGTACGTCAGAGGGGAGCAATATATAATAGTCACAGCAGCTCCTTTATCAGGTTACATAAAGAAAAAAAATAATCAAAATAGACGGTGAATATATGAGCAACCTCAGATTTGCTGACGACATCGTCCTTTTTGCAGGAAACTTTGAGGACCCACGGCTAATGATAGATGGAAAATGCAAAAATGCTGGCATACACATGAGCTTCAGCAAAAAAAAAAGATCTTGTGCAACAATATCGTTGGATAAGACCACAACAATCAAAATCGAGAAAGCTGAACCGGAGAATGTTGACCATAACATCGACGTAGGACAACAAATCTCCATGAAACCCAAAAAAGAAGAAAAAATCAAGCGAAGAATCATTCTGGGATAGCAACCCTTCGGCAGGGCAAGCTCGAACTTCAAAATAAGAAGATCCCATTAGTTTCTAAAATAAGGGTATACAACCTAGGAGCTAAAACAAAGAACCTAACGAAGAGACTGACCCGCAAACTGAGAGGCATGCAATCTGCACATAAGAGAATCATGCTCACATGGAGAAATCACAATATATCAAGGAGAAAACATTATTCTGAGACATCATAAAATCCATTAAAAACTCAAATGGCAATGGCCTAGTCATGCGGAAAAAATTGCAGACAACCAAAAAACATCACGACTCACAACATGGATCCCCATGCACAACCGAGAGGTGGAAAAGAAAAATTCCGAAAACACCGGCTCCGCGACGTCTACGATAGTGAGGTGTGGCGAATCTTTGGTAACGTCTATGTCCCACAACGGGTGTGAAAAGAATGATGATGATGATGATGATGATGATGATGATGATGATGATGATGATGATGGAGGGAAATAAAAAATGAAATGTGATATTCAGTTACCAATTACCATTGAAGACATCAATTTACATAGATTCGCTTCAATGTTTCTTGAAGAAATTATATGACCAGTACAATATAGAATTAGGCTTTTTGTTTTGTTTTTTATTTTGTTATCATCGTCATCATTATCATCATCATCATGGTCTCTCTCTTTTACAATCTATTGCCAAATTGCTACCGACAAGGGCAAAAAGGTTGAAGTAATCAATAATTTCCCCCTCCCCTGTCTTATTTTGTTTGTGTGTTACCGGTTTTGCATATGTTTTGCAGTGTTTCAATTTTTTGCGTGTATGTTGCTGTTTTTTGTGATCATACTGTACTATAGAAATTATTATCATCATCATCATCATCATCATCATCATCATCATCATTCTTAGTAGTAGTAGTAGTAGTAGTAGTAGTAGTAGTATATTGTTGTTGTTATTGTTGTTGTCTTTGGTTTCAATTTATGTAAGTCACCCCAACCGGGTCTCAACCAAATTGTAAGTTATGACAGTCCGAGATTCAGAGAGAGAGAGAGAGAGAGAAAGAGAGAGAGAGAGAGAGAGAGAGAAAAGAGGACAGGGCTTTCACATATACAAGCAATACAACACCCCCCAGCATACTTATAAATACATTAAGTGATATAAACTAAGTGTAGTATGTACATTCACACCTGAGAAATTTTTTTTTTGTATCTCAGATATGCAAGACATTTCAAGTATGTTATCAGTAAGTTCACTGGTCACTTTTTTGAGTAATTCAAAGTCCCAAAACGGTCAGTATTATTTGGGTCCTGAGTTACCACATTCTACTGATTTCTTTCTCAAGGTCTTCATGCTTTGAGAGTTTCTCGAATTCTTTTACAGCTATACTATTATCCATTGGAACAGCCATATCTACTCGGAGGTACGTTTTATCCTAAAAAGTCTTTCACTATGATATCTTCCCAGTTCTCATTTATAGTTCCATCAATAGTGAAGTCCAAAAATGTGGTCACATCTTTTACTTCTGTGACTGATTCAGGCTGGTGTTTGCATCAGTTTTCAGCAAATTAGGCGTTATAATGTTTGCAGATGTTCCATTGTAGATACTGTCCAATTTTGTCTTATATTTTTTTTCCTGCAAAGACCAAGCATTTTGCCAGTATGTGGTCAATTGTTTCTGCCTTATCATCACTACCATAGGGGTCAGTAACATAGTACGTCAGACTGGTAGAGTCACATTTTTAGTCTCTGGTCCTACGTTGCCACTATGGAATCCTACGTTTTGACCTTCAATCCTGAGCTTTGCAACCAGTGGTGGATTTGATTCGGATCTTCATCAGCTCATTTGGTATCAAGAGGCATTTGGTCATTAAAAAAATCATCTACATTGATGAATCTGCATCCCCAAACCGGACTAACATAAATAAGCAGAGATTTTATTCAAAGATTGCCACGTTGTATATGCTTAAACGAATTTTATATGACTTTCAAATATTACTCAAGTCAAAATATATTTTTACTCCTAATTCCAGTCACTGGCCAGACCCAACCCGTCACTAATAGTTTCGCAACAAAAATTACAGAAGCAAATGGTTTTACTACGGAAAGAAACGTTGACAAATGTCACCAAATGTCGCCAAATGTTGCCAAATGCTGGTAACTGTTTTAAAAGTCGACAGTGTGGAGGCTTTCAACTATTTCTTTCGATTTGGTCTGAGATAACGTGAATTTGGCACTGATTGACCTAACTCCTTCACTCTCACCTGTGCGTCGAAAAGAGCAGGCAGATTTCAAGCTTTTTCAATTTGATCTGTAAGGCAGTAAAATTGGCTCCAACAGAATTCTCTCTCTCTCTCTCTCTCTCTCTCTCTCTCTCTCTCTCTCTCTCTCTCTCTCTCTCTCTCTGTTGAATTTCTTTTCAAAATCCGATACTGACATCGATACCCTTGGAGAATTCTGAACAAACTTGGTGATTAAATATGGAATCTCCATCCACATTCAAATCAGGAGTTCTTGCATGTCGTTTGTTCAGTTGTCACGAAATACTCCGGAAAAGGTAATATACACTGTCATTTTTAGATTCACAGAAGACAACACTTTGTTACTTCTTGGGGACACCAAAAGGTACTTTGATCGTTGCACCATGAATAGATTACTGCTGCGTTTGCCAAAAAAGGAGTCACGGCTTTTTCTAGCAGCATTTCTAGCATATATAGTATTTCAAATTCATTGGGGCTAAAATGAAACCTTAGACAAAATTGCAGGTCAATATTTTCACTTTATTCCAAACACTGCCGTTTGCTTCGATGCGCAAATGCGAGGCATAAAAATAAAACACTTTGGAAGCATCCCAACATATGGGATGACAGCTTTCAGCATATCTCGGTGTACGATAGATAGGCTAAATCAAACCCAGGTATTGCACGACCAATTTCAACAATTGTCAGTATTGCAAAGTAGCTTGAAGTAAATGTGAAGATTTCCAGAAACTTTTTGTCAGTTAGAAACACTCTGGGTGATATTTCCTGAAGATTTTATTTCAAATAATTAACGAGTAATAGATTTATACACATTCGAAATAAAATGATTCTTTTATTTTCATTCAATGGGGGGTAACTTTCCCTCTTATGAACTGGATATTTCTGAGTTGTCTCCAACTTTTTCAGACACACACACACATACATCACGAACCCACGTCAACCGATAAGCGTTGTTAACGCAATTCTACTTCACCAACGGAGATAATAGCGTCTTCGGTAAATCAAAGTTCATTTTCTTTATTCATTCACGTGGTCGGCTGTCCAATTCGCTATCCAGTTAATTCGGGTGCCGGACGAAATATGCTTCCAAATAAACTATCTCTACAATTATCACATTTTGTTGGACATAAACTGTCAAATCTAATTATGTATACAAACTGTCAGCCAAATAGGAAGATATATTTGTAAATATTCATGCCTACAGCTCCATAGTAGGTAGATGGGTAGTGTGCCATCTCGAACTGTTCCTTACGAAGGTGCATTGAGCTCTGTCGGTGGAGCAGATTCATGTGAAGACTGATTCGGAATGGGTGCTAGTTCGTGTTCCTCACTTTCATTATTCATTTATGTGGTCGGCTGATTCCAGTGCCGGACGAAATGTGTTTCAAAATAAATTGTCTGTACAATTATCACACATATATATATATATAATATGTTTCCACATGTATCATCTCTGGAAGAATCATCATCAAAATCATTCTTCGTCGACGCATCACAATCCCTGTCACGTATTACTAACATCATCTTTTTTGACATGGCGCATAAATACTCTATACGTGTCTCGCAGCATCTCTCCAACCTTTCCACCTCTTTGGTTATTAATGTACTTTTGCAGATATTTTGCGGTAACAATGTTTATCAATTCTTTCTATGTCATTTTTCTTTTACTGAAAGTTGCCGTCTATAATTACGGCATCTTACTAATTCATGCATGGTATATATCGAGGCATTAACTACTTTCTTGCCACTCGTTCGTTGGTAAATATACCTTTACTAATATGCCGTTAGTAATTATACTCACCAATTTATGTAATGGCATACATCGATACACTGGTGCCTTTCTCTATCGATCATTACACTATTACAAAAGCAAAAAATAAGACATCTTTGAAGCTGAACTCGTCCCCCTCTAATTTGTCCGTTTAAGAAATATTGCAGACATCCATGCAGTTATACTTGCACCTTGTCTCATCATATTCCCTTTAATTACTTCAAATATGCTGCCTGACAAAAAGTATTACATATTGTTCTGTATTTAACAGACATGTACCTTTGAACTATTTTATTGTTATTATATATTTGTTGATTACACCATCTGTTCTTTGATATATTTCTTTATTTTGAATAAAAGCTCTCTCTCTGTCTCTGTCTCTCTGTCTCTCTCTCTCTCTCTCTCTGTCTCTCTCTCTCTTTCTTTCTCATTCTCTTTGTCTTTGTAGATAACATTATGCAGAAGACTGATCAAATGGAATTTAACCTTGTTTCTTTGATGTCAATACATCTGATATCATAAAGACAATTTATTTGCTTGAATGCTCTCGGTTTTACTCGTTCAGCTCGATGCAGTTACTTTGTACTTATAGAATATGTCTTATTTATTCTCAATCTTAAATAAGTAAAGATAAAGACTCTATAATTAACAATTAGTATATCTGGAGTTATCGGCCCAGGATAGACAATTTGGATAATTTTTTTGAAGACAATACTGGCAATGTAGTTATCTTTCTTTGACCAGATTTTTTCTTGATCATAGTAGTTTTTATGAATCATTTGTTTTCATTATTTCCAATGATTGATGTAGCATATGATATTGGAAGGTTGTATAAAGTTGCTTGATATCATTCTCATTGATTCATCATCGCTAACACTAGTGCTATAAGAATCGTATATGACATTTCTTTACATTCATAATCGAAAATATAATTTAACATGGCTTAAAATGGACGTTTGAAGAGATTAGTATTATTTTAGCTGTATATACAATGAGTTTAAAAGGTATCAGATGCATTGCAGGATTTGTATCTAAAAATACATATGCAGCTTATAAGCTGACGAAATTTGAACTAAAGATCAATACCGATACAACATTTTGAAAAAATACTGATACAAAATTGAACATTGTAAAGATATAAACAGAAAACATAAATAAGGAGGCACCAAATATCCGACACATTCCAAAACATCATTTTAAATCTTATCAGATTGTACTGGATGGCACATTGCAATGGATCTAGATTATTCTGATACTGATAATCGTTGTAAAACATTCATAATTGGTGTTGACGTCATTTGATAGCACGTGGCTCGATCTTCACCTGCTGCATCAGGCCGCTTGAAGTATCAGCATCTTTAAGTCTAAAATATCCAATAACTGATTATATCACACCACAATAAAGGGCAGGGATATAGGGAAATCCCGAAACGGATAAATGTCCCAATATCCGCTATATGAGACACAGTTTGCCAATTCATATCTCATAATCCAACTTTGAGCATGCTTCAATCATCTTCCAAAGTCCTTCCAGAATTTTATCCATGGTGCTACAAATATCGATCGGAAAGTAAGGCAAAGATATTCATTACATATAAAAAATATACAACCAAATAGTTGATTTTTTTCAAAATGTATTGGATATTTGCTATTGTTTTATTTCTGATTTGCTACACAACTTGTTTGATTTTTGTATTTGTTGCATTAACACTGATATTTGGCTTTCATTTGTCGTTTTGAAGCAACATAAATATGTTAAATAAGCATTTTGCAAAGAAGTTGATCCTTTTTGCACTCACTGTATATTCTTTGTTTTACCTGGAGTTTTTCCTCGCTCGCAAAAACATGGAATGAGTTTGCCAACTTCTGTATTGATGTATGAGCATAGAGACAAGGATGAGGAAAACATGTTATGTAGCTTGCGTCTATGTGAAAGTTAGAAATTTTCCATGGCAAGGTCAGGTTTCAGGTCCAAATAAAAAGCTAAATTTTCAAATGCTGCTGATTTTGTAGGCAGGCCCTCCCCACTTTGAATACTGACGAAAAATAATTTCCCTCTATTCAGGGCTAAACTAAATTAAATGTGAAGAAACCCGGAGCAAAATGTAATGCCAATCACGTGGTTGTTAATAACTTCCGAATCAGGAATGAGATTTTTTCTGTTGAATTTAGGTCTATTAATGCTCTTCTGTTATTTTCACTATGAAATCAATGTTTGATTTTTTGTTTTTGTTGAGTTTTTTTTTTTTTTTGATTTAAACAAAATCTGAATAAGGTAAGTTTAAGAAAATTGATGGGAAAATATGGAAATTACGAGAAAAAAAGAGGAACTGAATCAATTCAAAAGAAAGAAAGAAAGACAGACATAAAGAAAGAAAGAAAACAATTCAACCAAAACAGAAAGAAAAGGTAGACTAACAGAGGAAACAAGAGGATAGATAACGAAAAGAAAGAAAAAGAAACAAAGAAACAATGTAAGAAAGAAGGAAAGAAAGGTTGGAAGGAGAGTAAAAGGGCAAAAATAAATGCTAATTGGTTAAAAAAAAGTAAGACATATAGAAAATGTCAGAACCGCTTGATAACAAACCAAAATCAAGTGTTGCGATCAAAAATAATTCTTTAAAGAATGGCTCTTTGATGCAAAAGAGCTTTTTCAAGTCTTCTATTAATTCCCAATCTTAAAGAAGGTTATACTACGTTTTAAGAGCAATTATCTTTTTTCTAAGAAAAAAAAAAACACTTTGTAGTCTGTGGGCGATATCATGTAATGCAAATAGATTTTCGCTGGAGCCCGAAATAGTTGCTCGTTCCATGCTATAAAGAATGGGTCTTCGTGTGTGTGACCGATTTTGTTGCGATGCAAAAGAGCAAAATCTGACAAAAAGAAAAAAACTAAAGACATAGAATGTGACAAACGTCACGAAGGAGAGTAAAAAGACAGAAAATCTATACTCTTTTAAGTTTTTGGTCACGCAGACGTGACTACATCGGCAGCTTCATAGCTGTATGGTTTCAACAAGTGAGACGTCTGAGTTTGAAAAGATAAGGAACTAGAAAATTGCTGTCAGTCAGTAATGTTAACAGAACAAATACACACACACACACACTCATATATATATATATAGAGAGAGAGACAGAGAGAGAGCAAAGAGGGGGAAAGAAAGAGAGACAGAGAGGGAAGAGGAAGAAATTTCATCATCTATAAGTTTTTTTTTATTATTACTTTCATTTTATTTGTTTTAGCTATTGTGAACTTCAGGATCACTCAAACTGACGTTGAATTGAATGTACAAATTATGATGCAGGTCTTCATTTTTAAAAGCGAATTTACAAAGCTGAAGACAGTGAGTTCAGTTCTATCTGATTGCTCAGAAAATAAGGTCTCAAGTGAGACTAACAGCTAGGCCTTATCAAATACCAACATATGATAGCTATCAAATATTATGACTTGAAAATAAACGGGGCGTAAACTTTTGCCCATTCATACAAATAAATTGATAGATTGATAGATCGTTAGATATTGAGAGACTAAGATAAATTGATATGGAAAGCATGGGATGGATAGATAGGTAGATACGAGTAGACTGAAATATTGGGTGAGGTAACAATTCATATGGTTAATTATGTATGAATATATCCAAATTTTGACATGAATATTATTGGACCACTTATATCCTGTTTTGCTTTCTTGTCTACAGCCATCTTCCGACCCAACTTTTAATTCCATCTTCCATGAACTTTTTTGTATTCTTCTTGTAGTCTTCCGAACAAGACCTGAACAAAAAAATACAAAATCTGGTTAATACGGCGATTAATTTGGAAATTCCCAGCCTAAGATGATTTTGCCCAGTCACCAAAAATGACAAAATCGACTTATATATGAGTATCAAAAAGTCGAATAAGGCAGTTCATGCTGTGGCAGCAATCCAAATTTGGTTGTACTTTTATAGAGAGACCAACGAAGCAATTTATTTTCTCCGTCACCATCATAAGTAAATTTGCCAAGCCATCTTTATCATAAGTAAATTAGCTGGGCGAAGTAACAACAAAATAGATGACAAGTCAATAAGTAATCAACTGAGCACAGTTTTATTGAACACTTTCGTGTGAATAATGAGACTATTCCAGTCCCAAATGGAACAAAAAGAATTATGTGTACAAAAATTTATTGCCGGGCGAATCTGATACCTGTCAACCTTTATTAGTACCGTAGACATTGGCCTCGAAAGACCAAATGGAATTTACGCAGGAAACCGAGAGAAATGGAGTGAAAAAAATAACAAAAATAAAGAGAAATGAAACTGACTAATTGGATAAAGCGGAGAAATCAACAGAGAATAATATTCCATCATCATTTTTGTTCAGAAATACGTGAGATGGCAGTTCTTTGTGAAATTTTGAAAATTCACATACTTTTCTTTTACTGTTTATTTCTACATTGGAACCGACAAAAGGTAGTTATCCATCGTCAGATTGTATGTATATTAGTTTCATCTTAACTATCAGTATCAAGATATGTTTTCTGCTTGCATCTGTTCATCTATATCTGGTTGTTTTTATATGCCTTATCTTCTATCTATGCTTATCTCTCTCTCCCTCGTTCTCTTTCTCTCTCTCTCTCTCTCTCTCTATATATATATATATATATATATATATATATATATATATATATATATATATATATATATCAGAATGTTGCGAAGGTGTTTTGGATTGTTGCACTTACATATTGAAGATTTAATCCTAAACCTAAAACCAAGAACCAAGTAATATCACGTCAGCCGTTTCAGTGAAATCATTGCTTTCACTGCCTCCATTACTATATACTAGCTGTATTCAGTCATTACTTCCACTACTTTCATCAACATCTACAAATGATCAGACAAATTGGTAAAAACAGAAGTGACTTGTAATGTCATCTGGGTACACACACCGTAAATAAAGTAGTCATCACTATCATATAATATGTAGTTTTAGTAAGGTAAATAATTTCAGTTCACTGCAGCCGTCACGTTTGTAGGTTGATAAATTTTAGTATAATAGAATATATGGTATACATTTGCACATATATTTATATCAACTATGGTGTGATTCTTAATTTAGAAACAATGTCCTATCTTTATGTTACCTAAATCACATTCACTCAATCAGATAATTTATTTGTGGTTATGTGGGGTTATGGGGTGATACTAAACCTAGAGATAGTTATGTATATGTGAAAGAATAATCAGGAATGTGAGTTTGATCAAGTCTATTTGTAGTATTTCTTCACTTTTCCTTTATTCCGTAGGTCTCTCTTTTTAGTAAAGGTGATGATTTCGAATTTTTCATTTAGACATAGGTAACACGAAGTTTCAATTTTCTAAGAAGTGTATGTCTCTTTTAATATTTTTCATTTTACTGTGTGTATAAGAATGCTCTATTTGAGTTTTCACAGATGCGTGGACAAGGATGTATTGTTTTATGTATTTTTCATTTGAAAAAGATGAATTATGGTTGGCTAATCTTGATTTAGATGATGTTTCAGACATTTCTATGTAGTACTTCGGTTCTGAAGTATTTTTAAAGTTGATATTCTTGTTTGATATATAATATTAGGTTTTGATTACTTGTTTTGTTATGGACATCTAATGTTAATTGTGCAGTCTTGTGTGTTTAAATCTTATATTACAAATAATATACCTTATTACTTGGTCGTTATGTTTATTTTTTGATTCCTTGAAAGCTGCCCATACAGCTTAACTTAGTTTCAGTTGGTCTTTGTTAAATATTTTATGCGATGTGTTGCATGGGGTGTAGTGTTTTTCTATCAATTTGAGGAAGACTTTCCAGTGTTGGTTTTCAGCTGTATATTAAATGGTGGTGCAATGTTAGTGTGTAGGTGAATATAGATATATACAAAACTTATCTTAGTTTTCTACAGTGTCCCATAAGTATGATACCCACTGAGAATCGTACTCAGTACAGTCGTAATCGTTAGCAAGTGCAGCTTGCAAACCAGAGCTTTTGTGAGATCCATTCAGCAGAAAATGATGAAAAGCAGGTAAAGAGGAAAAAAAGAAGCTCCCCCGTTTCTGTCTATTCATTGACTTCTATAATTTGAAACCTTCTGATTTCTGATAAGTCTATGCTTCAGTTCAGTGAGGTGTAGTTTCCGACACCTTAGAATGAAAATAATTGTTTTGTACTTTATGATATAGATAACACCCAGATTGAAAACGTGGGCGTATTATGAAAGAATAAACGAAGAATTGAACGAGTGTAGGTAACTAAAATGAACAATGGAATAATGAAATTAAATTATAGAGGAAAGTAACGGAAATTTTTTCTACCGACAAGTAGATAAAGAAATATTGAGAAGCCGGACACAGACAAAACAAACCCGAACGAAAATAAACAGGAAATCGAAAGAGGATTTACATTTTTTCAACAAAACACTACTCGGCGTATTAACTCACCAAGCTGCAAGCCAACACAACCTAACGGTACATCCATTTACTAAGCTGTAATCGCGTGTTGTCTTCTGATTTCGGAATTTTTAACCTTGTCTCGTATGTAAATTCAGTTCAATTTTCGCAAAGTTTGTATAACAACTGCCATTTCAGAAGATTTTGAATACTAAACCACGTACTTGTCAAATTTTTAGGAATCGTCATCATTCAGATGTGGATACTTTTTTTATGGGTACTTTCTCAATTTGACAACTATTCATTTATGTTGAGGAGTAACTGTCCCAAAAAAAAGAATACTTTTTTAATTGTGCCAGAGTCATGTGTATATACACACACACGCACATATATATATGTATATATATATATATAAATATATATATATATATATATATATATATATATATATATGTATATATATATATATATCTGTATTGATTGGCAGTAAAGAGTCAAAAGCCAATGTAGTAAGTGACGTAATTATGAAAAGGTCTAACCATCGTCTTCTTCTATACTTATATTTGTGAAAGTTTGTGACCATGATTTTGTATTTTTTCTCTTATGGGTGTCAAACTCACATATAAACATTTAAATATGCTTCCAATAAATTCAATGTATGTTTTTTTTAAAGAATTTTTATCATTTTCCCTAATAGAAAAATATCTCTATCACTTTTTAAGGTCAAAATCGAATTAGATATATTATTTCAATTTTAGGGGCAAGGGTTAGGGCATTCGCATTTTTTTTTCAATGGGGGGCAAAATTGAGGGACATTTTTTTTACGTTTTGGGGTCAAAATCGAAAGGGAATTTTTTTCGTATTTACTGGTTATCTTCTAGGAAAATATTTCTCATTTTTGGGAATCAAAAGATGAGGAATTTTCTTTCCCTCAAAGCGATCGAAATCGAAAAGGAACTTCTTTTCGCTCTCCGGGATCGAAAAAATGGAAATTATTTTTTCACTTTTACGGGCCAAAATCAAAAAGAATTTTTTTTCGCTTTTAAGGTTTGAAATTGAAAGAAGATTTTCCCTCCTTTAGGGAGTAAGAATCGAGGGGGAATTTATTTTACATTCATGGGTCAAAATCGATGAGGACCTTTTTTATTTCGCCTTTAGATGTCAGAATTTTTCGTTCTCTTTTGGATCAAAATCGAAAATAAACTTTTTTCACTTCCATAGATCGAAATTGAGGAAGGAAATTTTATTTTTGATAATTAAAAGGTAAAATTCAATAGGAAATTTTTGTCATCATGAGATTGCAAAATCTAGAAGAAAATTATTTTCCTTGCATTGAAAACTATTCTATTGTTGAAATCGAGAGCTAACGTTTACTTTCCAATTTCGAGGTTTAAAACCGAGGGGAATCTCTTTCTTTATGTGTATGGGACAAAATCTGGAATTTTTTTCACTCTCACAGATCAAAATTGTGACAGAATACTTCATTTTCATTTTCAGGGGTCAAAATTGGGGGTGGGGATCTATCATTTTTTTTTTCGATTGAAAACGAGTGCAATATTTTTTCAATGTTTCCAAAGCAAAGGGGAACAGCTATGTTATATTTGTACTTGCCCTTCATCCAGAAAATGCGGGTTATTATTGTTAGCATAAAATGTTTCTAGCCCAGACGATGAATATATAAATTTCTGTATTACGTGATATCAGTTGAGATTGTTCTCATAGAACTTTTTTCTAGAAATAATTATGGTCGTAAAATCCAACAAAATTTATTAAAGAAAAATAAGATTGTAAGTAGTTTTCTAGAAAAAAATTAATTGAGATTTATAATAAAAAAAGTTTAACGTCGGTTCATTTGACATAAGTTCTTTCATCAATAATATTTTCTATAAACTTCATACTAAACTACACACATCTGACGACCAATTTTTCAATCAGTGCATATGACCAGAAGTTCAGCCGGTGTTTTCACACATATCACCACAAATATTACTCCAAGGTCGTGACACACACATCACCATTAAGCTTATCATAAAAACATCATCTACCAAACATTAATTCAGAGCCCAACTCTCTGAAGATTGCTATAACGTCAATTTATGACGAATCTCGAAATGAGTGGAACGTTGAAATGAAGAGTTACTTGTTTTGAACTGTCTTCCGATATTATCATTTCACTCACATACTGTCAGGTAACCCATTGATCTTACCCTCAAATATATCAGAGATATGTATATATAAGGGAAAAAACATTTGGCTCTGGTCCATTTGCCTGACTGATAGGTAGTTAGGAAGGGTTGGAGATCGAACATGGAATGCTATGAAACAAATTATTAAAGTATATTAATGGAATCGCCCATTACAGTGTTACTACCCGCTAGAAAGTAGTTCCGTTCCAACCATGTACATCAGGATACTCTATTTGATAAGAAATGTGTTAAAAACATTTGATGGAAGGTTGATGTTATACTACTTTGAAAAATAAACTTTAAGGTTCGTGGAAAAATTTGTCAAACTCTTTGGTCGAATATGTTGGTAGAGAATCAAATCGAAATTTTTTTTTCTGTGTAATTAGTATCCTTGAAGATGATATGATAAGTTGATTTGCATACAGTTTGAGATTAAAACCGACACAGCAGATCTAATATTCACATGGGTGAATATTGAAAAGAAAAAATATGAACAGCGAGTCATGTGTATTGTTATACTTACTGATCTCTCATCGTTAAGAACGTTTTTTGGGGTAACCTACGTAAGTGAGCCTTTTTTCAAAAAATGAATAGAATGTAGTACAAAATAATATCAATCTACAATACATATAAAACCTTGTATAAAATGACAAACTACATGTAAGACATAAACTATATAATAAGAAAGGGTAGTGGTGTTTAATCAACAATGTTGATGTGCAATGTTAATATAACTGTTTTGTTTTTGAAATCCCTTATATGGTGAACAACTGATGATCCCAACAAGACATAAGTTGTACCATAATAACGGAGTAGATGCAGGACAGGGGAAACATACCTAACATGAATCACATTGACAGATGTTGGGAAATAGGTGACTAAAGAGACACAAAAAATATTGAAAAAGGATTTTGATGTTATGTGTTTAAAGCTGTAAAACTGTCTAAGCTATTTGTATCAGTAAAGAATTTGATTTAAATAATGTACCTCGCTGAAGTTTTCGGGACAAACTTCCTGTTTTTGATTTCAGTAACAATGTTTTTTATGCTGCACTATCCAGCATTATTCACGTATCAGTCACAATTGATAACATCCACTTTGAACCCTCCGTCATAAAACAATTCACCAAAAACATATCACCTTTGTACATTGAGCATTTTTGAGAGTATAAACGAGGAAGCAGGTCAAAAATGCACAAAGTATATTAATAATATGTTTATGATGAATTGTTTAATGCTTCTTCGTTTATACGCTTTGGCCACTCTATCCCCTGGTCTTCTTTAGACGTCTATTGCATTTGATAACACAAAGAGGATCTCAATCAGGGATTTTGATTTGAGTTTTATGTCGTCCTCGTTTTTATACCCACCATGTATCGTTTGATTCCGGGAATGAAATGTTTTAAAGCAAAGAAGATTAATTTCGTCAAATCTTTTATCTACTCAAAAATTCATGAAAAAACTGCTATTAAAATGTCTTTGGAATGATATTTTTTTAGAATATATGTTGAATTCTTCCAGCGATGATTCTTACCTAAAAAAATAAACTGTCTCACAATAATAAGAGTTCTGATAATGATACAATATATTTTAAGGACATTCGAGCCCCAACATGATACTTGAGTATGAAAATAAGAAATGAAAATATATTTGACATATCAATTAACATTGATGCGAATAAAAATATGTTGCAATATAAATCACTCTTAGAAATCAAGTTATACTGTGATCTATTATTTTGTTGAGGGATTATGCTTCGTTCTTCATGGACCTTCCCGATGTAATGTGAGATCTCTGGTGGTGTGCATCTTTTTTCTCTAAGTAACATGCGACTGAATCACATGGTGCAAGTAGTATGAATAATCATTGGCCCGTCTTATAAGGAAAGGTTGATTCATGTCTGCTCAAAGTGAAATAATGTGAAAGGAACGAATATTGCGTCTGTAATTATTTGAACTTAGTGTACAGATTCCATTTTTCGTACTGTTAATCGTTTGGCCCATCGGTAGCATTGATAAAAATAATATAATAACAAGAGTTGCAATATTTTTGCTCCAAGCTATCACACCATTAACCATTAACGCCATTAACCAACTCGCTTAGAGAAGAAGAGAATTAATTGAGTGGAAACCATGCCTGCAGCGGGTGTGATAATAACAACGAAGTCACTGAGGCATCTACAGTTGATTGAAGAAGCGATAAAAACGATTATAGTTTCCCCATCATTCTTTCGTTTCTGAGTGTTTTTCAACCTTGATAATCTGTATTGTTGACATTGATTGTAGATGCTGCACCAGAAACCTTATCAAGTTTTAGAAAACGATGTAGCGTAGGACTTCAATTGAGGATGCCGTACGTTCTCTTTGCAACGGGGATATAAGTAACAAGTTAAGCTTCTGGCAGCTAACTTGATACAAAGGGCATTTTTGAATTATTTTCCGAAGGGCTTGTCTCAAAAGGCCCTGTGGAAATAAATCCGTAGAGAATCAAAGATCCTGTTTAATAATTCAAGGAAAAAACAAAAATAAAAGATATATTGAAATAAAGTTTGTTTTCTTTCAAGGAATAACACTTTTGTAGTTTTTTGAGCAATCAATCCACGCCCGATTTGTGTATGATCAAGACAAAACATAATCTTACAATGATACTTTTCTTCTTGAATCCTCATAATAGTTGTTTGATCAAAATATTTTGTCTGTTGAACCCCGAAGCCTTCTTCAGGTGTCAATCACATTCAGTATTCATCAGGTTATTTAGAATGAAATTCCTAATTGCGTTTATGCTGGGATCCGTTGGTATAATCTCTTGATTCAAATTACGTCTGCTGTTCTTCCGTAGAATTTCTGAACGCCTACCTGTGATTTTTTCATTTTATTTTTTCAATCAAGCGATTAACACTACCTAATCCTGGGATCGAACTTCTGACTCCTAGATAACGAGATGAACTTTTATTCTCTCGCCTATATGATGAATTGATAGTCTCATAGATTGGGTCTAAACCTAGCTTAGGGTGACACTAATCTATAATGGAGGAAAACGTTCTAATGTTTTAAGTTGGAAGTGTACTCTCTGTACACCTCCCGGTTTCTACCTGGGGTCAAAACCGACCATTGGCGCCAGTGGAAATTACGAATCTCAGTTACATAGTAGACCTAAATTGCTTCAATTATCTCACCCTCCGGCAATGTTCATCATCGATTTATTCGAACTTGATACCAAGGAGAATAGTATGAACTGTTCTCCTTCTAGATATTGTCTGCTATAGCAGACTTTTCTATTCCCGGAATCATGATGAGTGTTCTAAAAAGTGTCGACGATATGGAGAGAGATGGTTACACAGCTTACCTTACCCTGGTGTAGCGTCAGAGTTTGCGCTTATCTTTCAATTTTACGATGCTGATTACCTAAAGAAATATATGAAATCGATGTAATGACTTCCGCTTTTAATTTCGCATCAACTACAGGAGTCAGTTAGTTACACAAAACTACTTCAACCACCCACTCCTGAATATTATTATTATGTATAATGATGTAAGTACTGTAATGAATATGAAATGAATTGTGCGTGTACATCAGGTCTCACGAACGTTCATGTAAACAAGAGTTACTACGCTTACGCAAATCAGTTGTATCTATCTACAAATATGAAATGCATACACACAGATGCATATATATATATATATATATATATATATATATATATATATATATATATATACATATATATATACATATATATATATGTGCGTGTGTGTAAAGATGTGGATGCTTTATTATACTTTTTAATAGGCTATACATATATATATATACATATATATATATATATATATATATATATATATATATATATATATATATAGAGAGAGAGAGAGAGAGAGAGAGAACAGTTAATTGGCCTACCGGTGATAGGTTCATTTCCTTCTGCAGCTGCATTTTTGTTTAATTGTTCTATTTACGTCGTCTAAATTGGATGATATATCGATCGTGTAACGACGGGATATATCAAATAAGTTTCTATACAATAATAATTCGTACGTAGAGAGATATAGATTCATATATATATATATATATATATATATATATGTATATATATATATATATATATATATATATATATATATAATATATATATATATATATATATATATATATATATATATATATATATATATATATATATATATATATATATATATATATATAGGCATACACAAAATTATCAGCCTTCCAATTTTGAACGGTATACATGGGACTGAATAATCTCCAGATCGTAGATAATTAGAGTAAATTGACAAAATCATACTCCGTTGTGAGATGAGGAAAAACCCTCGAGGTTGGATGAAAAGAGTAAATGTTTCGAAGAAAATGGCTTCAACGTATTGAAACCAAATTAATTCAGCGAGTCTCTTTTTGCAGCTAACAATAAGAGTAAGCGAAAATCAAGTAGCGAAATAAATCCTGTCACAATATAAAAAAAATTCGGAAGGAATATGCGTGGGCTAATAACTACGCTGAGATCGAATGGAATCTTCCTCGAGCTAAGATACAAGCGACCATTGAAATGTAACCACCCAGAGAGAAGAGATAACTGATAAATCGTAGAATTTGACAGGAAATATACGAAATTTGTCCTTAAGAAATAATAACTTATAAAACAGCACGCCGATGAGACGTTTAAGCGGGCTGAGAGTGAAACTGTATCAAGTCATGTTGGTTGGTTTTCAGCTACATGTACCAGAGTGGATATATATATATATATATATATAGTGAGTTTGACGTATTCTCCAATGTTTAACAATGACTGTTTCAAAACTCTTTTGATTCGTGGGAATCGTCACCTGACCGTCTGTGAAGTTTCTGAAACGATAGGTAAATCTTGAGGATCGTGCATCATGATTTTTAAAATATAAATGATGGTGGAAAAAGTTGATTTTATTTATTGGTCAGCGAATGCAGCACAGATTCTGCATCAATAGTTTTACTTCTGAGATCTTGTTGAACAAACCAATTCATAAAATAAAATCATTCACAGCACAACCATTAGCGTGCTCTCTTATAGTAAATTCGCTACAATGCATTTTCATTCTACATAGAATGGTTTCATTCCGCTGGTAATGCTTGGCTGAATTCCTTACCGTTTCTCTTTATTTCGAGCGTATTTAAGAGTAGGATTAATTTCAATACTTTCCGAATATCAAAATTATTCGCAATGCATTTCTATGATATAATTGTGAGCAGTGCATTCGCACAATACCTTTATTTTGTTAATGATCTATGCATCAATTCCTGACCATTGACAACCCCTTTATTCCACTGCTCATATCCTAAGCGTTTACTAAAAACAATTCGGTAAACATTCAAAAAATGAGCTGCTTAATTGTCAACTTCATCCTTTACTGTTAGAAATTTGTTTCATTGTGCAGAAAATGAGACAAACTTATAAAGGATTCAATGGAGCAGTGGTAAAATCAGTTGCCAAAGATAAGAACTTTTTGACGTATTTAGGGTTCAAAATGGTGTTGAAATTTAACTGTGCTTATTGTTTATTTATACCTATCACCAGGGTTGTATGTAATCGATATATCAAATCTTCATATGAGATCATGGCAAAGTTCCTCTCGCTAACTTTTTTACGATGTCAGGTAAGTATCAGAAGTGTAATTGAAGCGTCCTCATTTTTGTGCAATAAGTGTGTCTTTTCCCCAACAAAAATATCAGAAGCTCCGGAAAGTGTTCTAAATTAAAAATGGAGACAAACACCAGTCAATGATCAAACTATAATCTTACTTATCTTGTCTCACACAGAGAGCCACCTTTATATAGTATAGTTTCTTACTCTAGAAAAAAGTTCAATATGAACATATTAAATGAGGGGAATCGTGGCCAAATCCTGGACAGCATTCAGCATATCAACTTGAATGGAATACTCAGGAGACGTTACGCAACACGCTAGTAAGCTGTTGGCTCGTTTGAAGACACTCTGAAAAAGAGAATAACATTTTCTAGTTAAGGGAATAGAGAGGTGATATTTTCTGCGTGGCGTTTTTTGACATCACGCCGAATTCATGTTAGAATGCACAATACATGCAAACGTAACAGGGATCTGCAAATGTCATAAGCCACAGAAAACAAGGACATTATTAGCACATGACAGAAGCCCAAGGTTGTCACAAAAGTGATCTCAAACACATTAAGTTCATAAGTCTTACCATCTTCTGAGTCCCAAGTAATCTAAACACATTCAACAACCCAACAGGCAGTTGCAGATTGCAATCCCTGGAAGAGACGGATAGGCTACACTATAATGTTTTATTGACTAGGATGAATAATCGATATAAGATACACCCCAATAGTCAACGGAACGAGAAAGTAGATTGAATAACAGGTTCAAAATTCCTTCCAACTTAACGAGGACATCGTACACTTTGAGAAGGTCGGAACATTTGTGTCAATACAACTAGTATGAATGAAAATCGTGAATAATAATAATTCCTCATTTCAGACATTCGGAACAAAATTATGTTGTATTACAGGAAAATGAATATCCGTCATCATCATCATCATCATCAGTCTTTCATCGTCAGTTGTCGGACAAAGATCATCCTCAGGATTCGCCAGACTTCTTTAACGTGGGCGTCGCAGAGCCAGTAATTTCTAAACTGGGTTCTTTTAGGTCATGAACTCCTTTTTCTTCCTGATATATTACGCCGTCTTATGGTCCCTCCATGTGATTTTGAGCATGATCTCTTCGTGTGCACATTGCAAACTACTCAGTTTGAGGGTCAGTTTCTTAGGTTCCAGTTAAGTTCCATGTTTGAGTTCCATAGATGACTATAGGGAGGCTGCGTTGGTTGTATACACTTCTTTTTGAGAATAAAGGGATCATCTTCTTTTTGGAGATTGTGCTTGCTCTGTCGAAGGCTTGCCATCCTAGAGTGATTCTTTGCTTTATTTCTTTTTTTGTGGGTGTCATGGAGATTCGTTGTCCTAAGTAGATGTGGTGGTCTATGGTATCCATATCAATTTATTTTTTCGGCATCTAATAATACGAAATATACTGTATAATAATGTTACATGAATTGATATTGATTTACAAGTTCAACAGGGGTAGGAAAAGGAATAAAAAATCTAGAAATGCAAGAATCAGCCGATAAATCACTATGTTTTGTTCAGATAACAAGGTAATTGTTGACCCAGAAGTTCTAGATGACTTCTAAAAAAATAAATCATACCATCTTACAGAAAAAGGGACCTGTAAAAAAAAACTGTACACCTGCGCAATGTGTTATCATTACTGTAAAAACCTGAAGAAAAAAAACATTGAACGGATAGAGATTGAGACGCCATGTGAGGCACGTGACGAAATATTTGAATTAACGCAAGCATGCATGTATGTATACTGGAACAATAATGCAAGTAAGTGCTTTTGTATTGATGTAGATGTCTGTGCGCTGTTTCCATTCCATCAGCTATACACAAGCTCTCTTATCCTTCTTCCACTATCAACGACCCTTCCCACTTTTCCTTCAAGGAGACAGAAGCTCGAGAGAATTCGTCCAACTAGCCATCGTCATAGTCACCCCACCACAAACACATTCCAAAACATTGTTTCTCTACCGCTGTTCTTGTTGCACGGTCAGTCTGTCATGGTTAAGCGATGTTTTTAAAAGCCAGCATCTTCCCTGCAGGCATGAATGCACCTAACCCTCCCCTCGACGCATACCAAGTACCGTCTCCGCAATTTTCCCCCTCCACCAACCTGGTCCTTCATCCATCGCAACCATCTCTATCCAAGCTCTTCCCAAAACATCCGTACCCACGCCATCGAGGCCACTAAGAGATCGAATGATGAGTAATATATAAGATTCTAATTAGATTCTTGAAATTCCATCGATGGCTACACAGCGCCCTCCGATTGCATGTTCTTAGACACGCGTCCCTCGAGTATGGATGGATAGGGGGAGCCTAAACTCTCCTCGTATCTCTAATCTCTTTTTTCTATAAACTCAAGTTTTGTTCCTCTTTTTGTTCCTTGTTTTTACACACACACACACACACATATACACACACACACACACAAACACACACACACACACATATATATATATATATTAAGGACAGTTAAGGAATTACATTTTAGCTCAGACAGAATTATTTACGGTAGTGACCGAAAACAACAGCGATTATAATAATTCGGTCCGAGTAAAAGATTTAGGTCCTGAACTGTCTTTTCTTATCCACGTTGTCGGATACTAATATCCATTGCTTATCATAAATATATATATATATATATATATATATATATATATATACATATATATATATATATATATATATATATATATATATATATATATATATATACGAAATTGTACCTTACATTTCAGTGTAAGTCTGTAAATAGACTATTCACTTTTAAAACGTTCGGTGCCAAAAGACATCAATTAATCAAGGGTCTTTATGTAACTAAGTAAGTGCCAGACGGCCCTTTTGAAATTTGCCATTCATCTTTTTCCTTTTTCGGTGAATATTATATGAAAAAATAACTCGCCTGAGCACCTAATTTCCTTTGCCTCTTTTGAAGCAGTCCTCTTTGCACACAAAGCAGTTGTAGTCTTTACTACATCTAGTTGGGTGCTCTTTCCAAATCCTTTGGACCTTTTGTTTGCACTTGCTATATATATATATATATATATATATATATATATATATATATATATGCATAAACACACATATCTAAATATCTACTGTCTGAATATCTATCAGTTCTTATCCATCGGTCTATCTGTCTAGCTAGCTGAATGTCAATGTTTTCTATCGTCACCACAATCCACTTTACTAGCTGACCCATCTCCCATAACTAACTTTCTTGAAATCACCTTTATCACTCTACTTGGGAGTTCTTATCTTATTGCATATCCACGGTTCTCTCATACGGTTCTATCCTAAATTCAGCTTTCATTATCGCTCCTATCCCAGACTTAATATTCTAAGACCTTAACTCGAAAGCCTCACGTCCATATATTATTTACTCCATCACACTTGCTCCTTCCCCGGTCCCTTACCCAACCTAAATAGCAAAAACCTAAAGCCGACCTTCCTCCACGCGACCTTAACCCACCACCTCTACAGTAGGCCCCCTCGAGTGAAACGAAATGTCAGCAAAAATGGCGATTTCGCGTGCACGCCAAAACGCATGCGTGCTTTGGAGTACGCTGAATGTTTTAGTGAGGGCACTACTCAACCCTGCCCGGAAAGAATTCCACCCCATTCACCCGTAATGTAGAGTGATGTTTTATTTGTTCTTCGATCAAGTAGCCGACCAGAGAGACAAAGAGAAGGACAAGAGGATAGGCTAAGAGGCTGACAAGGAGAGATACAAAGAACAAGAGACAGAGAGACAGATAGACAAAGACAGACGGAGAGACAGAGAGACAGAGAGAGACAGAGAGAGAGAAAGAGAGAAAGGTTTGCTCAGCCTGACTAGCTGTGGAGAGGCGTTGAGGCAGGAGAATGTATTGAGTAAACTTCATTGTGTAATTTCAAACCATCATGATTGATAAAGTCATTATTTAATAATCATTTTCTATCAAATAGAGTATTGTAAACCTGCTATTCCCGTTTATCATGATGTTTTTGATATTTTATTCAAATTCATGCCGTCAATCCATGGTTGTGAATAAACAGGACGGAATAAGTAAAGAATAATGATAATTACAGTGAGTGTTTCGTAACATTACAAAGTGAAAAAAAAATAATGTGATATATATATAAGAGGAGGCAACATATGTGGACGCCCCGAATATGTAGCCTTATGCAACGCTGAGCTAAGAATATTGAATATCCACGAAGAACATTTTTTGATGAAAACAAAACTGTTAATCATTTGAGTATCTTATTATCTCGATATCTGACAATGCCTACCATAGAGTTATGGTGACAAACTTTACCTTACATATCGAATAGGTTTGTGCGACGTAATGTTCAAAATTCTGATACTTTCTTTGGATACATACAATGATATCAGATGCTGATGAGAATTATATTCACGTATCTGACTCTCTTGGAGGCATGATGATGTTATGAGTACACATGAAGATAATATTTTGTCAGGAATATGCTGGAAACTTCTGCATCAACATTATATATATATATATATATATATTCAATGAAATAAAAGATTCGTTACACAACCAATTTATGTTTTTACCCTGTTCAGGCTTCTTCAGCTGAAGAAGCCCAGAAGATGAGAAACATAAACGTGGTTGTGTTGTGAATCTTTTTATCTCATATTTCAAGCACTACTCTAATTCAATGTTTAATGGTGAGTGTTTTATGAAATAAACCCATCACACATCGGATATAAGAGATCCCTCGATTAGGATAGTCAAAGTTAGTTCACGCATTTCTCAGTGTTCTCCACGAGAACGGAAATTTTCTGTTCTCCTTTTCTACAAAATGAACAATGACAACATTGCAGAAAGAATTCTCTGAAACCTGCACCAAGTTCGAACTGATTCAATAATTCTTCAATTTGGAGTTGAAATCTCAGGTCTGATTCCTTTGGAAAACATGGCTCCCCTACCTTTTTTCTGAGTCTTTCAAAATCCTCCATACAGTGATGCATTTGATATATTCCTACACATTCATATCATCACTTACAACGAAAATCTACAATCTGACCTTAGTACAGTCCTGCTATACAGTGAACAAATTCACACACGTTGATACTCACATATACACACTCATATTATCACTTACTACACAAATCTACAATCATTTCAAATCGTTTCAAAATACAATTTTGGTGTACCGTGGATACACAAATTCAAACACTTTGATTCTCTCATATGCACACTCATACTATCAGTTACTACACAAATCTGCAATTATAAAAAACAACAATTCAACTTTACTTTGAACACAAATTCATACACATTGATACTTCACTCTTTCACCTCTATCTCATATACATTTGCATTTTTTATACTATTATATATATATATATATATATATATATATATATATATATATATGTATATATATAAATACAATTCAATTGCACTGGGAACACCCACATTTACACCCATTGATACCTCACCCCCTTTACGTCTTCAGGCATCAACTCCTTTCTTCCCAGAGAACTCATCAACAACTGGAATTTTAATACACTCATTGAAATCAAATGGAAATCAAGATTGATATACATATGACCTAAATTTAACCCCTTATGCAGGGCAGTTGAGAATTATAGCCAAAAATAGAATCACATCAGCCTTCTGAAGATATGTACGAAACCGAATAAGGCTTATTGAAAACTAACCGCCCTCTAAAGCATAACTAGAGAGTTTGGCTTTCTTTTTTTTTTACACTTTTCATATATATATATATATATACACACACACATACACACATGGGCAACAATGTTTGATTATGCATGTTTGATTTGAAATGACGGGCGAGGAACATGAAATTTGTTAAAGCTTGCACTTAATAGAACATATGCTTGTATCGATAGAGTGTAATGATTCTCCTACAGTCCCATTATAATAAGCGCTCGCGTCCTGACAAACTAAAATTACGTTAATGAAATAATTTTTGAATGAAGAAAAATGCTGACTTAGCATCTATACAACTTTTATAAAAGATCAGTGACTACCATCCTTGATACTTATAGGGTAACGTTAAAATTCATAGACCTAGCTCTTCTTTGAGAGTTATTGTAACTTACATTTCTGCTCCTATTTACTAGCTTCTAAATACACTCAATGGTATTATTTCCGAATATATGCCAACAAAATGCAAAATATACCATGATCAATATAATAGTTAAATCTTCAAAAAAAACTTTAAAATGGCTGTTTTGCACCAAGTATAAGGTATTAGAAAACAAGAGCAACAATTACACTCTATTGATCCAAGTATAGGTTCTGTTGAAAAGAAACAAAAAAATGATCAATCTAAAAAATTTACAAGATGTTCCTTGTCGGTCATTTTCTATCAGACATGTGTATATGCCTGGAGACTGCCAATACCAGAGTTGCTGGCCATGAAAAAAAAACAATACAAAATGATCATAGCTATCACAGATGATGGCAAAAACCTGTCGCTATACGTTGTTTGAATAGAAAGTCTTTCCTCATGAAGATATCAGGAGTACCTCTCCAAAAGAAAGGTTGATTCGATACAAAGGCGATGAGTCACCAGATCGAAACGTTGCGGGAGAGACGTCCAGACAGCCTGCTGATACAGCGACACTTGTGTTCGACGCTTTCAGATGCCATCGACAATGAGCATCAACACGTTATTCGAGTTGTGTAGTCCTGTCAAGTGGAATGAAAGGCAGGCAGGGGGGCACATCTATCCCTACGACAAGCCTTGTTTACTGACCAGAGCTTTCTCTTGGATGTACATGGTAAATGGAAGCCTGGAAGAGCCACAATGAAACCATCCTGGCGAACTCCTTTGAAAAATTCTGTGTCCTGTGAATGGCCATACATGTGACCGGGGAAAAAATCGGTAACTTTTAGTCCTTGTGTATAACACATAACCTTTAACTAAAAAAATCTTGAAAAAAGAGGGTATACAGTTTTTGCTTGTTATGTATTATAATGTACGCTTATATATATATATATATATATATATATATATATATATATATATATATATATATCAAGAAATGTACAGAAAAAATCGACGGAAATTATAACAAATTGCGTTATATTATATTGAAATTCTATTTTGAATGACTTCCCGCTATCACTCGGTGAATGTATCAATTGGCCTCAAACAATGTAACTATTTCTACCCCTAACGGATATTATAATCATTTCTTTTGGATCATATATTCATTTCTTAATAAGAATTGCCCACGTCGAAAGAAACAAATAGAGCAGATATATCCCGTGAATGAACAAAATAAACATTTGGAATGAAACAGTTAATCAGGCATTTGCGTTACCGTCGGCTGAACCCTATTCATATTGTTGGATATGTGAGTTTTAACGTCAGATCTAAGGTTTGATTATAGACTAACTCTTCAAATGTTAATTTCTCTAGATGAGCCACGTGTCTGTATTTCTCTTTTTACAGGATTTTACAGGATGAGTTTTGTTAGAATCTATAAGTAAATTGTAAACTCTCACATCCAATGTGCAAAGGAAATTATGGAAAGACTGGGCAATATTTTTTTTCTATTATTTATGTAATATCTTTTCCTGCAGACAAAATTATTCGACACTATCAGAGATTGAAGTCAAAGAGACATTATTGGTATCGAAAATAACCTTGGCGGCGATTCGTATTAATAAAACGGGAATCTATTAGTCTTTTTGGAAGTCTGAAAGCCAGGCAAAAATATCAATTGAAAGTACTTTGTGCTTCCAGATCGTCATGTTTGATACCGTGAGATAAATATTCGCTATGAATACGGAAGGTTTTCGATGGTATTTAATGGATATGAAGAGGATGTATAGCAGAAATTTATAACACTTTTTTTTTTTACCGAAAACAATTTGGACTCACAGATATCAAGCTAGCAATTCACTCTCTGATCGAGTTTGAAATCTTATAGTCTACGTAAGTATGTGTATGAGTGTATGTGTGTGGGGGGAGTATCTATGTGTGTACGTGTGCGTGTGCGTGTGCATGTGCTTGGGTGAGAGAGAAAGAGAGAGAGAAATAAAGGGAGAGATCTTTGGCCGTTTTCGATAATTGAAATCATACTGATCAGTTTCTAGGCAGAGATCAAACATCCTTTTCTTCAATTCGCAAATACAGTGCTGCTGGTTCTTGTACTTATAAAATATTCATCCAAAACTGAATATATGAGAGGACAAACTCGGGGCCAGAAGTAATTCAGCGAAGTAATGGATTAAATTGACCGATGTCAAGTTCCTCGCTCACTGGCGAGGAAGGGAAACACATTGTTCAAACAACTACATCGTCGGATTCATAATCAAAATGGTTTTGCTATTCGTTGCCTCAACAATTAACTCTAGTATCCACATCTCTGTTGTTTTAGTCCCAACGTTCAAGCTAATAAACTGTGCAGCCTTCCTCATCGTCTGAAAAAAAAGCGAGATAAAATTTTCTGTTATTATACGAAATATTAGTACTGATATCGTTATTGATTTTAATCACAGCGTTTTTGCCGATAAAATTTTTGGTCTTCCTCGTGTGCATGATACATTTAGTAGTCCTTAAGGGTCGTCACTTTGCCTCATCAGTAGAACTTGAACGAACAGTTGTCAATTATAATTTACAGAATCTCGTAACAACAAAATATTCAGACCAGACCTAGCATAACACGCACAAAAATAAATTATTTAATGAATAAAAACTGTATGTGAACTAATCTTTCTATAATGAATCAAAAAGTCTGTAATCTGACAATAATTAAATTTTGATCCAAGATTTTCATTGTAATTTTCAATGCACAGAATTAAGTGCGTTGACCCCGAAGTAGACTGCATTGAACAATAAATATTTGTTGTATATCAAATATATTTCTCTTTCATCATTAGGCCACGGACCTTTTGATTTAACAGTGCACAAATAAGAGAAGTAGGCCTTTCACTATTCTCCTGATTATTGATTCCCATACAGTTAAATTCCACACTCGGATTACTTACAGGGTTTTCTATCTACAATGCATCATGGTGCACCATCAGCCTCACCCTAAAGATCAAAGTGAATAAAAAAAAACACTTAAAATCTATAATCTGATTAGAAACGTAAAGACCACACTTCGTGGAGATAAGGAAAAGATAGTAGAAAAGATTAAATGATTTCATCATTTGGATTCTGAATATGTGTTCACATTGATAAGATAAGAAATGCCGAGTGAAATTCAGGAAGAAATATACACCTGTGGAAGACGAAAGAACATATCGACAAGAATGACAAAAATCAGTACACAGTCCGAATATATTGTGGAATAATAAGAATACTTTATGTTAGAACTTGCAACAATACTGAACGGGCTAAAATATATTGACCAAAACATTGAAATACAAACACTTAAGATAAAAAGATGATATTTTGTGAAATGAAAAAAAATTATTCTCTGTGTTTCAGACTATTAGGAAAACCGAAGGAAATTTTGACCTGAACGTCGTGATAAAGGCAACCAAATAAGTATAGTGGTCCAAATAAATCGCTGATGGCTAAAGCTCAAAACTTGAGGAAAAAGGGAAACAAGAAAATATAGGCTTATAGGTCGGGATCAAAACAGTAATGAAAATGGACTTTTGTTTGGAACTTCAGACGGGTTGGCTTTGCAGAGTATTGTTTGCCTCAAATGCTATGGATTGAAAATCATTCCCAAAAGCGTTGTTTTGCAATATAATTTTCTTTTGAGGAGAAAGGAGAGAGCGAAATCGGTCTTTGAATAGATGATCGTATTACAAAAGCCGTGATCCCAATGTCAGTGAGATTCAAGAGCATGAGCTTCGTAACCTCTGCAAAACTTCGGAAGATGACTCTCTGCGGTCCAGAGAGAGAGAGAGAGAGAGAGGGGGGGAGAGAGAGAAGGAGAGAGGGAGAAAGAGAGCGAAATTACATCGATTTCGACTCAGCCATGTTCCATCGATATGTTCGTATTTTCCAAAGGTCGTGTAGTTCAACCTGAAACTCTGACAGAGATTTCTCTCAACAGTTCGCAGTTAGTGTTCAATTTCTAGATCAAGATGAAGTTTTTCACTGTGAATTTGACGGAAAATTTGCTGCTAACGATTAGAGTTAGAGCGGAGGTTACCTAATGTTTTAATCTTGATAAAAATTCAGGTTTGTAAATTACATGTTCTAAATATTTTTTTTATCATTCTTCATATTTTTCGGTATATCATCTCCATGTTTACTCCTACCTTCAGCTCTGACCGATGTATTCATCGACTTTTTACAGATTTGGTGTGCACTCGACAGACTGAATTTCGATGTGAACTGGATTTTAGAACACTCTGGTACATTTAGAGACGTAGACTGACCAAAAATGGCTCGTGTGAAATTCTATTTGCCTGCCTCTATCATGGAATCCATTTAAAAACCAAAATGGTAATGGGCTGGTCATGTTGCAAGAATGGCAGACAACTGATGGACATCATGACTCATCATGTGGATCCCCAATGATCATATGCGAAATTTTCGCTGGCAAAATGTATGACGTGACGAACCAGACAAGTTCAAGAAGTCCAACAACACGATAGAGAGGTCTGGTGAATCCTGGGGAACGTTGATGTCCAACGCCGGATGCTAAAAAGCTGATGACGATGATTTCACTGTCTGAATCTATCCATCAATTTCGATGATTTCATTGTCATTGGCATGGCGAGATTCTATGGAAACACAGCACATTACCAGTCACTTGATTAAGTAAACACTGCGTATCACGTGGCCTACTTGTACAATGGGATCGAGCAAAAGAACACATGAGGCGAGCTTTCTAATCATCCCCAACATAGTTATGAACAGTCTAGAATAGATAGATAGAACGATAAAAAGATGGATGATACATGAACGGAATTTCATAACAATAGAAATGAAAAAATCAGGTTGATATGAATGGAAAACAAACACGGCGCCAATAATATGGCCGAAAAACCAATCCAATAAGTTGCTCGAAAATGATTACAAGAAAATATAGAAAATTTATAAACACTCAATCTCTCCCCCTCTCATTCAACTCACTCTCTATCCCCCTTTCTATTTCTCTCTCTCCCCCTTCTCTCTCTTACACTCACAAAATAATTTTCACAAAAAGGAAAAGATAGTGATTATTCACTCAATAGAAACAGTTACGTAATCGATGTCTTTTGGTTGCACGTTTTGTTTGGGCTGATCAATAAAAATATTGGACAAACGTGATAAATGAATAACCTACTTCCTTCACTTTTTGTTTGGCATTGATCACTCAAAGAAAGTCCGAATCTTCAAAATATATTTGTGAAAGCTGCCAGCGACAAGCCAAAGAATGGAATTAGCATTAACTTACGTTGTTCATTACTTCCATTAAAATTGATTCAAGGCAATATTTTAAAAAAGGAACAAGCAAAATACATGAAAAATTTTGTAAATTCTTAGCTCTCTAGCTCAATTTGTGCTGCTTTTACGGGTGACACATACATACTCAGATAAATAGCCGGACCAGCCAGGTCAGCTTAAAAACTACTGAAATCTACGTTAATAGTTCTCCGAACAGTTTTGGTGTACAATTAAATAATCTGCCTAGATAACTGGGTCATAATATTCCTCGTGTTGTGTACTGACAGACATTAAAATATCTAGATATATAGCAATTAGTAGAGATAGAGAAATGGACCGATATTTTTAGAGGGGAAAAACTGTAAACTTGAAATGTATGTCTTGTCATGGAGTATTGAGTCGGATGGTTGTCTCACCGAGTTTAGTAGGTTCAATCCTCACTCGGTGTCCATCAATTATGGCTTTGTGCCTGACTGTACTAAGTGACTAACAATAGTAGTACTTTGGTGTAGACTGGTAGTTAGCAAGTTAGTCTTGCAGAATAGTACCAATCTGAATAAATCGATCTCAACAGGGAGTCCCACAATTCTTGCCTTGTGCTACGTTAGGATAAGATTAGTTATTCTAATTAATGTCGCATTCAGTTCGATTCTTTGCATTGGTGAATTTTACCTAGCTGACCAAATACCTATGAAGTTTAAATAATGGTAAAAAAAGGTATGACATGGGAGTATTACAACTCAAATGTTAGTGTGATTTGAAAATTATCGAATTGCTCCATTCTCATCGCTAATGTCAGACTAAGTTTAGTAAAGCTAATGTCAAAAGTAGTGTAGTTCTCATTTCGTCACTTGATTGCCATTCGACGTATGTATCAACTGAGCAGTGTTGGTCTTTTTATGTGCATTATTTCGTTCAGAATCTTTCTTTTTTTCATAGAAACGTTATCTGACACTCTTTACTCTCAACTTGGTTTTACACAATTGTTTTTGTTTAATATCCTATTCTTTAAGATACTCTTAAATCAGTATTTGAGAAGCAGACAATCCGTGTAAGAGGAAAAAATCTCCAACTGAATAACGAGAGATTACTTAAAAACTAGCAATTGTTTATATTCGAATGAAGATAAAGAAATTATATTTTTTGTCTGCCCTTGTTTTTGCAATATTTTTTTTTTCAATCTCAAAGCATTTTCTTCTCTTTGTTTAATTTTTTTCCTGGCAAAGTTTTATGTCCTGTACGATTTGATTTTGTTTTTCTCACTAAACTTTTTGTCGAGATTGAATATTTTCTCCTTTTGAAATGCTTTTTCGAAAGTTTTCTCTCGCATAAATAAGTGTGTTGTGGTAACTTCAATTGTCGCTGAATACCGCACACTTGTGGCATTGTACCGTACTTCGTTCAACTTACCAAATGTTCAGAGTATGTTTTGTTGAGTAAAGGATGATAAAATAATTTTGTTGACTAATAATGTGCTTGGAACGACCACAACTTTCGGCCTCGTGCTTTGCATTGTTTATACTTTAGTTATCACTTTTTAAATAGTAAGGTTGTTTCAAAGACAATAACAACAGTATTAAGTTCTCACCGGCAGCTTTATGTTCAACTATGATGGGCTTTGTTGATATTTTCATGATCTTTCGACAGATATCAATATATTTTGGGTGTCTCTCTCTCTGAATAACAAGATTATTCATAGACTATTACAACTGAAGTGAGTTATATCCTCACTGGGTGCACTGCACTTATAAAGTTCTACGTTTTACGGACTTTCCTTTTCGATATTCCTGTAGCTAAACGTTGAATAGGAAAAATATAATTTGAAGTTCATGATCAGAGAATAGATGCCGAGCCACTTGATGGTAGGTTTTATTGGAGTTTCTTTTTCTGTCAGATACCTAGACTATCTTTAGAATCAGCCTCGGATTTGTGGAAGTATTTAGACATAATAGCTGAACTGGGTAGTCAAATCACAGAACCTGTACTCCGTAATTGATGGATACCTGAGCTTGCAGTAGAGATCGACCATGCCTTTGAGTGAGTATTACGACATTATCGCTGTCTGTGCGACTTGAGTACAGATCTGGATCGCACCACGGAAGCAAACGCTGGAGATGGCTGTAGAGGACTGCCCCTCATTGGAGTAACTAGACTGTATGGCTGCCTTCAAGATGTGAGTTAACAAAACGGCAACCAGCAATTTCGAATTCGGGCAGAGGTTGCTTGTGTGTGTCATTTGAAGGAATACCCTTACAAACGCATAGATCAGCTTCCTCCTGCACTAGCTCCCCCAACTTGACATCGTAACCGAAAGCATCTCGTTGCTAGCATCTTTAAAATAAATGTAAAAGAAGTGTAAGCAACTTGAGGGGACCACTCTCTCGTAACTACACTCTCTTTAAGACCAAGAAATCAATCAAAAACTGTTTGGCCATTGTCAAGCTGGACGGAAAATGCTAGCTTTGACTAACGGGGCATATTAAATTACAAATAGAAATCTCATTTGTAGCATCCACTTTGGCTTTCCGAATTGTCGCTTCAATCGAATATCAGTCAGACGAATAAAAGTCTAAATTCATACGCTGGTCATATATATATAAATATATATATATATATACATATATATATATATATATATATATATATATATATATATATATATATATATGTATATGTTATTAAAAATCGATATATGATCGGACAGAATGATTATGAATTGCGTTTTGTTATAGAGAAACTCTTATTACATGGTGAATGTACCATTTGGCCTAGACAACGTAAGTAGAATAATCAAAGAAAATGGAAGTACTGCAAAAATTGAACCTGCAACACCCATATATATGTATATATATATATATATATATATATATATATATATATATATATATATATATATATATATATGTATATATATATATATATATATGTATATATATGTATATATATATATATATATATGTATATATATATATATATATATATATATATATATATATATATATATATTGTGTGTGTGTGTGTTTTATGACTGTCATTTTATTTTGTATTCAGTTGTCTGTACTAAGGGGAGTTTATTTTTTTCTCTAGGTTGAGTGATCTATTTACAGAAAATAGAGCCAAATCAAATCACTGTAACGTTATTGGATCCTTAGTGTTTTGCTTGATGTTTATGCTGTTTCTTCTATTAGGTGTACTGTATTGTGCATATTTGTTTATTACTCATTCTCATCATATGAGCATAAAAAATCTTCCTGCTGTTTCACGCAGCATTGGACAAAAAAAGTCTTCTATTTCTATTTCTATTTCTATTTCTATTTCTATTTCTATTTCTATTTCTATTTCTTCTTCTTTTTCTTCTTCTTCTTCTTCTTCTTTTTCTTCTTCTTTTTCTTCTTCTTCTTCTTCTTCTCCTTCTTCTTCTTCTTCTTCTTCTTCTTCTTCTTCTTCTTCTTCTCTTTTACCTAGCCTTCTTTCTGTCGTCCTGTTATCATTACCTGTCTACCTCTTTTTACTTCGTATCATTTTTCTCCTACTCTAATTCTTCTTTACTTTTTTTTCTCATTTTTCTGTATTGTTATTTCCCCCTTGCCCTTTTCATTCTTTCCCTCGTTTCTTTCCCAGTTTTCCTCAATCTTATTTTCTTTTTACTTCTTCCTTCCTTCTTCTCTTGCTTCTATCATCTTCCCCGATCCCTGCCTTCCTTCATTATTTTCTATTCTCGATATTCGCAAGAAATCCGGATCTTAAATTAAACTCTTCTACCTTTATTAACCCCATGAAGATCTAATTGTAGTTTACAAATTCCTCACGGAAGGAAAATATGAACTTATCGAGGGGTCGCTCAGCCAAATTATTGTGCACTTTGTGAGTAAAGCGTTCATTTTCGTACACTCATAGCCAAAGTCATTCTCCCAAAAATCTGGAGATTGATCCATCATTGATTTTCAATATGTCACCCATTGTGTCAGCCATTACAAAGCAGCAACAGATGTTTTCATTTATATTTTCCTATCAGCAGTGGATATTATATGATATTGGGGACATCATTATTTGAATATATTGACCATACATATTCCTGAGAAAATGCCATTAGGATAATGCATGAAAGTGATTGAAGAGATGGCTGCCATGACTGGCACCATAATTGTAATTGCGATAAAGTTTCGTAAACTAGTCTGATATGGATGATCGAAGTTTGAAATTATACATATTTTATGATGCAGAATTCGAATTTGGAAAATTAGGAACTTCCTTCTCCCTCACAATTCGAGCTGACCACTATGTGTGGGGGTCAGATGGAGTTGTCGATATCACAGTTTACCTTCGCTGAGTAAGTGGAGGTAATGATGCTGATGGTAGCGGTATGGTGAGGCTGGAGGTGGTTTTGATGGCTGAGATGGTAGTGGCGGTGATGATCATGGTGATGATGGCGGTGGTGATGATCAAGATAATGGTGCAGATGTTCACAGTAGAGATCATTCTTATGATGATGATGATGGTGTGTTGATGGTGATGTGATGTTGATGGTCGTGATGATTGTTGTGATGGTGATGATAATTGTGGTTGTGATGGTGGTACTGGTGATGTTGATGGTTGTGGTATGTGGATGATTTTTACGGTGATGATGGCTTTGATGACGTGGGTGCTGATGTGGTGGTCGTGATTGCGATGGTATTGATAACGATAGTGGCGATGATAGTGGTAGTGGTAACGATGGTGATGCTGGGGAAGGTGATGATGATGAACAACCCCATCGCTATCATCACTATAATCACCAACATAATCATTATCACCATGATAACTAAAATTACTATCATCACAAAGCCACCGCCATCACCATCTTCACAATTATCATCATCATCATCATCATCATCATCATCATCATCATCATCATCATCATCATCACAACCATCATCACTGTCATCGCCACTACAATCACCTTAACTACTACCACCAGTATCATCTACCAGACACCATCACAACCATCATCACCATAGCCAAAATCACTTCCATAATCACCCCTAACACTTTCATTTTCAGCAACACCATCATTACCCCTGCTGCCACTTCTATCATCACTATCACCATCAACACCTCCACTATCATCAGCATAGTTATCATCACCACTATCATTACCACGATCATCAATACTTCTTCCATCTCAATCATCATCATCACCACCATTATCTACACATTAAAGGTAGGTGTAACGTTCACATTAGCATCTGACACCACATATGTTAGTCATCTTGAATTCTGAGATACACAGAAGCTTCTGGGCAATTTGAATTTTGCATCATTAAGAATATATGATTTGACACCAATATTATCCATATCAGACTAGTCTACGCAACTTTATTGCAATTACAATTCCCAAATTAATCATGGCAGCCTCCTTGAATTGTCAATCACTTGCACGTATCATCCAAATGGCAGTTCTCAAAAAATATCTATAGTAAATAGATTTATCTGATGATGTCCCCAATATCATCCATTGCTGATAGAAAAATTTACCTGAAAACTATTGTCGCTGGAGGCCATTTTAATAGCTGCCCCGGGTGACATATTGAACATTCATAATGAGTCAATATCCAGATTTTCAGGGAATGCCTTTGGCTATGAGTGTACTAGATGTACTACGGAAAATGAAGCAATAAAATTAATCAATATCTAGATAAAAATGCGGACAGGAGAAAAAAGAACAAATGATAAATACTTAGGAGGTGGAGAGCAACAGAAGTAATAAATTCATGAATTATCCATCCAGGTAAGATACCTCGTAATGACCTTTTTTGAGTCACTCCTGTATAGACACTACTCCCCATGAATTTCTTCAGTCTTCTTCAGGTGTAGATTGCACAGTCACTGAGTGGAAAAGATGAAGAATTTTATGAGCGATCGACAAGGTGCATCTGTGGGCTCCTTAATGTTTGAAATCGTGCGGGATCCTCCCTGAGTATTTCTGTCATCATCCATGTAGTGGAAACATGTCTGCAAAAGGAAAAAAATCCCTTCCTTCCCATACATTAAGTTTTGCTTCAATTATTACATCTCAGCATTATTCAGTAAGTATATTCAGTAGATTTGTAACTTTTACTAGCTCACTGATCCAAGCAGAGATTATTTGTTGCCAAGTCTGTTTCAATTTACTGACCCCATGTTAAACTCTGTCACTAATTCGTGTTGACACCTATATTTTTGTTTCTTTTCCTCGTTTTGAACCTTATGATCCTTTGGAAAAACTCCACCTTTGACGAGTGTCAGTTTTTGTTACATCTGTCTTCTTTCTGGAATAATCTAATTGATAACACTTGCCATGTTGATACGCTGAAGGTCAGTTCTTTAAGATTGCCCGATGGTAATGGCCGGACATTTTTCAAATTTCATTTTGGGATTTAGTTCAATGTATTCTCATATTTAGTTTCATTTTTTTACTATAAAATAACTGACAGTCTCTCCATATTTCTGATTCTATCAGTCGTTCGGGTGTTCTGTGATTTCTGTAAGCGAACTCCAACATTCACGGAGGTTAATTCTCGATTCTTTTCGGCTAGTTTTCTTAAAAAGCATAAACATGGAAAGTTTTAATGAAGATGACTTTTGGAAGTCGAGAATTATTCGTGAGTTAACAAAGCTTCAGTTTGTGCAAATAGCTCAGGACAGTAAATGATTTGATATATAGCCAGACTCACGGCTAAAATAGATATCTTTTTCCAATCCCTCCTTGAAAGAAAAGAAAATTTTAAACGCTTATATTGTGAACGCACTAGCCCTACCCCTAAAAAATTTGAACCATAGAATTTTTGTTGTTCAATTTGGTATTTGGCAATGCTCAACTAAGATTAGTAAATTTCCAAACCATTGATAAAGATATTACAGTATTTTACGATCATTTGATTGTTTTGGGCATCAAAAATGCTTACGAGGAAAAAAACACATGAAAATGGAAATACATATCTTTATATAAATTTTCCTTTGAAAGCAATTTGCAACCAAATTATTGCGTGATGGAATGCTCTTGAGACTAAGAACGAGAGAAAATGTTCACAATTTAATGATGTGATTCCTTTTTGGACAGTTGCGGCGTCAAAAGTAGATGAATAATAGTATTACCTGACTAATATAACAGCACTAATGGAAATTGATAACTTTCTCAGGTCAAAAGTTGAACAAACTTCTTTGTGTCCCATCAGCGATCGTAACAGTTTTCTATATGCAGTATGTAATGGATTTGTCGGCATTATCTCTTTATTATTACATCCTGTGGTCTGAGTCATCAAAGCTGGAATAAACCAAGAAGCAGAAAGAAACATTAATAATGACAATATACACTGATGAGCTCAAACATTATAACCAGTAATGCATGGCAAAAATAAGAGCTACTGTTTTGTAAAATCTGTTCATGTTAGGGTCAAAAGTATGTACGCAGGTAAGTTAGTCTCAAGTTATTCATTTCGATGAGCTGGATACTGCAATTTAGGGCAAGAGAAAGATATTAGTGACTTTTTTGAAGGCAAAATATTTATGGTCCCAGGACTATGTCGGAGCATATCTAAAATAGAATTTTTAGGGGGGTGCTCACTTTCCGTTGTGGTGAATTCCTATTAACTGTGATCCCTGGATAGAAAAATCCTTATCCGTCAACAAAGCATTGGGTGACCAAGAATTATCGATGCAAGAAGTGAACGAAGGCTTCCCTGTCACGCACAAACCGTCAATATGGTTACTTTGGCAAAATTTGCAGATTGCTTTGATCAAAGAAGAAATACAACCTTTGTTGCATATGGTTCTGCATAGCCTTACACTAGTCAGTGTACGCGTGCTTTAAACTAACATGTTTTTTCAACGTGAATTAATTCCAGCGCAGTAATGTAATGTCAATGTCGAGAATACCACAATCAAATATTGTATGGACAGCTCCAGTCATATGCATTCTTATTCAATGAAAAGTACGTACAAACAGTACGTACTCAGAGTAAATGAAAGAATAAACACTGTCATCAAGTAAAATAACATACTTTTTTAATGCAGCATCGATTCTACGGATTATCGAGCCGGTCAGGTTTCTTCCATTTTCCATAGCATTACAAAGATCATTTAAAATCAGGGGCTTATTTGGTCGGATGTTGGCTAAATTGAGTGACGCCATTGCATCTAGTTAAATAGCAAATCATGGCCGTAGAGGAACAAAAACAATCACAACTACATTTTAGTGCCGACTGCAAACCAAATATACGTAGGTAGGGTCTTCGTTTGACTTATAGCTGCCCACTGACTTTATCACTACTTCGTGTCACCCTTCTGCTTAGTCATTGTATGCACGATTATCGGCGCAGAAGACGAAATCGTCCAATTTTTATTTGATGAGGCTTATCTTTGCACAACACTGATGCCATGGAAAAGGCATGAATACGTATCTTTGTTCTGTTTCATTACCAGATATCTTTAAAAAAATATGTCTAGCATGCCACCATGACTGGTAACAAAAGGTTTTGGATGACTGAGCCCGTGTGTGAACCCTTATTCCAACAACGACAGCCCAAGCATCAATATGTGTAAAACGTTGTCACACACACACACACGCACACGCATACACACACACATATATGTATATATATATATATATATATATATATATATATATATATATATATATATATATATATATATGTATAGTACCCGACTTGTGACCCTGTTCCGTTCCAACTGGCAGGTCGTATCTCGAATCGGTTGTAAGTTGCAAATTCATTTCCCGTTGGTGTGCTATACTTTATAATAGAAAACCTATTGCATTGTTGCCTTTATTCTCATCCAATGTGCAAATTTACTTGTGAATTTTCAAATTTTTTTTTATTCTCGAAATAAATCTCAAATTTGAAAAATTGAAAAAAAAACCGAGCATCTAAGTCGGGAACTGGAATAACAAAAACGATTTGAAAAAAAAAACAATTAAAGATTGTCAAAAAATTTAAAACATTTCAAACATTTAAATTGGTGACACTTCTTGTATTTCCCTGCAATCTTTCAAAATGAATCGGGAAACAAATACGTAATCATATTTTTGAGATTTGAGATACGTGAAAAGATATTATGATGAAAATAGTAAAAAGTTTTTTTCAGAAAAAAATGTTCAGAGAAACAATGCATTGAAAATGTATATTATACATAGCATTTTATATTATACATAGCATTTTCCATTTTAGAATTTGAAATTTAACCCATTCTACTCTATCATTGTGTGTTTTGTCAGTAAAACGCCGTTTCGAAAAAATTAAGAAATACCCAACACCGGTACAGCCAAAAGAAATACGTTTTTATGTTATTTATCAAGTACGTTTTTTTAGACGAGCGGTTATAACTCATATTCTTTTGGCGCCTAATCAGCTCTGATACACAGATACGAAGAAGCACATTTTTATACTTACTTATATTTTTTTGGAATTTTTTCGTATATGCAACGGGAATAAGTCATAGACTATATCTACACATACTCACACACACACACACACACACATATATATATATATATATATATATATATATATATATATATATATATATATATATATATATATATATATATATATATATATCAATCATTTGAAATGAACTGAAGTTGTAACACAGAGAATGAGTTACTTGATAAGTTGTAACACAGAGAATGAGTTACTTGACAGCGGGGATAGAAATAAACAATTTGAGAGAATGGGTCTGCTGCAGGAATCGAACCTCCGACCGATGAGGTTGCTGCTTCAACGTAGCATTATCTTAACCAAACAGCCCAATGGAAAGCTAAAGTCCAAATAACCTTATCGGTCGTATAGAACTCTTCGAAAAATAATACCAATATCCTGTTCCTGAAAAATCAGTTGAACCGCGTATCCCCCCTCTCCCCTCTCTCTCTCTCTCTCTCTCTCTCTCTATTTATTTGACGTCCCTCTGATAACTCCAGTTGCCAAATATATCGTTCTCTCCTTACCCCTGGACTGCATCAGCAAAACCCAGTAGGAGATTCTGGCGACTGGGCGTCTCAGGAACTCCCTCTGCTCCGCTCGTGCATTTGTAAGTGATTCCACTAGGTTGGCTGGCAAGCTACACACGTGCATATATATGATTATAAATTGCGTTATATCATATAGAAAGTCTTATTTGAAATGATCATCAGTTCCTAGACAGTGAATGTATCATTTGGCCTAGACAACGTAAATAAAATAATTTACTTAACAAAAAAAGGCTGCGACAGGAATCGAGCATGAGATCGATAGGGTATAGCTTTTAAAAACTTTTTAAGGGAATTCAATTTACCATGTGATATTACGCTAAATTGGTTCCCGTGATTAATGTTTGGCAGTGATCATGCTGGCTTTTTTTTTAAAATTTTACTAACCAGACCTGTTCTATTATATTCATTCTTATTCAATGAGATATTTACGACAATGTTAATGTGGGTTAATCATTTGTGAGTGTCTTTATATGTAAACATCTCTCTGTGTTTAGGCATTGATCCAAGTGTGCATGTGACAAATTCATAAGTATGAAACCTTACGCTTCATAGTGTTTAATGCGAAAGTATTTTTGACATTACTTTTATTGAAAAACATATTTTCCTCTTAGTTCTGCTATCTTCTGCAATCTTTCAGACAAATTCATAATTATATCATGCTTAATCTATTTTACTCTGATAAGGATTGCTCTGAGTGGTTTTTGCAGTCTTCAAATTGAAATATTTACGGTTATAATAATATGCAAAGACCGGAATAAATTGTAATCTGAAGTTGTAATATCTTGTGAATACAGCAGGTGAGTGAAAATTTCGCAACAAAGCTGTTACAAATTTTCCCTGGTCAATAAAGTAATATGCTGTCTAGCGTTATTCCAATCATATCCGTTTAATTTCAATTCCAGACGCTTCTTGTATTGCTACCTTCCGTTGATTTATTTGGAGCAGTACTTACTCTAATCAATCATTCGGTTTTCTGGAAGGAACTGATAATAGAGAACCCTCTTTCAACCGAGCTATGTGCACAAACTCACCTTGTTTAAATAGAGACTGACTTAAAGTACGGTTATTGATGGTTCCTTCCGCTTGCCCCACGATCTGATACATTCAACGTTCCACTTTTCATCGTCCATGATGTTTTGTGTAGAAAATGATTCATTTGAATACGCCCCTGTGCCCAGGCTGGTGTAAATGATTTCCAACGATTTTTTTCGCATCGTTTCACCTTATTTTTTCTCAGTTTGTATCTTTATTTGATTGCTATCAACCTCAATTCATCGACTCGACCGTAGAGCATTGTGAATCTTTCAACACATTCGTTGATCCACAGAGTCTTATTATACAGTGGTACTACTCAGCCTTCCATTTGTAACTGCTCCGTATTTCAATATCTGCTTTATTTGTTGGCATCAACAGGTCAATATTTCCGATGACAGAAACTGAAAGGCTCTCGCTGCGCTTCCTAGTATACACAGATCCTAGCATACGAAAACTCTCACCTACATTTCGATCAACCGCTGAGCTTGTATGAGAAAAAAATTCTCTTGAAACCTCAACTCATACATGCATATCTAAGTAAAACTTTTCAGGACATCGATATGACGAGATATGCGTTCACGTTAGCAGTATGAGTACATCCGAACACGAGTGGCGGAGGAATTATCTAAAAAAAGGAGATTCAATGAAAAAATAGATCCAGTTACCTTCTTCTGTTTTATATAATCCGATCGCCGTAACTGTTGAATATTCCTGTCACGTTTTGACGGCTCCAGATTTGTATTGATTTATTTTCTAATGTGATTTATTCTATCTTTTTCCATTTTTTTTCTAAGTAAACCACAACCATTTCTCACCTTGTCGTTTTTTCAAGCTTTTAGCTTTTTTGTGTGAGAATCCATAACACAGTTCATATAAATTTCTACATATATCGTTGGGCCAGTCAGAATATTGGAGAAACTTGCAAGGATCAAACATTCTGGCAATGAATTCCGTTACGGATTTGGTCAAGAGAAAACTTCCATTGTCAACAGCAATAATGGTTTACAGGAATATCTTGAACGAAGCAGTTCGATTCGTTGGGTTTTGATAGAGCACGGTCAAGATATTGCTGCACCAATTAATGTAAGTAAAAGATGGAAAAAAAAACATAAACTTTTAATATGACTCTGAAAAGTGCGATTTGAACAATACGAACTACTATGAAACTATTCATGAATTATTAACCTCACTATTGACTATAACAGAGTTATTCGTGTACATCTCAACGTCTGAAAATATTCATTTATTTTGGTTTTCTGCTCATTCCAATCGTCTAAATAATTATCCCTTCTCATGTATGCTGCATTCCACGCCGTATAATGCACACTCATTTTATTGATTTTAACTCCAAGAAAAGTAATGTCCTGCTTTATGCTGAGGTAATATTTGTTGTTACTCAAAGCAATCATGCGTCTGGTTACCATGACAATAAGTTTTTTTGAGAGTAGAGACAATGGTCCCGAATTATAAGGATCTGGAAATTCCATTAATAATGAATAAACCAGTAAATAAAACTGTTTTTCAGACTGACTTTAATCCTTGAACAGAACGTTTTAGAAGCTGAAGCAAGATGAGGACAAGACCCGACATCCTCATGCATAAAGGTGATCACTCATTAGAGAATAAAAACATTTTCTTAAGCATTTTAATTTTCCTACCTGTGTTACATTTATGCAATTTAAATTTTCTTCCTTTATTTATTTCTTCCATTAAAACAGTTGAATAATTTGCCTTTAATTTCCAGAAATCTTTTACTTGAAAATCAGGGTAAGTGTTGTACTCGGGGCAAGGGACTCATACGCCATAAAATACGCTACGTGTGTTAATGTGTCTACGTCTGTTTCAGTGACCCTCAGACATTTTGATTTGATCGTGCGAAAGTGTGTTTGGATGTTTGTGTATTATTGATATTTCCATCCATACTCATGATTTCTTTAAATGCTTCACGTAATTTTTACAGGAGACATCAACTACTTGCCAAACTCCAAGCACAGACGCATTTGAATTGAAAAAGCAAGTTGCTTACAATGCAGAATTCTAGTCAGTGGCTGACGCCAACTTCTCTTTCTTTCCGTAAAACCCTCAATGATCTTCCAATAAATCTTGAAAAGCACAGTTTTGTACATACTTGAGTAATTCCAAAATGCATCATCTAATATGACTCGTACATCTCATCTACGGACTGTTAAACTCTGTAACTTGGATGGCCTATGTCTTCCTAGCAATACTTGAAAAAATTCATCACTCTTTTATCGTCCGTAGTTGGATATAGACCTTCCCCAGGATCCGCCACTTTTCTCTATCATGGGTGTTGCAGAGCCAGTATTTTCTGAATTTATCGTTTTCATCTCCCCATCTTGTATTCTACCGGCCTCGGTTTCGCATGTTATCTTTGGGGATCCATGTTGTGAGTCCATTGGTTGTCTGCCATTTTTGCATCATGGCTGGCCCATTGCCATTAGAGTTTTTTTTAGTAGATTCTATTAAGTCTCAGACCCCTGTTTTCTTCCTGATATACTGTGCTGTCTTGTGATATCTCCATGTGAGCTTGAGCACGATTGTCTCATGCTTGCATTGCATGTTTCTCAATTTGCGGGTTATGTTCCATGTTTTAGCTCCATAAGTGACAATAGGGAGGATGCGAATTTTCTAATTGTACATTCAATTCGAATATAATATTCCACTAAGCCCCCAGAACGGTGATAGATATGAAGAAGAGACACCTTTCTCTCCACTCAATGGCTGAACCAGCCATAAAAATAAATCTGCTGGTATCCACTATCACAAACTAGAATCAAAAGACGGACCGTCCAAGTGATTAATTCTTGCTGCTCCTAGCCGGGGTTGAACGATGAACTTTTAGCAAAGTAAAAAGACAAATTTTTTCCAGCAGTTGAATTAATCCCCCAACCTACAGCATGAAACTCCGATCTAGATAAGCGCCAATTGTATTCGTCTTATTTTTATTCATTCATTTATTCATTCATTTTAACTGCTATTACCCTGTTGTATTTTTAAATCTCTTCTTTTAAATCGGATAATTTGCAATGTTATTCATATTTGGCTTAATGTTGTTAATTTAGAATTTAATGTCGTTCTTTGTTTTGAGGTGTTGTTATTCGAGATTCCATTTCCCTCAGCAAGTGCCCTCTCTGCAACCCAATCCAGATTATTTGTTTGCTCCGTTAGAGATTGTATTTCTTCCCATTTTTAGCTTCCTCTCGTTTTCCTCCTGTTGAATTGGCTGCAGCATTGGGTGTCATGATTAATTTCACATTACTTAGCCACGGGTGGTCTGCTAGATCATTGAAAGTTCACACATTTCTTTTATTATTATTATTTTCTATTTTTCTTTCTTTACTATTATTATTATAATAATTATTATTATTATTATTATTATTATTATTATTATTATTATTATTATTATTATTGTTGTTGTTGTTGTTCTTGTTGTTATTATCATTATCATTATTATTATCATCATCATCCTCATCATCCTCATCAGTGGTAGTAAAATTGAAATCTATATATAGTCACCCACAGTAGCATCAGGAACAGAATTCCCAGAATACCTCTGTGTCACACGTGCCGGTTGCAGCGAGCCATTCACTGCGGAAAAAATGGATGACAGATTTAGTTTTGTGAAGTTCTCCAAGAGTTTGGGAAAAGATCGTTATTAGGTTCTGATGAGAAAAAAAAATTCAATTTGAAAAAATGATACGAAGGAATAACAATAAAAAAATTACAGGCAAAACGAGAGGGAAGCGTGATAAAAAAAAAATCTAATTTCAAAATGGCTGACAAAAAAAAATTGAGAAAGTTCAGCGGAAGGAAACAAATTGACGACAAGAGGCGCGAGGAGGCGACCTATTGCTCAGTCGGTAGTCAAAGAGTCGGACCACCAATTTGCTAGTTGGCTCTTTCTTTCTCTCTCACCAACAGTCCTGCTACGTATTTTTGCGATCAGCTACGTTGGCGATAAATTAATATTTACAAGTAAAATTTCTTAGACGGATGAAGTGAGACTTTCATTTTTACCTTCGTTCACAGAAAATAACGCAGAAATAGAAGGAAAAAAATACCAGCGACTTGAAATGGAATGGCTTGATTTTAAGGAAAAGGAATAGGTATTCAGCATATATACATGTGTGTGTGCGTGCTTTTTTTTTTTTTTTTTTTTGAAGAAGGAAATTGTGGATGTATAGACAGACGTCTTCTAACATAGAAGAAAGATTAGGACGGAAAAGAGTCTTTTTTTTTTTATATCAATGCTTTCCCATCTCTTTGTATGAGTGTGAGGTATCTTTCTGGTTGTCAGGGACGCTACAAAACCCTTTAAACAAGAGCGCGGCAAATTTACCAGGCATACTGAAGAGATACAGAAGAAAGCTTTAAAATAAAGTTGTGAGAAAAAGATCATTTAAAAGGTTTTCGTGAAAGGTCCTTTTAACCAAATCATTATAATGCCCTCATTTTCTGTCCATATATGTGATAGAGAGAGAGGAAGAGAGAGAGAGAAAGAGAGAGAGAGAGAAAGAAAAAAGGTCTGTCTAATTATTAGTCACGTTATAAAAAGAGCTGAACATAGACAGAGCCCAACCAAATTCGACATGCGTACTCAAAAGACATTGGAGAAGGTTTGAAAAATTGCACATGTTTATACATGTTCCTTAACGAATCTGAAGTGAAAGAAGACTCCCTCACTTTTTTTCCCTGCAAAAGGTCTGATAGATAGGGAATTCATCATCATCATCATCATCAGTCTTTTAGCGTCCGTCGTTGGACATAGACCTTCGCCAGGATTTGCCACACTTCTCTATCATGGGCGTCACGGAGCCAGTACTTCCTGAACTTGTCTAGCTCGTCTCACCATCTAACATTTTGCCGGCCTAGGTTGCGCATGGGGTCTCGGGGAATCCATGTTGTCAGTTGTGATGTCCATCGATTGTCTGCCATTCTTGCAACATGGCCAGCCCACCGCCATTTGAGATTTTTTATGGATTCTATGATGTCTCTAACTCCTGTCTTTTCCCGGATGTACTGTGCTGTTTTGTGGTCTCTCCATGTGAGGCCCAGCATTATTCTTTCATGTGTACGTTGCATGGTTCTCAGCTTACGGATCTGTCTCTTTTACTCTATTTTTGCTTCTGACGGTCCATTTCAGAGCAGGGCAGGGGTCTGCCTCAGGGTTCGAAATGAAGGTTTTGACCCAACTTAGCAATACTGGAAGGGATATCGAGTCTATAGCCACAATGAAGAGTTGTAATACAACGAAACAACTGTCTGTAGATGACAAAATAATTGATTTTTATGTATGTATAATATATACCAAGTTGTTGGGGAAATGACTAACGAGCTAATCTAACTGACCAATACTACCTTGTTGTGAGAGCGATCTTCAATTGGTGTCCCATACTTGTGACTCTTAATGAAAGAAATTGGAGAAACGTTTCACCCACAATTGATTTTCCTCCTTGATCAAATTTTCACAGCACCATCAGAGAGTGATAATCCTTTCGTTTTCTTAATATGACGACCGTTGCTCGAAGTGTTTTTCTTGTGGTTAACCAATGGGTATATACATTTATATGCAGCATGTGTCCGGTTTAGTTGAATAACAGTTTTACTGACGGATGATCTTAATTACTTTTTCTTTCTCCTCAGGGGTTAAATATTTATTTTTATTTTTTGCAAGTTGCAGACGCCTTAGCCGCCTTCGCATTGTTCGTCTGTTACTTTTCCTTTTCTATCGATAGGTCACAGACTTACATTTCAGTTTGTGTGCTTCTTCGTTTTCTTTTTTCCTCTTTTACCAATAAACCTACTTTCTTTCTCTCTCTCCTTTTTTCCTTATTTCTTTCATAGTCTTTGTTCACTGTCTTTACATTGGAAATAAGCGAAAAGGAAGACTTTTTTCTCTTTAATGCAAGTAATAGTTCTTTTAAAATCAATTTCCTACAATCTCGCTTGAGTTCGAACCCTGATTGTCCTTGCAATCGGCATTCCGACCACCGAGAACAGAAAGTCAACTGTTACGATTGAGTTTTGTCAACAAACTCTCTCCCAAGTCGAAAGAAAACTCTGTTCAATTGACCGTGTGCACTTCTATTCACTGTGAGCGCAGACAAATAGAAGTTTTCTGAAATACCGTGGCTATCAAATCAGGTTCGGCCAGGTCCAAATTTGGTGATGTAGGAACGAATAATGTTTTTGAGGCCACTTAAATCTGGATTAGTTCATGTGTCATTTCGTAGGTCAACCACTTGACATTCATGAATCGGTTGAAGTTTTAAACACTACACCTGTTCAAAATGTCGGTTGCTCGGTGTACTTATATCCACTAGGTCAATCCCCTTAGCTCAGTTTGTTTTAAAATATGCATGTATCTCCGGAAACGCTGTTGCCTGCCTATTCCGTTTTAAAACCTCTATTAACCTTTGGAGATAGGAAAGTCTGCTTATATATATATATATATATATATATATATATATATATATATATATATATATATATATATATATATATATATATATATATATATATATATATATATATATATATATATATGTATATATATATATATATATAATCATTACGCGTCATGTGACGGTATTTCAATACTGGGAATACATTTATAGATTATATGAAGTTTTCTCTTTATTGGTTATCCATATTTAGCCACCCAATTAATGCTTGTGGTCTTCCAACAATTATGCACAAAGAAAAGTGATTCAACTTTAATCTTACAACCGAACTGATTTTACAGGTACCAGGTTGAGAGCAAATGTATTTTTCGCTACACTTATAGAAAACAAAGTCCAGTCAGGTAATCATACAATTGACTGATTTCATCAAATGTTAAAGATCTACTTCATTCGGGGAAGATTTTTTATAACAGAGTTGGTTTTTTCTTCAACAGACATAATCAAAAGTAAAGTGTGACATGTTTTGAACGTTAAAAAGCCACAGACACTAAACATATGAATGCCATTCTATTCAAAAATCTTTTTTTTTTACAAAATATGTGTTTGCGTATACGTATGAGCATTTATGAATCTGCAGCCAAATGATGAAAAATATATTTATTCTAATTTCCCACGACAAATGTTGTCATCTAAACTGTGTCAATGCATCTAATTTCATGGTGACTATTAATCCCATAGATCATGCATTTTGCAACGACAATTTCAACTAATAACTACGCGATATATATATATATATATATATATATATATATATATATATATATATATATATATATATGTGTGTGTGTGTGTGTGTGTGTGTAATTATGAATTGCGTTATATCATGTTGAAAGTAAATCTCAAATGATCTCCCGTTATTACTCGGTGAATGCATCATAAATAGAATAAGCAAAGAAAATGTGACTGCATCAGGTTTCGAACTAGCGACCGATAGAGTCGCCGCTATAACGTAGCGTCGCATATACCATAGAGCTTAAAAATCACCAGGAATGCAAAGGCCCCTAAAATTGTTTTAACTTAGAATTTCATTTTGTTTATTCATGATTTATATCTGCTTTATTTGTATCTTTCAACGTGGACAGTTATTTTATTAAGAAATGGATATATTATCCGACTTAATGTTTATGAATTGCATAACATCATTGTGAAACTCTATTTCACCGAGTTATATTTCAATTTCTTAATAACACATACTCACACACACACACACACACACACACACACACACATATATATATATAAATATATATATATATATATATATATATATATATATATATATATATAAAGGTGATTTCAAAACATGGATACATTTCAAATTATTGTAGACATGCTTGTTTTTCGTATGGGTAATATCTAAATATCGTGAACACACTTTCAGGCAAATTGTTGATAATTTAGTTGTTCTTTTTCTCATATTTGGCCAATGCAGTTCCTCTAAATCGTTCAAAGAAAGCCATTTCTAAAGAAAATGCCTTTCCTGTTCATAGCTTTTCGCTAATATTATATAATTCTAAGCTGGTTTTATGTACTATTTATCAATATAAGAGATCCATTCAGGTTATATGAATATTTAAAACGAGTAGCTTTCGGAGCTCTATAAGTCAAGAGACAGCAGGAAGAAACAGACAACACGAGATTTAGCATCATTCCTTCTATAAGACCCTATCCACCTGCATTATAATGAGAAGCCTTTTCCTGATATTGAAGGTGGGATGAGCGCAGATCTAATAAATAAACACTACAAAGTGTTTTAAGAGCATGTCTTGTCTTTTGGTTAGGTTCCATATTTTCAGCTCCATAAGTGATTATTGAGAGGGTGCATTGGTTGTATACTTTTCTTTTTAGGATTAATGGGGTCTTCTTGTTTTTGAAGGTTGAGCTTGCTGTGCCGAAAGCTTGCCATCCTAGTGTGATTCTTCGCTTGATTTCTTCTTCTTTTGAGGGTCTCATGGAGATTCGTTGTCTTACGTAGATGTAGTGGTCTACTTTCTCCTATTCTATGTCATTGATTTTGATCTTGGTGTTCTTCTCTCAGATGTGATTGTTTTACATGATCTTGTTGAAGTTTATGTGTAGGCCGACATTCTAGCTCTCTTTATTTAGTTTATCTAGCATTAGTTTGAGGTCGTGTTGGTTCGTCTGCAAATCTGAAGCTGTTCAGATATTCGATGTCTATTTTGATACCTTTATTCTCTCAGTCAAGTCTTCTGAAGATCATCTTGTGGGGAGTTTGGGTGACCTAAACTTACCCTTTTTGGAGCTGAAAGGGGCTCCGAGTTTTTATGTAGTCTGACAAAGGAGCTGCTGTGACTGTAAAATATGTTGCAGCACTTCGACTTATTCTGGATCTATTCCTTGTAGAGTGATGACCTTCATGACCTTAGGGATTTCCACTGAGTCGAAGGCTTTTTTTTTTAGGCCGTAAAATGCCACAGCGAGTTGTAGCTTATATTCTGCTGCCCTTTCTTCCTGCTGATTTATCAAATGCAGGTGGTTTTCATCAAGTATTTTTGTGATGTTTTTTGTGATAAGTTTGTATATGCAGTTAAATAGGTTTATAGGTCTGTAGCTGTTGAGATATTTTTGGTTTCCCTTTTTCCAAGAGAAGCATTATGATTCCAGTTTTCCAATCATTTTGGACTTTACTTTGTTTTAGGTGCAAGTTGAATAGGACAGCCAGTTTTATAGTGATGATCTTATCGACTTTCTGGGTAAGTAAATGGTAATATTACCTGGTCAAGGAGCCTTTCCTTTCTTTGTCTGTTTGATTGTTCGTTTCACCTCGATGGGGTTACTTCTGGGAAACCCTTGAGTTGAATACACACGTCTTGTTCATTGTTTAATAAGCCTGGTTTGGGTGAATAGTAGTTTTTGGTAAAATTCTCTAGCACGGTCGACAATCCTGTCTCTGTCTGTTGTTAGGTCTCGATTTTCCTCGATTATGCTAGTTATTTGCTTCTGTCCTGAAATGACGTCTCTGTTTAGAGCTTTGAAGCCCCAACTTTTTTTGAGAGTCGATTCGATGACTGCTGTCGTGAATATCCTTCTGTCTTCCCTTCGTTTCTTCTTGATTATTTTATTTGGTTCGGTCTCTTCAACTTTCTCTCTTGTTGTTGGTGGTGGCTTAAGGTTTTAACGTTTTCCCATGAGATTCTTGGTTTAATCTGAGATTTTACTAATGATCTGTGTGCTTCTTGATTTAATTATAGCAGTGACTTCTATTATAGATTCTGTCATTTTGTTGTTTAGTTCGTTGATGTTGGCGTCGTCTTGTTCAGTAAAGATTTTAAATCTGTTTTTTCAGTTCAAGCTTGAAGGATCGGGTGTGCTCTTTTGGTATGTTTATTGGCTGCAGTTTGGTGTGGAATATTTTTCTGCTTTCTTTGTTGGTGTTTATTTGCATTTCACATCTTACCATTGTGTGACTGCATCCAACGTTGAATTGGATATTCTCATCGCTTTTGTCCGTTAGGATGTAGTCTATTTCGTTCTTTGTTTCGTAGTTGGGGCTTTTCCAAGTATATTCCCGGTAGGGTCCCTTCTAGAAGAAGGTGTTCATTATACTGAACTCGTTAATCATTGCAAAGTTTACAAGTTCTTTTCCTCTCTCGTTCTGTACTTTATGTCCGAATTTGCCGACACAATTTTCATTTCTTTGTCTTACCTGTGCGTTGAAGTCTCCTATGATGACATTAAAGTATTATCTGGTGTCTTGGAGTAGGGAGTTCAAGTCATCGTAGATGTTGTCTATTTCCTCTTGGGTTGATTGAGAAGTGGGAGCATAGACTTGGATGGTATTCAGTTCGTACCTCTTCGAAAGTTGTATAGTAACGCCGGCTATTCGGTCAGAGACGGCTTGAGCCTGCTACATTGTCTTTGAGGTCCTTATTGATGAGAAAGCCAACTTGTTTTACTTGTCGTTTCTGTAAAGAAAATATTGGGTCTTCAGTTAGATTAGTTCTTCTCCAAGTCCTCTCAATCGCTAATGCCTATAATGTCCCATTTGACGTTTTAGATTTGAATTTCTTGATCGGTTAGATGCATGTCAGTTTACAGTGTTCATACGTTGAAGGTTCCAATGTATAATGTAGTCCTTTTGATGATGGTTTTTGTACTATGATTGGATGGTCGCTGTTGGACCGATAACTCGGTAGTAACGGATGTTTCCTTGGTGAAGACTTCGGGTTGTCATTTTTGGAGCACATTATCCCCACCCAAGGCAAGTGATGTGGCCGGCTAGACCTTTCGGGACCGAGGAACCAGCAAGAATGGATGTTTTCTTGGTGTAGTGTTTGGGTAGTCACCCTTGAAGCATATCACCCCCACCCACGGCAAATGATATGGCTGGGCCTTTTGGGACCAGGGAACTAGCAGAAATGGCCGATCCATGGGAAGTGTTGGGCCATGCTCTGTCATGCTTGCCCATGATGTGTTGACAGGGGATCTGGTGAATTGGTCACTGCTGATTTGGTTCAGTGGTCTTAGAGCTCCGCCGGCTCTTACCACCCTTCTCATCTCTTTTGGAAGGTAGGTATGGGTTTTCCCAACACTGTAAAAAAAAAAAAAAAATAGAAGCAGGAATTTTTTTTTCTTTTTCTCAAGTGAATGATTTCCTTATTGGTCCTATTGGTGTACAATACAATTCAGAAAATTAGTTTATGTTTGCCCATATGTCTCCATTATTTTTTCTAAGTTCTCAACTCAGTTAAAATCCGAGGGTTGCATTTTCAAGAAATTTAAGTTCTAGCCTTGCCGAATTCTTCAGGTGGGTAAGAGAGAGGGGGCCAATGGAGAGAGAAAAACAGGGAGAGATCTTTACTCATAGGATTTATAGTTAAATTCTATCGAAATATAATAAAATGTAATTTGGAAATAAAATCAAGATCAAATAGTTCTTAACTGAGTCAGACTTGGCTTTCGGGTGGAAGGAAGAGTGATTTTCCCTACAACAGTCATAGTTCGAACTTTTTAGAATTTAACCATTTGTTACTTTATCAAAGGGCCCCGCCATGCATTTCAACCTTACTTGGATGGTCTGAGGATAAATCTAGTCTGGCACATTCTCACAAGTGTGGAGCACCAATTAAGGACTGAACTAATAATAATGATCAAAAATCATGTCTTGACAGCAAGGCACCTAACTGATCTTTGTTACGTCTTTGCTAAGCTGAGCTTATTCTGTCAAAAAGTGGCAAGTTCAGTAAAGAATATATTCACTACACAGTAGTTATAACCACTGCCTCCCAGCAAAATACTCAATGGGCCTGATCATAGATGTTCATTAAGCTTAGTCTGGTACAAAGCAACAAGTGAAAAACAAGCAGTTGATATTGAACTTTCCATACAGTAGTAACGGTCTCGCTAACCATTCAGGCATGCGGTTATCCATGTATCACAGTAATCAAGTATTCTCACATTTTTGGTCATATTGATTCAATATAAAAATATCTGTAACAAGACAGGTTGCTGCACGGTCAAACCTCTCCAATTACTATTCCGACATAAGATGATTACTTCAACTTTTGTATTGTAATTATTATAAATTTACAAAATCATTTAAAAATGCATATTTTTTTAGTATAAATGTCTTTGTTTATTGGAATAAAATAAGCCCTTGTATTTGTCGGATACATTCTTTATGTATGACTATTTTGCTCAGTCGATAAGCCGGCTTCCACTCACTTGACTATGATTTAAAATCACGGTTGGAAAATGTTAATTGTATGATTGCATTCATTCATTCATTAGAATGAAATAAGGATATTCGGCTTCCTAACATATATTTTGGTAAATACGTAAGACTTGTGGATTCAGCCAAGTCAACGTAAGAGACACATCTGCCGATCAGTTGGTCATGATTCCGAATAAAGATGAGGTAAGTGTTTCTTTCCTTTTCTCAAAATTCGGTGAGGATTATTCTTGTCGTTCTTGTTACCCAAGAAATAAATTCAACTTCAAGTTCGGAATGGAGTTTGATGATACTTTTTCTTCTGTTCTTTGTATTTGAGTTGAAGTGTTTCGTGTATATTTCTCAGACTGGTGATTTTATATTCCATTATCCTTTTAGTTTGGTTTTGTTTTTGTTTTTTTCTCATCTAGCTTCCTCAGCATAGAATACGTTTTCTAATCTTGTTATTTCTTGTAGCTTTCTAACTTCGTTATTTTTTGCATTTGTGGAAAAATTAACATATCAGTTGAAAGTATCACGAAGAAACCATCGAATAATAAATATGATGAATAATAACAAAATGAATAACTTTATATCAAAAGCGTAGATATTTTTAACATACAGTCAGAGATCAAACCCAATCAACCTGGATGTCAATATGTAACAAATGCTCCTTGGAATCTTCCAGTAATATATAATGCTAAGCAAGTTCTTGTGTACTAAGTTCAAGGTTTCTTTGGTTCACATAGTACTGTGATATACTATACTAAGCTAGAATGCTTAACTAGTCTCACCGACCATTACTACTGTAGTGACTTCGATCTTCACCGTGTCTCTAAGCCATGCCCTTGTGCAAGTTGAGCTTAGTAAATACACAAAAGGGATTATGGTAACTCAAAAACTTCGGTTCATCGATTTCTGTAGGAATTTTATTTTTGTCATCCCGGAGTTCGGGGTTTGAATATTTTTCTCAGGCTGCACGAATATACCTATCGATCTCAATATCGCATCTAGATATTTATATTTGTTATCCGTATCTACATTTCTATACGTCTCTTCGAATAAAATTATTGATCTCAGCCATTTCATATATAACTATCGATTTTAGCTTCCTCGTAACTATCTATCCATCTGCTCCTATCCTCTCTCTGTTTGTATCAACGTATCTATCTATCTATCTATCTATCTAAATCTGTCCGTATCTATATCAATCTGTTTATATTTCATCTTTCTCAGTCTGCTCAAATATATCTAGTCATCTCTGTCATCTCATACCTGAATACTAATTTTAGTTTGTTCGTATTTATTTATTTATTTATTTATCTATCAGGTTTATCGCCGTAAAAATGGCATTTTACTGAAAAATGAGACATCCAACGTGTCTTTTCTAATTTGTTTTTTTTTTTTTTCTGTTGCTACCCAATTTCATATTTTATTCTATTTGCGATTTGTGGTTTTTCCTGCTATTAACGTGGGAAATGTGTCGTTTTCGAGGATGCTGAGAATATCAAGAAATCGAACTGCGTCTCTTCGTCGAAAATTCAATTTTTTACACATTTTTTCAAGAGCAAATACTTTATCTGAGAAAATATTCCTTTAATATCTGTTAGAATCAGTCTATCTCAATCTGTTTGTAGCTATTTATCGGAATACATTCAGTGGTGAATACACAGGGTTTTTCGTACAAGACGGGACCCTGAGAATAAGACGGTAAATCTTACGCGTATCTCTAGTTTAAGCAATATCACTTGGCAACACAGTATGTTGAATTGATACATCCGTTTGAGTATCCACCCTTTCGTGTTGCATTTGCTGTCGTTTACAAAATGTTACTTAAATCTTATGAAATAGGTACGAACCTACATTCAGGTTGGAGGCAAATCCCTTTAAAGGGCTATATTTTGAAGTTAGAATGCACATGTAATTATCACGTTTTTGATATCTTTTTGAAATTTATATCTTCAAAATAGTTTTAAGATTCAAAATAGTTCAAATATAAGTTACTAAAAGACGGTTGCATCCTTTTTGAAACACCCTGTATTTATTGGCACAAAAGTGTTGAGAACACGCAGAAAATAATAATATATTAACGCCAAGATAAGTTTGACCAACTCTGTCTAAATACGAGATAGGCACTGCAAGTTTCGGCTCGGCCAATAAGTAAATTGCAGTCTTTATATAGTCACGCACACGTTTTATCTTATCTTACGTATAATTTAATTGATTTTTTCCCAGGAATAAATTTTTTCCATCTTGAAGCATCTTCAGTTATGTTCAACAAAAAAGGAAAAACCAGTGTAAAAGAAAAAAAATCAAGCAAAAAAGAATAATAAGAAAGCGATATTTGGCTGACATGCGTAGAAAACGCGTGAGGAGATTTTTTTATAAAACAAAATAATCCATATCTGATTGCTTACCATCTATCTATGAATTTTTGTGCATTTATCAGTCTATCTATCTATCTATCTATCTATATATATATATATATATCTATATATATATATATATATGTATATATATATATATATCCAATTCTTATAAAATCTATCTCAGTCCGTTCCTTTCTGTCCCAAATAGCTTTCGTCAATCTATTATCTCGAACTACACGTATCTATCAGTTTATTTCGGTATCCCATAGTCTGTTTATATCTATTTACCTGGGCGTGTTCGTTCCTCCCAATAGTGATTAAACCCCCCCCCCCTCTCTCTCTCTCTCTCTCTCTCTCTCTCTCTCTTCAAATTCAGTCCAGCATCAATTTATCATTGTCTGACTATCCATCTCCATCTGTTTCTGTCTCTGTTCTTATCCCTCTTGCCAACTGTGTTCATATCTATGATTCTATCTATCTATATATCTATCTATCTATATCAGTCTTTCCATGAGAATGTCTCATCACCGTAAATAAAACTAATTTTTATTGCTTTAGCATTTTTTCTGTTCCAATTTCCCCAGTCGATTGACTCCCTATGATTTCCTACCCTCAACTTTCTTTTTTCATTTTCTATTTCCTTCCATTCTTTGATTTTTGTGAAGGTGTTAAGGGTGGAGGTCTCTTACTGCCTCATTTTTCCACTTGTGATACTTTCTTTCTCAAAATTTCCTATCTGTTTTCTTTTTAAATTTTCCCCTCTTTTCTTGTTATCCAATCATTTGATCGAATCTCCCAACGTCATCATTTTTCAATCATCTTTCCTACAATTTCAGGTAAAAGCAATTCTCCATAAAGTTAGTTATGACAATTAAAAGTAGGATTAGTCAATCAGAAACGGTGTAATATATTATTAGGTTATTATATAGCTAATTTGGATGTTTGAATAGTAAGTTGGAGGACGATACAAATAGCAAAAAATGGTAAATATCTAATCGAAATGTGACCTATAGTAAACTTTTCCATTGTTCCTCCAATGATAAAATGACGTCTCTACATAATTCTTTAGACTCAGTTTAATTTCGAATTATACCTGGCCTCAAAACTTGAGCTTTTTATTTCAGATTTGCTGTTTAAAATGCTTTAAAAAAATGATTAATTCTGGGAGAAATTTTTGGTAGATAAAGAGGCCTCTACAATATTTCATATCACAGTTCTCTTACTCAGACACGGTCAGCTGAAAAGTGCTTGATCCGGAGCTGTCATGGAGTATTTCATTGAGTTCATGTAGGACGCATTTTTGTAAATTTTTAAGCTTCCTTATTGCCTTGACCTGATGAACTATGGTTGCTGAAGAATTCTCCAGAAAATCCTTTGAACTGCTGTTAGTGGTTCATTGTCAATAATTCTTCAATTTTGTTCTCGAAATCATCATCATCATCATCATCATCATCATCATCATCATCATCATCATCATCATTATCATTATCATCATCATCATCATCATCATAATAATAATAATAATAATAATAATAATAATAATAATAATAATAATAATACCACCACCACCATTCCGGTGATGCTGTAGAGAACGCATCAAGTCAGCGCCTGGCTGACCAAATGAAATAAACCCTGAATACTTGATGGCTACCGAAAAGGTTTTTAGGGAATTCTGCAAGAATATAAAAAGAACGTGGCTTACCTGCAGAAGATTACCCAAAAAACAGCAAACACAATAAACGACAAAGCGGAACCAAATTCAAACAGAAAAAAAAGAAAAAACAATCCCTGACCGATGTCATGTATCAGAAAGAAACGTCGATATCCCAACGGGAGAAGGAAAACCCATCTACGACCTCCAAAAGAAAAGATGCAAGAAGTGAGGAAGCCATTGCCATTTCTTAGAGGCAAGAGCCGGAGAAAAATAAGAGTCAACTACACATGACAGTAGATGACAGGGCCCAACAACATCATCTACTCTGGCTCGAAATGGACTTTCTTATGACTCAAAGGGAAACTTCGGACAACAGGAACAACAAAAAATAGATATTCTAACTTCAGAGAGATGAAAGATTAATGAAAAATACATCTCACATAAACAGACCACATGTAAGACTGTGGGACAGACAAACGATGGGACAAAGGTGTCTGCTACAGTGAAAGAAACAAACCAAAGAGGCCTCGCCAAAGGAGTAAGACTAAAGAGATGTAGACGAAGTACTGTCATATACAAACGGTGCTGCACTTTCCGAAACAATGAAGGACCTAAAAGGAAAAAGAAAGACAGAACATAAAACCGGATGCCACAGACACAAAGAACTTCTGAAACGACCTATCGGAACACCCAAAAAAGACACAGCGAAGCTCCAGAATGGTTTGTAATCATTGAAAGAAAATTCGGAGACTTGGATGAGAGTGGAAAAACTTTTATAAAATGAGACCACATTGAAACACACCTTAAAAAAATAGCCAACTTGAAAAGCACCAGGACTTGATGGGATCTACATTTATTGGTTTAAGAAATTCATCACATTGCACGAGAGACTCGTGCACTAACTGTAATGTTGCCTAGATGAAGCCGTGGTCCCACAATGCCAATCGCCATCTTCTTTCTTTTCTTATTCTTTATTTTAGCTTGTTCTCCTTTTCTGTCGCTTCTCCTCTCTTTTTTGTCGCTATCTTCCATTCTAGCATCTTATATTTCTCCTCATTTTCCTTCCTATTTTTCGCTCTCCCTCGTTCTCTTCAGCCTTCCATTATTTTTTTCTCTCGTTGTTATTCTTTCTTCTTCCATATCTTCCTCCTTGTATGCCTTCTAATTATTTGCGTGAAGTTGTTCTCAGGCAGCGCTTATTTGCTATTTCCTTCGTTTTCTATCTTTCTCTTTACTTGTTTATCTATTTCTCGCTTTTCTGTTCTTCATGTTAGGATTCTCTCTCGGCTTCCTTTTCACTATTATCCTTTCTCTTTCTTAATCCCCCCCCTCTCTCTCTCTCTCTCTCTCTCTCTCTCTCTCCCATTTGTAGTCTCTGTCGTTTTCGTTTCTACTGTTTCCTTCCACTCTCTTTTGAATTATTCGTCTTTCTAACTTCGTGTATTTTGTTCTCACTTTCACCTTTGTCTTCTTCTCATTCTTTCGTCCATTCTCACGCTCCTTCTTCTCTATTTTCTTTAATAACCTTCATATTTTTTCATCTCGGCATGGTGACACAGACAAGTTTATTGGCGAGTCTACAAGCAAAGCGAAGAAGAAAACTGCTAAGAAGATAAAGATTGGGGCTCTTCTCGACCCGATTTGCCCTTCCGACAACCAACCTGTCAGCCAAACCCTCAAACTCTCCAAATGACCTGTTACTTGTCTTAGAAGTCGAGTCTCTTCCAATTCTCTCGCACGTATCTCCAGCAAGTGCTGACTTCACCCCGCCTGCCTTGGTCATAAAAGGGTAAGGGTTGCTAGAATAGAATCCGAAGGTAGAATCGGCGCCACACCTGACAACTTTATTCATTTCCTGAGAATCCTTTCAACTCCTTCTGCCGCTTCGCCTTATTCTCCTGATTGTATTCATTTCCTTGTTTTGGTTGTATTCTAAATCTTACAACGTGCCGTATACGCATATCAATAAAATGCTGAAGATTTTTTTCAGTTTTATCAAAGCGACAGAGTGCTGTTCCAATTGATGAACAGATAATATTTTCTTATTTATGATCATCTTCCTCTTCCCCCCTCCTCTCTTCTTCTTCCGTCCCTCTTTCTTATAAGGGAGCAAAAGCAAGGGTTACATAACATCGTACATGAAGAAACGATGGACAGATTTTCAAAAAATAATTTCATACTTTCCCATTGAAAACGAACGGAGTTGATAGAAAAAAAACCTTCGAATTGCTGGCTTATGATAGGAGTTCAGGAATGCATATCTCTTGATATCTGTTCGTTCACATTTCTTTCCCTGGGAAAATGCGTGTATGCACTTTTGCGGAGACACAAGTATACTTACTTGAAAACTTCAATTATTTCAGTTATAAATCCCGAAAATATTTCATCAGAATTTCCTCTGAACTAAACGCAGAATAAAGCGTAATTCTTACTCTTTCAGTCAATACGTATTTTAATCTGAATGATTAAGATACTGTATTATGTTTATGTGGGAAGTATATGATGGTCAGATAGTTTCGGAACACTCGAGTTATCTGTATCTTTTTACTTGATTTATTTTTCTAAACAAGAGATTTCGATAAGAATTTTCTATTTCACCTCTTTTATCTTTTAGGCATTCTGTCCGCCCCCCAGTCTGCCTGTCTGTCTATACGTACGATATTTCAAAAAGTACAAGGATTCCGTGGAACTTTGAGTAATAAGGAAGAGGTGAATAGATTTGAGGGTGGATCTTTGCAAAGTTACCCCCCTCACGTCATAGTTATAGGTCACACTACCAAATCTCGCCAAAAGTTCATGTCAGTCCCAACAAATAGAAATTTGGAGAAGATTGGGCAATATGATACGTTAGAAGAGATTAATTTGGGGGTTGGATCCCTGTACGATTGCTCCATCTGAAAAAACAGAAGATACGTGTGCGCATTACAGGTATAAACACCTCCAATCCCGCTACTACAATACAACGGAACAACACAGATACATACCCATTTCTTTCCTCGACCCCAAACATATAAACAGCAGAATTGACCAGTGAAGTGCAGCATGTTTTCCTCTGAAAAAGATGACTGGGACATGCAGAATACACTGAAACCTGTCCACGGAATAAGAAAAAAATTGAGATGTAACACCACCTTCTTTTTTTTCCCCCTTTCCAAATGTTATTTTAATCAACATTCTGTTGGATCATTTGACATCACGACTCACGACATCACGACTCACGACATATATCCCCCGAGATCACATGCGCAACTGAGGCCGGCAGAATATTAGATGGAGAGACGAGCTAGACAAGTTCAGGAAGTACTGGCTCCGTGACGCCCATGATAGAGAAGTGTGACAAATCCAGGAGGTCAATGTCCAACGACGGACGTTAAAAGACTGATGATGATGATGATGTTATATATATATATATATATATATATATATATATATATATATATATATATATATATATATATATTAATAATGATTGTGTCATCCACAGACGACAGATATTGTAGTGTGGCTATAGACTATCCAACATCCTGTATCACGAAATAGAATTGAAACCTTACCTTCAGATCCATAGGCAGACATTTTACCCTGTCCTACGCAGAACTTGACAGTCAGAAGGGCCGAACTAAGCTATGTATATTTGCTTACGCATAATTCCCCGTCCACCAAAGTGCTCTATTTCAGAGTTGGAGGAACATTGCATATAGTCGTAATAGACGGGTGCCCAACTTAACAGTTCTTAACGAAGAAGGGAGCGTTATTCAACCTTAGAATTATTCTGACGTTTTATATATATATATATATATATATATATATATATATATATATATATATATATATATATATATATATATATATATATTAAAACGTCAGAATAATTTCAAGGTTGAATTTCGATCCCTCCCTTCAAGAACGTCTGAATACTTTTGAGGTTAAATACCGACTCCACCATTTACGTCTTCGCGTTTACCAGCCTCGCCCTCTTGCTCTTCTGTTTATTTATTTATTTATTTTTTTTGTTTTTTGTTTTTTTGTTCCTTTTTCTCGACTCTGTTTGTTTGTTTTTACCCTCTCATTTGGCCCCACTATCTCTGTCAGACGTTCGATCACCGTCTTTCTCTTATCTATCTTTCAATCTTTTCCATTTTAAACATTTTTCTCTGTTTGGAGTGATCTCTTCTCGTTTTGAACAGATCTCAAATCTGGTGTCCAGCCGATGACAACCCGACAGCTAACAACAACAACAGCTCCACCCAATTTTTGAAATCTCTATCCCCACCATCCTATTCACTTCTCGCCTCCCACCTTCCAGTGTCTACTCACTGTTAAATATCTTTTTTTTTTCTTCATTCCCTAAAACTGACACACTCCTGAGCGTCATACTCGCCCGCGTACAACCGATGACCTCCCCGCCTTCTTCCCAGCCCACATTGAGGCGAGTGACAACTGCACGGAAGAAACTAACAAGCCACTAGCCTAACGCATCTGAATCAGTCAACGACTTGACGTAACCTTCTCACCCACGCCCCCGATTTGCCCTAGCCCCAACCCTAGCCACTCGTACTTTTAGTTTCAGCCGTTAAGATCATTGCTGCTAATAGCAGGGGACACTCTTTTAACGACACATTCGGACAAACTATGCGTAATCCGCACGAAACGGCGTCACACACGCAAAAAATACAGGAAGTAGAGATAGAATTCATTATTCCTCACTCTGCCGTTGTAGCACAACGGAATCAGGGTATGTAACTAGCCTTGATGATTGGTGTGCGCTCGAGAAGAAAAATCAGTTGAAAGTTTCTTTCTGATATTTCGATACGATTTTTTTTTGTTTACCTCTTTTACCTTTTATGTATTTCGTCCAACCTTGAACTCTGCCTGTATGCCTGTCCATACGATATCTCAAAAAGTATAATGAATTTTGTGGAAATTCGAGTAATATAGTAAGGAAGATGTGAATAGATTTTAAGTGGATCCATACAAAATGATCTCCCTTACATCGTAGTCAACCGGCATAATATCACCCAAAAGTTCATGCCTTTCCACTCAAATGGAATGTTGTGAAAAGGTGGGCGATATGATATGGGGTAGGTGATTAACTTTGGAGGTGGATCCGTGTACAATTATTTCCTCTAGCGTCTTTCTAGATTGTTCTTATTTCTGTTTCATTTGCTGGCTACATCGTCAGCCGTCCTGATATATATATATATATATATATATATATATATATATATATATATATATATATATATATATATATATATATCATATATATATATATGCGTGTGTGTGTATGTGTGAGAGAGAGAGTATGTATATATATATATATATATATATATATATATATATGCGTGTGTGTATGTGTGAGAGAGTGTATATATATATATATATATATATGTATATATATATTTTAAAGAGAGGGAGATAGAGGAAGAGAGAGAGAAAGACCGATAGAGATAGTGAGAGACAGAGAGAGATTATATTTATACGAAGAAAGTATGTTTTCACAAAAAAAAAACTCCCATGTTCTAGTGCATGTAAATTTTTAATTATATTGAGCACCTCAAAACACACATGAATTTTTATCACTTGGCTGAGAGTGAAACCAAGTAACGTTTCAAGTACTTCATTTCATAGCATAAAAAATACAGTAGAAGACTATTAACCATCACTAGTTCAAAGGTTTGGAACGAAATCATTTTTTCGTTGTAGAAAGCATTAGGTAATTTGGAGGATGTCCCATGCAGGCTCTTCACGCACAAGTACGTACATACGGGCACGCCTGCACACGTACACACATACATAGACACACAGACAATTTGAAACATGCATAAACATCATACAGACGTATCGAACACGCACACGCATATACCTCCTTCACGCACGCACCCACACACACATAACCTCACATTCCTGGAATCTGGGTAGCTCTGGCGAAATTCCCGTGTTTCAGATTCTGCGTTCAGCCGGCCAAGTAAGAGAGAAAAGGAATGGTCGGAAATTCCACTTAATCGAAGATGCTCGAATTTGCAGAGTGATTTAACCAACCACTGTAGGTAGGCGGATGGTGCTTCCAGAACAAAGTGAATTCTCCCTTGATCCAATTCCAAATCATTTCAAAGAACATCCGTGGATTTACACGATCAAAAGAGGGAAAGAGTCTTGTCAAATTGTTAATATCCGAAAGGCAATCTGAATAGCAAGCATTCCACTATGGTATCACGTTATATTTTTCTCTCATTTCCTTATCAGAGAAGAGTTTTTATTTTGGTCATATTTGTATGTATATTTGTAGATATATATATATACATATATATATATATATATATATATATATATATATATATATATATATATATAGTTTTTGTGTATTTGTAAGAAATACATAGATTTCTGTAATTATAAATATGTGTGAGTGTGTATAAGATTTTTATGTATAAATTACTACATATATAATTGTATATAGGGTACGTATATATGTGTATATGTATTATCATCATTATTATTATTATTGTTGTTATTATTATTATCATTATTATTATCATTATTATTATTATTATTATCATTATTATTATTATTAACACATATATATATGTACACATTCCTTATACGTATATGTCAATTTTCCTTATGTTTCTACTTACATCTACCTATACTCAGTGCATTTTTTATAGATTAGATTTTTATTGAATGAAAATAACCTTGCTTTTTATTTTCCAGCTTATTATTCTTTACTGTCTGTTCATCATTGGCGTATGTTGGCGTAACGGTTAACTTCACGTAAAAAGGAATCGGTGAATCGCGTATGAATACTACAGACTTTTTCTATTGAATTAACCGTAAGACTCTCAACAGAGATGTGAACTTCCATGCCTGTCTCATGTCTAATCGTCAGATATTGTAACAAAGACATCTTCTCTCGAATTCAACAATAGTGAAAAGAGTGGATTAGCGCTTTGCCAAACCACTCCCTCATAACAGGTCGAAATAACTGTGAATAAAATGAGAGGGTCAGCAAATATATTCGTATAACTTTTGCTTCACTCTCTCCCTTATTACATATTCTAATCAACTTATCTATTTGTGTTCAATAATCCAACGATAAATGGAATTGGAAACTAGGGCTCAAATTTCAGCTGAGGGTTTTTTTAATGTTTACTCCACACTATGGCATCATGGAAGCCATGATTCCATACACTTGCACTTGTTGCCAGATATTTTGACAAAATATTTTGTTTCTGCCATGTCCTGGTTGTTGAAGGAGTAGTGGCTAGATAAGTAAACACTCAACCAAACCACTCTTCCATATCTGTTTTTCGACTAGGTGGTTACAAATGCAATAAAATGTTGATCTACTTATTGGCAACGTTTACAAGGATCAGTCAATTGAGCTTACAAGTGGTCAAAGTATTTTGGCAGGTATGGGATAAAGTCAGATTTATTGAACACTGATTTGCAAAGCAGGCAGGATCTGCTCTTTTGATAGATTGGAGTAACCCACCTTTGTGAGACTTTGCCGGACTCAATAGAAAAATGAAAATGTCCTTTGGATACCTGTTTGAGAGCGATAGTTTGCAATCTGGACTTGAAGACCGTCGAAGTTTCGGATAAATAGATAGATAAATAATTTTTAGTATCATCATCGTCATCTTTTGAAACGTTGAATGAACTAATAAATATCATTTGTTTACGACAAGGTCTTCTGAGTCATCATTTCCCTTTAAAAGTTAGATGGACATCGATTTGTTGAATCATGCCTTCAGGGTGATCCATTTTTGCTTTCTTGCATTTTAAAGAATTCATTCATCATCATCTGCTGCAGTTGCCGTTCTGTGTCCATCGTTGAACATAGATCTTCCCCAAGATTCGTCAAAACTCTCTATCATGGGCGTTACGGAGCCAGTGATTTCTGAACTCGTTTAGTTTGTTACCCATCTCATATTTTGTCGGCCCCGTTTTTGCATATGATCTATGGGGATCCACCGTGTGAGTCGGGATATCTGGTTGTCTACCAGTCTTGCAACATGATCAGCCCATTGTCATTTAATTTTATAATTTATTTTAATTGATTGCTGTGTCTCTGTCTTCAACGTATACTTTGTACACGATATTTTATTTACTGAAGTTTATGTGGAAATTAACTTTCTTGCTGTCTGTCCAGCATCATTTAAAGGTCATGAACGTTCTTGGCAAAGAGGACGATGTCGTCTGCAAATCTGAGGATGATTAAATATTCACCATCTTTTCTGATTTTTTCCTGAGGCAGACCGTAGAGAGTTTGAAAAAGCTAACATCTCCTTATGGTACCCCTTTTTTGAGCTGGAAGGGATCTGAATCTTTATGTAGCCTGACGAAGGAACTTCTGTGTCGATAAATATGTTCCAATGCTCTTATATATACTGGGTCTGACTCAGTTACACTTGAAATCATGGCAATCAATAATGCTTAATTATATTTGATTATATAATTTTCAAACTCCAGAAAAATTACGTAGTTGCAATTACCAACCAAAAAGGAAAGATATTTAGGCTGAAGCCAAATTATATACATTTAGGATATTTAGTATGGTTTGGCACAGTACCAAATTCGAGAATGAAAGAAGAGAGAAAAGCATGGAGGACTTGACTGATTTGCATATCAGTATCTTAAGTCATAGATTTGTAACTAGATTCGATCACTAACCGTTGGCGACAATGCAAAATATACGACTCTCTCAGTAGATGAACAGCCCAATGACACATATATACACACAAACGGAGATAGTGGGGGACGAGAGAAAAAGAACAAAGGAAGTAGTTGAAGGTAGTAAAACTGTTATTGGCATTTATTTATGTAGAAATTATAAGAGAGAGATACATGGACAGCGAGCAATTGAAAGATGAACAGGCATAGAGATAGACGTCAAAAAAGAAAGAAAGAAATCACCTGAGAAATATTCACAGAAATGAAAATCCTTTGATATATAATATAGGGATAGATAGACCATTCGCGTGTACGTTTAAATGCTCCGACTTGCCCGTCTTTGGTAAATGCAACAGTATAAAAGGACAGGCTGATCGAAAACGTTCATCACGATTGCAAATGTTATTTTCCACGGAGATTAAACAAGCGCCTACATTTTGCTTTCTTTCTATTTCCATTATTCTCCTTGTCAACAGAAAATACAAAAAATAAAACACCACAAGAACAATGAGAAAGATAAAGGATGCTACAAACTCACTTCATCCGTGACACACAATTTTATTACAGTTTCGAGAATCCATTTAGCGTAAAGTGGAATTATACTGATTGAAATGCAATAAGCACATTAGATCGCCTTCCACGAGTGGGGATGTTATTTTCGGTCGCAAATTGCATTTTCCCCATATATAAGGATGTTTTCGATATTATCATTTATTTATCTATTTTCATCATCATCATCATTATCAATAATATTATTATTATTACTTTTACTATTATTATTACTTTTACTATTATTATTACTTTTATTATTATTATTATTATTATTATTATTATTATTATTATTATTATCATTATTATTATTATTATTATCATTATCATTATTGCGATATGAATTATAATTGTAGTACTATACATTATTATTGAAGTGTTATGCATTATTATTGTAGCGTTATAAGTTCAGAAACGGGATTGGATATTAAATGGATGTGAGCTGGAGCGACAAAGGTCTAATCTACTCACAGGGCTCCAGCCCATATTGAATTGTCGGATTTTTCACAGCCTACGCTGTTCTCTCATGTCATTTACTAAATTAGTATGCTCCCACCTTCCTTTTGAATCTATCTATCTATCCATCTACCTATGTGCACACACGTTTGTGCATATTGAGCGAGAAAGATAGAAAGTATCAGTTATTTTGCCATCGTAATTTGTCGGTCAGCTTTCATGAAATAGATAAAAAAATGATTGAGAGTGACATCTATCAAGACGTATACACACACACACACACACACACACACACACACACACATATATATATATATATATATATATATATATATATATATATATATATATATATATATATATATATATATATATGAAAAAGGATACACTGAGAAATCCTAACTAACCTACTTTTTCATGCAGGATGTACAGCGAAGAGAGCATAAAATTCACTGAAATAGTATTAAAAAAAGAACAAAAATACAGGAATTCACATCATATTACCCATCAACATAGAAACTATACAGCTCAGCTAAAGTCTTAAAGAACTATGTGTACGTATCGTATCAAAAGAATCCACCTCTATCAAAAACATTATTAATTTAAAAAAAACGAAAGCTCCCCCCTCTAAAGCGGACAACGACAAGGTTCCTTGTCAAAATTGCTTATTCTACATAGAAGAGACAGCAAATGTCTCGAAAAGAGAAACATCAAGTGTATCGAAAAGCATATTTACGAACACCGAAAGGCCCAAATACTGGGTAATCACCTTAATGCCTCAAGCATTGACATTTCTTACACCACAATCTTGACCTAAAAGAAGTAATGATTTAATCAGGAATACGTTTCCAAAAGATGCAGCTGCATTGAACCTGCTCTCATTTCGATTATTCATCGCCCAGGTAATTTTCATTTAGTCCCACCTTTAGCAAAATTGATCGTAAAACAACAAAAAATGACTCCCATTTTAGAAAGTTTTTTTAATCCATATATTTCCCGCCCTTTGTTTCTCTTGTTCACTGACGGTACTCGCTGAGAGAATAGAGTTCTTCTAAAGGTTTATGGCACTAATGGGTTCATTGCCTCGGTGGCAAGCATCTGGTTCGTCAGCCAGTGAATTTTTACGACACTAAGAGTTATAAGAGTGATTTTCAATCTTGAACACATCAACTTTGCAACGTAACTTCAATAGTAATTACACTGAAAATCTCAAGGACGTCGGAGTTCGAAATGGAGTCTTTTTCATGTAGGTTGTAATGAGGCAACCCCGATGGAAGCATTCGAGGAGGTGCTGCTGATTTTGGTTGATGACCCAATACCCGTTGTTATAAAGATAGACAGCACGAGAGCTTTGTAGATTTTTATTTCCTTGTTTTTATTGGGGTTCTTATGGCCAAAAACCCTAGTGTATAGCCTAACAAAGGGTTTGTTATCCTTTGCTAATCTGTATTCAGTCTCTTGGTCTTGGGGGCCAAAAGATATGATAGAATCCTGGACAGTTTCCAGATCAGTTGTGTGGATTTTGATGGAAGATTGGTAGTACTACTGTCAAGATGCAGCCTGATAGAGAATTAGTGTTTTCTCCAGATTGACTTCCACAATAGGATGTCAGTAGCAGGGCTGACAATGAATGAACAACTTGAAAAAGGAACTCATTGACCTGCAGCAATGTAGTTTTGTGCTCTCTTGAAGTTGATTTAGATTTATCAGCTTATCATCGTTGGGTGAATATATTTTCTTTCAGAGCTAAATAGTTATTTAATAACATCCAACTGATTTGTTATAGATTTCATCGTCTTTGATAAATGAAGATATCAAGCAACTCTAGCAGAACTATTTCAGTATATAGGCCGTAAGAAGTCCTCTGCTGGACGAAATCCACTCTCATCTCTGTATACAACGGAAATGTTTGTGCCAATCTCAGCCATATCTTACCTGGCAACCCTTTTGTATCTCGTCTCTCCATCTGGTCTTTTCCTACTGTGTTTACTTTCCGACGGGAACCAATCGGTTAGCATTTTTTTGTCTCCATATGTTGTAGCTTCCTCTCGCTATGCACCCCACCGCTCTCCATCTTGTTGCTTAATTACTTGAATGATATCATTCACGCTGGTCTTCTCTCTGATCCATATTGATCTTTTTCAAATGCTGTGTTATTCCTAACATTGCTCTTTCCATTGATCTTTGTGCTATTCTGAGTTTATTTCAGTTTTGTAAGTTTCCTGGTGCTGCACTCGTGCGTCATAGCCGGTTTTATACATTTTTCATACTCTTAACGTTTTAAGCATATTGCCTTTTGCTTTCAAATACATCTTTAGTCATACCAAATGCTTTCCTGGCATTTATTGTAGACCGTCTTATTTCAATCTTGTAGACTTTCTCTGGCTTTATCGCCTAACCTAAGTTAATGTATTCCTTAACTTCTTGTGAGGCACCAACTTCTATTCTTTAGGTATTTCGGGAACTGTATCATAAAACATTACTTCGGTCTTTGTTTCATCTTAAACCAAATTTTTCAACTTTATCTATTAAGATATTTTGAAGATTCTCTGCAGTTTCTGTTATTGATGCATTATCATGACATAACCTTAAATTGTTGAAATACACTCTGTGTATAAAAATTCCCATGTTTTTCAAGTCTATTTTCTGGAAGATGCTTTCAATACGAGCAGTAAAGAGTTTGGGTCATATTAAATCTCCTTGTATCGCTACTGTTCCAATCTGCATCTTGTCATTTTCAAATATAATTTCACTTGTATATAATTCTCGTTCATACCTTGTTTTTGCATTGAGTTGACTGCCGTGTGCTATACTGAGTCAAATTGTATCATATATATATATGTATATATATATATATATATATATATATATATATATATATATATATATATATATATATATATATATATATATATATATTGTGTGTGTGTGCGTCTTTAGAGTATATATACATATATGTATATATATATATATATATATATATATATATATATACATATATATACATGTAAATATATATATATATATATATATATATATTTATGTATATATATATATATATATATATATATATATATATATATATATATATATATATATATATATATATATATATGTATATATCATCGTTTTATGTATTCCATCTTCCGTGCTTTGAACCTTATATCCCACCTGGAAATGATAGAAAGGAGGCCAATAAGATTAATAGAAATAAGAAAACGTTCGTAAATAAAAAGCCAATACACAAAAAGAAATTGGAGATGTGTTGCAATGTATATATATATATATATATACACACACATGCACATAGATTAGAAAGAAAGATAGATCAACTCCAGAGGTACACGTGATTCTACACGTGAGGCGCCAAATGCCAAAATATCGAAAAAAATGCTTTCTCACTGTTCAGCAATCGATGTAATTTTAGTTGTTGTCTCAAGATCAGCACAAGAATCCTCGTATGATTCACTCACTTGACAATCGAATCCAATATTCGAACCTTATTTTTGCATTCTATCATTTATCCTACAGCCATTCTGACGAATCAATAAATAAATAATTGAAACTGGACGCTGGAAATCCAAAAAGCTAAAAATGTCATAAATGTATTATTCATCCTATGATTGGACAGGAAATTGTTTCAAGAGCGGCTATGATAAATATGGAACAGATAGATAGTACTACCAATCACATTCCCACATATATATATATATATATATATGTGTGTGTGTGTGTGTGTGTGTGTGTGTGTGTGACAAGGATATATACTCGGTGAATGTCAACATTTTGTGCCAAACGCATTCTTCTTTAAACATAACTACCCGTCGGTTGCTGACTGTGGAATGCACGAATTATCCACAATCACAAGGTTTATGCCCTTGCAAATCTATATATATATATATATATATATATATATATATATATATATATATATATATATATATATATATATATATATATATATTAATGGTTGTATCTTTTTTGATGATTATTGAGCACTTTGATTAAATGTCAACAATGGATGAAATCAGTTTTCAATTTGTTTCTTAGGTATTTTTACAAATGGAAAAACACTATGAACCATATATACAGATCTATCTATATGTATGTGCGTGTGTTGTTTAATCAACGATGCCAGAGAGCAATGTTGATATAGCTGTGTTGTGTTTAAATACCCTAAAGTGTTACATGGGAACAACTTATGATCCTAACAAGAAAAATTCGCAGATAGTACTATAATATCTGAATATATGTGAACATAGAAAGAAACCCTTAAAATCTTACATGAATAGTTGACTGAAATGACAAAATATACACACACGCACACACACACACACACACACACATATATATATATATATATATATATATATATATATATGTAGTATGGATGTGGATTATAATTCAGTTTAGAGTGAAGGGTCGGTCGAGAAGACCATATGATGGCTTTATTCAATTTGACCTTACGTCAATTTGCAACTAACGTCAACAGAATAGTGATGGCGATACAAAAAGTGTCTCTTTTATAGAGCCTAGGGTGTAATATTCTGAATGAAGGTGGGTGTGTATCACTTTTTTCGGGACACTTGAAAACCGCATGGTTTAATTAAAAACTGATCAACACCAGCCTGCATCCAGGACATCACATTCCTTTCTTGGCTCATCCATTTATCAAGAATAGAGGATTTTTTTTCCGTTGTTTTAATCAGATTACTATTGAAATTGCCGTTTGGACGCTGTGAAATTAATTAGAATTGGCCCAAATAGATTTCAGTGCTTGGAAAAAAATGACTGAACAATATCCTCACGAGGTTGGCGAACTCATTTTTAACAAATTATTCTATGTTCCTAATTTTGTTTGAACAAAAAGATATTTTTTTATTATCATGACGTGATTATATATATATATATATATATATATATATATATATATATATATATATATATATATATATATATATATATATATATATATATGGTGGATCAAGTCTGCAACTTGGGATGTACGTATAAGCTGAATTTTGATCTGAAATGTTTGCTATAACACAAATTATCAATGTGATTATCATTCACAACTGAATTTTGTTTATTGACAAGGAAGTACATAATATTGGAGAATAAATACTTGTGTTAATTTAAATGCTCTTTTCATCATTAGGCTGTGGAATTCTTGATGTCGGAATAACTCCAAACACGACGGATTTACATCGGACTGAAACAATTATTGACCAGTCTTCTCCTGAAAAGGTCACTTAAAATATACTACTTCTGTACACTGTGCAATAAGAAAATAGGATTAAGTATTGAAGATGAAGATTGTAGACACACTTAGTGCGACGTTCATGCATAAATGATAATTTGGCGTCTGACGCTCAAAAAAGTAACTTTTCTAATTTTGTATTCTTTTTTTATAGGCACTTCAACCTCCATCATTTATCAATAGTTTGTATTTTATTCTCAAAAGTATAAATTGCCTCAGTTTGTAAAAGTTTGACTTGGCTTAGTAGTGAGATTTTTCTTTTAAAGGTAAATCGTTAAACATATCCGACTGATTTTGTTATAGATCTCAGTGTCGGAATTTTGATGAATGAAGATGTCAAGTAACTGTGGCAGAACCATTTCAAACAAATCTGTCAGGTATGAACGATGGGTCAAGACGAACATTCGTAATGTACAAACGGAGAACACACATAAAAATAAATACAAATCTACGCACACAGCCGAATGCTCAAACACAGACTGGTAGTAACACACATCCACAAAAGGAACAAACATAATCGTACACATATAAACACACACGGAAAACAAGCACACAAACGCTTCTGTTTTAAGAGAAATTAAATGATCATCCGACTACAGAAATAATGCGATATCCTGAGTTTCTTTTGAAGAGTAAACAATATGTATTAAAATACTGTTTTGATAATGCTTTAGTCGAATCTAATGGCAGAATACATGTACGAAAAATACTGGCAAAACAGAAAAATATACCTATTTAATCATATACAAATGGGATGTCAATAAGGACATACATGCATGTTAGCTACAGAACAAAAAAAAATGTAACATATTTTGAGACAAGTTCAAGATGTAAAATGCCTACTTAGAGTAGAGAGAAATATCAAAATCGTAGAATGTTAACGTAAAAAAAATTAACTTCGAAGCAAATATGCTTTTTATGTAAAGCGTAAATGGACAGACACAGAATTGTTCGTGCTGAGATCGTCTACGTTGTCTAATTTATACGGACTGCGCCGAGGTCGAACCAAGCAGAGACGCTCAAGCAGATTTTGACCGAAATGAATTTGATTTTATTCCTTTCTAATTTTATTTTGCATGTTTTGGAATTGATTTGGAAGCTGCCAACTAATGACTGTGCGTGTCAACATTTTTTCCTAAATAGACACCAACTTTCATTTTTCAGAAACAATTTGAAATTATATCAAATCTTAATTTTGATCAATTTTGATTGTCGAAAAGTTGTTTACATGCTATTTCTAGCTGTTAATATTAGGCTGTTACAAAGATTCCCCTCGCTACACCAATTCCTGTTATTTGAAATTTTGGCTATGAATAGAAATTGCACAAAAATGTAAGGTTTGAAAAGTTGGACAATATGCTTAAAAGACTGTTTGTAAAAGTACGTTTAAAATAGTCTCTAGACTTTATGTGTATTCATGATAGTTCCTGCCAGCGTATGATGCTAGAAGTTGCAAATAGAATGCTGAACTACAGGCAGTTGATTAACAGTGTTCGAGCAGACGAAAATTAACCATCTGACACAATATTGTTGACGCTTGGGAAATTTGAAAATTTTGCAAGGGTTAATAAGTAAAACAGTTTAATTTACCTATTTTTTTTTTTGTTAAGAAAACTAATGTATTATCGATTTTTTTGATAGGAATTTAGACTCTGCTCGAAGCAAAAAATGATTGAGATTTGTTGCCTTTTTTTGTTTTATCTTTTTAAAAAGATTGAATTTAACGTTTACTTTTAGTCTTGCAGAATAAGATGAAATATGAATAATGTTAACGGCAATAGCCGTATAGATTTCATTAAATTAAGTCCATTATTTCATACTAACAATATTTGGTGCTCTTAAAACAATCATTTGAAGCTGTCAACTAAAACAATCACCATAATTACCAGCATAGGTTTTTTTCCAGTTTTCAAGTTGGTCTGGCTATAGATGTACGTACCACACGTACAGACCACACCAATGGAGCTAGAAGGCTGAACATTTAAACGTTTACTTGCTATATTTGAAGGCTTGATTAATGACTAACCTTCTGGCCAATATTGCGTATCCGTTATCTAAAATTACCACGAATTCTTGACTTGGCCAGCTTATTTCTGTCAATCATCTGTTTTTTGTGAACAAGGAACATTTTTTACCCCATCATTGTTAGCAAAACATTTTTTGGTTTTTGTTTTTTGTCCCTCTATTTTCTTTCTTGACATTAACAATAGATAATCTTTTCGTTTTTTTTTAATTTCCTGTAAACTTATGTAATGCTTTCAGAATTTTTCAATTATTACTATATTTCACTGTATGCGTAGACGTTATTCATGAAATAGAGTGGAAGACAGATAGGAAAGTGATAAAGAGAGTGAGTGTGAGTAAGTACATGATTCTTATGACATTGCAGTAAATCATGAAAATGTTGATGAGCGAATATTGAAATTTTTGTTTGTTTTGGTTGTTGAAGGGAAGCAACGCTTGATGATCCTTGTTACTTGGTTTGTGAAATCGTATAGATACACTGACCTTTGACCTGAGAATCATACAACCTGCACATGTGAAAATCATGTTCAACTTAACATTGGGAGATAATGACAGCACAGTATATCAGAGAAAAGACAGGAGTCAGCGACATCATAGGAAGTGTTAGACTCAAATAGCAATTGGCTAGACATGTTGCAAGAATGGCAGACAACCGCTGGATATCACAACTGACAACGTGGATCCCCAGAGATTAGGAGCTAGTCTTTGGCCGACAGATATTAGGATGGCATGACGAGCTAAATAAATTCAGAAAGTACTGGCTCTACAATGCCCATGATAGTGAGGTTTGGTGAATCTTTGGGGAGGTATATGTCCATCGACGGGCACTAACATGATGATGATGATGCCATTACATTGTACTTTCAGATGCATAAAGCTCTCCTTAGAGCCACAATTTTCCGAAAGAAGTTAAGGATTACATCTCTAGGATGACAATTTTCGAATAGAGCAAATAAAAAGCGTCCGGTGAAGTAATGTCCAACAAAATTTCAGATTAATATCAACTATTTACACACAGCGCACTTATACATTCAAACGATTTCTGACAAATTATTGGTTGGTGGATCGCATGGAGGTAAGATATATTTTTAGGCAGAGGAGGAAATATTGTTTTATAGATTCAAATTCTTGTACATATCTTCTACTCCCGTCGTTCCTATGAATAAATCATTAAAAATAATTTGAACAAGAAAAAGAAAATCCATGGGTTCGAGTCTTGTACTTTCTTTATTTATTCCTGCTGTCTGTCCGATTTGTTACTCGGATAATGCCATTGCCAAATGAAATATAGTTCAACTCAAACGTCTTTTCTTTATTTTTTTGTGGGGGGAATGGGGATATTTTTGTGTTGTGTTTTTCTTTAGTAAGAGTTGGATGGGAGATGTTTGTATCTGTGTAAGTGAGCGTCTGCCAAGCTTGAACAGTATTTGTACGTTTTTGAGCTCTATTATACGTATACACACGCTCTCTTGACAAACTAAACCACGTGCAGTTCGTCGGATGATCTTATTTAGGAGATAGGGCGGAAAACCAGGCTTGTGTAAGATCTACCTGAGGTCTGACCCGTTCACGTTGTCGAACGCTTTTGTCAGGTCAACAAGAGTGATATACGACCCTTTAGTTTATTTAAGCATTTTTCCAGGATTCATCATTGGACGAAGACCATGTCGGTTGTGCTGCAGATTGTTATGAACCCAATTCTAGCTCTTGGAGAGATACACATCGGCAACCTTCTGTACTAGCCTATCCCACTGAATCGTTGCGAGGGTTTTCCATCGATAGAGAGCTGGGCGATACCCCTGTGATTTGAGCAGTCTTTTAGCTCTTGTTTTTTGTAAAAGGGTGCGATGACCTTGTCTTTGAAATCATGGGGATAGTCTGCCCTATTCCCAGCAGCCAAGAAGTTCATTGAGCCATTGGCTATGAGCTGGGTTTCCATGCTTCCAGATTTCTCGAATGAAGTCATCAGCGACTGCAGCTTTGGCATGTTTCAGTTTATTGATTGCTTTCTTTATTTCTTGTTGGCGAACCGTCCATTTCTGTCTCTTCTGACAGCTGTTGGATGCGGTCGATGGCTGGGGTCTCGAGTGATGGAAACACTGCCCCATCCTCTAAGGGTAAAAATGGAGGGGGACTTTTTCTCGACAACATTTTTACCTACTGAGAAGGCTCAAAATAAGAATGGACTCTGTCCACCTTTAAGAAGGAAAATATTTCTTTCTCTAAAAAGTCAAAAGTATTAGGAGACCTTTACTTCCCTTCATTACGCCAATAGTAATTCAAAAGTCCCAAAGCCTTAAATGATATAAAATGAAGGGAGCCTCCTCTTTCAAGGGGTCTGAATCAAGGGAAACATTTTCTTGGTAGAGAGTCAAAGGGTAGGCAGAAGCATAACTGATGGAGGCATGTTGAGTAGGGCTTTTCAAAAATGTCCCTGAGGCCCTATGTACGGGCTCTCCAACTGATATCATATAATGAATTCTCTTCAATTATTGGAGGGTCCTTAAAGGAACCAAATCCACGGGTCCTTACATTGCAAGGTACACCGCTGAGGGGAAAGGAAATATTTACCTGTCTGAAAGCTTTAGTCCATTTTTACTGCTTGAATATTTTACCCAGTGGAGACTGGTATTTCAGCTACAATATATATATATATATATATATATATATATATATATATATGTATATATATATATATATATATATATATATATATACATATACATATATATATATATATATATATATATATATATATATATATATATATATATATATATATATATATATAGTAGAATTTGTATTTGCTACACAGCGGAGAGGGCAGAAAAATGAGCTAGTTTGCGTAGCAAATCCACATTCTACTATTTATTTCTAGCTCTACTCTAAAACAACTAAACTCCAAGAGTAAAAGTTGTATGTATGGAGCACTCTATGAAATGAATCCATTACATTGCCGAAATTGCTTTATATTATTGATATATTATTATGTTATGTTATATTGCTAGCCTGATTTGTATCACATACACTATATATATATCTATATATCTATATATCTATCTATCTCTCTCTCTCTCTCTCTCTCTCTCTATATATATATATATATATATATATATATATATATATATATATATATATAATCACAGAGGATTTTACTTCACATCCATAAACAAAAATTCATCCAAGGGGTTATTTGATTGGCAGTAAGTGGCCATTAAAATTGCATACCAGGGCTGTTCGCCTTCCCTATAGTTCAGATTTCCCCAGCCAAGATCACAGTTAAAATGACTATCCAAAATGAGGATTTCGCTGGTTATATTAAAAAGTTGAACAAACACTGCGATAAGTGAGTGAATTTATATATATATATACATATATAATGCTATCATCATTTTTGACAGTTCAATCATCTTTTGGCAATCATTTATGTTGAAAATGGCAAGCAACGGTTTGCAATATTTATCAGTTAGAAATCTCCTAACTGCAGACGATGCTAAAGAGCATTCAATTCCCCTTAATGGGATATTAAACTCATCCTCCGTTGATTTTAAGTCAGAGACTCAAGATCAACATACTGATACTTAATAACCATAGCTTAGTACACGACAAAGATAATCTCGAACTTTTAATTCATACGGAATATATATATATATATATATATATATATATATATATATATATATATATATATATATATATATTAGATCGATGCACAGTTTTCCAACATTTGGTTTGTTGTTTTTTTTTTTTGCAAAATCTTTTATTTCTTTCACCATGACTACCACCATAACTCATGCAACTTTCCACACCAATATGGTTGGTAAAGGGCCATCATCACGCACTAGTGGTTAGCAAACTAGTCCTGTAGACTACTCCTCTGAGGGGAATAGATATTTAGTTGCTGCCTCTGGCCCTGTGCTAGAATTAAATAAGTTTAAACAGATCATGTCCAATTTTGTGTTCGAAGAAGTTACATATTTCAAACTCGAAACCAAGTGGAAAGACAAGATTTCGAATGGTAATTTTCAAGACAAGCACTCATTGTCAAATGTAAAACTTACGTAACACAATCGTATACATCTCTTTTTGGCCTAGTACTGTAGTCAGTTGAGTTGATATTAAAAAAAGTCAAGTCAAGACAAAACAATGACTCACACATCTGATCTCGTGTCTTTAATTTTAATCTCTCTGACGTCCCTCATTCGAGTTGACATTCTCGGAGGTTAGACAGCGAGATAACCATGGATAATTGATTTTACTAATTAGGAGCAGAACTTCCGGGACTTCGCAAATGTCAAGTAGTATAAAGTAACAGAAGCGAAAATTGGATCCATTGCAATTTGGTTATCTTCTAGAAACATTTATCATTTCATTTTTATCGAGGCGTGCCGATATGATAAAAAAATGTAGTTCTTGATTTCTATCGGTTATTTTGAGACATGCGATCACACCTTAATGATAACATGTATAAAGTGATAGAAATCCATATTTACACACAAAGACGTGGGTTGAAATGATATTACGCTAACATTCAACATTCAGTAAACGTTAAATTTACATGGTCATCCGGCGTAGATGCCCAAGGTTCACCATGTTATCTGAGTTTCACCCTCACAACTAAGTAGTGTGACTGTTAAACCAAACTGAGGATATTAAATCATGGCACCTGCTATAATTGGTCTGCAGTCTTGAGTCTAGTTTAGTGAATTCGACTCTATTTGCGTACCCAAGTTATGTGGTCCTGTGTCAGGCGATTCTGAGTCTATCAAATCAGGGAACCGGTCGTAATTGGTCAGCAATTACGCTTCAAGAATCATGGCTAGTTTAGTGAGTAGGATCCCCACCAAAGATTTAGTTAGTATTGCTCCGTGCCAAAACTAGTCCCAGCTTTCTGAATAAATCCAGCTGATCTATTGTTAACAAGTCCGCCTCAAGGGTCAGGGCTGCTCTAGTAAGTTCAATCTTCACTCACATTCAAAGAAGCCTTGTGGTTTAAATAAGCTTACTTCTAGGAGATAGATGGTTAACAGGTTAACAAAGATGGTCGGGGTAGTTTAGTGAGTTTCATATTCGAAATCTGTTCAATGGAGAAGCCTTTTGGTAAACTAGTTTATCATCGTAGAAAGTAAAACGACCAAGGCATTGTATAATGAAGCAACAAAAAAATTGATAGAAAAGAAAAACTTGTCAAAAATGGATCAATGACATAAATTTCAATGACTTAGAGCCATTGGTTCTATTTATTTTCAAAACGTGTCATAGACTTTACAATTATTTGGCTGCCCAGTATTAAAACGATTCCATAACCTAGATTTAAAAAGGTTTGCTGAAGAATATCCTATATAGGCATAAAACGCAAATTAAAAAAGAAAGTATGAAAATGAAACTAAATCTAAAAAATGCTTAAAAATAATCAATATTGTATCTTCAAACAAAAATATGGTTGAATCCGATGTTTATTCATTTTATCCTTAATGTGGATGATGCAAGTAAACACCAGAATATGATTAGAATCAGCAACATTTTTTTCTATAAAAATCTAAAATTGATTACCTTACCTTACCTACTTTTCGAAGTTACCATCATCAGACTAAGAATTGTCTGATGGACGAGCAATTGTTATTAGATATATATGGCTTACCATTACTTCAGATTAACTAGTTTTAACAAAACTAAACTAAACACTTGGACGTTTGTTTTGAGTTTGCTTCATACCTGTATCGTGCCTTATGAAATACAGAAATTTGTTTGCTCTGTCTCGTTAAGGTGTCTATCGACTGTATCCAATTGGTTCTGCTGCGACTGCCGTTGCACCATCAAACTTTTGGACTGAGTGTGGAAAACAAACTTATCAGCAAGCATGAAGAAATACAGCTAAACAATGTCTTTGAGACAAGGAAAAGTAATTGCGTTGAATATTTTAGAACGAGTGGTTTTAATCGTGTGATACATGAATAACAAGAAAATATGTTTATTAAAGATAAAATTTTTTGTTATGACGGATTTTTGAAATAGTCTTAGTGTTGCAATAATATTCCTGCTTTGCATTGTACCACCAAAAATGCTTTATCATCTTATTGCTGATACAATAGAATATTATTATCTTGACTTTTATTGGACACATTAAAACGTGAAATCACACCTAAACAGCGACATGCATAAACTAGTTTTTGTATATATCTAAATTTGTATATATCTATCTTTGTATCCTACCACAGATGTGTTAAAGCATATTTGGAATAAGGGTGATGTTCATAGGACAGACTGATAACTGTGCCAGACGTGACAGAATACAAAAAATATATTAGCAAGGCAATAAAATGATGAAACAATGCATTTTTTTTTTTTTTCTTTTTTTTCTTGCCGAGCTTTGGATTCCTAAGTAATCTCGAAATTGCTGACGATATCATCCTCTATACTAAGAACCATCGTGATCTTCAATTAATGTTAAGCAAAGTAAATGAAGCTAGCAAAACAGTTGGCTCGAGAGAAAAAAAAGTATACAACCAATTCATCCTCCCGATAGTCATGTAACGAGCTGAAACATGTAATCTAACCAGAAGATTGCGCTTCAAACTGAGAATCATGCAACGTGCACATGAGAGAATAAGACATGGGATCATCAGACAGCACAGTGTATTAGAGAAAGGAAATGAGTCCGAGATATCTTAGGAATTATCAGAAAACTCAAATGGCAATGGACTGGACATGTAGCAAAAATGTCAGGCCACTGATGGACATCAGGACTCACGATGTGGATCCCCACAGATCATATGCGAAATTGTGGCCAATAGAAGGTAAGATGGCGTGATTAGCTAGATAAATTCAGAAAGTACTGCTTCCTCAATGCCCATAACAGAGGGGTCCAGCGAATATCTGGGAACACTTATGTCCACCGACGGACGCTAAAAAGCATCTGCTGCTGCTGATGATGATGATGTTGATGATGATGTAGATTCCTGAATAATTGTGCCTGTCCTAAACTGAGGGTAAGCAAGTTTATCTTGACGGCAATGAAGCCGGTCCTTGTTGCGTTCAGTGCGTCCGATTCTCACAGGTATACATTAGAGCAATCCTGTGCCAGATTAAACGGCGCTTATCACACCAGAGCATGTCTACTATATCTTCTCAAATGAACATCTGAGCACATCGAGACTTCCATTTAATTAGATCACTTACTTCAAGGCAAACCTTCAAGTGTAAGAAATATATCAATTCAGCAGCGGTGGAATTCTTTCCTTCCTTAATCCAAGATTCTTTCATCAAGAGATAAGATAATTAATTTTATTGTGGGATTTTCGGCTAATAACGATGATTATGTTCATGACAAACTACACGTTTGTTACATTTGGACGAGTTTTTATTCTCTCTCTAAGAATACAGTTCTTTCCAAACAATTTATAAAGAATACAGATACGCGAAATGCAGTGCAAAGTTCACTCTGTTATACATATATATATACATATATATATATATATATATATAATGGTTGACGCAATGGTTTCCGGTGGCATGTTTCACACACTGTTAGAGAAACTAAGGTGTGGCTTCAAAGTTAATACTTCAGTGCGTATCAAAGTGATTAATAGAATATAGCTATTATAGATCACTCACTCTAGATCGAACTGATTACCTGCAAGTCTAGCGTTTTAGCCATACCTTTACGGCTCACACTTTGAATATTCACTTAGCTATATACTCATTTTGACCAAATCTGGTGCATTACCATAATGATGAAGTAATCAGTTAGGATCAAACTGATTAACGAATCTCCTAAGTATTGCTCTACACCAAGCACCTAAGCCTTTTTTTTTGTTGTCTATATATATATATATATATATATATATATATATATATATATATATATATGTGTGTATATATATATATATATATATATATATGCTTTTATCCTATCATAGATTTTTTGACTGAGAGTAAAGGACATATTTCACTAGGACTTACTAATAACTTTATTTTTTGCACGTTATACTTCAACTAATATGCTATATAAAAATTAGTTTCAGGATTGTTTTCTTTTCAAGATTTCAGCGTTCATATCACTTATAGTACACTTCAATAGGCAAACTTCACCGTGAAACTCATTCATATTTATTAAGCTTATCTTTTACAGCTAAACGTGAGGTGGAAGCAGTAAGAATCACCATAATGCCTACCTGATCATGTTCGTAACTCAAAAACAAATGATCAGCACGATATTTTTCACTGATTCTTCTACGACCCCTTTAAAGAGAATCACAAACAGGAACCTGATATCTTTACAAACGATAATTTGGTTAAAACAGTCTTAGTCTTTGTCTTCATAATACAGGAAAAAGTGGATCCGATCTTTCAGAACTTTATGACTCATAAGGGCTCATGGCAAACCTGCATTGGAATCGTATGAAACCATCGTCCTTTTTCTGGTAGCAATGATTGACGAAGCCTATTTGAAGTCAGTGTAAAAGAAGGCAAATGCACTGATTTTCCTTTTGCCTAGTTTTTAAGCCGACCTTTAAACATTTCCTAGGTATGATTCCTTTTCATTGATGTTGATTTTCTTTAATATTTTATGCATCAAACAAACAAGAACTGACATTCTGCAAGCATAGACATTTTTGAATGGTTATCACGAGTCTGTATTGCAACACAAATCTGCATATTTTTTAACAAAGAACTTTTGTTTCAAATTTATGAGATTTTAACTACGAGAAGCTGTTTTTGAGTGATTTTGTTATCTTTGTCAACAGTATTGCAAATAAACGACAAGATAAAAGGAAAAAAAACATGGCATAATGAATAATGGTTGAAGCAATGTTTCAGGTACTAAGGGGTAACACTGACGACAGTGCTTTTAGAGATAGACAAATGTACATTAGAATATCATGGTTGAGGTATGGAATGTGTATTGTAGGATCAAATTAATAGGTGGGCAGCGCCTTTTCGTGTGGACCCTTGTCTCAATTGAGCTACATCTCTTCTGTTGTGGATCTCAAATAGTATCTAGATATGTTTTCTAAGTTAGATTTAACTCGATATGCCCGTGAATTTGTTTTTTACTGGGAATAACTAGTAAGCAATAAATGATAAAATAATCAATTCATTAGAATGGAAACTTGTATTGCATTCTTGGCCTGAATTAAGTTGTGGATGATAGGAGGTATAGATTCGCTCAGTTGTCCCCTCTTTTTTTGTATCCACATTCATTTGCCAACCGCTCATTTACACAGCTCATTAGTCACCAATCTTTTGTGACACGCTCATTTGTCGCATAACCCTATTGAGGAAACTGGGCGGGGAGAATGAAACAATATTCACGGTTGTATTTCTGCAGGGACTTCATTTTAACCATGTACACGTAGATCGGGTTCCAACTTTTCATGTTTCTATACGATAAAACTTCAGTTTTACTAATGATAAATCGTGTCATGAATTTAGTGGATATTGAACCCAAAGGAAACTTCGGACAAAATCGGTTCGATAATTACTGCATAAAAATTAGGGTGGAAACACAAATTCTTCATTTGTGCACTTGGTTGTGTGTGAATGTGTATTTTGTGTATGGTCTACGAAAGGCGCTGGGGTGAGAGAGTGTTTGTTTGTGTCCATGCACGTGAACGTGAGTACGCATAGCTATGATTGCCCAAGCACGTGTGTGACTGCGCACGCGTGTGCATATTTCCGGAAGATCCATTAGGTGATTGTCTTCCGTAAGGGCCCACCACGTTTGGGCCAACAAGATGGCAATTAATGAATTTTTTTTTCACACTTCGATTCAAACAGCCTGACAATTGCAAATAAACAGGCTTGGGAAAAAGTGCCATAAATTCCCATTGTTTTCATGGCCTGGTAATAAATTGCAGAAGTATTTTTCACAGCGCACCTGGGTGCTTTTTTCTTAATGATTCCGTCATTGCCATTTGCGTAGTTTTATTTCTTCTCTCAGCCCTTCTATCTTGTTCTGCTCCCCTTTCTTTTACAGCCCCTTCCTCTTCTTTCTTCTTTTTGCCCCCTCCTCTTTGATTATTTTTATCACGATGCTCCTCTTTCTTCTTCTCCTCCACCACTCTCTTTTGCATCTTGGCCTCTCACTCCATTCTTTTTCTTGCACCTTTCTCAGTTTCTTAACTTACTCCTTCTCCTTCAACTGTCCATCCTTTTCCCGTCTTCTCTCCTCCTCCACCCGCTGTACTTCCTGGGCCATGTTCCTCTCCGGTCCCGCTCCTCCCCCTGCCTCTTGTTATTCCCCTCCTTTCACTGTCCCTTCTCTTCCTCCTCCTGCGCCCACTGTTTCTCTGTCTCCGCCACCTCCTCTCACTTTCTTTTCGTTTGCACTACCCCTTCCTCCCTTGTTTCTTCATGTCTTTTCCTTCTTCCATCAACTGTCCTTCCTTGTCTGCCTCCTCCCTCCGCTTTTTCTTCGACATCCCCTCAACATTTCCCTGTTACTTCCTCTCCTTCCCCTTACTTTATCCTTATCGTAGTCCTCCCCTCGCTTCTCGACTGGTCGGCTTCCCCCTTTCACTTTATCTCGTCTTCATCCTTTTCCTCCTGCTTCTCCTCCTTATCTACCTCCTTCTTTCTCTGTCTCCTCTGCTGCAACTTCTCTCGTGTTCTCTTCCTGTTATTCTTGATTGGTCTCTCCATTCTTTCATCATCATCATCATCATCATCATCATCATCATCATCATCAGTCTTTCAACGTCTGTTGTTGGACATAAACCTTCCCAATGATTTGACACACTCCTCTATCATGGGCGTCGCGGAGCCAGCACTTTCTGAATTTGTCTACCTCGTCTCTCCATATAATATTCTCAATTATTGCGCATGTGATCTCGGGGGATCCATGTCGTGAGTCATCTTTTTCCTTCTTTTCCATTCTGTTCGTTCTTTATTTCCTCCCTTTTTCTCATTCTACTTTTTCTTATTAACCTTCTTCTCTTGATTCTTCTCCCACTCTCTCTTCTTTTCTTTCGTTCTTCCTCTTCAATTGCATCCAATGATTTTCATACTTCCCTTTCTATTTCTACTCACCTATTTCCTTTTCCTCTCATTCGTTCTTTCTCTTCCACCCATCTCTCTTTTTACTCCTATGTTTTTGTTCTAATTTCCCTGTTTGCTCTCCTTCTCCATTCCTCCTGCGCCTCCTTCATTTCTTCATATCATCTTTCATTTCTCTCCAAACTCTCCTTTTTATCTCTTTTCCCTCCTTCTTTGATCATCCTATTTTCTTCTACTTGTATTCTCCCTCCATTTCCTTCTCCTCATTCGTTCCGCCTACTTTCATCCTCACTCTCTTCTTATATCTATTTTCCCTTTTTTTATCCGCCTCTTCCTTGTTCTCCTCTCCTACCACCGTCCCTCTCGTACTTTCGCCCTCCCCTCTTTCTCCTTGCTTTCATGCACATTCCCCCATAAATTGCCTCACCCCATAACTATTATTCATCTTCTTTCTACTCACACTTATTCTATAACTAATTACTCAACAGATCCTGATCGAATACGAAAAACGGAACAAAAATTGTCATAGTATATCTGTGTCTACTACGTCTGAATCAGATATAGTTAGGCAAGATTGTGTTATGTCTTATCGCTTACCACGGACTTCACAACTACTCAAAGCTCTCCTACTAACCTTTGTCGTTTTTTTCCACAGACAAACCAAGTATTTCCTGTGGTAGGGAAAATGTATGTTTAGGTGCCGATATCTAATTTTCTACAGCTAAATTTATTTCAGCAAGTTTCAACAGCGGTTCCGTATATTATATATTGAAAACCAGAGAGAATGTTGTGAGTGATTATTATACGCTTTACATACTGGAAAAGTTTGTTTTTTTTTTCTTTTTGCAGTATAAGATGATTGCTTTCGTAAGGATGTTACTATAGTAAAGCATACCAATTAATTTCACTATAGAATGCTTTCAAATTCACAAAGGAGTCGTCAATGGGTACAAATTGAGGCAAGGTATATTAACTCCACGACACCCATGATAGAGAGGTGTAGTGGATCCCGGGGTAGGTCCATGTCAAAACACGGGCGTTAAAAATTGATGATGATATAACATGTCGAATAGTTACTAAGCCCAGCTTACCGAATTGCATTCATCCCTAATTTCTTCGTTAGTTTTTCTTTTCTTTTATCAGTTGAGATCTTTCTCCTTCATTTCTTCCCTTCTCGATATTTAAGGGATAAAATGAGGATAATATGAGTATATCTTACTAATCTTTCAAATGAGAAGAATCAGCATTCAAGATCTTGGACCAGACTTTCAGTGAGGGCAATGAATCCTTTAGCATTTACCTCATATTTTGAGTGAATGATTGTTTTAGTTGCTGCGTAATTTGAACTTAGTAGAGCACGTATGAAGAAACTTATTGGATTAAACGTTCAATTTTTCTTACAACACAAACTTATTGCTCCCACCGTCGGCTAGAACAGCTATCTCTGACAAAGATGATGTATGATGTAGATTTGAAATATGTAACTTCTTCCGCTAAGAGGCATGCTGTCCGTCCTCCTTCTTTCATTCTTGTCTCTTTTATAACCGTTGTCGTCTAATCTTCCTCGACATTAATCTTTTATCATTCCTCGTGTTCAGCAGCGACAAAAACCAAACCGCCAATGACAAAATAAAATAAAAACTCAGACTCCTCTCTCTCCAATAATTTGATTGCATAAGATCGATCAGTCTGTACAACTCTACAACTGAACTGACTCGTTTGTCCTTTTCCAATTAAATTAGCGTTGCATCCAAGCATTTCAAGATATCGGGCGATAGGTATGGTAATCCTGGTTCAGACAACAGAGAAAATTCAAAAATTAGCACAGATATCATCATCCAAGTGTATTTTGCCTATCTTTTGGCGCGAGACACTACGATGTGCACTGGGCATTTTACTACCTTGAACGCCTGCGTGTATGGTTTATCTCGAGTGTGTGTAAACCAAGATTAGAACAGTGGGAATCCCTCAGAGACCAATTAACATCAATGGGAAGTAAGTAAAAGGTACGTTGATTCTAGATATCTTTGTGAAGTTTTAGTGTCATTTTTAAACTGAAAGATTGGTGAAAAAACAAATATAAAATTATTTTTTTACACCTTTTATAACCTGAGATATTTTAGAGGATGGATAGTACAAATTATCGGGATAATGCAAAAAAGTGTGTGCATGAGTCATTTGCATTGCAAAATCTTCCACGTGCGAAAACATGGATTTTTTTAGATACAAAAAATCAATTATTTATTGGAATTTAACAAAATTATTTGATGATTAATTCATCTATGATTAATCGGCACTAATGATTTTTAGAGCAAACGAAAGTCAATACAATTGAAATATAATTTCTGTTTACCCCTTTGAAAACGTTCTTTGGGAGTTTCTATAATAAATGTCTTAATTTTAAAATTTGAGAAACTGAAGTAAATTATTGCTCTTATTGGCAACATTTTTCATTCATTGATACGTTTGTAATTTATGGCTATCAGAGTGGAGAAAAAAAATTCGCATTGGAATTTGAGAGATTTTTTTAATTCGATCATTTTTGAAATTGCATAATTTTATTCATTCTAAATCAGCATCACTGACATCTAGTGATTATATTGTAGAGAGAGTAAGACGCGAAATGTAAAAAAAATCAATATTAATAGTTCGTCCGTTATTTTTTGTTTTGTTTTGTTTTCAAGTATTCTCGTTTTTTTTTTTTCAATTCTATCCTGATTGGTAGATACATTTCTACTGATGGACATGATTTCTATATACGTAGCATCAATATTTTTCTGACTGTCCAACAAAAGATAACTGTTATACAAGTCACTGTCTGCGTTAAACTCTGTGAAACTAAAATTTAATTTACTCCTTTCCTTTATCCAAAATGTTAGAGGGATAACTCCACATTCTCATTCTACAAATAGGAAAATTCTAACCATTACATATCTAAGTTCAAGAAAAAAAGGTATCTCGCCCTATAAAAATCAAAGCATCGGCCAAAACTGCCCATTTTGAGAAACTCTACTGGATGAAACAGATCGAACTCATGCTGTAAAAATGACAATAAACTCATAGTAAATGTTCCATATATATATATATATATATATATATATATATATATATATATATATATATATATATATATATATATAAAGAGAGAGAGAGAGATGGGGGGGGAAGAGTTATTCCCTCTTTCGAAGTGTTGACATTGCTTTCCATATAACCAAATACAAAAACTTTTGTCAGATAATCCAAGACACCCTTTCTTAGAGTTGATGCCGTACAAACATCTCTTAAAGGCAACGCATAGTTTTCTGTCTTCCTAAAAGATAACTTGCTTCAAAGTAAAAGTCGCCAACTGGAAAGCAAAACGTCTTTTGAAAACTAGATTCCACAGAGAAAAAAAAAAATAAGTGATCTCAGCCACCAATAATTACATTTCCACGAGATCGTCTTCGTCTCATCACAAGGCTTCTTCAAAGACCAAACATTTTTTTTTCCTTTAAGCGGGTTCTAGCCGACAGGTGTTTGCTAAATGACGTCCATTAGATCTTTTTTATTATTCTTTTATCATCCTGTTTGCAGAAACCTCGATGCTGTCCTACATCCGATGTGCGTCCATCAATTCTTCAAGCTTCACTAGATCACCATTCATGATTGCAAAGACATTCGGCTTTCTATATCCTGGTGCAATGCCAAAACCAGTTAATAACATGTCATGTCCACCCTTTTTACAGACTTTTCAATCCAAAATTCACGTCACACGTTTTGGATACTTTAAAAGCGTGACTAGGTGATTGATAATAGGCTATGATGACTTGACATCTGCTGTCTTCACTCAGGTGTTTGAGATATTATCTACAATAGATGGAAAATGTTGAAATTATGAAGAACACTTTTTTCTTTGGGGAAATTCACATTATCCTGTAGCCGTATGTCGAGAGAAGATACTCGGTAAAAGCAATGTTTTGACGTTGTGATTATAATTGAAAATCATTTAATTTCAATCGGGCAAATAAGAAAATATACGTGTGTAGTAAGTATAATAATAGTAAAAAATGTTCTTGTAATTGTAAATTTTGGGAATAAAAATATACTTGTAGGATAACGTCCAAACGGTTCTCTAATTTTAATGCAAATCGTGACAGGTTTGGCGTGAAGTGCACACAGTGATACTCACACAGTTATACATAGATATCACACACATACTGATACATACACACGTAGACACTCAATGACACAGAACAGATGCAGAGGCAGAAGTTTTTCTATTAGAATATTCAATTTGTAGAAAAGTTTGCATGGATTTTCTTCTTTTCACATATAAGTGTCAATATTTTAATTTAGCAAATAAAACTAAAAAGCAAAAAATTGTTATTTTGCAACTTGAAATTTTCCGATTTAGGATATAAAATTGATCTCAGCAGGCTTTTTTCTCACAAAAACGATAATCTTCTAATGGTTTTAATTCTCTAGGAAAATTCCAGAAGCCTCTCCACGATCACGCCTACTTAGGTCAATATTATGCCCTGAATCGAAAAATTTAATTGGGTAGCTGATTGCGATCTCGGAAGATAACTTTGCAGACTGCTTCAAAAATATGGAACAGACGATGATGTAGGTGTGTGAAGTCTCAGTAGGGGTATTTTAAAGAAGACTTACATGCTATTACCCTGAGTAGACTATTTTTAGGTTGGACAGACCTCGTGTGTGTGTGTGTGTGTGTGTGTGTATGTGTGTGTGTGTGTGTGTGTGTCTGTACGTATGTATGTATATATATATATATATATATATATATATATATATATATATTTATATATATATATATATGTATATATATATATATATATATGTATATATATATATATATATATATATATATATATATATATATATATATATATATATATATATATATATATATATATATATATATATATATATATATATATATATAGATACATATATTTCGAGAATGAGGTATATTTCTTGGAAAATCGTTTTTTGGTGGGTATGTCTTTGAATTCGGATGATAAACTTAGAACACACGGTTGGATACATGAGGCTTAAACAAAGGAATTTTTTGAAAGGAAGTCAAAGGGGGGGAGAGGAGTGAAAAAATTTAAACGGCTCGTGTTGCATATGCACACAGGTACAAGTAAGTGGATTTGGTTTTTCTATAGGTGTACTGCAAATTCTTGAAGCTATACATATTGAGCTGAACAGCCTCCGGTAATGCAAAGGCCCAAATGAGTGCTTTGTTTTTTAAATCTCAATTTGTTCATTCTCTGTCCATATCAGTTTCTCAATGCGAACAATTATATTATTAAAAAATGGATATATAATCCAATAGAAATAATTATGAATGCATTATATTACTTTGATACTATTTTATATATTATTTCATATTTCATAGTTCCCGTTATAATACAGGGAATACATCATTTGGCTTAGACAGCATAAATAGAATGAAAAATCAAAGAAAATGAGGCTGCAGTAGGAATCGAACCGGTGGCTGATAGGTAGCTGCTTTATTTATTGTGCTCTTAGTATTGAGATAAATGCATATATATGTGTGTATGTGCGTATGTGTGTGTGTGCGTGTGTGTGTGCATGCACGCGTGTGTGAGTGTGATCTTTACGTATTGTATTATGCATAATGATTAATACATATTAATACAACAAAATTCTGGCAGTTGTTCAGATTCTATCTCATTTAATTTTCGGTAAATACGTAACAGAAAAATTTGAAGCACGAATATTTTTGTTTCTTTTATATTGGACATAAATGTTTTTAATAACTTGTTCCTTCTTTTTTGATAGTAGAAAGTTTATTAAAATTGCATTTGTTTTCTCATGGGAAATAAAAAGTTCGTTAAAATGACAATCTTTATATATTTGCTTCTTTCTTTTTCGATTTTATATAACCCAACAACCAAATTTTTTTATGAGGAAGCATAAAGTTCAAATCATGTCATAATGAGACATTCTGCTGGCTTGTAAAGCCAAGCTCCATTGAAATCTTCAGTTCGGATTTGAAAGATTTCACTGATCCTCTTAAAGCGATCTATCAAAATAAATATGTCTGAAACTCGCTCGGAGACAGAACTAGATATCATCAAATGTAATATTATCAGGATAGAGGTGCTCGTTACTTACAGTCCATAAACCGTTTCGTTTGATTTAACGAATAAATATTGGAAAGATATACAAATGCAGAGATGGAAGAAAGATGTTGAGTGTATATGTGATTGTGTGTAGATGTGTATATACAGTCATTGACGGAAATTGCACGTGTGTGTCGGTAATTCACTTCTGTTGAGAGTAAGTGAACGTGTGTATGTGGACATTTGTATTCATATCTATATGCATGAGCATGCGTCGGAGGGGGAAACATGAATGGAACGGACATTAAGATTTTTGGTAAGTGCTCAGGGCGCCACCCTAACCAATAAGTTGACACAAAAACTTGCAGTCTAGATATAAAGACACTAATTACAAAGCTGTCAAGGGATTGGGCTGCTTGCTAGTCGTGTGGGAGAAAAGAAGCAGAAAAATAGAGCTATATAGATGAATTGAGGGATGTACGCAGGCTTAAGTGGTAAGTGAGAAAGGGGGGTTAAACACGAGTGAAAGAGGAAAAAAAGAAAGAAAACCTGAAATCATTAGCCATAAATAGGGATTTACAAACATAGTCAAAGCCATGGAATCAGGAGGTGGAGTTCGGGGAGGGGGATCGATCCGTGGTGACGTCTCTATGGCTGAGGGTCATGTGCCCCAAGTTGATTAACGATAACTGAGTGCCGAAAGCAAATGATATAATCTCTCTCTCTCTCTCTCTCTCTCTCTCTCTCTCTCTCTGATATTTGTATTTTGAATGTGGAATTGAGTTTTTTGATGATTCTTTTCGACCGACAGAGAAGCGATTTGTGAAGTAAAAAAAGCACTCGTCTTCACAGTCAATAACAACTGTATCGTTAATATTTGAAGTCATGGAAAAAGTTCTATCAAATGATCAATATAGTCAGAATAATTTCTATTTTTGACATTACCGACGTTTTCAACGTGAAATAATCTGGAATAGAAAAAAAAATCTGGAAACAGCTTTTTGAAAAATAACAATACATTTTTAGGAAAGATCTTTGGAGTACTGATACCAAATATCAAGTCCGTAGACAAAACAGTAGGGCTTAGAGGCTATGAAGGCTATGGTGGTACAACCATGAACAACCTGATAAAAAAATACGCTTCCTCAATTTCTCTCCCGTGTCTTCAATTTGCAATTTCCATGTTTTGTATTCACATGTGTACTCATGTGTAGCTATGCTATGTACTTGTTTTAATGTTACCATCACCAGCGATTCCAACATGGGATCAATTATCGAAATTTGGCTAACCACAGCCACATCAGAAATCAACGGCATTAGACACATGTCCACGGCCAAACGCAGCCGAAAAAAAGTATCCAAAACGCCATCACGGCCAAATTCAATGCGAAAAAAGTGCTAAAAACGTCATCATGGCTAAATGCAAGCAAAAAGGTGTTAAGAACGTCATCACGACCAAATGCAAGCGAAAAAAGTTCTTAAAACGTCATCGAGCACAGAGCCCAAGAAAAAAAAAAGAAGTATAAGTTAAAAAAAAAAAAAAAGAAAAATTGAATCCCACATCGAGTGGGGGATTTATTTCAAACGCACTCACACATTTACACATGTATTAAATTTTAAACAACAAATGACAAAACCAGAGAAAATTGTTGCACCTACACACACACACACATACACACACACACACACACAAACACACACACACAAACACACACACACATACACATACATATATATAAGGAAAATAAGTGGAAAAATGAAATGAAAGAAAGAAAAAAGAGGGAAAACAAATGAAACAAAATTGAAAAAAATGCTCTACACATACATTCATAGATACAGAGGACATGAACAATATATCTTTTGTAACACTGACAATGTCAACGAGAAATGAACTGTTGAGAGATTCTTCTTTGTTCTTGTGCAATTTGGATGCACTTTTTTATACATTGAAAGGAAATTATATGTTTTGTTGCTTTCATTGTTATTGTTATTTCGTGGTTTGAAGTATTCGGTATTTTTTAAATGTGACATCCTATGCAGTATGGTTGCGCTAGAAATTCTACACTTTGCAAGAGGGATTTTTGAGGCATCAGATTTTGATATCAAGTGGAGCGTACACTATTTTGATTGAACTTCAATTAAGTACTGACTGGTGTCTGGCAGAAACAAAAGGTTCATGGTCCTAACAAGGACTAACAGATGTTCATTGAATTTTGGATAGGGAAGAGATAGCCTAGAATTGACAGTACGAATGGGAAAACATTGAAATATAAATTTTTAGGCTATTGAATTTTTCATGATCCCAGATCACATATTTGTCGCCATTGAGAAAATATTGAACGTGCATTAGATTTAAAGTAGAAAAGGAAAAAATAATCGTTAATATATGTAGAAGTGTTAGAGATTACTTGTCTACGATGGCGCCCGTTTTGAACCCATATTTTTTCTTATCGTAAGTAGTAGTTTCAAAGTGTTGGCCAATTTTGAGCAATTTTCCTCGTTGGATTACCCATATATACACGTAAAGCAAGGAAGAAAACCGGAACTCATTAGCCATAAATAAAGATTCACTGATATCATAGGAGACAGACAACCAAGGAAGTAAGTTAAGAAAAAGCGTTCGGTCTATGAGAATGTCTCTGTGAGAGTCATGTGCCCGAAGTTAATCAACCATATCCAAGTGACGAAGGCTAACGGCCTTCTCTTTCGGTTTCTCCCTCCTTCTGCGTCGATGTTTGTATTTTGACGAAAGCTAGTTTGTTGATGTTTTTCATTTGGTCGGGTGAGTAACGAGTTGTGAAATAAATAAAAAAATCTATGAACTTCATGACAAAAAAGATTTCTTCATTTCTTCCTTGTGTTTTCAATTTACAACTTGCATGTTTTGTATGTGTGCACAAACGCAGCTATACTATGTAATATTGAGAAATCAAACACATAGTATTGACAAGACTAGTACCAGGAAAAGAAAGATCTAGCCATCCAACCAATATATGTATGTATATATATATATATATATATATATATATTGTTTCATGGATTATTCAGAGTAGTGTCCCCATCCGAATATTTACTAAGCATTAGGCCAGGTGGAGCTTCAATAGGGACATTACAATTTGCCCATATGTTAAGTTAGGAGAGGGCTGTCTGCTTACCATGAAAATCACTATTCGAAATACAGGTTTTTACTAAAGATCAAACACCGACTACGCAATTAACTCTTATTATTTACTAAGTCTAACTTTGCCAGGCTCAGGGCTACGACCGTGGGGGTCTAGCGAAGATTAAACATACTATCCTTGTGAATTAGTCTAAAATACGAGCCTGCCAACCATTACAATTCGTAAGACATCAACCTTTTTCCAATACAGAGTTTCGGTTGATGAGTCTGGAAGATGCTTGCACAAAGATTTTGTAAATAGAAAGAAATAGATGAGAATATAAGTCCGAATGATTCATCTTAAAACTCCGGACAATCTTTGAAAGGTTCAATCATTGATGCTTGCCAGCGTGTATGCATATGCATTTACGTGTAAATGCACATACGTACATACATATACACGTACACACATGCAGCATCGCCACACATAAGTACACCCGCATCAATTGTTTATAAAAAGTCATTCAAATTAGAGCCAAGCATATCAGGATTTTATCATTTCTAGTTGAGCATTTTTCAATCAAAACAGATATTATCAAGTATTATTTATCACCTAACTCAACAGCATTGAACTTCTTGACCAAAATATGAATATGGAGCAGTCCAAGAAGTACACCCCTGAAGAAAAAAAATTAAATAAAATTTTGAGGCGCTCGCCTCGATTTTCCACTCCTGCTTGTAGCTTTGATTCAGTCCCTGGAATTTTTTTTAATACTCCGACTGAATGCAACCTTTAAACTCTGTCTTTTTGCATGGTCATTGCTTCCCTACTTTAATTACATTCCACAATTGCTCAATTGGATTTAAATTCGATGACATGCTAATCCAATCGAGACTCTTCTTTCTTCCGAAATACTGTTGTCTTCTTAGCGGAATATTTTGGATCATTGTCATGCTGGAACATAGCTCTTCTTCCCGAGAGTTTGAGTGAAGGCAACGTGTTTTCTTTATGTTGATGTAACCTCCAGCATTCATGATCCCGTCGATGAAATGCAGCTCAGCTGTGCCATCAGAGCTCATACGACCTTAAGCAATGTTTCTACTACCATGCTTGATTATTGTTTTTTGTTTCATCTGGCCAGGGTACACTGTCCTAAAACTTGTTATTTGTATTCTCCTTTGGAAACCTTAAACAAGCCTTTTTGTCTCTCAATGTCAATAGCAATTGACTTGTAAGCCTAACTTGTTCAGGGCACGTTTGATTGTGGTAAAATAAACATTCACGGTATACAATTTTTTTTTTTTTTGCTCCATTAACATCATCCACAGCCGATTATTTTTTTAGGTATTCACCAACCAGTCTCCTGATATAATGAATAGACTTTGTGGTCAGTTTGCATGGTTGCTTCAGTAAACCTTTGACTTTTCCATTTTTCT